>CM066333.1:106219774-106922274 GCA_033807585.1 Hydrophis major | reverse complement strand
CCCTAACCCTGATCCCTAGCCCTGATCCCTAGCCCTAGCCCTGATCCCTAGCCCTAGCCCTGATCCCTAGCCCTAACCCTGATCCCTAGCCCTAACCCTGATCCCTAGCCCTAACCCTGATCCCTAGCCCTAACCCTGATCCCTAGCCCTGATCCCTAGCCCTAACCCTGATCCCTAGCCCTAGCCCTGATCCCTAGCCCTAGCCCTGATCCCTAGCCCTAACCCTGATCCCTAGCCCTAACCCTGATCCCTAGCCCTGATCCCTAGCCCTAACCCTGATCCCTAGCCCTAACCCTGATCCCTAGCCCTAACCCTGATCCCTAGCCCTAACCCTGATCCCTAGCCCTGATCCCTAGCCCTAACCCTGATCCCTAGCCCTAGCCCTGATCCCTAGCCCTAACCCTGTTCCCTAGCCCTAACCCTGATCCCTAGCCCTAACCGTGATCCCTAGCCCTAACTCTGATCCCTAACCCTGATCCCTAACCCTGATCCCTGATCCCTAGCCCTAACCCTGATCCCTAACCCTGATCCCTGATCCCTAACCCTGATCCCTAGCCCTAACCCTGATCCCTAGCCCTAACCCTGATCCCTAGCCCTAACCCTGATCCCTAGCCCTAACCCTGATCCCTAGCCCTGATCCCTAGCCCTAACCCTGATCCCTAGCCCTAACCCTGATCCCTAGCCCTAACCCTGATCCCTAGCCCTAACCCTGATCCCTAGCCCTGATCCCTAGCCCTAGCCCTGATCCCTAGCCCTAACCCTGATCCCTAGCCCTAACCCTGATCCCTAGCCCTAACCCTGATCCCTAGCCCTAACCCTGATCCCTAGCCCTAACCCTGATCCTTAGCCCTAACCCTGATCCCTAGCCCTAACCCTGATCCCTAGCCCTGATCCCTAGCCCTAGCCCTGATCCCTAGCCCTAGCCCTGATCCCTAGCCCTAACCCTGATCCCTAGCCCTAACCCTGATCCCTAGCCCTGATCCCTAGCCCTAACCCTGATCCCTAGCCCTAGCCCTGATCCCTAGCCCTAGCCCTGATCCCTAGCCCTAACCCTGATCCCTAGCCCTAACCCTGATCCCTAGCCCTAACCCTGATCCCTAGCCCTAACCCTGATCCCTAGCCCTAACCCTGATCCCTAGCCCTAACCCTGATCCCTAGCCCTAGCCCTGATCCCTAGCCCTAACCCTGATCCCTAGCCCTAACCCTGATCCCTAGCCCTAACCCTGATCCCTAGCCCTAACTCTGATCCCTAACCCTGATCCCTAACCCTGATCCCTGATCCCTAGCCCTAACCCTGATCCCTAACCCTGATCCCTGATCCCTAACCCTGATCCCTAGCCCTAACCCTGATCCCTAGCCCTAACCCTGATCCCTAGCCCTAACCCTGATCCCTAGCCCTAACCCTGATCCCTAGCCCTAGCCCTGATCCCTAGCCCTGATCCCTAGCCCTAGCCCTGATCCCTAGCCCTAACCCTGATCCCTAGCCCTAACCCTGATCCCTAGCCCTAACCCTGATCCCTAGCCCTAACCCTGATCCCTAGCCCTAACCCTGATCCCTAACCCTGATCCCTGATCCCTAACCCTGATCCCTGATCCCTAGCCCTAACCCTGATCCCTAGCCCTAACCCTGATCCCTAGCCCTAACCCTGATCCCTAGCCCTAACCCTGATCCCTAGCCCTAACCCTGATCCCTAGCCCTAACCCTGATCCCTAGCCCTAACCCTGATCCCTAGCCCTAACCCTGATCCCTAGCCCTGATCCCTAGCCCTAGCCCTGATCCCTAGCCCTAGCCCTGATCCCTAGCCCTAGCCCTGATCCCTAGCCCTAACCCTGATCCCTAGCCCTAACCCTGATCCCTAGCCCTAACCCTGATCCCTAGCCCTAACCCTGATCCCTAGCCCTAACCCTGATCCCTAGCCCTAACCCTGATCCCTAGCCCTAGCCCTGATCCCTAGCCCTAGCCCTGATCCCTAGCCCTAACCCTGATCCCTAGCCCTAACCCTGATCCCTAGCCCTAACCCTGATCCCTAGCCCTGATCCCTAGCCCTAACCCTGATCCCTAGCCCTAACCCTGATCCCTAGCCCTAACCCTGATCCCTAGCCCTAGCCCTGATCCCTAGCCCTAACCCTGATCCCTAGCCCTAACCCTGATCCCTAGCCCTAACCCTGATCCCTAGCCCTAACTCTGATCCCTAACCCTGATCCCTGATCCCTAGCCCTAACCCTGATCCCTAACCCTGATCCCTGATCCCTAACCCTGATCCCTAGCCCTAACCCTGATCCCTAGCCCTAACCCTGATCCCTAGCCCTAACCCTGATCCCTAGCCCTGATCCCTAGCCCTAACCCTGATCCCTAGCCCTAACCCTGATCCCTAGCCCTAACCCTGATCCCTAGCCCTAACCCTGATCCCTAGCCCTGATCCCTAGCCCTAACCCTGATCCCTAGCCCTAACCCTGATCCCTAGCCCTAACCCTGATCCCTAGCCCTAACCCTGATCCCTAGCCCTAACCCTGATCCCTAGCCCTAACCCCTAACCCTAACCCCTAACCCTAACCCCAACCCTGTTAGATGGTGAGAAAAGAGACTCGAGACAAGCATGATTTTCAGTTCTTTATTTAGTTCCTAGAGGCTGCTCGCGCCTCGTGGCCAATGACGTTTGTTGTGTTATTGGAGGGTTTTCCCCTCCCCTTTGCTTAATGTTTGGGGAATCCCCCACTCTGGTTTTATTATAGTCTGTTGGGTGTGGTATTTGTGCATGTGGATGTTCTATGTTATCCGGGTTGTCAGTGTTTCTTTCTATTCTTCTAGACCTTAGTTCAGGGGTCTCCAACCTTGGCTCCTGGAAGCCTGGCGGACTTCAACTCCCAGAATTAGACCCCTGCCTTAGTTGGTCTATGTGTCTTTTCCAGGGGTCACGTTATTTGGGTTATTCTGGACGGTATCCAAAGTGAGTCCCCTGTAAGGTTTTTAGCATATACCAGATCCCCTGTCGTAAATGTGCGGTATTTACTGGAGGAGTCTAGTGGCTTTTCGGGGTTGTAATCTATCCAGGTGTGACCTTACTTTCCTGCCCATCAGGATTTCTGCTGGGCTTTTGGTTAGTCCTAGTGTTCGGTGTTATATGTTGGATGGTTAGCATTTTCTTGATTTTGTCTTGGATGTCACCCGTGTCTATTTTATCTAATGCCTCTTTGGTATATTGGACCATGCGTTCCGCCCCTCCGGTTGTCGCCGGGTGAGCGGGTGCTGTTAGGACATGCCATATGCCCACTTTGGCAAGGAATCTTTCAAATGTCAATGCTGTGAACTGCGGCCCGTTGTCTGAGACTAATAGGTCCGGTAACCCATGTATTGCGAATAGTTTTCTTAACTGTTTGATGACGGCTTCTGTCGTCGTGGACTGTATGACTCTGACCTCCAACAAATTGGAGTAAGCATCGACAATTATTAAGAATGTATATCCTTTTGTGGGACCGGCAAAATCTATATGGATCCTCGACCAGGGGCCCCTAGGTGTCTCCCACTCGAGGGTAGGTGCGGTGGGGGGTAGGTCTGGACTTCTGGCATTTAGCGCATGTTCCCACCCATGTCTCCATGTCTTTGTCCATCCCTGGCCACCAGATGTAACTCCTGGCCAGGGATTTCATTTTGACCATACCCGGGTGTTCTTCATGTAGCATGCACAGTACTTTTTCCTGCATTCTTTCATGAATGACAATTCTATCCCCCCGCAGGATACATCCCTTCGAGATCGATAGCTCAGTTTGTCGGTCCAATTACAAAAGCGGCAATGTGAGCCAATCGCAGTAGTGTTTCAGAACCAATGACCGCACCGCACCGCAACATTCACTAACCCAGACCCCACCCGGAACTAAGCCCAAACCCTAAAACAGGGGCGTCCAACCTTGGTAACTTTAAGGTGTGTGGACTTCAACTCCCAGAATTCCCTAGCCGGCACATACTGGCTGGGGAATTCTGGGAGTTGAAGTCCACACACCTTAAAGTTGCCAAGGTTGGACGTCCCTGCTCTAAATGCTTCTTACCTGACTTTCAGTTTCGATCTTTTGAAGTGGGATGTCTTTTTCTGTCCATCTCTGGAGAGCTTCCGCCTCAGGTTTTCCTATTAATATTAATAACGTATTAATATTAAAGAAACAGGATAATAGCCTAAAAAATCCTATTAAGAGTTTTCCCCTTCTCCCAGTTATCCCTTCCTATACCACAGGATGGCAGTGGCCGAGAAAAAAAAACATTTTCCAAAATGCCCTCAAAAAAGATTGTTAAAAAAAAGATGACTGCGGGTACCTGTTTTCCTGTCCCTTAACGAGAGCGTTCGAGTTTTCGTAATACCGTATATTAATAATGTTAACAATGAGGCGTTTCAATTAATAATAATTCGGAAGAATAAACTTTGAAGCCCAGCTTGGCGAAAAAGTCGCCGTCTGAGGAACTCGGGCGGGAAGACTAAAAAAAATTGGCGGGAAGTCGGTCGTCATAGAAACGTCCTTCTTCTCAGGCATGGGGGGGTGACGCGGGAACGGCCGCGCTGACGGACAAATTTCAATTTCGATCTTTAAAAGTGGGATGTCTTTTACTGTCCATCTCTTGAAAACTTCGGCCTCATGTTTCCTATTAATATTAATAAAGTATTAATAGTAAAGAAACAGGATAATAGCCTAAAAAATCCTATTAAGTTTTCCCCTTCTCCCAGTTATTCCTTCCTGTACCACAGGATGGCAGTTTCCTGTTTCCCTCAGAAAAGGGGCCGAGAAAAAAAAAAAAAACCTTTTCCAAAATGCCCTCAAAAAAGGTTTTGTTAAAAAAAACATGACTGCGGTACCTGCTTTCCTGTCCCTTAACGAGAGCGTTCGAGTTTTCGTAATACCGTATATTAATAATGTTAACAATGAGGCGTTTCAATTAATAATAATTCGGAAGAATAAACTTTGAAGCCCAGCTTGGCGAAAAAGTCGCCGTCTGAGGAACTCGGGCGGGAAGACTAAAAAAAATTGGCGGGAAGTCGGTCGTCATAGAAACGTCCTTCTTCTCAGGCATGGGGGGGTGACGCGGGAACGGCCGCGCTGACCGACAAGTTGACCGTGTCGCAAAAGGACGTTGAGGGGACATCCTTTTTCCCTCGCCTCAGGAAAAAAGCCCTGCCCCTCAATGTTGCCTTTGAGGCGATCAAGTTCCTTTGAAAATGACCGACTTCCTGTCCGTCGTCCGCGGCGGGTCCCCAGTGCGTTTGGGAAAAATGACCACCCCATCATGGCCGACTTCCCGTCCGTCCTTCTTAGTCGTCCTCCCAACTTCCTTTCGCAGCGACCTTCTCGGTAAAGAGAACTTCCTGTCCGTCGTCCACGTCCGTCCCCTGAGGCCTTTGGAAAAAAAATGACCACCCCATCATGGCCGACTTCCCGTCCGTCCTTCTTAGTCGTCCTCCCAACTTCCTTTCGCAGCGACCTTCTCGGTAAAGAGAACTTCCTGTCCGTCGTCCACGTCCGTCCCCTGAGGCCTTTGGAAAAAAAATGACCATCCTATCATGGCCGACTTCCCGTCCGTCCTTCTTAGTCGTCCTCCCAACTTCCTTTCGCAGCTTTCTCGGTAAAGAGAACTTCCTGTCCGTCGTCCACGTCCGTCCCCTGAGGCCTTTGGAAAAAAATGACCATCCTATCATGACCGACTTCCCGTCCGTCCTTCTTAGTCGTCCTCCCAACTTCCTTTCGCAGCGACCTTCTCGGTAAAGAGAACTTCCTGTCCGTCGTCCGCGTCCATCCCCTGAGGCCTTTGGAAAAAAATGACCATCCTATCATGGCCGACTTCCCGTCCGCCCTTTTCAGGGCAGTTTTTGGAAACCGGATTCTTACTCATGTATCTGCAGCAGCCTGGAATTGGAAAACAGGGCCTTCCTCTGGTCCCAGAAGGAATAGCAGCCCGAAAAAAACCCTTTTAATGGTTTTTTTAGGCTACTATCCTATATCTTAATTATTAACACCTTGTTAATATTAATAGGACAACATGAGGCCAACGTAAGTCCCATGGCAACTCAACGGTCACTAAATGAGCCGGTCGTGAGTCGAGGCCTATCCAAGCGAGGAAGACGGTGCCGCCGCAAGCCGGTGGCCAACGGGGAAAGCAAGGATTTACCAAAGATGAGGGAAAAAAGGGAACAATGCTTTTCGTGCACAATGACGTTTTATTGTTTAGGAAAAACCAAAACAGTGAGGTCGGCCCCGCGACATCGCGCACGCGTCCCCTGCCCCCAGGATCAATGAGACCGAGAAGTGCGGCCCGCAGAGCAGAGCGTCGGGAAAAAAACCCCGCCGCTCCATGTTGCTCTTGAGACGATCAAGTTCCTTTGAAAATGACCGTCTCAATATGGCCGACTTCCTGTCCGTCGTCCGCGGCGGGTCCCCAGTGCGTTTGGGGGAAAAATGACCACCCCATCATGGCCGACTTCCCGTCCGTCCTTCTTAGTCGTCCTCCCAACTTCCTTTCGCAGCTTTCTCGGTAAAGAGAACTTCCTGTCCGTCGTCCACGTCCGTCCCCTGAGGCCTTTGGAAAAAAATGACCATCCTATCATGACCGACTTCCCGTCCGTCCTTCTTAGTCGTCCTCCCAACTTCCTTTCGCAGCGACCTTCTCGGTAAAGAGAACTTCCTGTCCGTCGTCCGCGTCCATCCCCTGAGGCTTTGGAAAAAAATGACCATCCTATCATGGCCGACTTCCCGTCCGCCCTTTTCAGGGCAGTTTTTGGAAACCGGATTCTTACTCATGTATCTGCAGCAGCCTGGAATTGGAAAACAGGGCCTTCCTCTGGTCCCAGAAGGAATAGCAGCCCGAAAAAAACCCTTTTAATGGTTTTTTTAGGCTACTATCCTGTATCTTAATTATTAACACCTTGTTAATATTAATAGGACAACATGAGGCCAACGTAAGTCCCATGGCAACTCAACGGTCACTAAATGAGCCGGTCGTGAGTCGAGGCCTATCTAAGCGAGGAAGACGGTGCCGCCGCAAGCCGGTGGCCAACGGGGAAAGCAAGGATTTACCAAAGATGAGGGAAAAAAGGGAACAATGCTTTTCGTGCACAATGACGTTTTATTGTTTTGGAAAAACCAAAACAGTGAGGTCGGCCCCGCGACATCGCGCACGCGTCCCCTGCCCCCAGGATCAATGAGACCGAGAAGTGCGGCCCGCAGAGCAGAGCGTCGGGAAAAAAACCCCGCCGCTCCATGTTGCTCTTGAGACGATCAAGTTCCTTTGAAAATGACCGTCTCAATATGGCCGACTTCCTGTCCGTCGTCCGCGGCGGGTCCCCAGTGCGTTTGGGGGAAAAATGACCACCCCATCATGGCCGACTTCCCGTCCGTCCTTCTTAGTCGTCCTCCCAACTTCCTTTCGCAGCGACCTTCTCGGTAAAGAGAACTTCCTGTCCGTCGTCCGCGTCCGTCCCCTGAGGCCTTTGGAAAAAAATGACCATCCTATCATGACCGACTTCCCGTCCGTCCTTCTTAGTCGTCCTCCCAACTTCCTTTCGCAGCGACCTTCTCGGTAAAGAGAACTTCCTGTCCGTCGTCCGCGTCCGTCCCCTGAGGCCTTTGGAAAAAAAATGAACATCCTATCATGGCCGACTTCCCGTCCGTCCTTCTCAGGGCATTTTTTGGAAACCGGATTCTTTCTCGTGTATCTGCAGCAGCCTGGAATTGGAAAACAGGGCCCTCTTCTGGTCCAAGAAGGAATAGCAGCCTGAAAAAACCCTTTTAATGGGTTTTTTAGGCTACCATCCTGTATCATAATTATTAACACCTTGTTAATATTAATAGGACAACATGAGGCCAACGTAAGTCCCATGGCAACTCAAAGGTCACTAAATGAGCCGGTCGTGAGTCGAGGCCTATCCAAGCGAGGAAGACGGTGCCGCCGCAAGCCGGTGGCCAACGGGGAAAGCAAGGATTTACCAAAGATGAGGGAAAAAAGGGAACAATGCTTTTCGTGCACAATGACGTTTTATTGTTTTGGAAAAGCCAAAACAGTGAGGTCGGCCCCGCGACATCGCGCACGCGTCCCCTGCCCCCAGGATCCATGAGACCGAGAAGTGCGGCCCGCAGAGCAGAGCGTCGGGGAAAAAACCAAGCCCCTCTATGTTGCTCTTGAGACGATCAAGTTCCTTTGAAATTGACCGTCTCTATATGGCCGACTTCCTGTGCGTCGTCCGCGGCGGGTCCCCAGTGCGTTTGGGGAAAAATGACCACCCCATCATGGCCGACTTCCCGTCCGTCCTTCTTAGCCGTCCTCCCAACTTCCTTTCGCAGCGACCTTCTCGGTAAAGAGAACTTCCTGTCCGTCGTCCGCGTCCGTCCCCTGAGGCCTTTGGAAAAAAATGACCATCCTATCATGGCCGACTTCCCGTCCGTCCTTCTAAGGGCATTTTTTGGAAACCGGATTCTTTCTCGAGTATCTGCAGCAGCCTGGAATTGGAAAACAGGGCCCTCTTCTGGTCCAAGAAGGAATAGCAGCCTGAAAAAACCCTTTTAATGGGTTTTTTAGGCTACTATCCTGTATCTTAATTTTTAACACCTTGTTAATATTAATAGGACAACATGAGGCCAAAGGTAGAGGCAATATGCAACTTGAGAAATCTGCTGATTTCTCCCAGTCATAACTACATTCAACTACCACCTTTTTTGTGGGCGGTAGGGGATTGCTGCGGACGACGGACAGGAAGCTCGCCTTGCCGAGAAGGTCGCTGCGAAAGGAAGTTGGGAGGACGACTAAGAAGGACGGACGGGAAGTCGGCCATGATGGGGTGATCATTTTTCCAAAACGAACTGGGGACCCGCCGCGGACGACGCACAGGAAGTCGGCCATATTGAGACGGTCATTTTCAAAGGAACTTGATCGTCTCAAGAGCAACATAGAGGGGCGGGGTTTTTTCCCCGACGCTCTGCTCTGCGGGTCGCAACTCGGTCTCGTTGATCCTGGGGGTAGGGGACGCGTGCGCGATGTCGCGGGGCCGACCTCACTGTTTTGGTTTTTCCTAAACAATAAAACGTCATTGTGCACGAAAAGCATTGTTCCCTTTTTTCCCTCATCTTTGGTAAATCCTTGCTTTCCCCGTTGGCTACTGGCTTGCGGCGGCACCGTCTTCCTCGCTTGGATAGGCCTCGACTTACGGCCGGCTCATTTAGTGACCGTTGAGTTGCCGTGGGACTTACGTTGGCCTCATGTTGTCCTATTAATATTAACAAGGTGTTAATAATTAAGATACAGGATAGTAGCCTAAAAAACCCATTAAAAGGGGTTTTTTTCGGGCTTCTATGCCTTCTTGGACAGGAAGGCCTTATTTTCCAATTCCAGGCTGCTGCAGATACATGAGAAAGAATCCGGTTTAAAAAAAATGCCATTGAAAAAGTGTGTTTTTTCTTAGCAGCTCGCTGGCATGGTTTCAGGCCTATAGGTTAAAAATTCAGTGTTTCCTGAAAATGTATCGATGTCGTGGACTTTGGAAGTGACATCATGTTTTCACAAAGTAGCCACTCAGAGTTCTTTGGACAGGACAGCAAATTTTATTGTTGAGTGCTTTTAAAATACAGAACAGCGATGCAGAAAGAACACATTTTGTGCTTCAACATTGACATTTCAAGAAATGAAAGTGTCTTACGACAGCATCCGGTTAACCCTTTCTGTATTGAACATGGCGTTTTCCCCACTCCCTTCCCTTTCAATCATAAATCATTGGAATATAAATAACAATTAAATTATAGGAACAAAAAAATAAAATCACTGAAGCAAACAAGAAAAGAAAGACATTCTTTAGAATCACCATGGTATATAAAAAGAGATTTATGCAAGGCGAGACTGAGAAAGGGAGAGTCTGAAGAATTTGCAGTGCAAAATTCTCCTGATGGAAAAACTGACTTTCATCCTAAGAAGATGGAATATTAACAGCAAGGGAGTGCTAGTTGCAAAACTATACGCAATAATAGATATTTTTCTCCTTTTTCCCTCTCCTGGGAAGAAATGTCAATGCCCTGCACTGGGCAGTTATGAGGAAGGGGGCAAGATATATATAGATAGACAAACAGATGATAGAGGTAGATAGGCAGGCAGATGACAGAATGGATGGAGAGAGAAAGAGTGTATGTATGTGTGTGTGTGTGTGTGTGTGTGTGTGTGAGTTCAGAATTGAAGAAGCTTCTTGGATGAGAAGCAAAACGTCTTCTCGGAAAAAAACAGAAAATCCAGTTGCCTTTCCAAAAAGCACCTTTGGGGCAATCCCAAAAGACATATAGCAGATCTGAGCTATGTTGGGAACCTCATTTTAAAACTAAGTGGGTTAATTGCAGGATTCAGGGTGCAGACACTCTTTTTCTCAGCTTATCCCTCCTTGCAGGAATTGGTAGGATGAGCTCAAAGGTAATAAGGAGAAAATTATTCTCGGTCTCCTAAATAAGCTCTAAATCTTACCGATAGAGGACAAATGATTTCCAGAAGCAAATTATGTCCCTCTACTTTTTATTTTTAATTCTTTGCACAAAATGCAACCATGAGGTTCAAAGGATATTTACTTACTAGCATCCCTCGGCAAAATTTAAAGCCACCAGGAGACCTGAGAAAGGGAAAACCAATCTTTGTTGATCAGGCTTTGAGAAAGAAAGTTATGCCATACTTTGATGGAAAAACATGACTCAAATATGACATAATCCCAAAAGAGAAGAGGAGGAAGGAGAACAACCAAGTAACATCCAGAAAATATATGCATATATAGATATAGATATATCATTTATTTATCAAAAGCCAGCCTGGCTGCATATCAAGGAACTAAAAAAAAAATAACCAGAACAAAACCAAGTAGAAGAAATACATAATCAAAATGACAACCCCAACAACAGCAATGTGAGAAGGGAAAAGGAGGGAAGTTATAACAGTTATTTTCAAAAATGCAAGCAAATTGCAACGCCTAGGAGACAATATTCACAGTTTGCATCCGGGGGTTTAGTACAGGATCACAGAGCCATAAATAAATCACAAGCATTCATCCATCCAAGCAGGGGGGAAACAGAAAAAAGCGGGGGGGACGGGGACCAAAAGACAGTATTGAAAACATAATCACCATTGTCTTATCTCCAATGATGAAGCAATGGGACCTTCCAATATGGGCAGTTGAATCTGACAATTTTATTTTCTTGGGTACATACAGAGATAATATGTATAGTATAGAATATATTATTCTTTATCTTCCTCCACTCATCCTTTAGACACAATGCCTATGTTATTATTATTGTTTCTTATTTAGCTTGACTTCATATGAGCAGGGTATCATGAGAAACTTCAAGGTTTTGCATTAAAACACAAGAAGAGGCAGAGTGGAAAGGAGGCCCAGAAATCAACCACAATGCCAGATTTTCAACGATTTGGTTGATGTTCGGGGAGCAGGTCAATGAGAGGGGGGAGGGAGAGAGAAGGAGGGAGAGAGGGAGGGAGAGAGGGAAAGAATGAAGATGCTAAGAGTTTAACTACTGCTTTCTTCATCCGTTTTGGTCAGTTTCTTCAGTGTATCCAGCAATTTCTGTGGGGTGAGGACATGTGTGGAACCTGGAGGAAGGAAAGAAAAAGAAGAAGATAATCAGATTTCAAAAAAGGAAGAGCAGAAGAGCACCTAAATCAAGGATGGGCTATCTGAGACTTGGCAAATCTCCCTGGACCATCACTACCAGGATCCTTTGCCAGGCTAGCTGCGTTGTGGGGACTAGCAGCTCCTCAACTTCTGGATGACTGCAGAGCACCCATGGCAGCCATTTTGGGGGTTGCCTCTGTCCCCCCCCACCAGCCCACTCACTCCCATCCCTCAAAGGTTGAAAAGCTTTAGAGTCAGCTCAAAAGGGTGACCCACCCCACGAAGTATTTACTCCGAAGGCAGAAAAGGAAGAAGGGTAAAGAAAGATTTTATAGAGGGGGAGGGAAAACTCAAAAGTTGCCCACCCTTCATGTCACCCATTTATGGAGATTCTCAGTCATCCAGGTCACAGTTGTCCCAAAACTGCTTTTTCAAAAGGCAGCTGGACTTTGTTTTTCCTTGAAGAGGTTTTGCTTCTCATCCCAGAAGCTTCTTCACTTCTGACTGAAGAGAGTTCAGTCTTCAGACAGTTCAGTCAGAACTGAAGAAGCTTCTGGGATGAGAAGCGAAACCTGTTCAAAGAAAAACAAAACCCAAAGTCCAGTTGCCTTTTGAAAAAGCAACTTTGGGATGACTGCCCACCCTTCAGCATATAAGATTTGTTGAGATTTAAAGCAGGAGGGACGGAGACCCACCCCTCATCCCTTCCCTGTCATGAGACCAGGTCCATGTCAATATATGCACTCATATATATTAAAAGAAATGTTTGCAAAAGTTTAAGCCTATGGAAGTACATCTAAGCACAGGAGGAAAAAATAACTCAAAAGGAATCGTTCCCCCCACCTCTGTTATTCCTTCCTGCACCACAGGGCGGCACTGTTTCGTGTGTCCCTCAGAAAGGCGGCCGTGAAAAAACCCGTTTCAAAAAAGCCCCCCCAAAAGTTATTTTTTAAATATGAGACTGCGGTGCCTGCTTTTCTGTCCCTTCACGAGAGGGTTCGAGCTTTCGTAATACCGTATTAATCTTCATCATGAGGCGTTTCAATTACTAATGATTCGGAATAATAAACTTAAAATCCCCGAATGACGAAAAGGTCGCTGCGCGAGGAACTGAGGGGGAAAACTAAAAAGAATGGGCGGGAAATCGGCCGCCACAGAAAGGTCGTTCTCAGAAATCGGGGAAACAGCCACGGTGAACGGACAAGAAGTTCTCCGTGCCGAAAATGTCGCTGCGAAAGGAAGTTGGGGGGGGGACTTAAAAGGCGGGACGGGAAGTCGGCCATGATGGAATACTCATTTTTCAAAGGGACTGGGGGACTGTCGCGTAGAACGGACAGGAAGTGCACCGTGCCGAATCGGTCGCTGCGAAAGAAAGTTGGGGGGACGACTAAGAAGAAAGGAGGGGAAGTCGTCCGTGATGGGATGGTCGTTCTTCAAAGGCATTGGGGGACGATCGCGGACGACGGACAGGAAGTCGGCCGTGCTGGGAAGGCCGCTGCGAAAGGAAGTTGAGGCCATCAAAAAGGCCTACGATGACCTCGGTCTTAATGCTACGAGGCGGAAAACTTTGCCGTCCTGTGGTCAAAACGGGTATTGCGGCCACGAAAAGAAAGAAACCTTTTTAATTGGATTTCCAGATTATTTTCCTGTAACTTTATTATGAACGCCTTATTCATATTAATAGGGCAACGGGAGGCCCGCTTGCTGCAACGCGGGAACGAGAAGTAAAACCTGCTTCGAAACTCTTAAGCCGAGTCAAGGAGGACTAGGATGGCCTATTAAGATTAATAAAATTGGGGCGGAGGGGTGCAGAAATGGGACCAGGGAAAGAAAAGCGGCGCTGGCGGAACGCACTGGGTCGAGCCTAATCCAGCTTTCCTTTGCTCTCCGAATCTTAAAGATTCTGGGGCTGCGCGCTTGTCGAGCCGCGAGTTTCGTATTCGCACGGTTGTGACGACTGTATGCAAAAATCCAAAATTTAAACCTTGGTGTAACGGGAAAGAGTTTTTTTTAACTGTGCCCCGTGAATGATAAATCTAGAGTTCTTCGGGGATAATTGTATTACAAACATTGGCCGTAGAATTCGGGATTCCGTTATTGATTGCAACGTTAGCTTCGTTCGTAGTGATCTCTCGGTGATAAGAGCTTGTCCTTGGCTTATGACCCTAACGCAGTCAGCGCAAAGGGATGACCTCCCAAAACTATTTGAAAAGACTGAAGGAATAGTAAGAAGACCATGACCCCGGGGCAGATGACTCCTGTAACGGCCTGGTCCTCGAATTGCCCCAAAAAGGGGACATTGGCCTGAATTCTGACCTGCGTTGAGGAGATGCCCGTTGCTTTTTGGGTCCGTCTCCTGGAGGCTGGAGTTGCCTAGAACCCCCTGAATGTAAGCGACCCCGAAGGCCAAGGGATCCTGACCTTGGCATTTGTTGATGAATCGGCTAATAACATTTCAGACAGTAACTGGTCGACTATGGAAATGTCAGGTGTGACCCACTAGTGTGGGGGGTCTCTCAAAGATGGACCCTCAATGAGGAGGCTCGGTTCACAGGTCTCCACAAAAATGTGAATCAGCTTTTGAAATACGCTCATGTCCAAAAGGAAACGTCTGCAACTGAGCATTCTTGTACTGTGTCCCCTGACCCGTCCCCCCAATTTACGTCCCTCCTTGAATCCTGAATTGCTACACTGGTTAACCGGTAACCTTTTAACGACCAGTGGGCCATCGTATACACCAGAGGAGGAAAGGGGGTGGTTTTTTCAAGATCTTATAAAAAACAATTTTATTAAGCAAATGTCAGAGGATGTGGGGTAATTCCCCAGCTCCTAACCTGCTGTACATTTTTCCCGGGGGTGCTAACTATGCCTTCCTGTGATCTGCCGTCTGTGACTTGGTGCTGCTTTTTTTTCTCGGCCCTTGGGGAATGTCTTTGCTCGCCAACTAATGTTGAAACAAACCTACAGAACTGGGAAAAAACAAAATAAAGACGAGGGCTGTATTGTTTTAAAGGTAGAAGGCTCTGAAAGAGAAGACTTGACTGATAGCTTCTGTTGCTTTAAAGTTTCGGCTTCAGTTCTTCTGGACGGTGTGGTGGGAAAGTTTGAAAAGTGCACGTTGAGTGTTTTAGTCCAAAGCCAAAAATTAAAATCAAAACCTCTCTTATTTGGATCTGAAAAATATTTCCTTTAATTGTAAGCATCTTACTGTGGGGAATTTGTGGGGATGAAGGGGAGGGGCTCAGAGTCTAACGTTTCTGCTCGGTTCTCACTCTTTACGTCACACGCTGGAAATGTGAGAAGGTGCTATGGAAAAGGCCGTCAGTCTGTGGGTTCTAGAACTGACTCGCTCAGAGCCAGATCCCAATAATGCTCCGTGCCGTGTTTCTTAAAATGCTCCCGTGCCATGTTTTCGGTAGGACACTGCTTGAATTTCATCTCGCCAAAGCTCCGCTCCTTTGCTGTGCCCTAAAAGGACAAAGAGAGGACAGGAAAAGATTCTGAGCAAGCCTACATATCGATCAAGGGATGCGCTAAAGACAGGCCCTCTAAGTGATACGTTGACTGGAGGCTCATGGAATGCACTAAATTCCTTTGGCTTAATGGTGAAGCCCTGAGTGACTGAGTGCAACATGCTAAAACCATAAACCGTGCTTTACAGGCCACGGCTCACTCAAAAAGTGGGAGATGTGGGAGGTTCCGAAGGAACAATCCTATGGAGCAACCGGTTGGGTTCCCACAGGTGTTTCTTAGTCCCATCACTAAAGGGGCATAACAAAAAGTGGGGCTTTCTAAGTAGGACTGAGAACCAACAAATGCCTCAGTTGGACCGTAAATATTACTCACCTCCCAAACCAGGGAACATTTGTTGGTTTTTTTCACAGATTCCTCATCGGATTCTTCATCGTCTGCAAGAAAAATAAACTACTTAGGGTGTAAGAATGGACGAATGACTGAAGATGGATTTGTCTATTCTAAAGTATGCTCAAAATCGGTCAGATCAGAAACACCCTTTATTCAGACGGAAGGTGAGAATTCTGCCGTTTCTTTAGAAAAGGCAGGAGACAGACCTCTGCAAGCCCAGTGGCTTATGGAAAGAAGGGAACTTTGGGGGACGGTAAAAGACCGGTTCGCAAAATCATCAATTTCCCTTCGGTCGTCCTGACTTCATGTTGGTCTTTGCATTTTTGAACCGGCTCCATGTAAGGGATGGCTGCTCCTTCCTGTTATTTTATTAAACCGCTATAAGGCGACTTTCTTCTTAGGAGAATCAAGAGGCTTATGGTGAAATAGATTTATCCAAATCTATTCAATAGAACGATCCAACAGCTGATAGAACAGCAATCATTGTTATGGAATTCTCTTTTCCTTTTTCAACAGAATCTTTTAAATCTAAAAACAGCCATTCAAAGTTCTATCTTCTGAGTTTAGCTTGAAACCCCCAAAAGAAGAAATGGCTTTTCTGTCTTTTCGACATCTTTGGAAGATGATGTTGGGGGTAGGGCCTGAAGCGTACTACCTTCGGTTTTCTTAGGGACACTATTTCTGCAGATGGACAGAACCTTCGTGTCTGCATCCCTTTCCCAAAAACACGCTGGGTGACGCCTTGAACCAGGTGCGCCCTTCCTGAACCCAACCTTACCTCCTCCTCCACCTGTCCCGTGGGGCCATTGCCAGAGCTTGCAAAATGTGCTTTGAGTGCATCGCCTTGCGTGGTTGTTTATTTTTAGGTTTCAGCATTTTGGCAGCCCTCGGTCGATCGCTTTTATTTACTTAATCTCAATAAGTGTTTCCAGGCTGGGCCCTTAGCAGAAGTGCACTTCCTTACCATCTCCTTTTGTGTTTGACGTCTGCTCGTCCCATTTTATTCGATGTAACATGAGCCGCTTAAATTTCTTTTGTGCTTTGGGACCTTGGAAAGAAGGCAGAAAAGGCAGAACTGACAGGTGGAATTGCAACAAGGGATGAAGTGCAACTTCGTAAATGCAACACAACTGGGAGGACTGAACTCCTGATCCTTAAGAAAGCACCTGTGCCAGGTGCTCCCCTTGTGGTCGCAACCATAAACTGAGACCAACTCTTGGAGCCAGAGAGATTAAATCCTTGCGCTGCTTTTCTTGGAGCAATGCACAAAACAACCCTGACATAACGGCCTGAAACCAGTTTGGTTAGTTAAGTCCAGGTTGCGCAAAGTGACACTATTTCTTTTCTGCTGCCTGCTCTGCAGATGGAGAGAACCTTCTTTTCTGTGTTCTGCGGCCTTTCAAAAAAAAAAAAAACCACGAGCCATCGGTCAACCCTGAAGTTGGCCGATGCCTTAATCCAACTGCAGCCTTCCGGAATCCCCAACCTTGCTTCTACCCCCCTCCCCCTCCTTCTTCCGGAACGGGGCAGGGTCCGCACGCTGCCTGGGCCTGCTGGAAGTTTTAGCTCCTTAGAAATGCAGAGCACAATACATTATGCGACCCAGCCAGCTCGCCCATCCTCTTACCTCCTTCTACCACCACCACATTGACATCTTTGTGTAAAACCACAACTCCGGTTAAGTACAACTGGCCGGCATTAGCTTCGATTTTGAATTTCTTTGCTGGGTTACCTAGATTCCGGACTCTGTGGGCAAAAACAAAGGAATGTGTCAGGGAAGAGGAGGCTGCAACAGTGCAGGGGAGTAAGGTGCGCTTGCTTTGGAAACGACGGACGCTCACCTGTAAACGGCTATGTGAACGCCCTGCGAAATATCTTCCTTAAGCTTTTTCACCTTTTTCGCTTTCCTCTGTTCCACCGTCAGCTTTCGTGCAGCATTTGCCTCCTCATGAGCTCTGCAAGCACATTGATGCAGCCCATCTAAGCACTCTGCTGGAGTGCCGCAGTGAAAGGACAGCTTCTGGTCCTGCAAGAAGCCCCTCCAGAGGCTGCCCCAGCCAGTTCTGCGGCATCCCCGCTTTTATTCCTGTGCATATTTATAACCCCCCCTTTCACCAACTGGTCTCAAAGCCTCAGATTGTTAATGGAAGATGGTCAAAGGGGTCAAATGTTCTGCCCCCTCATCGGCTTCAGCATACACCAAAAGCATCTGGGAAGATCCCAGTCAGATCCTCGGCCACTGGGAGGAAGGGAGGGAGGGAGATGGGAGAGACATCAGCCGTACTTCTGCCTCTTTGCCATCTGTGCTCGGACATGGGCTTCTACTTTGGTTGGATCCTGAACGGCTTCTGTCCCCAAAACTCGCATCAGGTTGGAGATTCGGACTGCAGAGAGAGAAGAGGCAACAAGGGTGTTTGCTGGTGTCCCTCAAGAGCCTCCCCTCCCTCAGGCTGCTCCAAAGAGGCTGCGCTACCTTTTGGCTCTGGAGGGGGCATCAGGCCGAGCCGCACTTTCTCCTGCAGCTCCTTCTGGGCTTCCCGGCGGGTCTGACGACGGAGCTTCTTCTGCTCTTTTTTGGTCAGGTAAACTCCAAGGGTCACCGGCAGGTCACTGTCCACTGCGGAGAAAGATACATTATTCTGTTTTTTCCCTGAGAAAGTCAAGGAATGGGGGAGGGGGGTCAACTGCTCCCAAGACTGCCCTTCCCCCTCCGAAATGGAGTTGGCAGGTGGGGAGGGGGTAGTTTCAAGGACAGGTTCTGCCTCAGAGAGGGAGTCAGGCGGTTACCTGGAGGGCTGAGCTGAGCCGGATGCTCAACCAAGTTCGTGATGCCAAAATAGTCCTCCCGCTTAAGCAGATCAGTAGCTTTTCTGAAAAGGAAAACAGATCCACCCAACTACCAATGTCAACTGGTCCCCTTCCAGATCACCATCTGCAAAGGGCCTGATTTGGGCAGAAGACAACATAGCCCCACCTGGAGTACTCAACACAACCAAGGTACAGGGCCAGCTTCTACAAACAACTAGCACATTCCTCCTTGTCTCCCTGGCATCTGTTCCTGACCCTCACCTCCTCCCTCAGCGGGCTCCAACCTTTTGGGCACCAGGGGTGGGGTGGGGATGGGGAACCTCTGCTCTAGAAGATGCAGCGACCAGCCATCCTTCAGAGCACTCCTCAGCTCTCAACCCAAGATGCCTCGCCAATCGCGACTGGCATCTGCCAAAGGAGTGGAATTGTCCTTCCGGTAGCCCAGGGAAGATGGTCTCTCTAGAACCACCTGGAACTGAGCTGGCTGGAGGCCCTGCACCAAAAGTGCCTCTGAGACACTTACACGTCCATGCCATTGGGGATGATGTAGGAGTCCCACCACTCCACTTCAGGAATGTCCCCCTCTTTCACTTCCTTTTTGGGAGTGATGAGGGCCAATTTGGTCGAGGTGTGAATTCCCGTCTTCTTTGCAGCTTGTGAGATCTCTGCCTGGAGTTTTTCTAACTGAGCCTGGTGACCAAAGAGATATTTTCAAGGTGTACCAGAAGCACAATTCCCAGGGGTGGGGTTGTTTCCCTACCATCTGTCCCTGCCTGCCAGTTTATTCCTCAGCCATCTGAAGGAGGATCCCCCTCCCTCCCTTAGCGACCCCCATAGTGCCCTACCTTCGTCCGCAGCCGTTGGGCTATTTTTTCAAACTTGCCCTTGTCGTGAAACCTGAAAGTCCTCTTTGGCCGCTGAGCTGGGGCAGCAGACACCCGGGGGTCAAAATAAGTGTTGGACTCCATGTCCTCTGAGGGCTTCTCCTTCAGCTGCTGCTTGAACTGCTCCCTCTTCACGGCCCGGATGTTGGCCTTGAGAGTCGGCATGCGGTGGGTCAGCTCCACCTCCTTCCCGGTGGCATCCACCGTGCGGCCTTGCTCATCCAGAATCAGTGGCGTTGGTTTACTCTGGTCTTTCAACTCCACCTTCCTAGGCCAAGACACCCCCAGCACAGCTTGGGTGACCACACAGTTCTCCTTGAGCGACCTGGGCTCACTGCACTTGGGCACGTCAGGAGCCACCGTTCTCAGAACCCAACTGTTCAGAAATGGCCCGTCTGTGCAGCTCCACAACCAGCCCAAACCTCACAGCCTCTGAAGTAGGGGGAGGCATCTACTGCCACCCCAGGCTCCACCCCCTCCCGGCGCAGCACTCCCAGGGGAGGTAGTGGCTGGAAGCCATAGGAAGTGCAGTCCCACCCACCCCCGAGGGGTCTTGGCCAGGGCAGGCTGCCCGTATGTTTCTTGCAGCACGCTTGCTGAGGACAAACCATCACTCGCTTACCGTGAATACGGGGATTGGACGTTGCTGCCCATGTGACGTATTTCTGCCCTATGAGAACAAATTGTTCAGTTGAGTCTTGTCAGCTCCCCCCAACAGGCCCCCATTTCAGACCCTCAGAGGCCTGTGCCAATACTCACGGCGGTGCGATGCCCATGGCGTGCAGGTTGGCCAGTCCCACCATGTTGGTGTTCCCGATCAGTCCCGGTTTCAGTGCCAGCTGAGCCTGGATCCGGGCTTGCAATTCTGCTGCTTTCCGGGCCTTCTCAATGGCATCGTTCATGAAAGTGGCTGCCTGTGAGGGCTGGATGGTGTTCCCGATCGGGAGGCGCTCAGGCGGAGTGGTTGCTGGAGCTTTAGGCTGAGGCCAGGGAAAATTGAAATTTGGTTTATGGAACTGGTTATGGGTTAAGGTTAAAGGCGGAGAAAGAGGCAGGTGACCCAGTGCAGAAATTCACCAGATGGACGGACTGACGGAAGGAAGGAATCACAATACCTGAGGAGCTGGCGAGCTGATGAAACTCAGCTGCTTCTTCCTCTCCTCAATCTGCCGTGTTGCTGCCTCCATCATTTGCTTGATCTGAAGGAAGGGAAAACAAGCCCAACTGTTTCCTCTTTCGCACAAGGCTTCTTTGTCATTTCAAAGTCATCCTTGGCTCTTTTGCACTGCAAAGTCATCCCATACTGCAGCAACTACGCAATTCTTCTTAGCTATAAAGCAGTGTTTCTTCGGGCTGTGGAGGAGGTGCCTCCATCCGCTCAAGATAGAGAACCGGCACGTTTACATACTTGTGAGTGACAGAATTCAAGGAGGGGCCTTCTCTGTCAACACGGCTAAAACTGCAGTTAATTAATTAAAAAAAAAAAAACCTTGACTTCAGTGGGTTTTCTAGATTTACTGTGGTTTGTTTTATTATTGTTGTTTGATGTTGTTCCCTCTTCTTGCTCTAAAAACTCTCTTATGACCATGAACCAGGTGATCAACAAAGCACACGCCAAGGCAGCCCTCCTGACAGGCAGGAGCACCGTTGCACACCAAGCCTCCTCCAGACAGGCGAGGGCAGCAAACCTGAAGCTTGGTCAGCATTCCTGGACTTTCGGTGGGTGGTCCTGGGATGACCTCGGGCTCTTCCTCCACCTCCTCGAAGCGGGGGATGCGCCGTTTCTTGACTCCTGAAGACTCCTTCGAAATCTCTGAGTCATCCCCAAACACATCCTAATAAGTGGAAATGAGCAAAGGAGCTTCAGTGGAGAAGCCTCAAAGTCAAATCCCAAAAACATAAACTGAGCCAACGTTTTCAAGAAAATAAAAGTCTCCCACTGCTCGTGGGAACACGCAACCTCCCAAGAAAAAGAGGGGAGTTCCCCTCAGCTGAGGAGGGTCTGTTGTGAAAGAGGCCCCCCTCCCCGCCCAAGGGGTGCAGCAACTCCTTCAAGCCACCAATGGGATGATATTCGCATGTGCAGAAGAGCTAAGAGGTTTTGGCCTGCTCTTTGCCACCTCTTCCCGCTGCAGTGACGGAATTTGAACTAAGGTGCCCAATGAAACGTTTTAAATTCTTGGAACCCGCATCCCTTCCAAGGGACTGGATGTGATTCTGCTCCCATCCGCCATACCTTCCCCGACACAGTGAGAAAATAACTCCCTAAAATGGAGGCTGAATGGGCAGTTTCGCTAAGTCTTTCTGGCGTCTCCCCAACCCTCTCTAGCCCAGTTAATGGTCACGTCACACAGCAGGCCTGGCCGTTGGGGAAGGCTGCTTTGAACGTTAGGAAGCAAATGAAACGGGGTACTTAAAATAGTATTTTAAAGCATACTATTATATCATTTATATTTTACTGAAGTAAAACATTACAAAGAAAGCAGTTCTTCCCCAGTCAGAGATGTAGGAAAGAGGTTACACGCCTGAGTCTGTCCTACCGCTCTCAATGAAAAGCAAATATAAACTATTCCATGATGGGTTTAAGCTTAGTCTAGAATGAAGAGTCTCCAACTTGAAAGACATGTCAACCCTTTAGCGCAAAAGATTAATCCTTCTGCAAGAGGCTAAGATACAACATTCCATTCACAGCTTTTCAGCTTCAGAAGTGATCTTCCAAAATAGAAAAGGGTCAAGATAGGCCTCTCTCCGGTGGAAAGGTGCACCCTCCCCCAAATGAAACTCACATCACCAGCACGGATGACTATAAGTGATTTTGGGATTGACAGGGAGACTGGAGAGCAAGAGGATTCCTGCATGTACGAGATCAGAAAGATCCCCCCCCCTCCAAAAAAAGGTATGTATGTTAAATGCAGGAATTGTTTTCAGACAGCACCCTTCATCTTTAATCCTCAAAATATTTTATATCCCATTTATGTGATCTGTCAAAGTGCACTGGAACCCAGAATAAACATGCAGAAAAAGTGATCTCTCAAAATATATTACTTGAGAAGCGGAAGCAGAAACGGGCTAATTCTTGCAGAGGGATTTTATTTGCAGTAGCAGCACTGCTGGGAAAAGGTAAGCTTTATGCAAATCAGTGTATCTCTTGCAGGCACAACAAAAGAGAAGGGCAACCGATAACCGACAGAAATCTTCCATGGAGAAGCTAAAGGATGATGTTAGGCTCTACAGGCCGGCTCCTTCTCCACTTAACGTGGAAAGAGATCTGAGGGAGAAGCCAGAGGGGAATACCCAGTCATGCCACACAGCTGCTATTTCCTCCCAAAGAGAATCAAAACGTATGCATACAAACCATCTGCAAGCGACAGCTGAACCTCCTTCTTCGCTACTTTGGGCCATACTTTACAGGGACGGTTCCTCATCCAAAACCAGGGCACACCGTGACACACCTACAAGTTCAAGAGAAAAGGGCTTGCCCATAGTATGAAGAGTGCAGACCTCCGAAGTTTACTTCCTGAACTTCCCCCGCAGCATGATAGGTCCCCGCGAGATAAGCCCAGTTCAAAGAAACTGGTAGTTCCCTATGGAAGAAATGCAACTGATCTCACTCCTGGGAAAAGATGCAGATTCCTTTCAGAAGAGAATAGCAACCTGGAGGGCAGGACGAAAATTAACCTTTCAACCGAAGCCTGTATATGGGGAAGTCTCTGTCGCCTTTACTTTAGATGCCACTGATTTAAAGAAACAGGTCCAGTTCTTCGGGTCATTTGATGGGTAGAAAATAGCCTGCAGACAAGTATTTCTCTATTGTTTAACAAGAGTTCCAATAAAGACCTTTTTCTTTTCTTACTGTGAACTGAAGAGAAGGGTGGTGGGAGGGCCCAAAGTTAGTAAAGAAACTCTTGACGAGAAAATGAAATAGGAGAGAATTTCTTAAAAAACAGTGGGGCGGTGTCAAAGTTTCTGGAGGAAGAGATGCTGTCAAAGAATGAATCATGGGGTTCAGTAAGTAGCTGGGGCCCTGCCCACCTGAGTTCCCCAATTCTATTGGCCCTTGGATCCCACTTGCAGATCTTTGGAGCAGCAACTCAAAACAAAGCAAGTGTCTGGCTGCGTTCTCCAGGAGCAGGGAGATTTGTTACCCTCCGAATAGAAAGATGTCGCATTTGGAATGAATGATGGGAACTGCCCACTCTAATTTATTCCTAGGCCCCTGGGGACTACTAATAAGCCATGGGCAAAAGAAGCATCGTGGTACCAGTCCGGGATCTCTCCCACCAGTGAAGACTGCAAAACAACCAATTCCTAGGGCCCTATTTAATTTCCAGGTGCTCGGAAACACAGTTATGAAGAAAAAAAGGAGTGGCTCCACAGAGCAGAAAGTGTGGAAGGAAGACAGCCTCAAGTACTACTGCTGCTTCTGAAAGGCAAATGACTGACTGGCACCAAACAATGGCAGTCTGGGGCTCCCGCTCTCAGAAGACTAGGGTATTTTCTCATTTCAAAGCCCAAACTTTGGGGATTGGAAGAAAATTCATTCTATAAAGTACTGCAGCTTTTACACGACCTCAAGAAAGGAGGGGGAAAAAAGACAACCAGAGATGCTAAAGGATATTAACCCATCTATATAAAACCAATCAATATAACAACTAGGAAAATGCTTCACAATGCGGAACTAAGGAAGGAACACCAGAGAAAGACTGGATATAAATCTCAGGCTACTCGCTGCTTCCAAGAAAGATTCTCTTGCAACTAATTCCCTGCACCACCCCAATCCAGAAGTTCAAGACAAACTGAAAAAGGGTCTTCTCCAAGCTTTGAGGAAGGACCCCCAAATTAACCATGACAAGAAGTGCAATAGTAACCATATTAGAAGCCATAAGGAAAGGGTTCCACAATTTTCTGGAAGAGCATCGATTCCTCTACCGTGCAATTTTGGTTTCAGAGGTAGAACGGTTCTCCTGTTATGCTAAGGATTAATATCAACCAAGGGCACCTTCAGTCGTCTTCCTTACAGAGCAAATCACAAATGCCCAGCTTCCGCTTCTTCTAGGCCTGTAATTCAATTCAAACCAACCATAAAACCACAGTACCCAAACTTATGTTGAAGGGCAGAATATGACTCTGTCTAGTGCAGATGTTTTGAGGAACTATCCACACCATGCTTGACCACTGGCTATACCAGCCGCGGGTGGAGTTGCCTCCCCAAACATCTGCCTTAAAGGCCTACCGATCCACCTACAATTCCCTGGGACAACCGCTACAAATAAAGCCTTCCCAAGCAGGCTTCTTTTCAATTCCTATGATCATCTGCAACAATTTGGGGCCAATAAAATCAACAGTCAGCCCAGAAGAGCTTATGCATCTGGCGCTTACAGATATTTGCTAACTTTCTATGCATCTGTCCTGTATCACTAAGACAATGACATTTTTCTAAGGGGTTTATGTGCTTTAATCCATGGCCTACATTATTGGCATTCTCAAGCTAAGGTTTTCTCAGCTCTACTCCATGTTAATTTCATATAACAGCAACAACAAAGATACTGCACAGCTGCTATCAACATCGTAAGATTTCTGATGGTTTCTGGTTGCAGAGTTAAAGGGCAGAGCAGTCATAGCACAAGAAGAGCACTAAGAAAACAGACCCAAAGGGTATTTTTTCCCCCCTCTGGAAGAATAAAACATAATGAAGCAACACTGCCAGTTCCTGACACCTCCCACCCCCCATAAGAAGACAGCAAAAACAAGCAAAAGTTCAGCTCACCTTTAATTCTCTCTTCCGATTTCGGTCACTGTTGGACTTGGAGTGTCGAGAGCTTCGCCCTTCCTCAACGGCTTCAAAAAGCTTATCAACAAACCGCAAGGTGGAATCATCCAGGAAGGGCTTGAGATGATCTGGGAAAGAGAGGAGAGAGTAGTTTGGCAGCTCAAAAGACGCCACTTCAACCAACCTGCCCTGTGTGTTCTGAAACCAGCTAGTCCTTTCCTCAGTTCATCCCAATTCCCAGGAAGGAAAAGGAAGGCCACAGACCTCTTTCACCCCCATCGCACCTTCTTTCCTTTGGATAAGAAGCGCAGCCCAACCACGTTATCCTGTATCTAGTGCCGCTCCCGGGCCGGCCCTGGGGGCGGGAAGGGTCTCGCCGGGCTCTATCCTGGGCCAGCCAGAGCAGGAGGGTCCGACCGCGTCCCCCGGCCCTCCAAGATCTCGGGGGCCGGAGCCAGCCCAGCCCAGCGGCTCCCGCAAGACCTACCGGCCGCCTTCTTCTTGTCCATCCCTTTACCGACGCAGTTCAACGCGGCGGTCACCACGGTGGGCTCGGAGAAGCCGAGGACCCGCTTCACCGTCTTCTCCACCCACGGCTTCAGCTCGTCCAGCTCCCGCTTCGAGAGCGCCATCTTGGGTAGGCTCCACCGGGGCGCTGGGGGGAAAGAGGGTCGCGGTTGCAAAGGCCCGAGGGGAAAAGGAAGACACTCCCCCCACGAGGCGGGACTCGGTCTCGGCCCGCCAGGCCGCGGCTCCGTCGCCGCTCGGTCGCTCGCCGAGGCTGGGATTGGGGGAAACGCCTCTCCCCACCCTCGCGGACAGCGCCGCCGCCTCTGAATAGCCAAAAGGGCCGCAGCAGGCGCCCAGCTGTTCCCTCCCGCCCAGGGAACCGGGGACCGAGGCACCTCCTCACCGGCGGTCTCCCTCCGCGCCTGGGAAGGAAAAGGCCGCAGGCCTCGCGGCGGACGGAGGCGGAACGTCGGCTCTGGCGCCGCGCGGACCGGAAGCGGAAACGAGCTTCATCAGAGACTCCGCCCGCGACGCCCTCTGGCTTGGGGGCGGGACTTCCTGGAGGCCGCCGCATGAGCTGCAACCGTGCTGACGACCCACGGCCAGTAGGGGGCGGCCGCGGCTGCCGCTCTCGCCGGAGGAACCGCACGGAGGGAGGGAAGAGAGTGGTCTCAGCACGGAGGTGGGTGGTGGAAGGACCCCCGCCTCGGGTACTGCTTCCCCCCCCCAAGCAAGGCGCACCCCCGAAAAGAGCCATCCCCGGCCCACACCAACGCCCGGAACTCTCCCCTCCCTCGGTGCGCGTTCAGGATGGGGACCAAAAAGCTCTCAAGAGACACGGGACTTCGTATGGATTTTATTGACAAATAAAGCGGGCAGGAGCCTCGGCCAACCCTGGACATTCTTTGGCTTAGCAACCGAGCCAAGGATCCGGTCGGCTTTTCCTCATGAGGAAATTGATTTTTTTGCCCATTTCAGAATTATAGATTCTCCGGCACGCTTCGTAGGCCTCCCGCCGCCTCTTCTGGCACGGCTTCTCATAATACCGCTTCCGCTTAACGTGATCGATCACTCCATCCATGGTGAGGACTCTATAATAAAGATCAGAAAGAAGGGACCGTCTCTGTAAAAAGGCGAGATCCCCGCCAGAAGATCCGATGGACGCGCAAGTTTAATTCGGGCTGAATTTTCCCTCCCTCCAACGTTCCGTATGATTTGCGCGGCTTTCCGAAGAGTTCCCGAGATCCCGTCGGGGACAACACGCGGCTGTTTAAAACTTGGAGTCGGGTGTGTGTGTGTGTGTGTGTGTGTGTGTGTGTGTGTGAAGCCCGAGGGAAATCTCAACCATGCCGGTCTCCTCCATTAGACGGGGAGAACTGCCGTCATTCAGAAGAAGCCCGTGTCAGCGCTTCGAAGATGGCTGGGCAGCAGCCCCGCGCCTTCGCCTTAACACGGGCACTGAGCAGCCGCTGGCCCTCCTGAAGGGAGCCGAGCCGAGCCTCCACCCAGCGGCAGCTCCGATCCCGGGACATCCGCGCCCACCCTGCGGACGCCTCGGGCTGAGAGGAAGACACGTGTCCGGCTCCCGGCCTTGAGGAGAGCGGA
Organism: Hydrophis major; assembly: GCA_033807585.1. NCBI lineage: Eukaryota > Metazoa > Chordata > Lepidosauria > Squamata > Elapidae > Hydrophis > Hydrophis major. The sequence goes on along the minus strand of CM066333.1, from coordinate 106,895,212 downwards.
AGCGCTTCCAGAGGTCGCAAACGGGCGCGCCCTGCGGTGCCTGGTCCCTGCGGAGAGCAAAGCCTCGGGAGGGCAGAGGCGGTGGCGCTCCTACCTGGTGAGGACGCGGTAGGCCAACTCCACGTCTCCGCCCGGGACCATCACGGTCCGGGCTAGGAACTTGGCGTGGTGCGCCATCTCCGCCCTGCGGACCTCCGGAGGGGTCGAGAAGCGCCTCTCGCCGAAGCCCGGGGATTTGGACGGAAGCGCTCCCCGCGCGGGCGGAAGCGGAAGTGCCCGCCGGTGGACGGCGCCGCTCCCGGTCGCCGTGGCAACGTGGTCAGCCCCGTGAGCCGCTCCGCAGAAAGGTTCCGCGCTTCCCCCCGCCGATCCCGCGTGCCTTCGGTCGCGGCCGTGGATCTCCGGCTAGTTTCCCCGGTGGCGAAGGGCGCCCCGCGTGCAGGCTCTGGGCGTCGCCGTTTGGCTCTGCCGGCCGAACATCCCCGGCGAGAGGGAAGCTGCCCGTCTCCGGCGGAGCTGCCGCTGATTTGTCCGGTGTGCACGTTGTTCGGGGAAAGCTTGGGCGGTGCGGGAGTGAGGCGAGAAACCGGCCTCCCTCTCGTCTAGGAAGAAGGCAAGGGGCAACCCCCCCCATGCTTTTTAAATGACCTTACGACTTTTTCATTAACATCTTAAAATTTTATGCCCCTTCTTTCGTCAGACCCCATTTAAAGAGACATACATGTAACATCCAGCACTGATCATGCTCCCTAATAATGAAAGGTCTGCAGCTTTTCTCTTGTAATTTCCCATGGGTAGAAGGCCTGATCTCCCCACTCTCCTTTTAGTAGCTCTGATCTGCCCCAGAATAAACCTACTAGCATCCCACTGATGATGTCAAAGAACAGGAATTTCCCCAGGATAAAGGGAGACCCCAGAGGTGAAATCCAGGTTATCCGAGGGCAGTCTCTTTCTGGATTTCGCGCAGGATCAAAACCCAAATCAGAAGCAACCTGCACATCTGCACAAGGACATGACCAGCATATACACAAACCACACCCCCTTCCTCACACCAAGGACTAGTCCCCCCTATAAAACCATGCCTTCCCACCCCATTTTCTCCATACTCTACCCCTAAATGCAAATATTTTTGCCTTTAGAAAATGAATCTTTCTCACAGTATGTCTGCAGTTCATTTTTTGTTTGCTCTTGCATCACTCCTGTCGCATAGAACCCAAAATTATTCTTCCAACACTTTGATATCTTAACTAAAAAAGGGAATGTAAGATAGGTCTCAGGATTCCCTCTTTGAATGAGAGGGAATCTCATCATCAATTTTAATCATAAATTGTAATTAAATTATCTTCCTGCCTCGGTGACTTATGGAAGAGTGGGCATACTCGGGCCAGAGCCTACACCATATTTGGCCAATAGTGTATAGTTTAGTATCAGATCACAAAGATAAATGTCTAAAAGGATAGAAAAAAGAACCATAAACATCATAAGCCTTTGTAGCAGTGTCTTTATTGAAACTAAAGTTTTCCACCCTGAGGGCAGGTACAGTTCTTCTTTCTCTTGAACATATTTGAAATATTTAAGTTTTTTAAAAGTTTGTGAAGAACGGAAAAGATGATCTGCAAGTCCACTTGTCTTCTGAGTCATCAAGAGCTGTGGCATTTCACAGGCTTTCCTACAGATGATTCACTCTTCTCCCGCTTCTCCCCAGACAAGTGGGGCAGCGACAAAGAGAGGCCACCAAGAGTTCCTCTGGGGGTGGAGCTGCTTGCTGACAGGACACCAGGCAAGCTTTGACAACGAGGTGGCTCCCCTGAGCCAGAGAACAGCACGCTAGGAGGGCAGCCGTGTGCAAAAGTCTTGGAAGCAGCCTGTGCAAACGTAACCTTTTGGAGAAAGAAAACCACTCCACAATTGCTCATGTTTGGCCCCAGCAAGATCTGTCCAAGTGCAGAGTTCATCTGACTGAAGTCTACTTGTCCCAAGAGAGGGTTCAAGGGCAATGTGTGAGTCCAGGAGAGATTCAGAGCAGGTCCATTGCCTAAGGGCACCGGTTCTCCCTGCCAAGTGCCAACATCATGGTCTTCTAAGGAAGAGAGGTCCGAGAAAGGCCTCAGCATGTCATCTTGGACGGATGTGCTTCTGCCTCCCATGATCTGGTCTTCTACACAGTAGGACTAACAGAGATGATGGGAAATCAAGCCGTGCAAGGATCCCCCAAACCCCCTTCAACAGGATAGCAATAGCAGTAACTTAGGCTTATATACTGCTTCATAGGGCTTTACGTCCCGCTTTATGTAGTTTACAGAGTCAGCATATTGCTCCCAACAATCTGGGTCCTTGTTTTACTGGCCTCAGAAGGATGGAAGTATGAGTCAACCTTGAGCCCGTCAGGATCGAGCTGCCAAGCTGCTGGCAGTCAGAATTAGCCTGCAATACTGCATTCTAACCACTGTGCCACCAGGATGCAGGTCCTGTTTTGTCACAACACAAAAGACCAGCTAAACATCCCTCCTGGAGGTAAGACAGGCCCCAATCCTGATCAGATTTTATCAGTTGGCAACATTCATGAAATTAACTTCTGGATTTTTTTATTTTTTATGTCAAGAATAGTCAGTGTAATCAACTGGAGAAAGAAACAAGCACTCAAACAAGTACCAGAGAGGAAAGGAAGTACCAGAGAGGAAAGGAAAAACAAATAACAGCCCTCTCTGTACAGAAAGGAGAGTTCATCCCAGAGAAGGCCATCCATACCCTACAATTCCACAGGTTACATGTTCACATATGTACCATAATGTCAATGGGTTATGTACAGAATCCAGCCAAGTCAGGCAAAACAAAGTGATCTTGGCCCTCACCTTTGCTGCCCCGCACGCCTCCCTGGCTGACACACCATAGCTGGCCTGGCAGTCCTTCAAAGGGATGTGAGGGAACCAGATCTTGAGCATCTTTTCCACCTGCAACAGGGTACCCAGGTATCGCTCCCTGCAAGCCGAGGGAAGATGAAGTCAGACAGATACATACATACTTAATGGAGCTGTCCAGATTCTTCTATGTATACATACAAGCAAAGCTACAGCACTGTTTTAAAAAACTTTTTCCTTATAAAATGTAGTCCAGAGGGGCCCCATCAAAAGTGTTTTATGACAAGGCAAGTCTCAGAATTGCAATAGCACAGCAGGAGCTCAGTGGTGACAAGAAAATGGTTAAGACATCCGGCTCCATTAGGGGGTTAGAGCAGCGCACTGGCCAGCAAAGGAGACCCTTACCCCATCTGAGGCTTCTGAAGGACACCAATGATGCGCTGGATCCGATCCATGGCCACACTCTGCTGGAAACTGCTTAGACCTGCAAGGCACCAAAACAGGAAGCTCAGTAAATGTGGTTGCTAGGACTAAATGGATTAGAGTGACTGATCTCACCCTGGGAGCCTTTTGGCAGAACCACAAAGCATAGTAGCAAACCACCCCACTTCCCCCACCCCACCTGCTGCCCAGAGGGTGAAAGGATGACGTGCAGCCAATAATCTCATCCTCTGTGACTTGTCCACATTGATTGTTAAATCCAACACTCACCCGTCTGTGGACTGTAATGGGGAGTGGGGGAGGGGAGGGGGAGGGGCAAAAAAAACAAAGAAGGCCAAAAATGTTAATAGAAACAATCCATTTTCAGAGCTCTGGTTGTAAAGGAGAAGTGACTGATCTCCAAGACAACCTGCTTGGCTGTGTAAGAACTCAATGCTTCAGAGGCTTCTGAATTACAGTGCGATGGGTTCCTCATACCCCCACGCTGTGTGGCAGGGTCTCTATGAAGGGCCAACTGTAATGGGAATATCAGAATCAAAGAGGCTCTCCTCCCAGGCACCCAGACAACACTTGCAGCTTGCTAAGCCCCCAGTTGCCAGGATGTCCAACCCATTTTGCTTGCATTCAGACACCCAGGCAGGCGCACCTGCTGCTCCTAACCTTGGTCAAAACAGCCCATTTTCAAGCGATTCAGAAGCTCCGACAGGGGGCGGACAAAGCCTTGGAGTTCCCAGCACTGTAAACATGGAGCACAAAACAGTGTGAAGTGTAAAAAGCTGCACAACAAGATTTAAAAACAGTTCTCTGGGGAAGAAGAATCAGGGAATGAATGGAAGACTACAATTGATGTTTATTCCTGAATCTTGCAAACTTCCTTGTAAAACAATACAGAGCCACTATCTTGGTCAACAGAGGCACTCTGGCCATGAGGTTATCACCTATCTGCAGCTTGAACCAGAGTGGCTACTCTACTAGCAGAGCCCCCACTCTAAACTGCCCTTTCCAAGCCACCTCCAAAGTCTTAAGATGGACTGACTGAACAAGGCTGCCTTATGGAAAGCAAACCAGATAGCTGTGTGGCCTCCACCTATTCTGCCAAGTGAAAATGATCCTTTCCAGTGTGGTGACGATTGCTCACCAAATCCCCAGTGGATTCTTCCCTTTTGCTTATAAAAGGAAGAAGCAGTGGGATAATTGCTCAGATCCAGAAGTTTCTTGGCAGGTCTACTTTCACGGAGAGAGCTCTCCCAATCCCTAGTTAGATTGTCAGTAAGCTCACCTTTTGTGCAAAGGCTTGGTCCCCTTCTGTCGAACAGGGAGAAGGCAGGGTCTCTTCCATTGCCGTTTCTTTCCTCCGCTGCCTCTTTATCCCAGGGGATGACACAGATGCCGTGGGGCATGGAAGGGCCTGCCTGCCTCCTGTGGTGCTGCTTGGAAGCTTGCAGCCACCACCGCCCTTGGCCCTCTTTCGGTTCACCCTCTGCCCAGGCAGCCTTCCCTTTGGACTGATCCGGTGGCTACGGAATGTCTCCCTGGGACCCTCTGGATCACAGGGACAGCCAGAGCCAGGAGGCTGCAATCCAAGAGACCGCTTGGGTCCCTGACGAGACAGACCCGGCAAGAGGAAGAATCCTGAGCCATTGAGGCAACGGTGTCTCGGCAGCCTCACCTCCTTCCCATCATCGAGAAAGAAGATTCTGAAATTCCCCTTTGATGATAGGAGCTGCTCTTCCTCGCCTTCCTCCTCTTCACTGGTGGCACTTTCCACAGAATAGAAGGACCCCCAGGAAGAGACGTTTCTCCTGTCCATGTCATCCATGGATTATCCTGATTGCTAAAAGAGAGGGAGGGGATGTCCATCAGCCTACCTTCCTTCCTCAGGCACTTAGACCAGAAAGCATTTACAGGCTGCTATTACCACAAGACTTTTCACCCCCCTTTCCTGGAACTGAGAGGCCCCCTCTTGTTCCTTTAAGCAGCAGCAGCAGCATCACCACTCAAGGCTACATGGGACAGAAGCCAACACCCTCTCTCTGCTGAGACAGTCAATCACAGCAGCAGCCACCTATCTCCTCGTTCCCAAGCACAAGGAACAGAGCCTCTGGAAGGGGAGGTTTCTGCTAATTGGGTCAGCACCACAATCCATCCAAACATATCCCAAGCCTGGCCACTTCCAGGCTCTACAAGGTGTTACATGCTGCCAGCCAATGCTTTGAACTCTGCCAGGGGAAACACTATCCTTTCTCAGGAAAACGAACTGCATCTCCATTCCCTTCGCTGCTGCCGCCACCACCCTGAGAGCGCCAACAGCTCAGAGTCACTCCGAAGCCAATCTTCGCAGGGCACGTCGGTGGGCATGCTGCCCGTAGGCCCGGTGCTTCTGGATGAACCGCCCCAAACGTTGGAAGCAGGAAAAGGCCAGAACCCCTCAGCCCGAGCGGCTGTCCGCGAAACCCACGGGAGGTGCAAAGCCAGCAAAACCTCGAAGCCAGGGCGAGGCCAGCGAAGCCCCAACGACGACGCACCTGACAGGACTCGGAAGTCGCCTCTGCGGAGTTCGGGGACATCTCTCGCCAGTAACCTCATCTCCGTCCCAGGCCTCGCAGGAGCTCTCGAGGCCGCCCTTTCGTGCCCCCCCCCCCACCCCGCGCCTCATCACAGCAGCGAGCTCCAGAACCGCCTTAGCGAAAGTCTCACGCTTCGTTCAGAAGTCACGAGCTCGCCTGCCCAGGGCTCCAAAACGCAAAGGAGCCGAAGCCGGGATTGACTTCCTGGTGACCCCGGCCTCGCCCGACGGTCCCACGCCAACCCACTCCCCGGTCCCGCTCCTGGCCCATAAGAAACAGCGCCGACCGTTCCCAAAAGGTCCCAAGCCGCCCGGCGAGGCAGCCGAGCGCGAGCCGCCACCCAACCAGACTCAGCAAACGCGGAAACTGCCACTGGCAGCCGGTCCTCCCTCGCCCAACGCCCTTAGGCGCACTCTGCACATGCCCCGGAGAGGGTCGCCGGCCTCGGTCTCCTATCCCGAACCCCGTTGGAAAATCTCGAGGGACGGAAATGACGCCGCACTGGCGCCGCCAATACCCACCAGCTGCTCCGGTCGTCTTCGACAAACTGCCGGCCGCCGGGAAGCTGAGCCCAGCTCAGGGCTCTGACCACGCGGCCACGTGCGGCGCCGCACGTGCCAGGAGGCCCCGCCCCTCCTAGCCCGCCCCGAACGCGCCAATGGCTCGTCCCCATCCAACGAGGGGGGGGCGGGCCGCGCACCATTGGCTGGCGAGCCCCAGGCAGGCGCAGGCGGCGACACACGGGTCGCGTGGGGCAGAGGCGAGTGGCCCGCCCCGTGTCTCTGCGGGCGCGTCTCCGCGCACGTGGCAGCGGCATGCAAAGCGGCCTCCGCCGGGCTTTCGTTTCTCTGGACGGCGGGGATCGGATCCGCGGCCCCTGGCCTGACCCACCTCGCTGGATGGTCTGCGGAGGAGAAGGCGGTTCAGAACCGGGGCACTACCGGAGTGCATTGCTGGAGAGGGACGAAAGAGGCAGCGAAGGCGGCAAGATCGAACGGGCGGCGGGGCTGCTCGCAAAGCGAACTTCATCCGGCCGGAGAGCAGCTATCCTGCCCAGCGGCCCCATCACTGCAGGAAGCCCTCCGGCGACACTCCGGATCGCGCGCGCTCGACACGAAGGAACGGGAACCGGTCTCGCCCGTTACGCAACCCCGGCTCGGCTCTTGTGTTACTTAGCCTTCAGGGACGCGCAATCCCGAATCTGCCAGAAAGTCCCATGATCATCACAAGCGTTAATCGGGATTATGCGAATTAGCAGAGGTGAAAGCGCAACGGCGTGAATTTAACGCGCCTCTATCCGGAGAGGACAGCGAGAATCCGAGTTTTCCCGAAAGCGCCAGGGACGCTCCAACCGCCTGTAAGAAAGACATCGCAATTTGCTTGACCCACCCAGAAAGAACACATTCCTCTCCTTCCAGTTAAGCCCAATGCTGGCGAAACGTTCAACTCTAGCCTGTGTTTGTATTTCACGTTCACACATCAAGCTTAACCAACGCGCAAAAGACCCGGTGGCGGTTTGGGTTCCCCAGTATAGGCAAGTGTGGTTTGAAGGAGACACACAGGCACCAACCCGCTCCTTTTGCTTGACAAATCAATGTGCGAGCCCCCTTTCTCCTTCTGCCCCTCCGCAAAAAGGATTGGCCCCAAGGCAAGGGGAGTCCTGCTGCTTTGCCTTTCCTGGCCTGACTGGGGAAGGGCTCCCTTGCCCTGCCTTCCTGTTCTCTTCCTCCCCTCCCCCTGGACTGCACAACCTGGCGCAATCAGGCAAACGCTGGGTGGGGAACGGGGTCACCATGACCTGCTCTCTTTCAGGGTGGCAAAAACCCAGCACAGAAGAGGGAGCTGATGGGGTCCAGGCCAAACTCGGGGGGGGGGGGGGAGGAGGAGGAGAGGAGTTTTCTGGGTTTGCCTGCCTGCTTCACCCCAGGCAAGGGGCTCCAATTCTGTAGAACTAGAATTCCATGGGACTGCATGTTGGCTGCTTGTCTTTTTGCCAATCTTTTATCAGCAAGATAATAAAAGGTCAATGGCAGTCAGGATCTTTGGCTGTGGCTCCACCAATTGGTTACCTTTCTAAGCAGCAACAGCCCTTGTGGTTCTCCCCAGTTAAGCAAGAAGCCTATTCCACTTGGGGGGTGGGGGTGGTTGTGCTTAACCCTTTCTCTGCCAGTAACTTCCTCTTTGAAATTCATATCCTTTTCTTTCATTCTTCACTATTTATTATGGATTTAGCACTTGCCAGAAAAATAAATCCACAGAACCTGAAGTCAGCTATCAACTACCACTGTGCCAACAAGCAAATTCATGTGTGATATAACCCATCCCAACACCTTCCAGGCAGTCAAGGATGGGGAAGGGGGAGACATAAAGGTGTAGTCCAGCAGTCATGAAGCACCAGACTGGAAGTGACTTCTACCCAAAATATTTTGTGCCCATGTTCTTGGCAACACTCTGTACCCAGCAACAAGCCTCAACTCTGTTGTAATGAGGGGGAGACTCCTTATAGCAGCAGGAAAGGCCACAAAAGACCCCCACCCAGGCCTTCCCAGGACCAGACATGGGCCTCCGGGATGCCACAACAAAACTATGATGCTCAATATGTCCACACCATTTTTTTTTTTGATTCAAGACAAAATTAAAAAGCTGAAATTTGTGTCCATACATGGAAGCTCAACAGCATGTGGCCACTATTTTGCCCCTGTTCCTGCCTCTGAGCCAGGCCAAAGGTGTGCCTCCTCCGGATCATCCCGCTGAGCCCCTCTCCCCGTGCCTGCCTGAAAGCTCAGATGAAAAGAACCGGCCTGTTGCGCAGGGACTTGGCTGGCACAAGCCTGAAGGGGAGCCAAGCTCTTCCAGCTCCCTCCCCCGTCCAAACATGTTTGGGACTACAGACCGGTGGGTGATTTAAGGAGCCGAGTGGCCTCAGCCGCAGGCCGGCTGCCTGGCTTGCCCAGAGCCACCTTAAATGGCATTGGCCGCCTTCTGGTCAATGTCCAATGGGGACCTCCTGACTCCCCTGGAAAGAGGCAAGCAGTGGGGTGCAGATGTGGGAGCGGAAGATCTCCCCTATGCCTCTTGGCTCAGGATCCATCAATTTCTTTGGAGTTTTGCTCCCATTTCACCTGTTTTTTCTTTTTCTGATATTCCAAGATGTTGCTAGTTCTCGCCCTCTGGCAAGCTCTTTCCCAAGCCCTGGCTGCAAGTGAGGGTAAGTGGCCTTTTTCTTTTTCCTCCCAACTCTTGGTTTCCTCACTGGGGCCCTCTGCCTTTCTCCAGGGGGACCCACTGCAATTAGGCAGCTTGGGGAGGGGGACTTTCTCTGGCAGAGACTCAGATGGACACAACAATGCAGCTACTCCTGGTAACCGCTCTGGGCTGCTGAGGCATTTTAATTTTTTTTAAAAAAGACGCTTATTTGTTTCTCTGACTAATCATTTGGATGGAGGGCTGGCAAAGTTTGCAAACAACTCTGCTCTTTCTGCTCTTCTTGGGGAGGAAAGTTCGCAGAGGGTCTGCCCTCTGTCTTCTGTTCGGTTAGGACTTCCAGAAGCTGTAATGCCTACAGGCATTTGCAGCAGCTTCTAGAATTATCTATCCGCCTTTCACTTGTATGAAAGCATGAAGCTGAAAATACTCTGATAAAATGGGAGGGTAACATTCTTGGAAAAGTATTTACAAAGACACTGCCTGGGAGCAAGCACAGAAACAGTATTTTTGAAAGAAAGTTTCTGAACTGAACAGCCCAAGAAGAGGAAAGAGTGAGGAAAGCAGAGTAATAAGAAAAGAATAAAAATTTTAAAGAATACAACCATTTGTAACAAGAGAAAATTTCAGGAGAGGAATTAGCATGAGTCTGACCAGGAAGCTTTGAAGCCTAACCTAGAAGTGCTTTTTTCAAAAGGCAACTGGGCTTTCTAGAACTGAAGAAGCTTCTTGGATGAGAAGCAAAACATGTTCATGGGGAAAAAAACCCAAAGAAAGTCCGGTTGCCTTTTGAAGAAAGCACAGATGACAACCTAGACGACTGAGAATCTCCACAGACATCTGAAGGTTTTCGGATGCAGAGTGCTCTTCATCAGATCCATCAATCATCCTCAACTCTCTTTTGCTCTATGGCATGATCTGCTTTCCCGTGGCTCATGGACTCAGCCACTGCAGTCTGGGCTGACAACTCCCAAACCGTATCCGAGGCCAAAAACACAAGCCCAGCCAGGTGGAGCTCAAGGGGAGTGGACAGAAAGGAAATGGCAGCCTGACCCCTGCCTCTGCCACATGGAAGGAGCAAAGAGCACAGGATGAGTCATTCTTAGCAGGGGAGCAGAAAGCCGTGGTTTCAAGCCAGGTCTAAACGGGGGTGCCAAGATCAAGACAAGGAGGCCGTGTGCTGGGCTGGACTCCCCAGGTCCTCCGAGACACAAGGGCAGCACCCGAGGGATCTCAGCTCTGGGACTCCTCTCAGTTCTGGGGAGGAGGCCAAACACACATCTTCACGCCACCAGCCAGAATAAATTTAGCAGCAGCTCAAGAGCCTTTAGGAGGTGACATGTCTGCTCAGGGCCAGCTGCCCTTTTTCATGGTGGAAGAATTCAGGCTCTTTTCTCTGGTGTATCAACTCAGGTTTCACTCTTTCAAAAGAGAGAAAGAGGTTATCGCCTAGATTAAAAAAAGCAGCCCCTTATTTCAAAGGTCTGATCAAAGACTAGACTTGCAGTCCCCGTTGGCAGTGCTCTTTTAGATCCCTGGAGAGTAGCTGATCTTTTTCCAAAGCTCCTTTCTGAAATAATGGACAGAATTCCAGCACAGGGGAGAATGCAGATCAGAATATAGCGCCATGGCCGGGGACAGCTGGAGATGGTGCCCGTTCTCTTTAAAAGCAGGGTTCCCATGGACACAGCCATGCTGCCCCCCAGTCAAGCTAGAGGGAGCAACTGCTCTCATACCCCTTGCGGACATTGTGGAAACGGGTGTGGGATTCTTCCCTCGTGAAGGATTCAGCCCTGTCTTTGCTATGGGCTCCTGCCAGGAGGGAAGTGCCCCCGCATCTGGAGCTCTCAGCCAAGAGCCTCTCCCTCTGCCCTCTGCTGCAGGTTCCCACTGGACATACGAAGGTAAGGAGAAACAGCTACAAGCGATATCTTCCTCTGCTCATCCGAATTGCCAAGGCAGCTACAAAGTCAGGAGGGGCTGCCCAAACGTGCCTCTTTGCTGAGAAAGGCTCCCACAGTCCTTCAGGTGCTCCAGAAAGGCCCTTCGGAGGTCTCCAGTTGGAAAAAAAAAGAACAGGCACTTCCAGAATTGGGGGAGGGGGTTTGTAAGAGGAGGGGGGGGGCGTTTTCTGTGTCCCGGATCCATAAGCCTTTTCTCTCTTGCCAGGCTCCGACGGGCAGGCACACTGGCCAGAGGGATATCCAGACTGTGGTTGGCAGGCTCAATCGCCCCTCGATATCCAGACACATTTGGTCCAGTATGATCCCTCTCTGCCCCCCATTGAGCCAGAGGGATACCGAGACCCTGAGAGCGGCTCCTTGACCCTGACCAATAACGGGCACACAGGTGAGAACATTCACAGGATCTGTTGTTTATCGTGTTTATTGCCTGGTTAAGAAGACAATGCTTTTTCTGCCCTCCTCACCTTGAGGACTAGTAACTCCAGAAAGAACTCCATGCCATAGATCTGCTTTGTGACAGTGTTCCTCCCCCCCGCTGCAAGCTGAGGCTCCTTGCTCTCTGCCTCCACAGTGCAGCTCTCCCTCCCCAAGAACCTGCACCTGCACGGCCTGCCCAGCATCTACTCAGCAGTACAGCTGCACTTCCACTGGGGCAGCAGCAACAGCCGGGCCGGGGGCTCTGAGCACCGTGTGGATGGACAGGCCTTCCCAGCAGAGGTAAGCCAGTGGCACTTACGTGTAGGCAGCCCTGGCTGGGCCGCTTGCTGGGGCACAAACAGTGGCTGAATTGGCCCAACGGAGGTTGAGAAAAGAACCGCAAGGAAAGCCCACTTCTACTGGAGTTCTCTGGGGACTGCAACACCCAGAGTGTTCATCACGGCTGGCTGGGAATTCTGGGGACTGCAGACTCTCCCATCTGGAAAGCCCAGTTTAAGCAGCCCTCCCCGTATCCAGGTCTTTGTTTCTGAAGGGCCACTTCTCTGTGCCCATTCTGCATAGACTGGTCTGGACTTTTCCAATATCTGTGGCCTCCAAATGACTTGGGACTCTGGCACCATGGCTCCCTCACCCCCAGTTGCATCACCAGTTAAACTCCGCTGTCAGTTGCGTCCCCTTCTTCATCATTGGTGTGTTGTAATTTCTCTTTTCTCCTTAACAAATGGAACAGCTTTCTCCTCAGAAGGACCTTGCCCTAACTTTGCCCTCTGGCCACGGGGCGAAGGAGGAATGGAGCTGTTTTGCATAGTTGGAAAAGCTGACTTGGCTGCCCGCAAGAAGAAATCCCAATTCCACCCCATTTCGAAAAAGTCATGAAGCTCTTCCTCCCTGCCTTTAACTCTTTGTCCTCACCCTCAGCTTCATGTGGTCCACTTCAACTCAGAGAAGTATGCCAACCTGAGCATAGCCAAACACCAACCGGATGGGCTGGCAGTGCTGGGCATTTTCCTGGAGGTGAGCGTCTGCTGGGTGAAGATGGGGCCATGGCCACTGTCCAGAACAGTCGAGCATTTCCTTCCTTCCTCCACCCTCCACACTACCCTTCTTGGCCGCTTAGGATCCCTCCCTGCTCCCTTACGCCAGACATTCCTTAGACAGCCACGTGCCAACCCTACAGACAGGTCCAACGTTTATTAACGTCCTTCCAGAGCTTCTGGTAGGGGAGGCCCAGGGAAGTTCTCCTTTCAGACTAGGTCACTTAAGCTCTTAGCTCCTCTGCTGATAAAGCGGGACGACGCAGCCACCACTGGCATTCAAGGCGGTCTAGGGCCGACTTCTTCAACAGAAGGCATACAGCAAAACGCTTCCAAAACCATGACCAGAGGTCAGTGCTCTAAAGGAGGCATGAATGAGTCCCACATGGACTTACATAGCCAAGGACATCAGTTTCCCATCTAAAGAAGTCTGCATTCCTATCCAGTTTGCCTGAAACTCTCAGGCCTTGAAAATTCCTGTGGGACGGTGCCACAGAACCTTCTTTCCTGAATGAAAACTGCCTCCTTGGTAAATAGTTACCTACACCTAGTGCCAAGCAAACAGAGTCGTCTTCTCCTATCCCTTGATCCCCATTTCTTTTCTCTCTCTTCTGTTTTAAAACTTCTCTGCCCCACATGAAGCAAATTATTCAGTAACGGGCAGGGCACTGTGCCTTTGGTGGTCTGGCAAAGAAAGAGAGCCAGCGCTGATCAACAGAGAGAAGTCATTTCTTCTTTGCATCTGGCAGGTTGACGGTGTGGAGAATCCTGCGTACAACCACATCTTGGGCCATTTGGACAGCATCCTTTATGCAGGTAGAAGTCCTTTGGGGGAGGGAGGGCTGCAGGGGCTGGGGGACAAAAGCACAAGGGGGAGAGAGGAACTGCTGGCAGAAACCCTGAAATCCAAGCTGGCTCCCGAGGAGGATCAAGACATGTCACTTTGCAGTCTGCTTCTTAAAATACACGCCCATTTTACAATAGCAGTGAAAACAAAGCATTCAGGATCATTAATTTCTTGAAAAAAGCACTGGAAAATAGATTTTATATTTCCATTGATTCTCAGCAGTGAGATTCTTCAGAAGCAAACACTTTAAAGCCCACCAGCCAGGGAGCTGCTCTGAAGAAAGGCCACTGCGCCCCCTGCCCGTTTCTTGGAGCTGGGAAACCAACTAGGTAGTCCTCCAGCTTTATACAGCCTCAGGGGCACAACAGAAAAGCTCCCAAAAGCCAGCCCTGGACTCTTCCCCCCCCCCCCCCCCCCCGCACCTCTTCTGCCATCATCCCACTTTTCTCTTTCCGGTTTCCCACCTTTTAAACTCATCAGAACAAGAAGTCACTGTTGCTCCCTTCAGTGTGCGAGAGCTTCTCCCGGCGCATCTGGGCCACTACTACCGCTACAGTGGTTCACTGACCACCCCGCCTTGCTATCAGAGTGTGCTGTGGACAGTTTTCCGCCAGCCCGCCCGCATCTCTGCCACTCAGGTAGAGCCTGAAAGATGAAGTCCATCATTAAGTTTAGGCAAAGGGTCTGCATGTTGGGATGGGGGGTGTGTGGCAGCCCCAGGACAGCTGTTGGAGAATGGTTCTCATTATCCAATAGAAACAGGTTATAACCAGTGGTGCCCCCCCCCCCAATTCCTCTGGAGGAAACTAGTAACTGGCTTGACTCACATCTTTTCTAGCTGGAGAAGCTGCAAAAATCTCTTTATTCTACAAAAGACGGGAAGACACCCTCTGAATTGCTGGTCAGCAACTTCCGGGTGCCCCAGTCCTTGAATCAACGTGTGGTCTTTGCCTCCTTCCCTGTGGGTGAGCACAGAGGCTGCTTTCCTGGTTTAGATACCTGGACTTTCCTGGAGATGGGGGACGCTGCCCTCTGGTGGACAGGTTTGGTGCAGCACCAAATCCAGGCTGGTGCAGTAAAGCAGAGAGAAAAAAAAAGGGTGGTGGGGGTGAAAGGAGGAAGCAAACCTGTCCCCAGAACTTTCTCTCTTCCCTTCCCTTCTAGGGCCATCTGAATACTCTGCAGGTGTGACTCCCCTCCTGTGATGCTTGCTCAAGGGAGCCAGGAGGGACTTGCACAACCAGCTAGCCAAGCTACAGTGGTGGTAGAGGACGGGAACCTGGCCAATCCAGCCCTGCCCTGCCCTAGGGCCAGAGGAGGACCTGGTTAAAGAGATAGCCATCATGGGTGGGGAGGGATTTCTGTCAGTCCAATAATCATGCAAAGAAATGGGAAATGGCAAGCTGGACCCCCTTTCTGGCGTTCTAGAACAACACCTGCTATGGTTGTGTTTTCCAGCCATGAACTTCCTGGCCTCATACCTCAGTTTGTTCACCGTTCTAGTCCTCAGAGAGGAAGTGCACTCCATTTTTAAACTTGGGGTGTATCCCATCTTCCCCCACCCCACCCCCTCTTTAACTGTTCTGACCTCTTTTCTCTTTCCAGGTGAGGTCATTGCCATAATTGTTGCAGTGCTCTTGGGCTGCCTGGGTGTCTTCCTTGCTGGCTGGATTTTGGCAAAGAGAACCCGGTGAGGAGCAGGTGAATGTGGGATGCCAGCCCGGTTCCTGCCTAATTGCATTGCAGTGCCAGAATATGAGAGGTTCCTCCATGTGTTGTTCTGGAAGAAAGGGCAAGCGATTGAAGTGAACTTTTCCCCCTCCCCCCTCCTCACCACATGGAGTACCAAGAATATGAAAACCTAGAGAGAATTTCTCTGCAAAGAGAACATAATAGATATTTATTAAACTTCCTCCTGCCCCTGTTGTGAGCTTTGTGTTTTTCTACTCTAGTGAACAAGAATGGCAGGAGCAAAGGGCCACTGCAGAAGCCTCCCTACCAGGAGTCAAAAATTGATCATGAGATTACTCCATGCTGAATATAAGAGAAACTTGCTCCTGTAGTAAAGGATCTGGGGATTATTCCTGAACGGATTCTGCATACTTACTTACTTAACTTATTTATTTATTTAGTCAAGCGATTATAAGATAACAGATATAAGTATAAACATACATGAAATGGATATATATAAGAAAAATAAAAAGTAACAATAGGACAGAGATGGTAGGCACGTTGGTGCGCTAAAGACCTCTTAGGAAAGGGGTGAGGTCAATAATAGACAGTCTAAGGTTAAAGTTGTTGGGGTTTGGGGAAGAAACCACGGAGTCAGGTAGAGTATTCCAGAAATTGACCAGTCTGTTGCTGAAGCCGTATTTCCTGCACCCAAGTTTGGTGCGTTTAACCTTGAGTTTTTATCTATTGTCTGCTCTTGTATTGTTATGGTTAAAGATGAAGTAATCATTGACAGGTAGGATATTGCAATGTATAATTTTATGTACTATACTTAGATCAGACCGAAGGCGTCATAGTTCTAGGTTGTCTAGGTCTAGAATTTCAAGTCTGGTGGCATAAGGCACTTAACAGATCAAATATCTTTTTAGAGCTATCTTTCAGGCATGTCAGGCTGTTAACCCATCCCCCTTCCCCAGAAAGAATGGGTGGGTGGGACCTCTTGTTCTGGAGACGGCCAATCTAGAAAGAGTAGAAGCCCAGTGCTGCCTTCTTAAGAGAACCAGATCCAACACACATTTTAGCTCAAATCCTGGGAAGCCTTCCAGATCCACTCACCAGCCCAGTTATCACCAGAGGGTTGACAATCACCAGGGCCAGTTTCCAGTAGTGCCTCTTCTCACAGGTGTTGAAGAAAATGGTTCCCCAGAACACATGTAAGAACACCAGGGCCATGGTCAGAAAAGCTGGATTGAGAAGCTGAAAAAGGGGAATTCAGCCACGTGACACACCTGAGTTTGTGGAAAGCCTCTGACAGCTCAGTGTACAGAATTGGGCCAAGCACAACAAAATGAGACTTCATCAGACAGGCACAGGCATATAAAAATGCCTAACAAAAGGATTGGAAAATGTTCAAAAACTGTAAAAAACCATTTATTGTAAATGTCTATGGAGATTCTCAATCATCCCCACCATGGTTGTCTCAAAAGTGCTTTCTTTTTTCAAAAGGCAACTGGACTTTCTTGACTTTTCTTTCTTTCTTTGAAAACCCTTTGCTTCTCATCCAAGAAACTAGATCTCACCCTCAGAACTGAAGAAGAGTTTTGGATGAGGAATAAAACATTTTCAAAGAAAAAAAAACCCCAAGAATGTCCAATTGCTGTTTGAAAAGGAAAAAAAAAGTACTTTGGGGACAATAGCTTTACTGTCTTCAGCATTTTCTGAAGGAAAGCCTTAGGACTGTTTTTTTCATGCCTGTCACAACAAAATGCTGTTTCTGTTTTGGTGAGGTTTGCAGCCCAGTCTATGCACATCACACACCAGGTGAAGCAGGCCTGAAGAAGCAGTTATGCCAAAAGTGTTATAGATTCCTCCCTGCATCAAACCCTGTCTTATGTGGGGGAGCTGCCTTTCTATAGCCTAGCCAGCTGTTATCTCATACTTTTTCTGATTCTAAAAAGTTTGAAAATGCTGAAACACCACAGGGACCAGGGGAAAAGCCACATATATGCAAGTCCTCTCACTTTCTTAAAAAAAAAGTTTGCAAAAAGTTTGCTTAAAAAAAACTTGGTCCCCCCACAAAAGATCCTACCTGAAGTAATGAAGTAATAGGGCGAATCCCCATGGATGCCAACTGTACCGGGACCAAGGGAATTGGCAAGGATGTTAATGATGGAGGCCATTGATAATCCCAAAGGAGAGGCCAGACACTACTGGTGGGTGGGATATCAGAGTGGAAAACATTTGAAATGGTTTGCCCAATTAGCAGCAACCCTGACAGCTGCTTAGAAAAGACATGGCATGAGCACTCCAAAAAGGCAGTTCCCAAAATGAGACAGCAGCTTTTTGAGGCATAACTATTCTGAAAAGGAAGTGAATCTAGAAGTGTTTGGGGTGCCAAATGTGCAGCAGCCACTTAAGCCGAGCTTGAGGTCATCAAAAAGCAAAAAAGGAGGGGGGGCAGAAGAAGACCCCTGACTCCTCTGTGGCAACCCCCAGAGGCGGAGGAGGGTTCACTCACCAGAAGTCATTTGTTTGGTCCAACTGGGGAATGCCCATCTTCGCTCATGGTCACAAACCCTTCATCTGCTCTCCTAAAACAGGAGGCAGAGGAAGCGGGGAACTCGCTTAAGCTCCACAAACACCAGTAACAAGCGGCCGCCTCCACTGACTACCCTTTCTTTCCCCTCTTCTTGTTCTTGGATTCTTTGGTCCCATTCATCTTGAATTAATACCATCACTAACTCTCACACAATCCCAAGGAACAGAGAGTACTGGGTTCACTTGTGAGAAAACAACCAACACACTAGGTATGTTTTTAAAAGGCAGATTGTGAATTCAGCTGTTAAGATACTGGCCATCCAGGATGGAAATAGGCAGCACTGAGCAGATAGAGAAGCAAAGGAGGCAGCCCGTTGTACCTGCCCTACACACAAAAGAAAAACTCAAAGCTCCCAAAACTGCAGACACGGAGGCAAAGAATATTGTGCTGTTCTTGCACTTTCCCACCATTACCTTTATTATCAAAAGGGGGGGGGTAGCCTCTAGTACGCAAATGTATATGCAGATGGAAAGCAACATGAAAGATTGTGTCAGAATTAGTGGGGCTCGATAAGCAAGCAGATCCTTTTTTAGAGAAAGGGAGCGAGGGGAGAAAAAACTTCGGAGCCTCGTTATCTGCAGGGGACAAGGGGTCCCCGACAGCCCCCCGCCCTTGATCGGCCGACCCGCCCACAGCCCCGCGTTGCTTCCAGAGCGCCTTAGGCGCACACAAAAGGAGACATCGGCGCCCGAGGAACGCGGGGGGTGCGCGGCGACTCGTCGAGCCGCGGGGGCTCCCCGCGTTCAGCCAATGGGCTCCGAGGGCGGGGAGCGCCCTCGAGAGCCACGCCGGGAGAGGCGGAGCATCTGCTAGGGGGCCCCATGCGCCGTGTCATGGAGGCTCAGTGTGCGAGCGGCCATTGAAGGGAAAGGAGCTGCGTGTTTCGCAACAGGAGGAGGGATCTGGGTGGCAAAGCAGCCCGGAGTTCCCAACTCCGCTCGTACCGCCTTCGGGGCCCTTTGCTGAGCAGCCGGAGGGGAGACTCTCCCTTTCTTCTTCTCCCCCTCCCTCTCGCCACGCATCCCCACGCCTGCCTGTCGGGTTCTCCTTAGGTAGTTTGCGCCCCTCCCTCCTTGCTCTCCACTTTGGAGGCTTTCCAGATGGAGATGAAAAAGCTGGAAATGAAGAAGCGCGTTAACCTGGAGTTGAGGAACCGCGCGCCCGAGAAGGTGAGGACAAACCCTTGGGAGGCAGGAAATCGACGATTCTTAAAAGATTCCGAGGATTTCCCCCCTCGCACCTCAATCGTGCCAAAAGCGCGCGGTGATCGATGCGCTCGGCGGCGGCGGCGGGCGCGGGGAGGGAGGGGGAGGGCTTAGCAGCACAGCGGCCGCCGGACCCGTCTCCTTCGACCAGTCCTTTCAGGGGCTCTTATCCAGGGCCCGACACCTCCCAGGCTTCTCTCTGCGAGGCCTTGCGGCGGCGGCAACAACAGCAGCCGACTGGCTTTTCTGACTTTCTCTCCTGCTTCCACCTTGATCCCGGCGCGGCATAAATCACAGCACGCGAGGTTGCTCCTGCCTTCCGTACCCTAAGGGGGGTTGTTGGAAGCCCCATACAAGAGGCGAGCTGGTTAACTCTTCCGTTCCCAATTGCTGCTTCGGCTGGGACAGTCCCTGGCGTGCAACCTCTCCCGCCCCAAACCAGTTAATTAAAAATGAGCTCCCGATGAAGGAGAACCAGCACCAGAAAGGAGGTTCCCAAGATAAAACTTTCCTCCCTTGCCCCCCACCCCACCCCTTTTGCAGTGAACTGCTCTTTCCTCAAATCTAGGTTTGGCAGCCTCAACTGTGAAAAGGTGGCGGGGAGTTTTTCAGGCTGCCTTCCTCCCAGCCAGCAAATTGCCCGTTGGGTGTTTCCCCGCCCCCCTCGCCATTCTCACGCAGAAAAAAGCCAGGTGGTCTGTAAGGGTGGAAACCCTGGACTCTGCCGGTTCTTGTACCGAATGTACTTTACACAAATGCTGGTAAACAATGCTGGCTGCAGCTGAATCCATCTTAGGCTCTTCTACGCAGATGAATTAGCCTCCTTCCTCTTGTCCCCGTAGAGCGGGTGGAGGGTGGACCCTTTCTTTAAAAAACACAACACGCCACGGCTCCTTCCAGCCAGACGTTTTCAGTTGGGTTTAATCTTTCTAAAACAAGAGCAGCCATGGATGGGCAACGCCCCTCCCTGTTCTTTGAAATCTCGTGCCTGGGCGGTCAAGGAGATAAGGCCAGTGGAGAGCGGGCGATAAACTATGCCTGCCCGCCTGGGGCTTTGTGCCCTGTGCCTCCAGAGTGTTCACAAAGGCAAAAGAATGCACCCACCTCCTGCCGTAGGATGTGATGGCCTACGCTGGCCCTAGGGAACCAACGGGCTGCAGACAGAGCGAGCTTAATCCAGCCTGCCCCAAGAGCACCGGGTGGAGAAAGGTGGAAGGGAGCCGAACAACAACCCACCAGAGAGGAGAAGCAGGAAACTTCTCATGCCGCAGGAACACTACAGAAAACGCCAGGGGTTCTCCCTCCACCAGTTCCCTTCCAGAAGGGAAGGCTGTCCCCAAAGCAGCTGCGTGGCTGGCAGGGGAGCCCAAAGTCTTGGACTGGCCAGTCAGGGCTCCCAGGTGGTCCAGGATTCCTCTTCCTCTTCCTCAGCCCCCGCCCCCACCCTGGCTTCTGCATGGGATGGAATGGAGATTTCTTTGAGCTTGAGGTTCTTTGGAAGATTGCCAAAGGTTCCCCTATATGAAAAGTTGTGGTTCTTGTAAAATATGCTCAAGCATTACTGTGGCTTTGGGCTGAAAGGAGGGAGCAGAGCAATTCTCTTGCCCCTTGCCGCTTTCCTGCCTTGGGCAGCCAAAGAGAGGTGCTCAAAGGCTGCATCTTCCCTGCTGATGGGCAACAGGAGTTGCCCATGCCCTGGTGCAGAAGGTGAAGAATTAATGGCCACCCCAGTGCCCATAATGCACAGTACGCAATGAGCCCCCTTCCCTTGTACATTCATGAGAATAAATGTGAAAAGTTCTTTATTCACCCAAATCATACACTTTTTACGGTGTTTTCTGTAGAGGAAATTGATGTTTCTTGTAATACCTAGTAAAAATAAAAGATACCACTGTTGTTAAAAGCTTTGCAAGTCTCGTTTAAAAATGCCACTACAAAGAATGCCATGAACAGTTCTTAGGCTGGCCCTGCTCCTGGGGGAGCCCCAAATCAATGCAAGGAAATGCTGTACTTAAGAAAGCGCTTGCCGTTTGTATGTAGGACAAGGAAGGCCATGGTTACATTAAGCTTCCAAGTCTCCTTTCATTTTGTAGCATAGGGTACAGTAGTGTCAGAATGCTTCCTATCTGGAATAAAGTTTCCAGTTATTATTACTACAAATGTTGTTACTGTATCTGTCAAAGTCCGAAGATCTTTCCTTCAGGGCAGTTTTTTTTAAAAGGTCTTTGCTATATCTGAGTATCACCTGTCTTGGTATAAAAAAAGATGTTTTAATTTGATTACATATGACATGATTATCACGTGTGCCCAAAGCTAATCTAAGTGACCATCTTTTTAGTCATTAAGTTTGCAAGAGAAAGTTGGGAAATATTTCTAACGGGGCGTTCCACCCCCTGTGCCAGAGACTGGGGAGTTCCTCCGGTTGAAGGGCGAATGTGCTGCTCTTTCAGGTGGCTGAGCTGGTGCTGGACAACTGCCGGTCCAGCAATGGTGAAATTGAAGGCCTGAATGACTCGTTTAAAGAACTGGAGTTTCTCAGCATGGCCAACACAGAGTTGACCTCTTTGGCCAAACTCCCTACACTGACAAAGCTTCGAAGGGTGAGTGTTTGGTTACAGCAGCTGACCTCATGGTGGCATGTGGCAGGTATACGAGTTTTAATGCCCATGCAGTCTTTTGCGTAAGAATCTTGTCAATGATAATTAGTAATATATGTTGCCTAACTATTATGCTCACTGTATCATGAAAACATACATTTGCTTAGATAATTTTTTTCATGAGAGAAATGTATAGATTTCAAAGTCAACCCCACTGACTGACATGTTTGTGCTGTAGCTGGAACTGAGTGACAATCTAATTTCCGGCGGTCTAGAAGTCCTGGCAGAAAGATGTCCAAATCTTACATATCTAAATTTGAGCGGCAACAAAATCAAGGATCTCAGCACTGTTGAAACTCTTGTAAGTAGAGAATTGAATGGAGAGGAAGGACATTTAAAGAGATCTTAAGATGCACTTGATTTTCATTACCTACTGAATCAAGGCCAATGTATTTAAGATGCTAAAGAGCCTTGGAAAAATGGAATATGATTGTTTGAATAATTGGTGTCATAACTGCTGATACAGATGATATGATTGTGACTAAACACCAAATACAACACAATCTTTTCTAAGATGGGACCCTCCTAATGTGTTGGATTACAAATTGCACCCTCTTCGGCGAGGCAGTTCAACCAATTTGCTGTAAACTGAACCTTGGCAATCCCAATAAAAAAATGAACCAGCAACAACTCTGTAGACATTTGCACATATTTTCCTTTGGCATTTCATTTTATAATGAAGAGATTTCCTTGTTATCTAGCTGCTATATCTACCTAATACTTGGAAGTTAGAATCAGGTTTGTGTTCCACACTGACATGAGTGCCGTTATACATATTGCATCTCAGGCAGAATTATTCCACCTGGTCACTGACCACAAAGCTGTTTTTCATTTTAGCATACAAAGGGAGTTGGCACCAATGTAGAAAACTATAAAGAGCAGTTTCAGTTCTCTTATTGTCTTGGCCCAAAACCCCATGAATAAATATACATAGCATAGTAACTTGGCTTAGCAACTTAATAAATAACATTTCTGTGTTTTTCCTAATTTTTAGCAAAATCTGAAGAACCTGAAAAGCCTTGATCTGTTCAATTGTGAGATCACAAATCTGGAAGATTACAGAGAAAGTGTGTTTGAACTGCTCCATCAAGTCACATACCTAGATGGGCTTGATCAGGATGATAATGAGGCCCCTGATTCAGAAGACGATGGTAATTGTTCATTGGAATATTTATTATGAATATTTTCAAGGTATAGGTAGGAAATACATACCTGAAATATGAAAACTGGCCAGAGATCAAAATACACTATTCAAATTATACCTGTTCTACATGCTAATAAACTAATGAATTTCCTTACAAGGGGAAAATAAACCTTGCAGCTGGCAAAATTACATTTCCTATAAATATACATTTTTTAGAAATCGTTTGTTGTATAGCTGCAGGTCTTTTCAGTAGTTCAGTTGCAACCTTTGGTTGTAACCCTAACCTTTTAGAAGCAAGAGAGTACCTGAGTATTTATTTCCACTATCTCCTACGTTCATTTAGAAGTGGGTTTTTTTCCACCGTATGCTGAATTTGAACCCATGGATCAACCCTTAGGTTCTAAGTCAGGAGTGAAGGATACAGCATGCATTCCCTTTTCCTGCAGATGGGGAGGAAGATGAGGATGAAGACGAGGACAAAGCTGGTCCACCAGGAGAATATGAGGAAAACGATGAAGATGACGAAGCTTCAGACTTGGGGGAGGGGGAAGAGGAAGAAGAGGAGGAGGAGGAGGAGGAGGAGGAAGAAGTGGGCCTTTCCTATTTGATGAAAGAAGAGATTCAGGTTATACTTTACTGTTCATTTCCAAAATTCATTACACTTTATTAACTTGGCTTCATGTTTCATGTCAGTTTGTGCCAGTCCTCTACATGTTTTCTTCTGCTATAGCACAAGTGGATATTCACTGTATTCAGGCTTTAGAAAAAAAAGTCAAATATGCCACCTTCGTTAATATCCTATTTTATTTTCCTTAGTTTGTATTTTATACTTTTTTATTCATTTATATCTACCAGACTTCATCTTTCACTATATTTCTCAGGAGAATTATCAAGATTTTTTAAACTGCATCTTTAGAAACAGCTTTTTAA
Source organism: Hydrophis major (assembly GCA_033807585.1). Lineage (NCBI taxonomy): Eukaryota > Metazoa > Chordata > Lepidosauria > Squamata > Elapidae > Hydrophis > Hydrophis major. The sequence goes on along the minus strand of CM066333.1, from coordinate 106,871,653 downwards.
ATAATCTGAACTGGTATTTCAGTTGACAGGTTACTAATTTCCCCAAAGCAAGATCTGGGCCTGGATTACAGTGGTAATAATATATATATAAATTTTAGGCAAAAAGAATGTGACCTTTATAATTTATTAGGTGTAATATAGCTCACCCTTCAGTTTAGTATCTGTTTGGCAATCAGTTGAGAATTGTATAAGTTGAAATCTAAAACCTCCAGTTATGAGGAAGGGTGGCATGGCTATTATATTACCTCAATTACAACAGTTGCTTTAAGGGGCTGTTAACCATAGTTTTGGTTTTCACTTGTTTACATGGAAAATATTTACTTATTTACTTTCATAAGTTTAGCTAAATGGACCTTAATAATTCTGAATTTTTGAAATCATTAACTCATTTCTCTAAAGGATGAAGAGGATGATGATGATTATGTAGAAGAGCGAGACAATGAGGAAGAAGGTAAGCTTCATATTCAGCCTGTATTGACATTTTAAGTTTTACTATTCTGGATTCCGAAGTTGCCTTCTCGGAGTTTTCTCTCAGAACAAAAAGAACTTCTATAAATTTTGTTAGCAGGGATAACATTAATCTTTTCATTTAACTTGTAATAAATTCCTGGTTCATTTGAGTTCTAAACTACTTGTTTAATACTACTTAAATTTAAGTGTTAGAGTTATGAATTGATAAGACTTTTATTTCTGCTTAGCAGATTCATTGATATTTTAAATGTGTGAGTTACCATTACATGTAATTGTTTGGAAGTTATGAAAATAACTGTACAACAGTGTGCAGGAGTCATCGCCCCTTAATTTTCCTTTGGACATGTGTAAAAATTCTTTCCCACAGATGCCGTTGTCCAGGGGGAGAAGAGAAAACGTGCAGCTGAAGACGAAGGAGATGATGACGATGATTAAGTTGCAGAAAATACAAATAGGACCCGATTCATTTTTGTTGGAATTATGCAATAGCAATATGCAGATTTGTAAGGCTCCATGTATGATAGGTGTCTACAAAAGATATTGTGTTTTAACTTTTTATAGGAAGTGTTTTACTGTTTGCCCTTTTTATCATTCCAACTAAGATATAATAATCCATTACTGATCATATTTTCATCTGTTTTACTCACTGAAGCAGTTGTCCCTATTTCCTGCCTAGAAACTTTATTCCTCCTATTTTTCCCCTTCTGTTTCCTCATTATGAGCATGCAGTTAACCCTAGCCAGTTACTTCAGAAGGATTGAACAGATTTAATTTAAACTTTTAAGAGAGCATGCTCATGTCAAATATACAGGAGTAAGATAACCAACTCTTCACTGGAAAGGATTATATTGCAACTGAAATGGGAATTTGGTGATCTGGAACTCACATTTTACCTATCATTTTATTTTAAAAGGATATCTTAATGATACACTGAATTCCTAGTTCATTTCTGTGTGTGGTTAGTCTCTCTCTCTTTCACACACACAAAGATTTTTCTGGTAGATAACTTTAAGCAAGACTGGAATACAATTCTCTAAAATAGTCTCACTCACTCTTCCATTCCAAAATATAAACTGGAAATAATTATAGTGCATTCAAGTTTATAACTTCTTCATGATCCTTTTGACCATTCCTCTAGACTCATGGTTCACATGCATATTTCAGAACTCTTTTGTTCTGATTAAAATTGAACAGAGTCATTCTTCAGTACTAAATTTAAACCAATAGAAATTAGTCTGCATTTTCTTTCTCACTTTATATTGCCCTTTCAAGCAATATTGGCAGGTAGATATACAAGTGAGTTGGCTTAGAGCCAAGCTTCTGAAAACCACAAGTTGCTTGTGTTGCTGAACTGGGAAGATATTTAAGAAGGCAGAGCAAGGCCCCTAAAGCCAAGAGTGGAGAATGGCTTGACACCTTGTCATGGAAAGAAGTATACAAAATTGCAAATGATTTGGAGTTCTCTCTGGGATAGGTTTAGTTTGTAAAAATATGGGTTCTCATTGAGGGAAGTTATTCAGCCAGAATCCTTGGTTTCACTGTTAAAAAATATAGAAATAACTTTTGCTAAATGTGACCAGCAAGGCAATATTACTCTTTTCTGTGGAAGGTAGATCGGTTATGTTCTAATTCCCTTTTATGCAGGTTATTTTGACAAAGAAAACATAGAAAAAATGGATGCAGAGCTCTTTTCTGGTTCTCTGCTTCCAACAGATGAACTTGTATTATTAAATAAATATTTTAATCAAATACCTATATGTATTCAAATTACACAATTATCTGTCAGATTTTAGAGAAGCTGTTTTTAAGATAGATAATTTCTGCATAGGTGCTTAATTTGTATTGCATTTGCCTGTAATATATTTACAAACACAGGCATTCTTAGTATATAGCGCATTGCACTCTTTAGTTTCAGCAAGTAGCTTTCATAAACTTCAGTAAAATTAAATATTCTCTTCCTCCCCTCCTCAGAAAAAGAATTGGGTGACACGGCACAGCTCTTTTTTAAGGCATTTGAAAAGAAAGAATTGTGAAAGGCAACTTAGTAGAAATTAGGGTTAGGGATCTTAAAGGACTGATTAAACATTAGTCGCTATCTCGTCTTTCTGTAAGAAGAATACTTTAAAAAACATAAAAGCTTTCGGGTTTAAAGCCGTGTTGCTGTCTCATAATCGCGGCTTCTTACTCGTTCCAAAGACCGGCTTTTCTGTTCCCAAAGTCTTGCAGGGTTTCCGCAATGGAACTCTTGTTTTTTTGCTAAAGGGATTGGACTCACGAGGCGGCCTGCGATCATCATCCCGCCAGTCAAGCCCTTGGCCCGGCCTCCTTTCCTCACAGCCGCGGGGGACCCGCTCGGCCTCAGCGGGAAGCACGAGGCCCGTTTTGGCGGGAAGGGCCAACCCAAAATGGGACCGCAGGAGCTCCTCCCCTCGGCGCGGCGGAAGCCAGGCCGGCTCGGGCGGAAAAGGCCCCTGGCCGCCGCCGCGGATTGGCCGGCGGCTGTCGCAGTCTCCCAGCGGCCCCGCCCCCGACCCAATCCCTGCGGGAGAGGAGGAAGAGAGTGAGCGCCTCGCCCCCTTAGAACCGCCGAGGAAGCAGAAGATTCGCCCGGCCCACCTCATGACCAGCGCGAGGATTTCGTGTCAGCAGGCCGCGCGCGAGCGGAGCCCCTCCCTTCCCTCTTTTGCTCGCCGCCGCTTAAAGAGGTCGTGAGACTTCCTCACCCGAAAAGCCTAAGCGGGATGAGCGCGTGGACCAGGCGCCGCCGCCAGGGGGAAGCAGGCGCCCGGAGCGCGCTCCCCCACAGAGCCCGGCAGCTGCGCGCGGGGCCTGCAAAGGGGGCGGGCTACTGCGGCTCCCCTGTCTTATCTTGTGTGTCCCCCCCACGGTGGCTGCGGGGGGTTGCTCGAGCGCACCCCTTCCCCCCCCGCAGAAGGGACCGAATGTCCCGGCGGGTCTCCCAGCAGTTGCGGGGGGGAGGGGGGCAAGAGGCGGGAAGCAGGCGGAGAAGCACAACAGCAGGTTGGGAGGCGGCATAAAGGGGTCGTGAGGTCCTCGACCAAAAATGCTCAGCGGAGAAGAGGCTGCAATCCCGAATTTGTTGAGAGCAAATTCACCCCGAGACGAGTCGATAATGCTCGGGACTGACTGCCCGATCACCGAGGCTTCATCCCATCTGGGAATTCAGGCCGACCTGAAATTACTTGCTCCGCCCCAAGGATCACTGCATTAGATCAATATTGAATTAAAATAAAAAAGATTTAAGAGCCAAAGACTTCAGAGCTCTTTTTTAGTTCCCTTGCGATCTTCTGTATGAAACAGGCACTGGGGTTACCTGGGCATCTATTGCCTTAAAAAAAGACAAAAGCTTCCAGTGTCTAGGATTTAACCAAACTGAGTAAACTTTGTGGCTTAGCATTAAGTTTTTAAGACGACTTGTGTAATTGTGTAGGCACCAAACTAAAATTAGACATTGCATCAATATGCTCCTTGTATGCCTGCTTCCTATGTCTCATGGAGTGTGGGGAGCGGCAATTAGAGCACAATCAAGGCTAATCAAATAGATAATGCAAGATCCAACTATCCAGCTGATCCTTTAGAAGCTGTTATTACTTGCTACCTTATTCCCCAAAGTCAAAATGTACACCTTTGATTTTGTGTAAACTACACCTGAATATGTAAGAGGATACAGCATAGAAGTTGCTATAGCAACTTAAGGGAAGGCTGACCCCATGAACTGCTCTTGCTCCATCAGCAGTAGGCCCAGGTGGGGAAAAGCAGTGTGTGTGTGTGTGTGTGTGAGTCTTCATCCAAGGGGGAGTTGCCCGAAACCCATTTCTAGCCACTGCTACATCAAGGCAAGACACGAGGCTCTCTCTGTCCCCCTTCCCAGCCGACTGGCCTCTGGGTCTCTGGGAGGATGAATGCCCACCCGGGCTGATCAGGTGACCAGAGGGGCTGCACTTGAGGGGGCCTCCTTGCTTCCACCTTCCCTTATATGGCTTGAAGCTTGCTGAAGGCGGCTATTGGCTGCTTGGCTAGATACCCTTGAGGAGGAAGACCATTCAAAGGGGGGAAAGCAGGAGGAGAGGAAGCAACGCAGGAGAGCCTCCCAGCCCCAGATGGACAGGAAACCAGAGCAGAGGGTTTTCAATGGGACGCTCCCTTTCTGCCCATCAGCGGCCTCTGGTTTCTATCCCCATTAGTCCCACCTCCTGTCTCTGAAGCCCTCGGAAGGGTGGGCTGCAGGTGGCACTAGTAGAGTCCCAATCTGTGGGATCTGGCAGAGCCTCCTTTTTCACACCTTTCATCCAACATGAACGATTCCTAACCTCAATTAAGGCCCCACAGGACACACACCCCTTCCCTGAGAATTTAAACTAGCTGTAACATGAAGCTGACAAGACATCTAAAAATACACTGTTTAAAAACATTCAGTGGTTTTATTTTCATCTTTAGCAGTCTTAAATATCAAACCAGGTAAACAAGAACAGCAGCAAGCTGGAGCAACATGCTGCCCAGACAGCACGCGGGACTTTTAAAAAAAGATTTCACATAAAAATCAGTGCAGAATCCGGCTTCCTTGGACGAGGCAGGTGCTGAGAAGAGCAGAGAAGAAACACAGCAGAAACCGAGCCGGCACCTAAATGCAAGTATGCCACAAGTGTCAACTCAGGAAATCAAGGGCAGTTTCGACTTTTAGGTAAGTAAAAGAAAGAAAGAAAAATCCAAAGAGGAGACATGATAGAGGCTTATTATACAACTTCACGGATAGCCAAGAGAGAACAACCTTGCTACAAGTAACAGGCTGAGTGGTTATTCAACAAAACTAATGAATGGCCTTTCCATGCAATGCATAATTAGCTCAGGGCACTGACTGGCAGAAGGTTCAGTCACAGCCACTAGCTGGGCGGTACTAAGAAAGGAGCTGGACAAAGGCAGGGCAGCTTCTCACAACAGCAGCAAAGAATGGAGCTTCCATGTGCCACAGCAGAAGAGCTGCGGGGAAGAGACTCAGAGCGGAAGGGCTGTGCTTGGAGCCAGCGCAAGGGACCAGCCTAGGGGTGAGCCTCCAGCCATGGGCTCCTTGGAGAGGAGAGGGCATCTCTCGGCCGAAGCAGTGCTCCTCCTCTGCTTAAGAAACCCCGAAACTGGCCCTCAGTTACACAAAGGTTATCATTCATATTTCTGGGAGCTGAAGAAAGTTAGTTCTCTGCCAACCGTGTTCATAAAGGTCCCCACAGCTTCTGCAGTCCTAGAAGAGAGGAAGCTCCCCACAGACACAGAGCCTTCTAGTTGAGATTTCTCAGGAAGAAAAGCCTTTTACAGGTTTTAATAGGCTTGTACATGCAAGTTATGGTGCCCAGGAGGAGAGAGAGAGTGAATAAAGGAAAACAATTTTATTAAGCAGTTTGCATAGATTTCTTTAAAAAACAAATTAGTATCCACAGAATTTCTGAAACAAACGAAGAGGGGAGGGGGGAGAGGAAGGGGAAAGGAAATAGGTGACACTAAAGCATTTTCTCTTAGATTGTGCTCTCTGCCTCAGTATAAATACATTAGTAAATGCCAAGACATTGATAGATGTCAAAGGATTTTACAGTTCTGGAGGTGGAAGCAACATTGCACTATTTCTGCCAATCCAAGAGTGCATGCAGTTTTTACGCAGGTTGCACCAGTGAGCTTTTGCACAGGGATGGCATATTGGGGGTGGGGCCACAGCACATGCATTGGTTACTTTTGCAGGAGACACTTATAGCAGTTGCACCCACCCATAGCCACAGATGGGCTGGGAAAGGGATGTCTCTGTTTTGCCACACTTTCCCCACTTAGGAAACACAAGCTGCTGCCCCAAACTCCCTCACTTCCTCTCACGGGGCCCCATTTAAGGCTTCCATGGTGGCATCTGTTGCTCCTAAGCTGTGACTTTGTGTATGGGAGAGTTGCGGGACTGATGCATCAGGCCTCTGGTCTGGACACAGAAGCTTATGCCAATGCCCAGCCAATAATTGCCAAAGGATACCCTGCATTAAGACTCCTCCAAAAATGCAATAATTAGCTTAGACCCTGGGAAGTTGGAGGAGGAACAAAACGTAGCTGGAATCTGGAAATTGTTTTCCCACTTATGTTCATATAACAAATCCCCAAGAAAAAGGAAACAAAAGTAAATGACTTACAAGCAGTAACGTAATCAAGGTATCAAATTAGGGCTGCCATAATCCAGAGCAGCACAAGATGGCAGCAAGAAGCTAATTTCCCATCTCTTTCTGCTGCCATCTAGCGGTTTCCAGATATCTGCACTTCAGGTTAGTCTTCCCCAGAAATAAAAAAAGATTGAGCCTGGAAGTTTGAGAATAGATGCACAAAACCTGTTCAAGCCTAGCCCTGAATCCTCTGAAACTGTGAGGCTGTGTAGCAAAGAAAAGCGAATGTTACTCCTACGGAGGGTTAGCTAACCTATGTGTGGGAGGGAAAACCCCTGAGGAGGAGGAGGAGGAGGAGGAGGAGGAGAAGAAGCCACACCTTTTTAAAAGGGAGCTATTTCCAAGTCAGCTCAGACCTGAAGAAAAGGACTAAAGGCTGTTTCTAGAGTAAATCCTGTCCTGGCTAAAACGACAAATCAAAATTATGGAAAGTAGCTTTCAAGGCACGCGGTCTAAAGAGAGCTGGAGCACCCCCTGCATCAGAGGGGCCCTCTTGATCCAATCTCCTGGCTCAGAGCAATGACTGTTGCCGCCAAGGGGAAGCTGTGAGGGAACCAGGCCTGCTCTCACCTGGTGCTTCAGAAGGGGAGCTTCTACCCTGAGCCGTCCACTCAGCACAAAGGCTAACCTGGTTACCAGCAGCAGATAACCTGCCCTGGAAATTCAAAATGATGGAAGCGGGTCAACCCTACGAATCTGAAGGGAACGAAATATGCCGAGTGCCCTCCAACACAAATATACATCAGCAACTGTGGTGTCCGTAGGCAGGCCTTCAAAAAAAATAAGACCAAACCTACAGGCAGCCCTTGGCGTTATTTACTTTGGAACAATAGAAACACTCTAAAATAATATATTGCTATAATACCAACTTCATCTCTAACATGCTAAAAACATTATCCCACAAGCTTGCAGCAAAGAACAGCTGCTTGCACCCATGTAAAATACCGCCTTACAGAGACGTGATAAACTCCTTCCAACCTCCTAATTAGCACTTCTTCTTTTATCACTGTCTTTTTATGCATTTTCATGCTCTGTTCCCCGATGAATATTTCATTCCTGCATCGCTTATAAGCTTATAGTCTGAACCATGTATTTGTACTGTCTGAACAGACTATTGTCTTTTAGCTTTTTAAGCCACTTAGATTTGCTTGACTGAGGCAGCATAAAAGCAGATACAATCAGTCAATCAATCAATTCTAAGCAAAAGTTCCTATAGGGACTAATGGCTCACCCAGCGCTTCAATTGCTCTTTCATCTCCTGAAAAATGCTAACGTGCGCTAGTGAGCCCTTTACAATTTTTTGTACATGGTAATGGTTGCGCTTTCTTTCAGGAAAAAAAATGCTGTAAGGATTACTTTCATTGGTTTTGTTATGGTTATTTATGGTCCCAATCCTTTCTAGGGAAAAGAGAGTGCAAGGAAAAAATTCTTTTGGTAGGGCTAATTATTTATTTCCATATTTCTCTATTGCCCTAACTAAACCTAACAAGTTTCTTGTCCCTTTTTAATTTTATTGAGCTACATGCGAATTTTGACTTTGTGCATCTGCCTTTTACCTGTTACAGAGTCAGGATGTGAATCTGACTTCTGAATGTGGTTACTCCCTAAGAAAACTCAGGGGGATGTAAAATGAACACAAAGGTCACTTCCACCCTAAAAGGCTGTGTCATAAGTTTGGAGAGAGAAGAGAAGGGAAAATAAATTTCTCAACTTCCCTTAAAAAAAGAGAAAGGAGGGCACCTGAGGCCAATTGGAAAGTCTGATTGTGACGCATCCATTTCCAATCCTCTTTCTCGAGGGATGATTCTGGAAGACTCACGTGGGCATCATTCTCTCTTAAGCCACCCATGGAAACACCAAGAATGGGACTCTTCTTCTTGGCCAGCTCCAGCCGTGGGGGACCCAAGCAGGCCAGCTTAGCAGAGTGGGAATCCGCCAAGACATGAAGGTACCTGAGAGGCAACCTGTGCCGGGTCTTCACTTCCCGACTCTCAGCTGAAGCAGCATGAGGAGGACGGAGGCCCTAGAGAGGCAGATCGCAAGGGGACACTCTACTGCCTTAAGCGGTGAGCAATGACCGCAGAACAGGGGCGCAATGTGACTCTCTCAAGCCCTTTCCACTGTGAAATCTGGCTGGCTGGACAAATCCTATGGACCTCAACCCTCCTTGCTGGGGCTTCCCTGAACACAGGAAGAGCGGGAGGCACCGGCGAACCGATGGCTCTGACTTTAACTGGAGAAAATCCCTTCCAACTACCAAGACACTCTCCACAGGCGAACCGTTTTGCAAATAAACAGAGAGTAATGGCCACATTCAGTAGATGCTTCCTCTTGAGTTCCTCCTGTCCAACACAGGGTCCACTGTGCTTCAGTATCAATGACAGAAACAGGAAACGAAAGAGGACGGGGTTTACTGGTCAACGGGGCAAGGCAGTGGCTGATGGAGCGAACAGAACACGGGAGCCCTCTCTTCTGATGCTGCAGAGCGGGAATGAGACTTGGCTCAAAGGGACAAGATGCCTCTGAACCTTCACACAGGCAGCCGAGAGTGTGGGGCCAATCTGAGCTAATGAAATCAAGGGCTTCTCCCAAAGGAGCGATGGATTGGCACAGGTGGCCACGAAATGCTTCTGGCTACTCTTCTCCTGTTGTATTGAAGGGATAAGAAGATGGAGCGGCATCACACTTTTTGCCAGCAAGCCAAGTCACAGGATGCTTGCCAGGCTTTCGGAGCAGGGAGTGCCGGGTTTCCTCATGAGTTACTAGGTCTGAAGGCCAGAAGCAGGGCTGAGGAAAGTGACAGGGGAAAGGGAGCAAAGCCACAAGGAAAACCTACCAAGCCCTTAAGGGGAACGATGTTATGGAGCACCTAAACTTTAAGCCCATGGACCAGAACTGCTGGGATCAAGGGCAGAAGATGCTTCCCTGGTTCCAGTCAAGGACTTGGACCCAAGCAGGGAAATAGCCCTTCTGAGTGGCAGAACAGCCACGGAGGATCCAGGGGGACCCAGGAGAGACCCTGACGAGGAGGCCACATCCCCCTGGAGCCTGAGGCGCAATCCACGTCTCCTGGTGCTTGGAAGGGTGGTGCACCTGAGGGGCATCTGTGTGGGAGGACTTCATGGTTTAGAAACCAGAAACCTTGTTTGGAAAGAGGTTCACTGAGAAATCCACCGGGGCCAAAAGAGAACACCATCCTGTTTCTGAAAAATTACGTTCCAAGATGCCGCCTCTAAGTTGCTGCCCTTTGGGGACTACAGACAGAAAGGATACACGGAAATAGGCTGCCTTGAAGTTGCAAGAGGAATGGGTGACAAATAAATGTGGGGGAAGTGAGGGAAAAAACTGAGTTGGTGAGGATCAAGTAACAGTCAGGACCTGGGAAGCATTAAATGCGATCAATTCCAACAGCACATCCGCTCCCCACCTAGCTGCCCTGTGCCCTGTTTTTCCTAGAGGTTGCCCCACTGCTTGCCTTCACATCAGGCTCCTCCTGTACTGAGGCAGCAGCAGACTCTGGGAGGGCGCAGGCCGTGAGAGCCGCAGCTGCTGATAGAGGCTCCTCAGTTCTCTCACCTCCTGCAGCACTTTCTGGGCTTGGCTCCAGTTGGAGGAGGCCTCACCCAGCAGCCTCTGGATCTCCTGCAAGGTGGCCTCCGAGTCCAGCTTGGGCGAGGAGGGGGCACAGGTGGGGGCGGCAGCAGCAGCAGCAGCCGAGGCCGAACCAAGCTCCTGTGCCTTTTGCGCCCTTGCCCCATAGCCCCTCGCCTCCGTCAGCAGGCCCTGCGTCTTCTCCAGCTGCAAGGCCACCAGCTCCTGTATCCTGGCCAGTGGCTCAGGCCCAGGGGAAGCCGCTTGGTCCTTGAGGCTGGTCCACAGGGACGCCTGCCTGGCTGAGGAAGAGTCCCAGCAGCAGAGGATTTCTTCCATAGAGGCACATTTGTTCTTCTCCAAGAGAGAGAGCTTCTTGGGGACCTGAGGGGTGTACATGGTCCCCTTGCCAAAGGCCTCCCTGCGAGCTGAGAACTTCTCCCCAGGCATGTTCTTTCTCCATGGGAGGCTCTTGCTCTTCTCCGAGTCGTTGACGTTCTCTGAACCTGAGCGCCTTCGGCCAGGGGTGAAATGGGCAGCTGATTTGTCTAGATCCACCTGGAAACTCTTCTCGCAGGTGTCATGGCCTTCTGGGGAGGCCTCCTCCTCCTGGATCAAGTCCAGGGTCAGCATCCCGTCAGAGGTTGAGGTAGATGCCTGCAAAGGCAGGGAAAGTATGGGAGTGGAGAGCGAGTGTGAAAAAACCGACTCTCCGGGGAGGGCGGAAAGAATCATGGAAAACGGATTTTGACACAAAACTACATCGTGGTACTAGTTTACATATCTCGTTGCCGGGCTGTTCAGCTCCAGCAAGGCACGGCTGAATCAACTGAGTTGGTTGTGGGCAGAAGCAAGCGTAGCCTTCCTGGGGCCGTCCAGACTTTGGTGACTCAAAAGGCGTCGTGAGAGGAAAGGCGGACCCATCCCAGTCCCCCCGACCCCCCCCCCCGACCCCCCTGCCTCCCCTTTCTCGGGAGAAAAGGAGAGAGACATGCAGCTATCCGAAGGGGAAGCAGCGGCAGCAGCTTGGGCGGCTTTGCTGGCTGAAGGGGAGTCTGCTCCCTTCCTCCCCTGCACTTACCACGGCCATCAAGTGGCCCCTGGTCGGGGGCCGCCTGGAGTGCTGGATCTTCGCTCTGTTCCGAGTGGGATGGGCGAGAAAGCTGTCCTCCTCCACGGTCACCTGGAAATACCCATCAACAACCACAGCATGAGGCATACAACACACCTGCTGCAACTAACTGGAGGTTACTTGATGCATTGTGTGAATGGTTTAACTCCCAGGGGAAATGATTTCCCATCGACCCATCTCTATATCCAACAGTTCAGACTGCAGCTCTCTGGCATATCAGCTGACATTGCTATGGGAAGGGAGGAAAAGGCTGCCTCCTCTGGTAGAGGGCCCAGACTCAAATAAAGAGCATTTCATTGGGTAATTTGTGGCAAGAAGAAAAATTAAAAGTATCCCTGAATAAAAGCAAGAATTTGCGTCTCCAAACCATATTCTCTCCCATCTACTTTATCCTCTCTTAAGCCATAAGTTGCCTGGGGTGGGCCTCTTCCCTCCCCATTCAGGCCAGGGATCCTGCTGGTCTACCCCCCCCCCCCTCACTCTTTGGCTCCATCGGGGGACGTATTCCAAGCCAGCTACAGGTCCATTTCGGTTATTTCCCACTTGTGACTCTTTCATTTGAACCCACAAGAGAAACAATCAAGAGGGAACCCAGCCCAGCTTTGCTTCCCTCTCTGCTTTGAACAAGCCTTCAAATGATCTTTCTCACTTCACAGATCTTTCTCTGTTTTGACGGGAAAACAAGGTCCCCTTCTATTCTTCTGCCCCTCCTCTACAGACCATAAGGGGTTCCTGATGACCCCTTTTTTAAATTTACCCTCCCCCCAAATCTACTCCATTGCCCTCTGTTGTCCCCTCCCCCCTTTATTTTCCCTGCCCCCAATTTTACTTTAGATAGAAAACCATTCACAGATCCGAACAGGGTCTCCTCTTATGGCACAAGGAGCATCTCCCTAGTCATAAATCTCTGCAGGAACATCTCTGCGCCTTTCTTCTCTCTCCTCTCTCTCTTCTCTGGCTGCAAACCTGGTGATAGGATTATTGCCGGGATTAAAGAAAAGGGAAATCTCTGCCACTCTTCTTTTCTTTCTTTACAGAAGAGTGAGATCCAGAATGAACTAAAAAGTTACTGATGTTCCTCATCAGGTAAGATAGATCACGACGAGCAGGGAAGTCGACTCAGGCCTCCTGCCACCTTTAACCGGGACACTTGAGAAGGGAGACCCCACTGCCAGATCCCCCTTTCAAGAAGTGAGACCCAAAGCAAGCAGGGCCTTTGCACTATCCCCCAAAAGAACAGGGAAGAAAAACCAGTCTGGATGAGCTGCACCTACCACAAACAATTCCCACGACTGCAAGCAAACAAAAGGGTTGGGGGCTCTCTCTTGCACAGCTTTGAGCTCCTCCTACCCTGCCCCAGATGCAGACTTTGGAAAGGTCCACTCAGCCTGTGGGTGAGGGGAGACCAACTCAAGAGCCAGGCTGCTTACCTCGTCCAAGATGCGGTTCTTGGCTCGGATGATGGCAGAGTTGAGCACATTGATCCAGGATTCCTTTTCTTCAGGGCTCACGGCCAGGAAGACGAGATTGGGTGCCTGAGAGAGATGGAGGCGTCATCAGCAACCAAGGAGACACTTACCCGTCTCACTTGGCTCTGCTGCCCTTCATAAACTCCATCCAAGACAAGATCTGGCAACATTTGCAGCTCTGGGTTGAAGGGGGAAACAGTGACCTCCTCTCCATTGCTGCCTTACAATAGCCTGCAACCGCTTCTCCCAGCCATCCACAGTGTGTGGGGGGGGGAGGAGGGGGGGGCGGCACTGGGACTGCAGTGCCTGAGGGCAATGGGAGCCCAACAGGACCAAGGCACCTGCCACTTTTTGTGAGGTGGGCAGCCAGATCAATACGACGCATACATAGATAGGTAGAATAAAATAGATCGGGGACCCAGAGAGGAAGGCTGCTCTAAGCAGGGACCTGGTGGCCTGCAAGACCCAGCAAAAAACAGTGTGGTGCCTCCAAAGAAGGAGGAGGAGGAGGAGGAGGAGGAGGAGGAGGAGGAGGAGGAGGAGGAGGAGGAGGAGGAGGAGGAGGAGAATAAGCTGGGACTGGCTAGCCCCAAGGCCGATGGTCCGGGAGATCAAGGGGAGCAAGTCGCCTGAAGGTCCCAGGTGGGCCTTGGGCTGCATCGCTTCACAAGCCTCCAGGCGAACCTGCTGTGAACAGACCCCTTTCTAATCAGAGGAAATACTATCGAAATTCCTACTGATGGCCCAAGAAGCAGAAGAAACAGCCAGGCTGCTTCAGTCTGAACAGCAGGCACCATCGTGGGAGGGAAAGAAAAACCCGGTTCAGCCCTCAAGTCCAGGATTACCTGCTGCTGCGTCACTCCCTGAAGAAGAAGCTGCTGCTGCCGCCATTGGGCACAGCCAGCAGCTGCTCTCCTGCAGGGTCCCCAGGGCTGGGAACGACCAAGAGAGGCTTCCCGGGCTGCGCACCCACCTACCCCGTCCCCAATCACAGGCAGAACTCTTGGTCCCTCAAGCAGGGGGGCTTGGCTGCTCAGCCAGAAGGCGGGGGGGTGGAGGGGACAGAGAGGGGAGAGCTTACGGTGTTGCCGGGCTCCTTGGAGTGGGCCAGGGAGAACTTGCTATAGTTTTTTTTGCTTCTGCTTTTGGACTTCCTGAGCTCCTCACACTTCTCGTAATCGTTCAAGTCAAACACCTCCTGGATGTTTTTCTCGTCTCGGAGCTGCAGACAAACAGATCGCAGGTTTACAAGGGCAGACACCCACCCAGGAGATCGCGATTAAGGCTTCTTTCTTTCGCTCATTTGCCGGACCAAAAGCACGCGGAGAATTCTAGGGCTTAACACAGGCATGAAAACGGACCCTTCCCCCCCCATTGAGTTTGGACAGCCCTTCCACCGCCACAAAACACCAGGTGGTTTTTCTTGGCTGGGACAACCTTCTTACCTTCAGATTTGCCACTGGGGAAAAGGAACCTAATTTCTCAGAACACTAATTAACCTAGGAAGGATAAATGACAGGGAATCTAAGCTGCCTGCCTAGTAAGGTTTAATGGGGTTTGAGCTGGTATCAAGTTTGTATTAACTAAAAGTTTCAAGAAGAACAGTTTTAAGTCACGCGGGCTGCATCACAGACAGCACTGCTATGCTGGCAGGGCCCCTGCCTCTTCCTGGGCAAGAATGAAGAGGGGGACACTTCTTCCCAGAGTGGTTATCATTAGTTAAAAACAATGAGCATTTTCCCCTTTTGTTTTTCAGAGTAAAAGCAAAAATTAAAATTTCCCCTCTAAGGAAGCTCTTGTTCTGCCTCCAGTTGTGCTGCACAAAATCCCCTCCACAGCCCTGCACAGGGCGCCCAGGAGGGGATAAGAGGGGCCACTCCAGGTGGCCTGGGAAGAATCAGATCCACTCCAGGCTGCACAGAGACGGGTAGGAGCTCAGCCTCCCCCACCCCCCATAGCTCCTTTCCAGCTGATCGGGCGGGAGGCCTGCTATCCAATGACTTGCAACCGGAGCCATCTTGGCTCATCACCTCCCTGCATGGCTAATGCCACCTTCCTTTTCCTACCAGACAAGCCGTTGTTCGGGTTCAGGGTAATTAAATGCTGGAGTGTCTCTTTTGTAAAATCTAAGCAATTTCTTTGACCTTGACCCCAGCTCAGGAGTTTAGGTTCGCCTGGATATTATGAGTATGATAAATAACAGGTAACAAACAATGTAAGTGAATAACATTAGCTCATTGGCATCTCTTGTTCCACAGGCCACTCAGCCTCTCTTTCGCCTCCATTCATTGACAGTGCATCCCAGGGCGCTTACATCAAAACAGGAGGCTGGGAGTGGGTGGGAGGGGGGAAAGAGGCCTGTCCATTCCCTTAAATGTGTGAAGCTGAATAAACAGGAACAATGAGGGGAAAAAGCAACTAATTTCTGGATCTGCCAGGAAGGACAGATCTGAAGGAAGCAGCCTTTGCTTCCTCCTCATCTGGAATTAGGATGATGTGAAACTTCCAAACGATATTTGAGCACCAAAAGTTTGTATTAGAAAGTGACTATTGCAAAGAACAAATAGCAACACAAACCTAACATCAGGGAACAAGTTTTTAAGCAACAGATATTCACATCTCCAAGGCCATTCATTTTCATAAGATCCAGTGGAAAAATAATAATTTGCATGCAGCCTGTACTTTCCCCCAAAGCCACCAAACAGAGAAATCCTAAAAACAAATATGCAATACCAGAAAAGGCAGAATGAAGGCAAAAGGCCGTCCCTTTTGGTCAACCACCATGGAAACCCTCCCAAACTTTCAGGGAGGAAGAGGAGAAGAGAAACCAGGGGTTCCTCTGGCAGCTGAGACAGGCAACCGGCCTTGCTCAAGTTCATTTCAGGCGAGCTTGCTGAGGGATCTGGGATGATTCTTGGCCAGAGCCCAGCTGAGTCTGCAGCCTGTAAAGGCTCAGCTGTTTCCCCAGGTGGCTACGGGGCTCTTGTAGCAGCCCAGCCCCAGAGTTGGCAACCAGAACAACCCCCTGCTCCAAACGGTGTCCAAACCCTACACGGCAACCATGTGCCAGGGCAGGGACTGCCTCCTAGGTGCTGAGCACAAGCCAGCCACTTCAGACAAAAAACAACATTTGAGGAGAAGGAAGCAACTGACCAGCCGGGAGAGCTCAGCCCAAGCCCTTCCTCTTGCCTGTGGGACTGGCTCCCCCTTAGATGGTGGGCCTCCCAGGGCTGAGGGGAGGCCACAAAACGCCTTCCAGGGAGGGTAGTCCATCGCTCCCTGACTGTCCCCCACCTCGGGCTCACGATGTCTCCTTGCAGGTTCCAGCCTGGGCCACTAGGCATGAACCCCAGGAATCAGCTCCTGGCAGGTTCTGGCCAGGTCAGGGTAAAAGGGGCATTTTGCCAATGAATTTGCCATCAAGCTTTGAGGGGCAATGAAAAGGTAGCCCCTCCTATAGGAAAGTAAAGCCCTCTCTTCCGCCTCAACTTCCCCTTTCATCCACCAACTACCAAATGAGCAGAATCTGAGCGAAAGAATCACATAATTCAGACCCCCAAAACTGCAAGGGGGGGGGGGGAGAGAGCAAAGGCTCGGCTAAAGAAGCAGGATATGAGCAACCTCTTACCAACCTCCTTCTCCCAGATGTAAAGTTGGTCACCCTTCAGCACCACAAACCGATTTTTCCAAATCTCTCGAAAAATGCCTTTCCCACAGAATTTCCGGACCCAGCCCACCTTCTCGGGCTGCAGCAGTTGCTGGTTCCCCTCCTGGAACCCCTGCAATCCAAAAATAAAGGGAACAAAGGGCGGGGGAGGAGGAGGGCGGGAGAGAAGCGGTTAAGAGGAGGATTGGGGGGGGGTCTCTGGCCTGCCCCCTGCCAGCACCTTTCCCCTGGCTCAGAAAGCCCTACCGTCCCCACTGCTGGCCCCGTCCTTTCCCCAAAGCACCTGGGAACTGCACACGTAGATCAGCCTGACAGAGTGTTGGCTTTTTAAAAAAAAAACACTACCACAATTACAAAGGAGACAAAATGATGTAAGGCGAATAAATAAATAGAATGAAAACGATGCTGCCACCTGCTTTCTGTGAGAAGTAGGCTGGAATCAATCTGCTCGTGGCCCAGTCAGCATTTAATAACTGCGATGATGGAGCCTTCTCTCTCAGAAATTCAGACTAAAACCGTATCTATGTTTCGCAAGCAAACGTTTTCCAATTTCTCTCTACGTTTCTAATCTCTCTCTCTTCATCTAGGGAAGTGAAAAGGAAATCCACACAAATAACACGAGGCATGTTTCTAAATTAATGCAAACAGAGCCTTAATAATGGAGACCCTCCGTTTGGCGATGGCATCGCTGGAAAGGCTGAATGATCAGAAACCAAAGACAAGTAGATTTTGGGGTGGGGGGAAGGGAGGGCAGGAAAGTTGGAACAAGACTGAGGGCCCCCATCGCCTACAGACCCAAAAGAGAAAGTGGACAATAAACAATGCCAGGAAAAGGCCCCGGGCGGGGGGAGCTACCCAGAAAGCAGAAGAGACTCACCCGTTTAGCCGAATTGGTTTTTTTCATCATTCCTCAATGCAGCTGTCCGAAGAGGGAAGGGGGAGAGAGAGTATGCTGGGAGTGGGGGGGAAGGGGGGGCAGGAAAAAAACCGGAGTGGGTCTTTGCCGGGCAGAGAACCGAAAATCTGTGCAGTTATTGGGAAGGGGGAGAAAAATAAATCTCTCCGCCTTAAGGAAAGCACAAGGGAGTTCCCATGACCTGGAGGCAGAATTTGCCCCTGCGATGCCCACACATCTCTGCAGGCAGAGGGACCCCCAGAAACCCCCTCCCCTGCTCAGTCTCCTCCTCCTCCTCTTCCTTTCTCTCGCCTGGGCATCGAGGGACAGGGCTCGCCTGGGCTCCACAGCACCACCTATAGCCAAACAAGCCATGACGTTTTCACAAGAAAAGAGGCAAGTGAAGCTGGGAGGAGGGAGGGAGGGAGGGAAAGAGACCCTTTTGTGTCAGTTGGCTGGGAAGAGAGGAGGGGGTGTGTGGAGGCAGCAGGGCCAGAAAGGCCCAAGGAGCTGGCCCCAGGGAATTAGCAGAGGCGCAAGCAAAGCAGCCCAGGCACGGATGCCCACTTTTTTGCACAGTCCTTCCTGAAATTAGTTTATGCTCACTCAGAGACCTGGCACGGCCCCGGAAGGAGACCAAAGTGGCCCTGCTGAGAGAAATACCTCCATTTGGTGAACTTGGTTAGGAGCGAAAACGGCATCCTGGCTGCCACATCTAACCAAGGTCTAACCAAGCAGGCAACTGGTTCAAGAAAATGACAAAGGAGGAGAGAGAACGAAGCGGCGTACAAAGGACACCAGGACTCCAGCAGGCCTGGGAGAAGATGGCAGCCTGCTGCTCCCAACATGGTGCCAAAGACACCGTGAGCAAAAGAGGCAGGCAGCCGCTTGGGGGGGCTTCAAGAGCGCTGGGCAGAAGTGCCAGGCGGTTGGGAGTGGGGAGCATCCACCTGCTCTTCGAACTGTAGACATTGCAGCCTTGTTTTTAACCCATAAACAGCTTCCTGCCTTGTTTGGAGCCTTGACCAGCACTAGCACTAAAGCAACAGCAAAAGCGAGCTAAGTGTGTGGCAGCAGCTCACACCCAACAACAGGATGGAAAAAGAAATGGGGAGAAACCCTCCCCCCGCCCGATTGCACCCAGTTACCTCAAGGGTGCTGAAGCCAGAGGAGGGGCAGTCGGGTGACAGAAGAGTGACCTTGAGGAGGCAGATAGGCCATCCCCTCCTTGGGGTTTTTAACCTGGAACAGCCACATCATCTGGCTTGCAATTATTACGGCCCTCAGCTCCACAAACCCCCTTCTGTGTATCTGAGCCGGAGGGAAACTGAGGCCAGGGAAACCCCAGTCTGATTCAGAGCAGGACAGCAGCCATTTTGACTTGTGCCGAGCAGCCTTGGGGGAAGCACTCGGGGAGCCTGCTTGGTGTCCATGAGATCCAGACTCCAGGCGCACCAGCTGCATCTTTTTATCTGTCCTGACGCCCCACCCAGAGTCCTGGCATAGACACGGCCTTTCCTCTCGCCAGGGAAAGAAACTCCAGAGCTCCTGGGAGGTGGGGAGGGAGACAACTGTAGAGGTTCCCCTCTGCCCTGGAATAGGGGCCCCTGAGCAGGTGCTCCATGGCAGAAGTCTTTGTTGTCAGCCGCTATCGTAGGCAAGGAAGACGACGCAGCCCAGCAGGTGCCCCAAGGAAAGTCCTATTGCTAGCCCGGCACAAAGAGGCTGCCGTTAGGAACGCCCATCATTAAATAGGCAAAAACTTCAGGGAACTGCCAGTCAAAAGGATGGAAATGCCTTGTCTTGACTGGCAGCAGAGCCCCACGCAGGCGGAAAGTGGGCCGCAGAAGACAGGCTGGCCGTGGGCCATTGATGGCTTCTCCTTCTCAGGAGACAGGTGTTTTACCCCACCCCTCCCCATTCCCTCATACTCAATGACAAATAGTTAACAAGAATTCTGGTCAAGCTTTGGTCCCTGGACTGGGACCTCCACACCCCTCACCTCTGGCTGTCCTGGAAGTTCCTGTCCAAGGAGACCAGAAGAACCAACTCCCTCCCGTCCGAGGCATCAGACCTACCCAGGGCCAAACACTGGAAGGCTTAAAAACCCTCCAATGCCCCCTGCTGGTGCCAGAGCTAATACAAAGTTTCTAATTACACCCCCCCCCCCAACACCCCCACAAAACTTAAGAGCAAGAAATCAGAAATCCCCAACAGGAGCAAGTCTGAAATACAAAGGAGTATGTGAAAAATCCAGCCCTGCATTTGAGAGGGTGCCAAGAATATCCTGGGCCCTCTTGCAGCCCACAGCCGGCTCTCCAGGAGGCCTCCAGGTTGTCTTCCACTAGCAACCCCATTCTCTGGCTGGCCAGCCAGCAGCACTTCCAGAGATATTCACTCATTTCAAATAAGAAACCCAGATGGTCTCTGCCACAGTGACCTTTTATTCACCTGGGGGGACTCGGAGGCTCATTTGGTGGCTCCCAGCCCAGGAGGCAGACAACAAGCTGAGAACTGACCATGAAAGGGAGATACACCAGAGAGAGAGGGAGGGAGGGAGAAAAGAACCACAGTTTCCATCCCATCTGTGCTGCCTGAAGGGAGACCTCAAGGCGATCTTCTGCAGCACTTATCCAGGAGACCATGGCCAAACATGGAGCTCAGCAAGCACTGAACCACATCGGACAGATTTCGGTCTGAGATGGCTAAGAAAGAGCCAGTGGCAGTGCTGCTGCCACCTCAGTTCAGCCGCCTGGCTGCAGCCTGGGCCATCCCCTGAGAACCCTCGGCACCTCGTCCTCGGAAGCCAGCAGCAGACACTTCTTCCAGGAAGCTGGGGAAGACAGAAAGACACCAAGGGAGAATTAGAAGAAAATGAGCGGTTTCTCACCAGCTGGCTCCAAAGGCCAATATCTGGATTGGGCCAGAGAGGGCAGATGGGGGCCAAAGGCAAGTGGACAGAAAGCAGGAACCAGGGCGCATTTGCATCGAGGTTTTAAAAGCATCCCTGCCTCGACACCCCTGAAGCTGAGAACCAAGCAAGGAAAGTAGGACCTGCTAAAGGGACCGCAGACAAAGTGCTTCCGTGCCCTTCTCCAAGCCCCTTCCCCTCGCCTGGGGACTCTGCATGGGGCATAGCGAGCACAGCAGACTTGGGCAAAGGGATAAGGAGCAGAGCAGGAGGCACCCCCAAGTTCCAAAAGATGACGAGAAGAAACTTGCAGGCTTCAGAAATGACATCTGAGGCCACTTTGCAAAAAGAATATCTGAAATGCCTCAGATTTGCTAAGTTCAGCAATGCTCCTGGCTAGAGACTGCTGCTGAAAGGGGACAGGGCTTTCAGCCTGAGAGATCCTCTCTGGTCTGCTGGCTGAGGCTCCAGGCTAGAACCTGGGGGACCATCAGCCCCTTGGAGGAAGGGGAGGAGGAGAGAGCAGCAGCAAGGGCAAACCGCTTCCAAAAACAGTGCCAGAAAAACGGCAAAGACCCATCCAGGCACTTCCTAGAAGCCCGGACTGACTTGGAAACATGCACACACACTTTTGCACAGAGTTTGTATTTACATCTCACCTTGATTCTACCTTTGTAACATCAGCTGTGCAAGGTAGTTAAACTGAGAGAGCAAAGAGGGATCCAGGAGGGATTTCCACAGCTGAGTCTCCCAATTCCAACCTCGACTGCTTTTTCAGCCTGGCTCTGGAAAGGTAGCCAGACCCCCAACAGATAATGGAAACCAAGCCTTTTGGTGCAGGAATGGAGGGGGGATCCAACTAGGCACCTCTTCCTCTTTCACCCACCAACCCCAGAATTTTCCTGTCTAAAACCTGCAGAGCAATGGAAGGCAAGGCAGGCATTTGACTCGGAATGAAAACCAAGCCTCCACCTGAATGTCTCCCCTGGATGTGGCCTCCCTGCCTGCAGCTCCCCAGTTAGACGCATCCTTGGAACATCCCACACGGACTTAATTCATCTTTGTGGATGTCAACAATTTTGGGGAACTCCCCCTGAACACAAGATTACCCAAATAAGCTCCAGGGAGGGAAGGCGAGAGAGCCCCCCCATCCCACCCCCCATGCCCTGTTCCTGAGCTTTCCCTCTGGTGCACATGAGAGCAGCCAGCCCTCCATTTGCCTGCTACTCTCTCCAGGACACAGGCAGGAAGCCCCTTTGCTTCCCCTCTCCCCACCATTCTCACTCCTCAGGATGGGCAACCTCAGCTGACCCCTTAGAGGGAAACACCCTTTCCCCAGGGTGCCTTTGTGAAGGTGGCAGCTGGTCCACGGGGCAATAGCTAGGCTCTTCCTGGCCAGGCCTGCACTCCATAAAAGGGGAAGGCACTTCTCTGTGCCCCTGCCTTGAACAGTTACGTTAGGCTGCCTACTGGGAAAAGGCTTTGTCTGTCTTTCCCATCCAGGAATTCTCCCCACCCGCTTCCGCAGGATTCAGCATGAGGCCCCTGGAAGTCGCAGGTGGGGAAAATCAGGTGAAACCAGCACCAGCAGCACCTCTTCTCGGAACTGGCTCCGTGCATGCACCAGGAGGCACCGCCCACCCACAAGTGAATCTGGAGCAGAATTGTTCAACTCTCCCTCCCTCCCTCCCTCCCTCCCTCCCTCCCCCAGGGAAGATTTACTCCAGGGCAATGAAAACCAGAGCTTCGCCAGCATTCCCTTGTTAAGGAGAAGGGAAAAGACATCCGGTTAAAAAGGACGGCCACAGCTCTGCCCCGCCTTCAAACCACCTCCTGGTGTTGTGCACCGTCGTCCCGCCCAGCACGATCCGGATGCCAGAGGTAGTGCGATTCAGGTTGTAAACAGTCAGTGCCTCTTCATACGTTGCCCCACCAATGATGAAGACGATAATATCTTGTGGCCTGGAACAAACATGAACAGAGAGCTCAGGAAAGGGCAGAAAAGGGGCCAGAGGCTGGAGAGCATTACCCTGACCCAACAGACTCCTTTGGAAGAGCTGCCCCTCCGGCAGCTGCACATCTTCCTGCCCTCTGACCAGGCAAAACTTGGTGGACAAAGCCATCTTCACAGGGCCTTGCCTAGCAGTGTCACGGGGCTTCTTTTGAAGGTCACTTCTTGCAATCAACACTGCTCATTTGGGGGCAATTCCAGCTTTGTTTCAAATGCCGCTGAAATGTATACCCAAGCAAAGCTGTATCTTGTAAACTTAATATTATACAATGCTATAATTCTAATTTTGTCAGCCATTTTAACATTGCCATTGTTATAACCCCTAATGGTCCAATAATTATGGGAGAAAATTTTGCCAGTTTATTCCATAACCTTGATATTTCAGTTGTCAAAAAACAGTATTTTACAATCTTTTCCTTTTTCTTTTGAGCTCCTTCAGTGCAATACAGAATTACCACATCAATAAGTAAGTTTTATTTTTTCTTCAACTCCTACAATGAGTGGCACACTGTGCTGTAGATGTTGGTTTGCCTGAATTTGGGAATCCCATATATTTGCTCTGGAGCCCCTTTTGATGATCACAGCAATACTTCAGAGTGTTTTTTGCTCAAACGCCAATGTATTTTTGCCATCTGCGATCTTGTCTTGTCTTAGAGACTGACCCACCATCCTTCTGAATCTCCTGCCTCAAACTAAGGTGGACTCATCTGTCGGAGGCAACACCCCTTCTCCTTAACCTGTTCCTGCAGACTGCTCTGCGCTTACTCCATTAAGACTTCCTTCCTGCAAGGCAGGCAGGCAGGCAGGCAGGCAAGGTGGGTGTAGTAGCCCCTCACATCGAGAAAATGCCACCTTCGGGAAGATTTTGTTATTCAGCCCGCACTCTACTACCTCAGGGCCTTTAAGGCGGTTTCTAACAACAGCATCTCAATTAAGGAACCATTAACATTTCATTAAGAGAACCTCAATGATCATTGCAAATGGCAAATTTGCTACCTGCCCTATCAAATGTGGCCCTCTAGAGGGTCTAAATTAGCCACATGAGCAAAAGCATTCTCTACCACCACCACCACCACCACCACCACCACCAGACTCCTAATGTCCTGTTACCTATCACGCAGGCTGCTGGGGCCCAGGTACGGATACTGGTTGTCTTTCAGTTTCCCCTTGATGAGCTGATCCAGAGTCTCGTGCAATAAAGGCTGGTGCTGCGTGTACACATTCTCAACCCCCTGATCAGAAGGAGACATTTAGAATGACGGAAGAGATTTCAGCCCCCATCTCAGGTACTTACGAAACTCACTGCATTTTTGTGCTTTTCATATACCAACATAATTCTCTTTGCTGCATTAATTATACATCATCTATTTTACTTGGCCCTTGATCCCATGCCCAGTAAGAACCAAACAATAATATGGATATAGCTAAGAATAACAGAAAGAAAAGTACCTTCAGCCCTTTGAGGAACTGCTTGGTAATGGCCACTGCATCCTTTGGGCTGAAGAGGTCACTTGATTGAACCCGTTTCCCTCCGTATTCCGTAATGGCAGGCACCAACTATGTAAGAAAGGGGAGTGGGCTATCACTTTTAAGACTTCTGTAAGGCTTGAACAGGACCCACCAGCGGGACATTCTGACCTGCAAGTTTCCACAGAGATTTCAAGACGTTGCTGATTTTAGCCAAACCCAGAACCATCAAATCCAGAAAGCGGAATTAAACCAGCCAGAAAGGTGAGCTTCCACCCTTAGGCTCTTTACCTTGCGAAGCCTCTCAGAAACCCCCCGGTTCTTGAGGTCCAGCATGAGCCCCGGAAGGCTGTTGCTGCTGTGTCGCTCGTAATGGAGGGCGTAGAGCATCACCAGCCGGACAGCATCCAGCTCGCTCACTCTGGGATTCTGCAAGAGCTGCCGAATGCTCTATGGAGAGAGAGAGAGAGAGAGAGAGAGGGAGGGAGAGAGAAAGGGAGAGAGAAAGAGAGAGAGAAAGAGAGGGGGGGGGTGATTCGGGCAAACGTCAGGATACATTTCTCTCATCCCTGAATGGCCACGGAGGCACCCAAAGAAAAGAGCCCCTTCCCTGGGAAGGCCACTGGGGGGAGCCCCGGCAAGCTCCCCCACTTTTCTTCAACCGTGGGGCTCCTCATTCCTTGCCCCTCACACTCCTCCCTCATAGCTCCTCTGGAAGGGGCAGCATTGTTAGTGGTGGGGCGCTGAGTCCCATGGCCACTGGACCAAGGCCAGGAGATTGTGCCGCCTGCCCCATACCAGATGCCCTCAAACCAGTCTCTCCTTGTGGGACAAATCCTTCCTTTCAAAGCAGCCGCTCCCTCCCTCCCTCCAACATCCTGGGGTGGCGGAATTCAGAGAAGAACACTTATTCCCTAATGGCCTCCAGGTGATCTCTGGGCTTCCTTCAACTAAAAGGGATCCAATTCCTTTCAGCCAGTTGACAGAACGGAATTGCTCTTAGAAACACCCAGTGAAAAGAAAGCCCAAATGGGATGCTTTTTTTTGGGGGGGGGGGGTGACTTGAATCTCTTAGGAGGCAGGGATTGTCTCTCTCAGCCCCTTCAGGTTAGTTCACTGAGCTGCTATTAACTGGCTTGGGTCATTAGTTCAAAATGATGGTTACCAGCATGCCCATTATATCCTAAGTCAGAAGTTAAACAGACTGAGAGCTTAGACATAAGGACGGTATGAAACAGCCCATCCATGGCTAACACATCTTGGCTTATCACAACGAGGGGCCACACTGACTTCCCTTAAGGGCGTTGGGAGCAGCAGCGTGGGAGCCTCGAGTCTCGTTTCCTTCCCACTCTCGCAGTTGCTCCAACACACATCCCCCCGCACCCTTTGGCCTGTGGGAGCAGGGCCCCGGAGGTACCTGGAGAGCCCTGGAGTGGTCATTCTGACAGGCCAGCTCCTGCTCGGCCTCGGACACCTCCAGCAAGTTCCTCTCGCTCACCAGCCTGGAGAGCTCCCCCACCACTGTCACGTGTTTGGCGACAGTGCCAGACATCTTCTTGAACTGGGGATAATTCTCCACAAAGGCCTGGAAGGGGAAGGGAGAGCTTTGCGGGAGGCTCCTGGCGAAGGCTTCCACCAAGCCAGCTCATCGTGAGAGCTCCTGCATTGAAAACAGGCTTCCGCTCCCTCCCCACCTCAACACTCGGGTGCAAGCAGCTGCCCCCACTCCTATGCCCACGGCTGACCCGCCCCCCTCCCCCCGCTCAACCTTCATGTCTGCAATCGATTCTAGTTTCTGCTGCTCTTTGGGTTTCTTCTTCTGGAAGTCCTCCATCAGGTTCTTGATATTGCTGCCAATTTCCGCAAAGTTCAGGTACATGTTCTGAGGAGAGGCGAAGGGACCCATTTGAAGAGGGGGAGCCCCAACCCCTCGCAAATTGGAAAAGCTGTCCAGAGAGAGCCCAACCTGTCTCCAACCCCAGTGCCACAGAGGAGCATTGCAATTTGCCCGCTGATTCTCAGGAGAAGCAGGATCACACGCTCCTGAATAAAAAGATCCCAGGCAGTGAGGCAGGGCAGTTGGAAATGTAGGACTGGAAGCGCCTAATTAAAAGCACTTTCCGTGCAGCCCTATGTGCCGCATTTGTATGTTGCAGGGACCTGACATTTGGCTAAACTTGGCTGATGGTACACATCACAGTAAGCCATGGTTTGTTAAATCACTGGCTGGGTTCAGGCTCCAAACAACCATATTAAGGATGATGCATAAATCCAGCTAGAGAATAAATAGTCCAGGGTCCACCAAGCGGCCCTGGCAGAGCCAATAAACCAAGTTTTCATTCAAAGCCTCAACTGGTGGCAGGGAAAGAGAACCCCGTGGCAGAACTGGAATCCAAAATCTTAAATAAAGATTGGCAGCTTCTTACATTGGCATAAAACTCATCGTTCTCAGCAGACAAAACCACCTCCCGCAGGTCTTTGCTGATGCCTGGGACCCGTGAGAGATCAATGCGGTTGTTGTTAATGCCCAGCAGTTCGTGAACCATGGCTTGATACGTCCACTGGACAGAGAGGGAGGCAAGCGGAGGGATGGCACAGTCATTTCCCTGGAGGGGCCAATTGAGGAAGAAAGGAAAGCCCCTCCCTCCCCCAATTGCCCCGAAGACTCCGCTGATCCTTCAAAGCCTCTGCAGCTCTTAAGGCTCTTAACTCACCTGGTTCAGAAGCGGAGTGATGGCATCGTCCGAGCGGTCCAGGAGCAGCAGCAGCGGAGGGACTTCGGTGCGACGGAAGTCGAAGAGCTCGTACTCTTTCGTGATCACTTGCTGTTTGGGGCAAAAGAAGTTCCTCTGTTAGAGGAGGCAGCAGATATCAGTGCTCTAAAAACACAGAAATAAGCGGCATGAATACCAAAGGTTTGTGGGTCTCCTAAATAGGAAGATAAAACTACACCTTGACGCCTTCAGCCAGCCTCTTCGCCAAGTCGGAAGAGAGCTGGTAACGAATCATGGGGCACTTCTTCAGGGAAAGAAGCAAGGCGGTGAGGCCCTGGGTAGTCCTGCACAAATGGGCTGAGTCCCAGTTGCGGCCCTGGAAACAGAAAATGGCCAAGGGTTGCAGAAGAACTGCCTAGGCTCGGCCCCCAAGCAAGTATCAGGGAAAGATCCTGTGGAGCTCTGGCTCTTTAGGAGCAGGCTAATGGGGGGTGTCCGTATGACAGGCATTTCCCCCCTTCCAAGCGCAAACACCACTCTAGCTGCAATTTGGAAGAGAATTCTCCTTTCCTAAAGGAAATTATCTTTGGCTCAATTTCAGCTATTACATTGTCACTCTCCTCTTTGATTTAAGCTTTGAGTAAAGCCAGCAATGATGCAAGCCTTGACTTACAAAACAAACTTCCTCGATGTATCTGTCACGTGACTGTAGTATATACAAAAAGAGCATTAGGCTGCAGGGGGGGAAAGAAACCTCCTCCCAGTGTTACACTATTCACTATTGAAGAGCAAAACTGCTCCTGTAAAGATCATGTTGTTACCTAAATACTGCTTCATATTCTCACTGAAGAAAATCCATCGCTCATGCCTTAAAATCTCTTAAAATATCTAAGAGCCATGGAAGCTCAAAATGGCAGAAAACCAGCGAAAGTCTTTAGGGAGTGCAATGTTCAGCAAGGTCTCCTTGTCTTTCTGCCCAGTCAGCCCAAAAGAATTGACACCTGAAAAGTGGTGGCACTAGAGGTTCTCTCCCCCGCTCTCAAACACACACTCCTGCCCGGCAACACCCCCCTTACCTGACAGCAAGCAGGGAGGTTGAGAGAAAACACATGTGGATTCACAGCAATGTAATCTCCATAGAATTCCTGCCAAAAGAAAAGGAGAAAGGATTCACTGCTGTGCTAGCAACAAACTCATTGAAGACCTTGTGATCAGTTCAGTCCCTGGAAGCAGGCAGCTGTACGCCTGGCCTTCTGCACAACGGGCAATTTTGTTCAAAGGCTTTTGTCCGACTATGGGATTGGTCCTCTGCTTCTAAAATACCTCGACTCTGTGTGTGTGTGTGTGTGTGTGTGTGTGTGTGTGTAAATGTGTTAACAGCAGCTAGAATTGTATTTGCTAAAAATTGGAAAAATTAGAAAATACCAATGCAGGAAGAAGTTATTAAGAAAATAATGGAATGTGCTAAAATGAGTAAATTGACATTTGAAATTAGAGAACAAGAAGATAAACAATATTACAAGATATGGGATTTATTTTATCAATGTTAGATAAAAAATATGGAAACAAAATATTTTAGATAATTTTATAAGGATAATAGAATTATAGAGAATACAACATAACGTATTATTATTAGATGGATTTATGATGAGATAAGGAATGTTATAATGTAAATTAATCTAAAATGTTGCATATCTTGCATAAAATGATGGAATAATAGTTATAGTCAAATAAATGATTAACAATGATTATATTATATTATGAACACAATACAGAAGCCTGATGATGGCAGATGAGATTCTGCTGAAACGTTGCTACAACTTTAAAAGCACAACTATAATGACGTGGGAAAATACCTGAACAAAGCTGAATACCATACATATATACAAACATACATACATACATATATATTTGTTTTCTGAAGTTTTCGCGGGTATTTGTATGTGGATCTTTGGTTATTTGGGTTTTCTCCTGCGTAAAATTGGAAGTATCCTGGTGACGTTTCGACGAAACTTCATTCGTCATCTTCAGGCTTGTGTCTTCAGCTTTGTGCTCCTCTTACTCCGAGAAGCACAAAGCCAAAGACACAAGCCTGAAGATGACGAATGAGATTTTGTCGAAACGTCGCCAGGATACTTCCAATTTTACGCAGGAGAAAACCCAAAAAACCAAAGTTACACACACATATATTTTCTTAAGTTTTCACGGGTACTTACATGTATGGTATTCAGCTTTGTTCGGGTATTTTCCCACGTTATTATGGTTGAGCTTTTAAAGTTGTAGCAACGTTTCGGCAGAATCTCATCTGCCATCATCAGGCTTCTGAATCTCATCTGCCATCATCAGGCTTGTGTATTGTGTTCGTCTGTAAGTCAGGCTTTCACAACCGTTTTTGTTTTAAATTTGGTGCTAGCCTACTGCTGTGTTAGAATGGTTTTTTCTTCATCCTGATTGGTTGAGAGTCCGACTCCCAATACACACAAACACACACACGAGATGGATATGAGAATTTATACAAACTATAAGTGAGGACTATGGAGATGAAGCACAAAAGACTTGTAACCAACTGACACACTGTATGTAACTGGAAGATGGTTTTATGTTTTGTTTGTGTATATTTGTTTAAAAATAAAAATTCTTAATAAAAAAATAAAATAAAATATCTCAACTGTGCAAGATGCCAGGGGGGCAGCACTTCATACCTGTACTTCAGCTACCACTTCCTGCTCATCAGCTTCTGCCAAAGACTTGACGTTGCTCTTGCTAATCACATTGCTGAAATCTGAAATTGGTAAGAAGCCAGCAGGGAAAAAGGATCTTTTGAAAGCTCATCAAAATATTGAAGTGCAAAAAGAAGAGAGGGATGAGTACAGGCAAAAAGCAGGAACTGTTTCCTAGTCCCACTTACGGGTGCTGGCATTTAACCTGGGACTTTAGCACTAGCTGCAATTCTCCTCTCATCAGCTCCTGCTTGGCCAAAACAGATCACCTGACTTGGGAGACCTCATTATGAGACATAATGCTTCAGTAAACCATCATTTAATCAATCGCTGCAATTCAAAATCAGATTATACATATACATATACATATACATATACATACATACATAGTCATTTGTGTATCCATTTTCTAGTCTTTTTTATAGTTAGTTTACTTTTTATAAAGATTTTAAACCATCCTATCAATAAACTTTGGGCATGAATGTAACCAAAGTAATAATTATCTATTTCAAAGTGGGTGAGTATTGGAGGTTTTATGACCATTTAGGCCAAAAGCCCCTGGCCAGATCAATGTGGCCACTTAAGCAAAGAGTGACCCCTAGAGGCCAAGCTTTGGGTCCTTGTTGCAGGCTCAGGTTGGGTACTTGGAGTATTAATAATTTATCAATTTAGCCATACCCCTTTCTTGCATACAGAAAATTTAATCTGGGCTACCAAAACCCAACTGAAGTTCAAATTAAAAAAAAATAAAGCAGAAGTCTATATAATATCAAGACTATGGTATACTAAAATTTATTAGATTGTAAGTATGGCAGATTCTTGAAACAGCAAAGCCTAAAGCTAATTCATGGGGAGTGAGGCCAGCTGCACACTGAGTACACTTAAGCATTAACTGAACTGAATACTTCACCTGCACAGCTTCCACACTCCGGGTGAGCAAACTAAAAGTCCCATCTCCTCCTGACTCAGCCAGGATGAATAACAGTGGCATTTCAGAGGAGGAAAAGTCCAAAGGAGAAAAGCCACTGCAACATGTCTTGCCTCCTCCTCCCCCCCCCCCCCTTGCTTGCTTGCTGTTCCAATACCACCCCATGAAAATAGGACGAATCGGTCAGAACCGACTCCAGGAGAAGCAGCCCCAGGCATGAGGGCACCCAAACCTTCAGTCCTGCCATAGGTTGTACACCAGAGAACACAATGCAGAAAGGAAATGAGGGCAAAGGCCTGGTGTACTCACAAATAAAATAAGAGCTGTATTTGGGTCTCCGCAACTCCTGGATAAGATACTCCACATTTTCCTAGGGAAGAAACAAATCCAAAGAGAAAAAAAAGTGGAAAGATCAGCAATTTAGCAGCAAACCAGTTAAGGAGAAAGTATAACTGAGTTTATTCAGCAAAAATCTACCCAGAGAATCACATACCCCTTCTGGAGGCCACGAGTCAAGATGTCAGGTACAGTTGCAAACTGGGGGTGGGGGGGTGAGGAGAGGTGGTCTGAGGAAGCACCCACCCTGGCGAGGCTTCTCTGGCACTTGGGGGAGCAGAGTCATGGCAGCTGCCTCCGAGGCCCGAGCCACGGGGGTCGGGGGCAGAGCCTTGGGGGGGGGGGTTACCTTGCTGGGCCGGAGGAAGCAGATGGCTTTCAGGTGCTTCATGCTCTCCCGGTTGGCCGAATCGATGCGCTCGAAGAGGTAGACCTCCTTCTGCAGAATCTCCGACTGCGTGTACACCATGCTCACGATGCTGGTCTAGGACAAGCGAGTCAGGGCAGGGAAGGCTCGCCCCCGCCTGCTCGGAATTGAACGCCGGCGCCGCCGAGCACGGCGGGGAGCACCGGGGCGCCACGAAAGCCGCCCCCCCCCCGCCGCGCCCCGGCTCCGACCCTCCGCTGCAGCTCACCGTCTCTTTATCCATCAACAGGACCTTCATGCCGGCCCCGCTGTCGCCGATCATCCTGGAGACGTACTGCTTCACCGCCAGCACCACGTTCATTTTGCCGGCTTCGCCGGGACCCTCAGCGCCTCCTCCGTTTTCCTCGCGCTGGCCCACCCTTCCGCCGGCCTTTCCCCACCCTTCCGCCGGCCTGGGAGCCGCAGTCTCGCGCCGCCTTAAACTACAACCCCCAGCAGCCCCCTGGCCGGCCAGCCAGAGCGCGCCTGCGCTATCCGGGCTGGCTCCCTTCGGCCCTGCTGCGCTCCTTGCCCAGGCGGAGCGGCCGCGTCCCGCTGTCGGCTCCCGCGAGAGGGCGCCCCGACCCTCCCTCCCTTCTTCCCAGTTCATCCGCCCTTCGGCTTCACGAAACCTCTCTCCGCAGGGCCCCTCTGCAGCAGGAGCGGGGCGCTGGGCAGCGTCTGCCGTCTCCCAATGAAAATCTGCCCCGGGACAAGCAAAAGGGTCCCGGGCGAGGCAGAGGCCGGGTGGGAAGGCGCGAAGGCCGACGAAGCAACATACCAATCCTGGCGGTACACCGGACAGCTCCGCTTGGGATGCCGCCAGCCGGGGGATTCCTGCCCCAGCGCCGGGTGGACCAGCTCAGCCTCCTCCTGCTTAAGGGCAGCTGGCCGGTTGGCAGAGAGCCCCGCCGGGGACTGAGCCAGGAACAATTCACTCACACCCACCCACGACCCCATTTAGGGGTCTGAGGTCCCCCTGCTTCCTTCTCTGTTCTGAAGCCCATAGGAACTTGAGAAAGACCACCACCACCACCACTACCCGTACACCCCCCACCCCCACCCGTCAGCGGCCTCAGCCATTTGGCTGGGAAAAGGACCCTGAAGTCTGGCACAGGGGCAAGGGAGCTGGAGCCTAGCAGGGCAGCACTAATGCAACTCTCCATAGCCTGGGTTTTATTTACCAAAGAGCTGCCCTTCTGCTGCTTCTCGATTTGCAAAAGGAAAAGGAAGGGAATGAATTCTGGCCTGTGGAAATCCACTCATTCAGTTGGCTCAGCCTTTTTGATATCCTACATTTAATCCATGAATCTTCTGTTTTTGTTTTTGAAATGATCCCTTAATTTAGATACGGATATTTAAACACAGCATAATGTGTTCCTCCCTCCCTCTCTCTCCAGAGTCCTTCTGCTTCATCCACAACAAAGTAAAAACAACTATTTTCCTATTGATTTGTGCAAATGGCTGATAAGCTGCCAAGAAGACTTTCTCACCACCCCACCAGCTGTCTTTTGCACAAACATTGCATCAGAAACAAAAACCCAGCATTTAGTTTTGAAAAAGCAAAGAAAACAAAATTTGGGCCCATCTCAGGGCAATCAGCCTTGCACAGGCTCTCTTTTCTTTGCTAGACTTTTCTGTGTCCACAGAGATGACAATCAATCTTTTTGTCCAGGACATAAACAATGGCTGGGAAAAACAAAGGCAATAAGTCACTCTCTGGATCAGCTGAGGTGGCCACGTGACCAGTCCCTCTTAGGCTCTCTACTTTGACTGGAGATAGGAATGGGAGAACTAATTTCGAGATGGGACTTATGGACAACACCAGGGGTATCATGGAACATGTGATCTAAGGTACCAAGCCTACGGGGTATAAAAACAATCAACCAATGTATGTCCAGTCTCTTCCTGTTGCCATTAGAGCAACAACGTGAAGATGGAAATGGAAAGCCAGTTTGGTCCAGGCAACAGATTAGAAATCAGGAAACCCTGACTTCTAGCCTTGCCTGAGGCATGAAAGCCACCTGGGTGACTTTGGACCAGCTCACCTCACAGGGTTGTTGTGGGGAGCATTAGGTATGCTTGCCTCCTTAAATTATGTATAAAAATAATAAAGGTGGGATTAAAACAAATGAATATTTGAAGAAAAGTTTGGTTTTTACCTTCTTCCCAGGTTACATCCTTTAATTACTATGTCATGCAGGTAAAGAAAATAGGAGAGGCAGAAAAATATTTCCAGAGCAAAGAATTATATGAGAAGAGTGATTAGAGTTCCTCTAAAACACACCTTTAAAAAATTACTGAAATAAAATGCAGATAAAAAAATGAATATATCTTAAAGGCCAGGTATGAAACAGATGCAAGGATGATTTGGAAAGATAGAGGTGTAGAGATGTATGCTGAGTGTTGTGAAGTACATTTAGCTATACTTCTTTTATATACATATAATATACATATGCATACATACATACATAATATTTTATATACACACGCACACACACACAGAGAGAGAGAGAGAGAGAGAAGCCTGATGATGGCAGATGAGATTCTGCCGAAACGTTGCTACAACTTTAAAAGCACAACTACAATGACGTGGGAAAATACCCGAACAAAGCTGAATGCCATATATATACATATACATACACACACACACATAAAATATATCTTATTTTGGTGTATTTTCTATTCCTTTTCTGCACTTCTATGACCTTTCTTATTCTGAAAGAGAACAACATGGCAGGTATGCACAGGTGCTGAAAACTACAACATAGATATCTACATCTAGTGCATGCTGTCAGTTTCCTTTTAGTCACTTTCAGAGCTTGTGCTGTCAAGTTCCCACTTGAACTCTGCTGGACCTGCTGGTCACATGATGATCCACACCAGTGGGAAAGTTGGAAACATCATCAGAAAAGCTCTGGATATCTTTGAGCCCCGTGTAGGCTTTTTTAAGGGGCTAAGAAACACACAACTGTTATTTTTCTTCAAGGAGACCCATCCTCCCAGCCTTCAAGAAAGACAGCCCAAACTGAAGAGCTGAACCCATACATATCCTGCCTGCTTGATCTGTCAGTACTATGGACAGCCTACGATCAGGAGAATGCCAAGCACTTCGGGCCCCATAGGACATGCCGTCCCTCTCCTTACAGGGGTCTCAAGTGCCAAAGGGCTCTGCCCACTGCTGTGTTGTCATTTCCAAATGTTGGCAGGGACAAATATTTTATCATTTCATAGCAGCAACAATTTTCAAGGGTGAAGGTTAACCTTTCAAGCTGAATGGGAAAATAAGCACTGAGCTCTTCAAACCAAGATTTATTTCTTCTTCTTGGGAAGAGCTGTGTGAAATAGCAAAGAACCCTCTGTTTTGGAACTTTATTTTTCTGGAGATTCACCCAAGTTGAGGCCTGGCTGTTTTCAGGGAATAAAGTAAGCATTTTAATTATTTTTCTGAATGCTTGGGGAAGAATTTGACTGTGAATATTAATATATTTGTAATGTACATTTTCACTATTTTAAAGCAATGTAATATTAGTCATGGGATATGACTCTAAATATTATGTTGTATATCTTTTTGACAAGTGACCAGATGTTCTTCCTCAGTTACATTGTCTGTGCACTCCTTCATGAAGGAAAAGATACATGTGGCTATTTTCAATCTTCCTACCAGATAGCAGCAAGATTTAGGCACAGTGATCCTTTTCAGTTCCAGAAGAGAATTATTAAAAGAACAAGAGCGAATCGTTCTTTGGATTTATTTTGATGGTAGCTTGGCCCACACCAAAAAGGCTGGCTAGAAATAAAAACAAGTTCAAAATCCTGGACTATGGGATTGTCAGTAAAGTAGTTCATCATGCATTATTACTTCACAGGAACATCTTTATGTCTGAATATTATTCCAGGCCAAATGACATCCTTATGCCCTGTTCTCGGAACATGTCTTTATTTAATAAAAGTGCAAACTGCAATAGGTTTTTATAAAGGGCAGATACATTCTTATCCATACAGCACTATATTATGTGAAAGCTCGCTTTTAGCCAGTTGCTCGGCAGTAATACAGCACTTACAAAATCTATGGAGTTTGGTTACTGGATCTGCACTTTGCATCACTGTGTGTCAGCCAACGTTTTTGCATTAGAAGAGAGGAAATAAAGAGGAAGGAATCAGTGGTTCCTGGTGCTCTCTTAGCTTGGCTGTTTTCTTGCAGGCATTTCATTATCCAAACTAGGTAACCTCGCCAATGCTAGTCAGTTGTATTGCGCTGCATCCAGCGCTTCTGGGAAAGCAGCCACAAGTCTACATAAACTTTGCAACACGGCCTATGAATTCCAGACTTCACTCCCAGGGAACCGATTAGATTAGCCGATTCAATACGCATCCCTGAGAGCTGGTCTTCCTGCTGAATAGGCAGACGGGGTTATTTTTGGTTCAACTGGCCAGACTTAAAATGGGAAAAGGGATTTGTGGAGGAATTCACTGGGTTAGGATGCAGACTGCAGCCTTCGTTGTGCCTTGGGCACCGCTCTCGCTGAAGAAGCGCGTCTCCAAAGCCTCCATCTGGGCATCTGGGCCTCCAAAGAGAGAGCGAGGCGGGGGCCAGCAGATGAAGCGAAGCCTCCCGCCTATTTGCATCAGCAGCCGCCCGCCGCCCCCAGCCCATCCCTCCCGGCTGCGGGAACCCCGCCACCAACACCATCCAGGGCCCGAGCAAACGAGATTGGCCGGTGCCTCGACCCCGCCCCGGAGCAGCTGAGAAACACCTCCGGGCGGAAAAGAGGATCCAGCGCACCGGAGTTCCGGGGAGAAAGAGCAGGGGACGTTCCAGCGGCGCACACGCGCAGAGGGCGAAAAAGGGGCGAGCGGGGCCTGGAGCGGGCGGAAAAGGATCGCCGCCGCCGCGCCCCCTTCTCCTCCGCTCCTTCCGGTCGCTCTCCGGGAGGCCATCCGGCCGAGGTCTCGCCTCCTCGGAGCCGGGATGGCGGCGGCCGAGGAGCAGGGTAAGTGGCCCGTAAACGCCGCTTCCCTCCTCTGCTATCCCGGTCGATGGGACGGGGCGTCCCCGGCCTCTGCCCACTTGTTGACCGAAGCCTCCCCTGCCTGCGGCTCGGACGGGGACGGGGCGCCTGCGGGCCACTCGTGATTTGACGTTTTCCCCCGTAGCCTTTCTCTCCCTCCTTCCTCCGGGCTCGACTGCCTCTCCGCGCTTTGGCTTCGGGCCAACCGGGAAGTCCCCGCCGAAGGGCGGCCGCCGCCCCCGGAATCCTCCCGGGCTATTTTGAGCAGAGGCGCTGCGCGGGTCCAGAAGGGCCGGGGGCTCCTGGCCTTCCCAATCCCTCCCTCGCCTGGCCTCCTCCGCAGGGCGCGATGACAGTCGCCGCCGTGGTTCCGGGGGAAGTGGGGGGCGAGGGCGAAGTGACTGGCTGAGGGCCGAGAACGAGGAGGGCGGCTGCGGGTGACCCAGACCTGTTTCCTGACCGGTTTGGAAACGCGAGGAGGAGGCAACCTTTGCTCCGGGGCCCAGTGGGCTCCCAGGGAACAAGGCCTCTCCCTGGCCTGAAAAGGGGCGATGGGAACAAGGAGCGCCTGGCAAAGGCCTCCTCTTCCTCCTCCTGGGCAGAAAGCATCCCCTTCTTCAGGAGCCCGGCTGCTCCCGAGGCTTTGTCTTTCTTTGGGAGAGAAACTTCCTTCCTGCCCAGCCCAGCTCTAGGCTGCCTTCCCCATCCCTCCCTCCCTCTGTGGCCCTCTGCTGCTGGAGGAAACAAGCCCCCTCGGGCCCCGGTTCCTTTTTTTTGGCATCCCTTCCACTCCTGCCAGACCGTCCAGCTCCTTGGCAGGCTGGGAATCTTTTGGGGCTGCAGTCCTTGGTTGGCACCCCTTAGGTGCCACAGGAGCAGGCCTGTTTCCTGTGGTGCGCCAGCAGCTGCCTGTCTAGAGAAGGTGATTTCCAGCGGGTGGGTGTTTCAAAAGGCTTGTTGGGAGCCTTTGGCGTGCTTTGGATGCAGCCTCATAATACCTCCAGCAAGTGGGTCCTGCCTATTTGGCAGCAGGGTGTGAGCCTCTCTTCCAATTTTTCCTCCACTGGCTCTATTTGGAGGATACCGCCTCTGCAGCAAACCTTAGCCAGCTTGCCAGGTATGGGCACAAAACAGGGTCCATTGCAGTTGACGTGATGTCAGAAGACAAGGAGAAAGTGATTGGTTTTCTACCTGTGCAACTGGTTGGATATGAGGTCTAAATTGAGCTGGGCTTTTCCAAAAGTGAGTGTTTTATCCTTCCTCACAGAAGTAGGTGCTCTTGGAGATGAGAGTCCTGGAGAACAGGCTTTAGCGACAGTACGGTCCTTGGACCTCTGTGACTGATTTTCACTGTGAGGTGTGTAAATGCCGCTCTGCTGACTCCTAGAAGACAAGTCCATCAAATGTGGTTGCTACTGGAAGTGGAAAAGTCTCTTTCCTTTTGCCTTCAAAGGAGGGAGGGAGGGAAATGAAACTCTGGATGTGCCCAGTTCTGTCTAGGCAGTTGGCCTTTCTCTCTCGTCTGCTTCCATCTTCCTGGGAGCAAAGCACGAGTCTTCTGGGCAAGGAGTTGTGCTCTTGGCTCCTGCAGTCTTTGATATTGAGGGATGTCATCAACTTCATGTGATGAAATCGCGGGGCTTGGCTAGAAAGATTTCTGTGCCTTTGGCAGATGAGCACCTCCCAGCCCAGCCCTGTTCCTCTGAAGAGAACACGCCCATCCAAACAAAGGCTGCTGAGGAAAGACCTGGTTGGGGAGAGGTGCCAAAGAGAAGCAAATCTTTACACGGGGCTTGTTCTTCAGCTTAGCAGCATCCAAGGGGCCCTTCTGAAAGGAAAGGGCCATGCCAGGAATTTCCTTATAGTGAGTCATGTGGCTGATCTAGCCAGTTCAGCCTTGGCCTTGGCGGCTAACAGTAGTGGCTGCTCTTGGGGTTCGGGGTAGTGCAGTCTTTCCCACCCATACCTAGAAACAGGATTGGGCGCTTGTGCATTCTGTGTCCTACTGCTACTGAATGATGACAACCGTTCATTCTCCTAGAGACTTAAGCAGCTTCCTTACACCAGGACACACCAGCTCCAACCTCTGCTGACCCTGCAGTGCTGAAAACTGATCCTTGGGCCCACTGCAGGCCTTTCCAGCTGTCTGGTGAGTCCACAGGCAGGCAGGACAGGGCAGAGCCAGAACTGGGATGAGTCCTCTGTCCTTAAGTTAACTTCCCCACGAGGGATTCCATGGAAACCCCGGATGATCTGAATTCCTTTCTCCTTTCTACTTGTTTCATTCAGATGTGGATTCTGGGTCAGTTCATCTTCCTCTTCCCCATTTCTGTGATGATTTCTGGAACAGTTGAGGTGACCTGGTAACTTCACTTTAACCTCTGATCTTGCTTGTAGACTAGCTTCTACCTGCCTTATCTGTGAGTAGGCTAAACCCTCCGTTCTCAATATTTGCTTGGTCCCATTGGCACTCTGATCTTGCCCTCTTTCATGTTTCTGTCTTCTCATTGAACCCTTTAGTATATTTTTGATCCAGCCTCTGGCTGAGGCTTGAGAAAAGACATTGAAATAATCTGCTAAGAGTACAAGAAAGCAGCTGTGTACAGATAAGCTTCAATCATGTGGATGATGATACAGTACGACAGAGAAACTGCTCTATTCTCTCTCTCCTCTACCTTGAACAGTTTAAACTTAAAGGCTGAAAGCATTTGCTACTTAATTCTACCATTCAAAACAGAATAAACGCTGAAGTGGGAGGCATCGCTACAACTGTGGAGGATGAGAATTTGGTAGGGCTTCTTTGGAATCTCAAGAATTGCAGCCATTTCTGTGCTAACTCCTCCACCTTATAGAATAGAAATGTCTACAAGCAGTGAGAACTTTCATACATATTTTGTAAAATAACGGTACTGTACAGAGTTAAGAATTACTGTTTAAAATTCCTAGCAGCAATCAATGAAGGTTGTGTAAGTATCTGGATTTTTAAAAAAC
Source organism: Hydrophis major (assembly GCA_033807585.1). Taxonomy (NCBI): domain Eukaryota; kingdom Metazoa; phylum Chordata; class Lepidosauria; order Squamata; family Elapidae; genus Hydrophis; species Hydrophis major. The sequence goes on along the minus strand of CM066333.1, from coordinate 106,832,729 downwards.
ATCTATTAATGCTGAGGCAGATGTGAAAATAATTTCAAGCTTAGTGCTTATTTTGTGGAAGAGGAATGTCTGGTACAGATGGCCACTTAAGATGAATGGCACATTTTTGTGTACCATATGCCAGAGGCAAATGGGAAGAAGTCTGTGGATCCAGCTGGGTAATAGCTCCTATCTTGGAATCCCTCTTGTCCTGCGAAGTCTCTGGGCCCAGCTAGCTTTCTCCCATTGCCACTTGAATGAAGGGGGGTCCAGGCTCTGTGCTTTCATAGAAGAACCTTTGCTATTAGGGGTCCTGAGAGCCCAGCCCCTCATGACATCCAGGCTTTTACCCCCTCAGCATGCAATCCAGTGCATCCAGGAAGCACCTTGAGCAGGAAAGGGGGGCAACAGCACCTTCTGCTCCCATTCCCCAGCAAATCTGATGAGGGACCAGGCCTTCTGTTTCCAGGAGAGGAGCTGCCTCATTTGCTCCTCCATGCTTTTCTTTACGGAGGCAAGAAAACAAGGCTTTTGTCTATGAGGGTGCCCTCATCATAAAACTCCCTCTCTGATGGAACGCAGGGATTTTACTTAGTCGTAGATTGATTGGGCTTTCCAGAAAGCATTTCCTATTTTTCAGGCTAAATGGATGCCTGGAATGGAATGGAAGCAGGAGCAGAATAGAATTCTTTCTTGGCCAAGTGTGATTGGACACACAAGGAATTTGTCTCTGGTGTCTAAGCTCTCAGTGTACATACAAACAGCAAGCGATAAATCATGATCATAATCATAAAATGCAATCATCAAAGAAAGAAAAAAAAAGATAGATAGATAGATAGATAGATAGATAGATAGATAGATAGATAGATAGATAGATGTAGGTATTCACTAAGGTTTTAATAAAGGCTTTACTTTTTGTTTTTAAGCTAATTTGGCTTACATTAAGCATTCAAGAATCTGACTGATAAATATGTATATTCATTTAAAGATTTGTTACATACTTTTACTGCTGCCTTCTGTGCATTAGTTGCATTAGTGATGTTCTCTTTCATAGGTACTGTTCCAAATATCTGCATATTTTAGCCTAGTCATCTAGTTTTAAGTATTTTTATCCATGCTGCTTGCTATCTTCCTTACAAATTATAGTTGTGAATAACTGAATGCATAAAACAAAGAAACACTTGTTTTTATGTTCAAATTGGTATGGTAAAGTTAATGCCTGAAGATTGGAATTTAGGCAATGGGTTAGCTTAGGATGTTGACAAACATATTAAAGCAAAATGATTTGCAACCTATGAATGGCAGTCCTTAGTCTCTCCTCGTCCAACTACTTTAACGCTGGCTAGACCTGAGCTATAGTACATCTGAAATTATTTGGCACATCTTTATGATACAACTTTGTGTGTCCTCTTTCCTTTCTCAAGCAACATCCTTTCAAGGCTATGCCCCATGCAGGGTGTGTGTGTGTGTGTGTGTGTATAGAAGCCATGATGAACTTAATGTTGTAATGCATGCAGGTATGGAGTTGGACCCAATGGGGTGTGGACTTCTCTACCCCATATGAAGTCATAAAATGTGATCCATGAATCATTTAACAGTATACTGATTTATATAGTCACAGGTAGGTTGGAATATGCAGCTGGAATTCCATGTGCAAACATTCCTGCACCCATTAAAATTCTTTCATTATATATGTGGCCTTTAATCACTGACTTAAAAAAAAGTATTTAATACTTCTTTGGCACAGCTTCTGTTTAAAACTGCAATTGCTGGCAAGAAATGATGTGCATCTCATTCTTATTACAAAGAATAATAGTCCTTTTCTTTGTCTCTGTCATGTGGTATTCCAAAGTACAGAATCTAACCTTTTCTATTTATATGAAAGTGTTTCTTTCTTGGAATAGGTGAGGACATTTCCCATGTGTCTTGATGCACATTTCTTTTCGTGTGGGCTGATGGGCACTTGTTCTGAGCTGGCAGGAATCTTTTCCTGCTATGCAGCTCTGTAGAAAAAGTGAACTCTTTAGACCCAAGAATACAAGGTGTAGTTGGCAAAGTCATGGCAGGTCTCCTGAAGCTCTGAGTCTAGGAAAAAGTGTCACGTGAGGTGAATATTATTCAATGTGCTCTGGAGTTTTGTACAGGCTGTGCCAAGAGGCCCAGAAAGGCTGCCAGATGCTTTCCCGGTCTTGCTCATAGAAATCGCAACAACTTTTGTCCTCTACCATGCCAGTTATACACTGTTTCTGTGCTTCAAGTTTTCTTTTGTTAAAAATAGGCACCAGGAAGCTTTGGTTTGCAAGAGTCTGGCTGCCTAAGAGGGTTGATGTAATTGGTTTTTGGGAAGTGTTTGGCATCACCTCTCTCTGAACCAGGTACAGACACTCCTCCTCTCGTTTGTTTTCGGCATGACAAAGCACCTAAAGACCTGTCCAGAGGAGGCTATTTATAGCGAGGATGATATCTGTTACATCCTGGACATGAATGTGCAAATGCACGGCCCAGTGCTGTTAATATATATCACTTTGCTTATTTTTCCGTTTGGGAAGCCTGCTGTTTCAAGGAGTTCTTTGGAAGAATGTATCGTAAAGTAGGCATTTGCCATTTCTTTTACTCGAGTTCAGCTTTGGCAGATATGGAGAAAAAGAAACAGCCAACTTAATTACATTCTTATCAGTTCTTTCTGAGGTTAAAGTTCAGGAAAAATCACAGATTAATCTTAGGGTGCTGGTTTTCCTATCAGCGATATGGAACAAGTAATGCTAACCTAATTTTCCAAGGTACCATTTTGGAATATTTTGATATTAGTAGTTGTACTGCCCTGTGGATTGGATCCCCGCTCCTTTTAGGGTTTTTTTAAACATGCATTGGAGGGGGGGGGCAGTTTGTGGTAAATGAAAGAATGAAATGGCTGGGAATTAGGGTAATGTGTTGCTAGTTGCTTACCCAGAGGGCCATTCCTCCCTCCTTTGCACCAAGATGGCCCTGCCCTACCACCAGCAAGACTCCTTCAGTGGTTCTGCAGGCCTATTTTGGAGGCTGCATCATAACTGAAGTTTTGAATTCCCGACACCCCAGGGTCAGGCAGTAGTTGGCACAGTCATATGTGTTTAAAGGAAAATATTACTCGTCACTGCTTATGTTCTCATTTTCTTTTCCCTTGTTCGTTCCCTTGAAATAAAGGAGCATTGTGGAATTTCTATGTAATTCAGTTTCATTCCTTCTAGGCTGGCTTCCTGTATTCTTTCTCTTCTATTCCTTTTGTCAGAGGTGGCCTATTTTGAACTAATTACCCTAAATAGACCTTGACTTACTACTATATATGAACTGTAATTTGGGTTTTTAGAACCCAGAATTTTTTCAGAGTACATCATCCTATGAGTAAATCTGAAAAGAACATTTACTCAGGTATGCTCTTATAGAATAGTTCCTCATTCATATAGATAGTTACTGCAAGATAATAGCTAGGACTGCAATCATTTGGTTATGTGTTTTGGAGAAGGGGGGGGCTTCAGGATTGATGGAACTGCTCGTAATAACTGAAACCATACTTAAAATCAGACTAGCAGAGGAAGGAAGGAAGGAAGATTTATTACATCAGTACAGGACTTATGATACATATCATGCACACATTGAGTTTCCAAGCTTGCCTGCAGCAAAGGATAAATTTACAAACTTAGGGCTCACTTTGTATGCAGTTACTTGATTTTTTGTCACCTTTTTTTCAGATGTGACTGGTAGATAAATACTGTCACTTGACATGCTTAAAGAGCTTTCAAATTGGAAGAATTCCTCCTTGCTTTGGTGGCTTTGTTTCTGATTGGAAGGTGTATTTTAGTACAATAACAAAAAGATATATTCCTTTCAATAGCAGATCATTCTTCTTGAATTTCCCATGGATAGTAATACCAGGTTTTAAAGGTGGTGAAATTATCTAATATTAAAAACTTCTCCTTTATCCTAGCCTCTTGGACCGTCTTCTGTTTAAAAGTCAGTTTGATGCTCTGTCTAACCAGCTTCTAAGGCAAGGTGACCCAATTCTACTTTCCTTTTACTCCTCTATTATCCAGCCTAAAAGATAGAGCTCCATGCTTCATATTGATAACAATTCCTTTTCTTCAATTCAAAAGTATTACGGGGAGTGGCCCAGCTAACTCTCCTACATCCACCACAATCTGCTGCTCTTTTCTATGTAGCACTTTTTTTTTAACCATTGTGTATGTTCTCAGTAAGTAGCAAAAGAACTGTAGCGTTATCTGGATGGGGGCACAGGTAGCGTTCTTGCTATCTTAGCATCAGCATTCAAAACAACAAATTGCTAGAAGCTTCTGAAGAATGGCTTTGTCCCCTGCTAAGTCATTGGGAATGGTGCCTGGTGGTTTGTTTACCTCCTACAGATGAGATTAAAATATAATTATTGTGCATGTGCAAATTAAAGAAAGTCAAGAAAAGGAACTGCCCTTTTCATATTATTGTGTTTATAGATCTAAAAGTTTTGGCAGGGTTCTATCTCCTCTGTGTACCTACTACACATCCCCCCAAAAAACCCCTATTAGTTATTTGAGGCATTATTTTTGATGCAGGGATGAAGCAGGTCAGGCGTGACAAAGGCCAACCCAGCAGATTCTTTGCAAAGGAATCTCTGCCCTCTTGTTTTCAACTCTCTGAAACAGCGGAACAGTTTACTGCTGGGCCTGGTTGAAGAACAAAGTTTGGACTTGCCAGCGTGGTCTTTAGGGACTAATGCAAGAGATGCTTCTTGCCAAGAGCGCTTCTTTTGCTCATCTGCTTGGAGTGGGGAGGGGGAAGTACCCAAAATCAAGATTCTTAGAATTTCGTTAGGGTTTGTTCCCCAATTTGAAGGCTGAGGGCACATTGCAGGAATAGTTAATAAAAGCAACAATATCGCTAATGGGAGATATCAATCACAGTCTAGTCCACTTATTATTCCACCCCTGAATCTTTCAGTACTTCTCACTTTTGTTGCACTTGGCAGCAGACAGGAAAAAATTAATTTCCAATTACTTTGGAACTTTTGTAAGAGGGAATAGAAAAATGTAATATGTTTTGGTATGTGGGTGTGTATTTGGGGCAGAGCAGTAGAGGACAGGAAAATGCTGATTATAAGCCTGGGGAGCAAACTACTTCTATCAAGAATTACATTGTCTGGGGAAAAATTTGAGAGTGAAGTTTGGCAATTGGCTGGACAAGAACAAGAAATTAACAAGGACTTCCTCCCTTCCTTCCTTTTGTCTACTACTTCCAGGGCAAGGGTGAGTCTTTCTTTCTTGGCAGACCTGATCAGCCGTAGACCACTTATAGTGCAATTTGCAAGCTGCCTAATTGGGCGGTGAAGAGTTGAAGGTCTCCTTATAGCAGCATTGTAAATCTTTTTCATAGCGAAAAGAATGGATGCAGATGAATGTAGCAAGCCCAGTAGAAATCTGGATTAAAACATGCAGAAATATTATTAAACTTCTTTCTGGTGTGAACGGCCTTGGAAATTTCACTATAGGAAGAATGATCCTTTGGTAAATAAGGACAGAAGTTCAAGAGAACTTTCAATCCATTTGAAACAAATATCCATTTGCCTTTCTGTCATTCTGGTTGAAGAAGCCTCCTCTTTCTCCTAGTTTAGATTCATGTTTGATTATTGAAATTCAATTTATATTTTAAAGAAATGTCCATTTGTGTTCATTTTAATTAGCATTCTTGACCTTTTGAAACTCTTTCAGATGCCAAAGTTATTCTTGCCCAGGAAAATTGAGAAATACAAGGGTGTTTTTACTTGGTGGTTGTAAAATTATTTTTACAGTACTTGTTTTGCAGTGTCAAGCATAAAGTCTTGAGAACTACAGATAGCCATTTAGCATTGATTTATTTAGTGACTGTTTAATTATGACAATAATTAAAAAGTAACTTCGCAATTTCCATTTACCACCTTCGCAGGTCAGTAAAGAAAAAGAAAGCTGGAGTAAGTGGAATAAGGACAAGCATAGTTGCAGTTACACTTAACAATTGCTTTGCTTAAGGTTGCCTATCATTGAATGAGAACAACCTGTATTTCATGATGGGATGTGCATATTGACCATTCTGCCACCTGTTCTTTGGCAGGTTATTTGTGCCAAAAGCAAACTCTTGCCCAGAAGTGGAAACAGTGGCGCTTTATCTGGAGTGAGCTGGGTCAGGCAACTCTAGCTAAAGCCATCATCAGTTGCGAGGTGTAGCAGAGTTGCTTGCTTATGTATTGATTGATTGTACTTCCATGCTGCACACTTAACTGTTGAAATAACTGGGCAGCTTACAAAAAGAGAAAAGGTAATACAAAAACACTTAAAATTAAGGAAGATTAGCTAGAAAGTGATGGCTAAGAGGTTGGAATCTAGCCTGCTGACCAGGCCCAGCATAAGCCAACCCCATCAAAGCCCTAGGCCGGCCAGGAGAGCCAGGTCCGGAAGGCCCATATGGAAGGCCTCACACCTTCAAAGGCGGAGTATTCCAACCATCCCCTTGTTCCAATCTCATGCTGCCAGGCGGGGCTTCTGCCTTTGTGGATGGGGCTCAGCTATGAGGAAGCGACTTAACTGGCCTCCCAATGAATCAGATGGGCAAATCTCTCTGATGACCTTTGTAGCAATCAGCCGGACTGCATCTGCTTTTCTTCTCTAGAATGAAAAACTGTCCCGGCTTGATGTCCCTGCAGTTCCGGTCACCTTCAAGGAATTCATGATCACATGACCCTGGATATGGATGTCGTCCTCTCGGATTTTGTTCGCTCAACGGGGGCAGAGCCAGGATTGGCAAGAGACTTGCTTGAAGGTAAAAACTTCAGTTTGAAGATGGCTTTGACTTTTTTCTGCCACCCTCAATTCTTGCCTTTTAGTTATCCATTTCTGAGTTGCAAAATAATACGGTCATCTCAGAAAATGCCACATCTGGCTATTTATGATTATCTACAGCTCCCCATCTTAAGGTGGGGGGTTTGCCTTAGGATTTTATTCTGTAGTTGGGTGCATCTCCTAAATCTCCGGCCATGACAGTTGGCCTCTTGTGAAATACTTACGCTTAGGATGATTTCCTGAATTGGCAGAAAGGGAAGAGCGCATCTATTTCTAGAAATTTAGAGAAAGCAGAGATAAAAGGCTGAGATTGGGGAAATTTCCTTTAGATAGTGGTGGTGGCGATCCCCAAATTTCCTTACAAAGGGAAAGAGGAGGTTGGCTTGACTTTTTAAAACCTGCTTAGACTTGTTTCCTTTTCCTAGGGAAAAACTGGGACTTGAACGCTGCACTGAATGATTTTGAGCAGCTGAGGCAGGTTCATGCCGGGGTCCTGCCCCGTTCTTTCAATGACGGTCATACTTTTAAATTTGTGGAAAAGGAGATTGCCCACAGTGCCCGGCCACAACTGCAGCGCCAAGATGATATAATTCAAGGTAAGAGCCTCTCCTAGTGCTGAAAGTGGTTGGTTTACGGATAGAAGCACTATTTGCATTCCAAGGAAAGCGAGTCGGCACCTGGTGGAACATGATGAATTTTGAGTTCCTGTCCCAGTCAGGAGAGGACAAGGATGCTGCCTCTGCAGCTGCTCCCCTTCCTCTTCTGTTTTCAGAAAAGCGCTTGTCCCGAGGCATTTCCCACGCCAGCTCCACTATCATCTCCTTGGCTCGCTCCCACGTCTCCAGCAATGGCGGCAGCAGTGGCAGCAGCGAGCAACTCTTGGAGATGCCGATCTGTACCTTCCAGCTCCCTGACCTGAATGTTTACAGTGAAGACTTCCGGAACTTCATCGAACGGGATCTCATTGAGCAATCGATGCTGGTGGCCCTGGAGCAGGCTGGTGAGTAGAGAGTTGTTGCTTTTCAGAAAGACTGAGACTCTCCTGGGCCCACCTGATGATTGTGCTCGATTACCAAGCTGCTTAGGTATCGCCTCTGTGCTATTGCTTCCTGGGCCTATGTTTTTTAGAGCCAAGCCCCAGGGCGCTTTGATTCAAAATTCCCCATAACTTCCTATATCAAAGAGCTGCTTTGATTTTCAGTCCCTGCTGACTTAAACCCTCCTACATTCTGTGAAGGTTCAGAGTTTAGCATTTGGCGTTGGCCTGGTATGCTCACTCGGGGTCCTCTTCCTTTGAACTGTTAGGATGTGTTTTCTGGGGTTGGGGTTGGAGTTGGAATATTGCAGCACACTGCAGCATTCTCAGAACTAAGAAGAGGAAAAAATACACATTCTGGAAATTCCACAATCTCTGATATGTCAGTGGCCAGCATCACATCTTATATTTCTTCCTGGGATCCAAGGGAACCATCTCTTTGCTAAAATACTCATATAATTTGGGGAATCAATGCATTTTCCCAACAAAATTTATATTGCTTAATGCTGCAGACTGGTTCAAGGATTAAGGTAAACTCTCCCCTACTCCTGGTGAGTAACTGCAGAACGGTAATTTTTCCGCTCAAAATAATGATTCTCTCTCTCCCTCCGTCCAATCTCCTGAATTATTTGGGGCTTTCATCACAATGTCTTCCACCCTCAAGATTTAAGGTTACTTGGACTTTAAAACTGTCCAACTAGGAAAAGACATTCAAGCAGTTTCTTGGCTGTGAGACTTGGGAGGTCTTGCAAAAGGAATACTTTTATGTTGCTTTCAGACATAATCTGCTATTGCTTAGGAAGACAATGATGTAAGTGTCTAGCACCCATGCAAGTGTGTGTGTGTGTGCACATGCGCGCACACAGAAGAAAAAGGATATATTCAAAAGATAGACAAAATAATCTTTTTGCAGTAAACCGTGTTTTAGCTTTCCTCAGATTGGGTTTTATCTCTGTTGCTCTTTGGAATTCTGCGCTCAGTGACCTTCTTGGCTGTGCTGCCTGTGCCAAAATGGGAAGTGGCTGGTCTGTTTCCAAAGGCTGGCTCAGGGCCAATCCTGTGTGTTTCCATCACAGAGTCAGATCCTTTCTCTTGGAGGATGGAGGAACGGTTGACGATTTCCAGCCTGTTAAATATGTCATTCCAGGGAAAGCAAGGGATTAATTATTCTAATCAAAAAGTCTTCTTGTTCTGAGCCTTCTGGTAGGATTGAATTCTTGAGAAATGTTGTTTTGCCTGTCTTGCTGGGCAACCCTGACATTTTGATATTTCTTTAATCCTTTTTTTTTAAGGAAGCTGGGGGGCAGTTATTGCCATATTTAAGGCAAGAGCAAAATTTTTTGCTCTAGTTATAAGGCAAAGATTGCTTTGGTTGGTTTGCTGCTAACCCTCTCCCTCTTCTGTTTGGCTCTATATGGCAGTGGACTCGGCAACAAACTCATTAATACAGCATATAGTAATCTTCATTTCCAGTTTGTTTTTAAGGTCCAGTGGAGCCTTTCTTTTATGTCACCTCAAGTAGCTGTTGTAGTATATAGTAGGTAAGAATCAGTGGTGGGATTCAAAATTGTGTGGTATCGGTTCTATGAGAGGGGACAGGAAACGGTGGGGGGTGGGGGAGCCAACCCAAGGTGGTATTTGCCAGTTCTCCGAACTACTCGAAATTTTCACTACCGATACACCAGAACCGGTCCAAACCGGCTGAATACCACCTCTGGTAAGAATCAAAGTTGTGAATCTCTAAGAAAGGATTCTTTCTTTCCACAATAGGCAAGGAACAGCTCATTAAATGCAGAAATTAGGCCAAATGAAGATAGCAGTCTGTACTTGAAATGCTCCGATCCATAAACTCTCAAATGCGGAACATGTGTTTGTATTTAGTATATACACACATCTGTTCTCCCCTTGCCCAGGTCGTCTGAACTGGTGGGCCAACGTAGATCCCAGCTGTCAAAGGCTGCTTCCCTTGGCAACAACGGGTGATGGAAATTGCCTGCTTCATGCTGCATCCCTAGGTAAGAACTTTCGGTCGTAAAGTACACATTTATTCTGTGCATTCCTTCTGTTGCTAGGCAGCTGGGCCCTGGCTCCCTTTCTTGTTCCTTCCTTCCTTTCATAAGCAATGGCTTATGATGTTTAGTTTCCTGCTAAAAAAGGCAAATACCTCAGTTACCACAGAGTCAGTTTGACCTTTTGGGCCCTCCTCTCAGGCTGTATGTCCCAAATAATTCTCTTCTTTCTCCTCAGCCAGCTGGGCTTCCTGACTACTGTAAGCCACCAATACTGTAAACCAAAATCAAAGCAAGCAATGTTATGACATAGGCCCAATCGGTCCAATTAAAAAAGCCTTAAAAGGAGGCTGTTCTTTGTTTTTTCCTTACCACCTTCAGGTATGTGGGGTTTCCACGACAGGGATCTGATGCTCCGCAAATGCCTTTACACCCTGATGGATAGAGGGGTGGAAAGGGAGGCTCTGAAAAGGCGCTGGAGGTGGCAGCAGACCCAGCAAAACAAAGAGGTAATGATTTGGAGCGGCCTCTGAGAACTGGTGAGGCCAGTCTTGGCTCTCTGCTTTGTTCAGAAAAGGGGATTCTTTAGTCCGAAATTCAACCTTACATCCCTTCTGAAACCTAACTCCCTCAATTGTCAAACGTGGTGTATCTTTTCTAAACACCTAAACACAGCAGCTCCTCCCAGATCAGTCTTGGAGAATAATCTTTAAAAAATCACCCTCTAAAATAGGATGATTGAGAGAAAATATTTTGTTTGCATATAGATTTCTTATTGTCTTTACTGTCTCTCTGCCAATATTATAGTCTGGCCTCGTATACACAGAAGAAGAATGGCAAAAAGAGTGGAATGAGCTGATCAAATTGGCTTCAAGTGAACCACGTATGCATTACAGCACCAACAGTGGGAACTGTGGAGGGTAAGTAGGATTTTTCATTAAGCAAGATATTGCAATGCCCAGGACTTTAGCTCTGTGTGTGTGTGTGTGTGTGTGATACTTTGAGTCTTTAAAAAGATGCTCAATGGAAAACAAACACCCTTGTCTTTGAAGGCGCATTCAGCAGAAATCTGCATCTGCTCATGCCACCAAGGCTAATTCCCATGGAATGGCAATTTATGCCTGTCTTGGCAGTGTGTGTATAATAGGCCAATCCTTATTCCCAGGGATGTTGGCTCCAATCCACAGGGTGACCGCCTTCTTCTGAGTGACACAGGAAAGGGGTGCATGGATACAGTGATTCAGCATGCAGAATGTTAAACATTTAGTCATCTCCCCCCCCCCCCCCCAACACTTTTTGATTTGTTTTCTTCAGGGTTGAAGGATCTGAGGAGCCGGTGTATGAGAGCCTGGAAGAATTCCATGTTTTTGTCCTTTCCCATGTATTGAAGAGGCCCATTGTGGTTGTGGCAGACACAATGTTACGAGATTCTGGAGGAGAAGGTAAGAGTGCAGTGAGGTGCATTAAGAAAGTGTGGCTGTGATCTGCCTTGGCAGTTTTGTCAGTTGCTGTTTTCAGCATGCTTATTTGGAAAGAAAAATGCCCCAAGTAGACAAGGAAGAGTCATTCATGCAGAGAAGTCTCAGCGGTTACTTTTGGTTTCATGGTAAAAGTTGAGAGCTTTCTCAGTGTCCGTAGTTTACTCAGTCATTGAATATAAGGTTTGGAAGAGTTCTTACAGATCCCTTAAGCTTCTGCTCAGTGTAGAAATCCAGTATAGCAATATCCCTTACAAGTGGTCACCCAGGATCTCCAGCAAAAGGGAGTCCACTCCTTCCCTGGCAGTCTCCTGAACAGGTTCCTTGAAATTTGAACTCCCCGGTTTCTGTCTGGCCTCCTGGAGCAATTCTGTATAGTTCTGTCCTATCTTTTCCATCTCAGCCCTTCAGATACTTGAAGAAGCTATTATGTTTCCACACAGTCTTCCAAGGAATAAGTACTGTTTCTGAAGACCTTGGAACTTTACATCTCACTCCTCCCTCTCTCTGTCCCCACCCACCATCGACTTTTGTTCTGTGTTCTGAGAAGTTTCCTGTACCACCATTGAACCTGCAAAGTGCTTCCTGCATCGGTTCCAGGAGTTCCTTGCTTTTCTCCCAGGGAAGGCACCAGCCTGCATGTAGCACATCCATCGTTCTTAGACTCTTCCAGGAAAAGCACAAACACCAAATAGATCACAAAAGCAGTTTCTCCTGTCTCTATATCATTCAGATGAACAAACAAAATGTAAATCCTTTCCTCTCTTGACCTTTTTTACCAACTTTCCCCTGCAACTCCCTGCTGGCTGCACCCATTCTGCTCCTGCTGCTGCAGATGACGATGATGATAGTGCTGGTAACTGAGGAACTTGGTTTCACAAGAGGCTTCTTTCTCCTTTCCAGCGTTTGCTCCTATCCCCTTTGGTGGCATCTATTTGCCTCTGGAAGTTGCTGCCAGCAAGTGCCATCGTTCCCCATTGGTTCTGGCCTACGATCAAGCCCATTTCTCTGCCCTGGTGTCCATGGAGCAAAAGGAGCCCATCAAGGAACAAGGTGTGCACAAAACGGGTTGCTGCTCTGTTGTTGACCTTTTCCCTGTCCTTGCTGTCTGTCTTGGATCCTGTAAAAACATCCGGCAGAGGAGAGTTCTATTATCCCCTCATAGCCCTTTCTATCAAATGCATGGCTTCCTTTTGCTGGTAGTTTTCTACTTTCCCAACTCCAAATTCTGTTTTTAGAGACCTTAAGGAAATTATTTTTTTTCTTTTCTTTTTTTCAACGTAGCTGTGATCCCTCTGACAGACTCTGAACACAAACTGCTTCCGGTACACTTCGCAGTGGATCCTGGGAAAGAGTGGGAGTGGGGTAAAGATGACAATGATAACGTCAAATTGGCAAGGTAAATAAAAGGAGAGCTCAGTGTGGAGGAAATGTTGAGTTTCTACATTTTTGGATTTCATATTGGAGCTTGAAAGGAGTAAGGGAGGACAAAGAAACCTCCAGAGAAATAGGTCTCGGTAAAAAACAGTAAGAAATGGAAGGTGTCAAGAATCACGCAAGAGACAGGCTAGGTGCAGGAGATGACCAGGCTGAGCCCCAGGGAGGAGGGGCCGAGCACATCCTAAGCCTCTGGCACTTAGCGCCCACCAGGGATCCAAATCCAGCCAACCTTAAATTCCGTGCCCTCCTGTCTGCTGCCTATCTCCTTTGACTGCTGGCAGTTCAGATTCTCCTAGAGAGGGTCAGCAGAGAAAAAACCACTTGAACCACCTTGACTCCTGATTTTCTGCGCTTGTCTTTAAGCTGGGAAAGGGGAAATTGCTAGCAACAGAGAAGCAGTCTTTTGAAATATGAATTAGAGTGAAAAATGTGAGGAAATCCAATACTCCTGTTTTGAAATCTACAATAATTTCTGCAGGGTATTACTTTATTTGAAATGTTATTTCATACTTGGAATTTCTGTAAGATCCAGGGACAGGAGCTCCAATTTAACTCAGTGGCATAATTTTGTTTTTGTTTCTGACATGGCCCTACCTGTTTAGTGTGACTCTTTCACTGGAGGCCAAGTTGCATTTGCTGCACAGCTACATGAATGTAAAGTGGATCCCTTTGTCTTGTGAAATGCAGGTAAAAGTTGTTAAGGGAATCACATTCTATGTATGGAAGGGAGGGATACTTCAGGTGATTTTCCTGTTCGCTCTAGAATAATAGAATTCTAGATTTGGATTATTTCAGATGTTGAGTCCAACCCTTGCTCAGCTCAAGGGTCCACCTTAAAACAATCCTCAACTAATGGCTACTCAGCCTCTGCTTAAATATACCTCCCTCTCCCCCCCCACAACAGTTACTAATTTTAGGAAGGTTTTTTTCCCCCAATGAGAACTCTACCTTTCTGTAATTTAAATCCATTATTCTCAAGAAGACAAAATAATTGTGCTAAACAGAATTGGATGAAACAGGCCTTTGTGCTAATGTTGCAAAGGTGACTTGTTTAGCAAATGATGTGAGCTGTTCAACTTACATTCAGTCTACTATGATTTAAAGAGTTTTATATACTGAGGATACCCATACACCATAATGTGTTTTATAAGGTGCTCCACTCTTAAGGCAGATCCATTTTAATGTAGAAATAATCACAATGGAACAGCCTATCATACCCAACCCCAGCCTCCCCTTTCCCTGGCAGTGGAAAGGTTTTCTTTGATCGCGCACAGCTGCCTTTTCCTGTACCTGTCTCTCCCTTCTTTCTCTAGGCACCTCTTGCTCAGCCAGAGTCTCCAACGGCTTCTGCAGGTGATGAGATCCGATCGGCTGCAGACTCGGGGGATTCAGATAAGGAATCAGTTTGTAGCAGCTCAGCAAGCAATAGTGGCAGCAGCAAAACCAGCAGTAAAGAAAAACCAAAAAAAGAGCGGGAAAAGGACAAGGAGAAGAAACGGGCTGACTCTGTAGCCAATAAACTTGGAAGTTTTGGCAAAACGCTGGGGAGCAAGCTAAAAAAAAATATGGGCGGGCTGATGCATAGCCGAACAGTCAAAGGCGGAATGAACAATGGACAAGGGGAGACCTTGGAGAAGAAAAAGAAAGGCTCCATAAAAATAAGGAAGGGCAGCAAAGAGGAGGCTCCTTCTGGAGATTTTTCAGCTCTTCCAGAGAAGTCCGGTCTAGCTAAGATGACAACATCTTCAGAAAAGCAGCCCGATCACTGCAAATACAGCAGTGATGTCAAGCTGAGTTTGAGCATCCTACGAGCTGCCATGCAAGGGGAGCGCAAGTCCATCTTTGCTGGTCAGCTGAAGACCAGTCACCGGCACCAGTACCAAGAGGAGATGATCCAGCGGTATCTCCTGGATGCTGAGGAACGCTATTCTGCAGAGCAGAAACAAAAGGAAGCCGAGAAGAAGATGGTGGCACTGGGCAATGGGGGAGCTGCCAAAAAGATGGACTTAGAAGGCAATCCTCTCAAAGGAGAAGAGACTCCACGGAACTCCATGGACCACCCAGGACTGTCGCCATATAGTCTCCAGAGCTCAAATCTAGCCACGGTGGGTACTAAAATATCCAGTTTTTCCACTGGCCACTCAGGAGTCTTCACCATTCCCCGGCCTTCTATGATGAGCAATGTGGAAAGCACCTATCCTCCAACTTACCAAGATGGCCGAAGACAAGTTGCTGGAGGCCTCTGTGCTCCTTTTCCCTCTTACGTTACGCTGCCCAGGCAGTGTGCACAAAGCCGTTCCCACCTGTCCCAGCAGGTAGGACACTTCTGTACCACAGAGATGGATATGCCACCTAGTTATGCAGAGGTGGATTGTGAGGGCTCTTCCTACCCAGTTCTATCCAGCAATGGCTATCAAGATTGCACAGAGCCAGATGGTAGCTCTACAAAAGTAGTGCAGGGTGATCGAAGAAAAACATGGCTGCTGTACAATGTACAGCAAACCAAATGCAAACAGCCCAACTGCAGTTTTTA
Source organism: Hydrophis major (assembly GCA_033807585.1). NCBI lineage: Eukaryota > Metazoa > Chordata > Lepidosauria > Squamata > Elapidae > Hydrophis > Hydrophis major. The sequence goes on along the minus strand of CM066333.1, from coordinate 106,817,415 downwards.
TGGACATCCAGAGACTGGGAATTTCTGTTCATGCTGTTACAAAGAAGAACTGAAACGCAAAGAACAGGAGAAGGAGACACTGATACATCGGTTCTGAAGAAACAAATATGTACGTTTCCTATCTGGACCCATGGGATATGGGGAATGCAATAATTTTTTCTACCCCTGTTCCCCTCTCATTAAGGGGAGGAGCTGGCCAGTGGAGGTTGGTAAGCTGCTTACGGGAGTGGGGAAACTAAAGCCCCTTACTTCCTAGAAGCATGGAAGAAAACTCCATTAAAGAGCAAGGGCTGCTAGTGTAATGTGTTGGGGACAGTTCCCTGGAAGGTGGGGGTAGAATTCAGGGAGGTTGCATTTTGTGCAGAACTGTAGTTGTTGAATCAAGCAAATCCTCTAGACCAAAGCTTTGAATTCCAAGATTAGAGAAAAACAATGCCTGTTCTTATTTGATCATCCTCCAACATATTTTTTAAAATTTTTATTTCAAAGGGATTAAAATTAGTATCATTCAGATTTGTCTTAATGCCTGAAGCGTCGAGGCTCTTTAACAGTTTCATGTCTTTTTTATGACTATTTTTATGTCTCTGGGGTATTCTGATACTGCACAGGGACTGAGTTGGAAGGAAGTATTCTGAAGAGTGAGTCAAGTTCAATTACCTCCCTGTTCTTCCGATGCTGCCTCCTTCCAAATCCACCCATCTTTTCCCACAATTGTCTGATCTTCTGAGCATGCTTGTTCTAGCTAGTGTTAGCTTCAGTTAGAGATGAGCATCAGAGATTTTTTTTGAAGTATATATTTTAAAATTCTTATCAGGAGCTGAATGTGCTAGGTGGGAAGGAATCAAGTCACGGTGTTGTGTATTGAGATAAAGTTTTAACTGAAAAAAATGAAGCTGTTCTTGATGGAATCAAACTACTTGAGTAGAATTTTGGAGACCAGGAAGGAAATCAGTGGGGCTTTAATAAGAGCAATAAACCATTGCAGGCAGCTTTGAACATGGAGAGATGAAAGATGGTAATGAGGCATCACAGCAAGAATCCTTTGCTATCTGATTTTGCTCCAGCTACTTTTAAAAGCATCAGAAGATAAACCTATATAATATTTTCGGTCTGCAGAGAACAACCTACTTTTTGTGCAAGCTATTTTTCCCAGACTACCTCTGTTCTGCATAGAAAAAAATCTGACTTTGGGGGAACATAGTTATTATTCTTTGTTCCTTGTGGGTTTTCTAATGCAGTACATTAATTCCCATCAACTCCAGCCTTTAGAAATATTGTATATTTTAAAAGCACCTGATTATTCCCATTTTTGGTGTTGCAGCATTTGTTGCAAATATTTTTTCAACAAATAAAACATGTTTGATGGCTAGGAACTCCCTCCTAATCAGATATTTCACAAAGACATATGCCAGTTATGTTTTGACTGAATTTTGAATGGTGGACAAGGGTCTTTTTTTCCTTCTTTTGGCTCATTTGGGAGTCTAAAACTATGCAATTATTTTCCCTCAAGAGCTGCTGAGTTGGGACAGAGAACTGCAAGTGTACTTAATATTTTAAACAATAACCCAACACTCATGGCTTTCTTTAATACTCCTTACACTGCCTTAACATGGACAGTAGCCCAATATGAAATAACAGGCACTTTCTTGTTTCTTTCCTAGATAATTTTATTTGAGAAAGGAGTACTATTAAGAGGCAAATATGTATTGCTATGTTAAATTTGTCAGGATCTGCTGCGTGATATAAAATTAAAATGGGGCTTGCAGAAAATGCTCCTGAGACATACAAGTTGGATTTGCACTCACAACTGATAGGTAGTCCATCCACCCCTCTTGCTAAATACTGTCGTGGAAGATTATAGACCACTTAATTTCAGAGCCCTACAATGGGGGAAATGTGTGTGTTTTTAACCAGGATGTGCAGAGGAATAAAATCAGGAGCAAAAGAAAAATAAAACCATATATTTGTCTTGTTAGGCAACATAAATGTTTACACTGTGTTCAGAAGAATAATTTCAGTCTTAAAATTTGACAGTAGGTGGACGTCTGCAGATTATAATTCATTTGATCTGAAAATCCAACTCGAGATGTTCAATTTTGACATTTCAAGCAGTTTTGGGGTTTGATAGACTAAAAACTAATTTGAGGAAAAGCTTATTCAGTTGGTTTGTGGCTGTATAGAGTAGCTGAGCTCAAAGTAGCCTTTTAAAAAAAATTACACATTTCTTCAAAAATTAACTATCCTAAATCTGTTTTTATGAGGGTGGCAGCAGCAGTGGTAATTGCATTTTTTATGATTCTCCGTGTCTCTTTTCAGTGCTGGTTGCTTAAGATGTTATCGCAAGAATTCCTATAAGTGACATTGGACTATTTTTTATTTGATCACTTTGGCTAAATTGAATGTCACCTCCAAATTTTTTATTTGGAAATGCACACATGCTATCTGGAAGACATGATACATGCAGAATTCCCCCTTCCCATATAATTTTTTCCAAGTAATGAAGCCTCTTTATCTGTATGCTTTCTTTTTTTGCTTTTCAAACTGTAACTAGTAATTTTGAGATTGTACCTTGACAGTTTGTTGCTGATCACTTTTTAATTATAACTATTATAATTATTATAGCAATTGGGTTAATAGATTGTAGCATTTTTGTACATCAAAACAAAGTGAACACTTTAAAAACCTCTATTTGAAAAGTATTTTTCTATGAACTCCAGAATTTTAAGTCCAAAACCTTTCCACCTTAGTAACAGTGAATTCTAATTATTTAACTTCTGCCTACCAGATCAAGTTTGAATTGGTATAGTTGTTCACTGACTTTCCCTTTCCAGACCCTCCTTCTATTTTTCTGAGAAGTGTAGGTTTGTTTCCTTTATGGTGAAACAGTAATCTTTTTTTCATTAAAAAAGCAAGTTAAAAATACTATTTATTGAAAAAATAAAACCTTCCCCTTTTTATTCATTGTCTATGCAGCTATAAATTGAAAGCAGTGGATGTATTTTAAGGTACCTTTTTAATCATTATTTTCTTGAGCAGAAATATAAGCATATGAGTTTCCCAAGCACTTTTAATTTAGTAGAAGAGACACTAAACAATTTTTTATAGAAGAGCAAGTAGGGGGAGATGTTTGTGGTCTTGCTCCCTCTGCTGGAGGAAGAAGTTTATAGCATATTCTGAGAAATTTAACAATTGGTTTATTCCCACCTTCCTTCCCTATGGATATGGATATATGGATATGGAGAGGAGGGGGGGAGGGAGGGAGGGAGACTACAGATTGAGGCAAGTCGAGTGGGAATGCATTATTAGTGATGTGATTGTGGCTTCTGACAGACACTTGTGGGACTCTACAAATAGTTAAAATTATTTTAATATTCCAAGAATCAAAATAACTTTTTCCCATTTTGATGCACAATGCTTTGCACAACAAAAGAAAAGACCTCGTTTTGGCTTCAGTTCCTTTATGATTAATTCTGACATTATGTCTCTATTTGTTTTTTTAGTTTGACAAAAATAGAATGACCTTAAATAAAAGTATCCAGGGTATAACTTTAACCAGCATGTAGAAACTCTATAGAAAGGTTTTTGTTAATTTTTTTCTGCTAGTTGTCTAAGAATTAATTGACCTGATTTAACTCTCCTGTTGTCGACAATAAAAATTATTTGTAAAAAAGTTATTTAAATATATTGTTGTATTTTCTGTTTACTTTGCTCCAGAAATGCCTTCAATATGTGTTACTAGGTAATAATTTTTCTAAAAATTAGTTTGACTGTGTTTTGCTGTAGTTTTTTAAGCAGGAGGGTAAACTGGTGCTTTTCAGGTTATTTTCTACTGGTGAGCCTCTTTAGAAACAAGTTTCCTCCTTCTCTGCAGTTGAAGAATGACTGGGATCTGCTTTAAAATAACAACTGAGAATATTTTATCTTTGTGAATGCACCATTTATTGGTGTTTTGTTTATTTCAATTATTTTTAAAGGAATATATATATATATATATATATATATATATATATATATATATATATATATATATGAATAATTTTCATCTTCCAAATGCTTTGTTTGGATGCTTTAAAATGCTTTAAAATAAAATGCTTTATTTCTATACATACATACATGTATGTAGTTTTGCAGATTCATATATTCATCCTCCCTTGGTAGAGAAAATGTGTCACTTTCAGCATTAGGAACAAAATAGAACTAAAACACAGGGCGGAGGTGGCTTGGACCCTCTGAAGATGCTCCAAGTATTGAGCAGGAGGCTGCTCTCCCACCTACACCCCTGCTTTCTTGTCTCATCTCACCATTGCCTTAAAAGTGGACATTCCAGGTACCGCTCTCCCAATTCAAACTGTCCTTGGTCATGTGTGTGAAATGCTTCCCTTGTGCCTCAATTACATTAAAATATTGGTAGTGGCTGTTCTCTTTGATCTCTGCCACTCCTGGTTGAGGGACAAAAGGAAATTGGTTCCCAAGCTGAATATTGCTCGCATTCCTATATTCTCTCACCTGGTTCCAGGCAAGCAGCTTTTCTAAATGCTGTATTGGAACTTTTCCTAGAATTCTTTGTACCATAACAAGCCTTTTCACACAGAGAAATCTTGAGGCTTTGAGGAACTTGAATCAGGGATTTCCTTGCCCTGTGTTAGAGGTGTTCCCTTTTCTTTCTCAAGGAATGAATCAGCTGGTTCTACTAAATGGTAAAAGAGTTCATATTAGCCAGGAAGCTGCATTGTGTCACTCCTAATCACTCAATATGGATCTAGAAATTTTAATCCATCTGAACATAATTTATTAATGGTGCAGATTTTTTAACAACACTCTTGGAAAAGGCTTGTTTATGCAGTGAGGACTGCTGAACCATATGTCGTCTGTCTGAAATAGTATAGGGTCTCCTGCTCAAGCAGGGGTTGGACGAGAAAACTTCCAAGGTCCTTTCCAACTCCGTCATTCTGCTTATTCTGCTGCTGATTGTGACCAGGCCAGGAACACCTGGATGCCAGGCAAGGTGAATCTTTGGGTGGACCCAGTGCACAGTGAGCTTAGGTTTAGGATGGAAGCTTTACAATACTTTTGTTTGGCAAAGGGAAACCGAAACCACATCTGCTGGTTTGATTTCTGGTTGGGTTACTTGACAGACAGAATTGCAGTTTCCTATTTTGTATCTGAAGTGCCAATGAAGTTTGTTTCTGTTTTCCCACAAGCATCACTGTTGGCTCTGCCTCAACCATCAAGCCCCATGCTGAGTCTTTGTCGCTCTCATATATAATAAGCTGCTTTCAAGACTGGCACTGTGGCCTCCAAAAATAACTCTCTTCCGCTTGACCAAAGATGCCCTGAGGTAGGGAGACTGGTGAAGCAAAACATTCAGTACAGTTTTTTGTTTTGCTGTGGAGTTAAATTTATCCTCCAACTGGGAGTGGAATGGAAATGAATTTCTGGAAAAGAGGCAGAAAAAAATAATACCTGCAACTGTTCAAAGGGCACCTTCCTCTCTAGGTTAGTGAATCTGAAAATCCCTTTGGAAGAATAAAAGGGGTGTAAGCTCCAATTGCTGCCTTCAGAGCCAGTTCAGTGGTGTGATTAAGGCATCAGGCAAGAAACTAGGAGACCATGAATTCCAGTCTTGTCTTGGGCACAAACTTTCTCTCAGCCCTCGGAAGGAGGTAATGGCAAACTACTTCTAAAAAAACTTCCCAAGAAAACTGCAAGGTCTTGCCCTCCAAGAATTGGATATTGAACAAAGGAGGGAGGTTTCTTTAAAGTAGATAAGCCCTTTTAAAAAGCATGGGGGGGGGGGAATTTCACTGCTGTGTTTGGCTTACGGTGCACCATACCAAATTCCAAAGTTATTCTGACACTTTTCAGCTAATTATTGGTTTTAGGAGATCCCCCAATAGAATCTCTCTGCCCTATTGTAGCATTTTATAGGTTTAGATGCAATTGAAAAAAACAATTTGTTTCAAGTTAGGTCATTTTGTGTTTTCCTACATTTGCTTATTAAGTATCCTTATTTCAAGAGTTCTCAAGTTGGTAAACAAATGCACTATGTTAAATAAGCAGAGGGTTAGACCTGAAGACCTCCAAGTCCCTTCCAACTCTGTTAAACATTCTATTCTACTTTAAATTATTCTAAATAGCAATGAAAGTATAAAACAAAATTGTTCCAAATTAAAAGAACTGAAGTCAATTTTGAGGGGATTTAAGTCACCTTAAGATAGTTTGGGTTCATGTTTTTTGTTATTAGGAGCAATAGTGATTTTTATTAAGTGCTCAGAATTGGAAAGGGAAATATGAATGTATTTGTGACTGAATGTTAAACAGTTTAACAGTTTTGTAATAAGATATATAAAAAAGAGCTATATTTATCTATAAAAAGCAGATCAGAACATTTTCTCTTGATTGGGAAATGATCACTTAAAACGTCTAGGCTGGACAGTCTCCTGCTTTGATAGGGAAAGTGGGAATGACTCAGGAAGTGGGGATTTTTCCACAAAGATGTAGGGAGCATAAAGTAAGAGAGGGAGAAAATTACATTCAGGCTTTGCAAGATTCTTTCACTACAACGGTTCCAATAAAAGCAGTTTTAGGCCTCTATGGTGTTGGTTTCCTGGTCCGGCCTACCTTATAAGGCTGACAGAGGTTACAGGCGGGCAGTATTTTTATTTGCATCTTTTCAAGATTAACCAAGAAGCTTCCTAAGATAGGAATAAATCCTCTAGCAGCTAGAAGAGTTTCATTGTCTCTATTATTTCTTTGGACTGCAAGTACAATGAAGAAGGCACATCAGGCATTCTGCCAGCCTCTGCTTCAGCTTGCATTCCTTTTCTCTATTTAATCTTCCTCTTATATTATAAAAGCCTCCAGCCATGGAGGGGTGACCTCATTACACCATCCCTGCTCAGGCATACTGAAGACAGCTTTTGGCTTCTGTGTGGGGAACGCCTGCTGGAGTCTAAGAGGGCTAGTGCACCAAAGTATGCATAGTTGCCATTTCAAACTAACGTCCTCTAGCAATGTTGGAGGGTGTTGTTCATCGATCCCAATTTATATATTTACTGGCAATAGCTGGAACTGTAGTTTGCTGTTTCAAGTTGAAAAAAAAGGTGACATACTATAGAGAATTAACTGAGAATAACATTTCCACCATTCCGAGACCTTGACCTGACATGTCTAACTCAAAGCTATTGAGTTTCAGAGGTTGTCCTTATCAGAGACTTTGTGGCAGGCTACTCTTTGACCTTTCCAGCAAGATCTCATTTTGTAATCATTAGCCAAATTTCCTGAGGCTGCTGCTACTTGTTTTCTTGGAGAAGGAAACAAGATTTGGCCAAGATCTTGGAGTCCTATTCCTATCCTAGTGCTCTTCAGATGTTTTGGATTGCAACAGTTGTTATTACAGCAAGCAGGTCCAAAGACCATAGGACCTAGCTTTAATTAGTGTTGTTAACCAACAATTCTGGAGATTAATGAAGGTTACAAAATAACTCAGTTTTCAGCTTTCCCACTCTCGAGTTCTAAAAGAATTGGGATTTATTTGTATCGAAGCTGCAGCATTTATATGACAACTCTCCCCCCACTTTCCACAAATATATTTTCTGCAACAAGTATGCAGTCTTTATTTTTTCATATATAACAGCAACACCAGTTTGTATAAAAATGAGATGTTTTGTTTCACTGTATAGTTTGAAACTTGCTCACAATGCACTTTTTTTTTTTTAATGTCCATTATCCTTTTTTTTAATCACTCTTAATTTGCTGTTGTCAGTAAAGCTGAAAAATCTTGCTGCTTACAAATGCTAGACTACATGCTAAAAAAGCACTAGCTTCCACTATAGATGGGGGTTGCTTTACATCCTCTTATCACAATTTATGATTTCTGCTTCAGTTCTTCAACACTCTAGTCTAGCTCTTTCCAAAATGATTGCCAAGTTTGCCCTATGTTCAGAGGGAATTTCCTTCTGGAAATTTAAACAGAGGACTTTGCCTGTCCTTGCATTAACCACACATTCCATTAACTTGCAAAAACTAATGTGTGATCTTTTTTTTTTTTAAATGACAGGATTCTGCTCGTTAGCCTGTCAACTGCAAATCAAGGTCTCTGGATTTGTGTTATGACTAAAGCAGCTTGGCAACAAGACCCCATCCTAGAACAGCAGAGTGAATGCTCTGTGAAAACAGCAGCTACCACCAGGGAAGGGGAGCTGTTGCTGGTAGCTGCATGCAGCATACAGCTTTTGCGAGGGCATCAGTTTCACCCGCCCTGCTTATTCCACAGGAGGAGGAAGGTGTCAGTTTCACAGAGGACTGAATGGCCCTCCTGCGGCTGCTCCTTTCCAAAGGGCCGGTTGCAGCAAGGGGGGGGGAGGCCTCCAAGGAAAAGCCAAAAGCCGCGCCTTGCAGTAGCTAGCAGCCCTCCTACATGCACAGCTGCTGGCCAGCTTTTCCAGATGTCCTCTCCAAACAGCAGCAACATTTTATTTTTTTAAGAAAGGAATCTGATTAAATGTATCCATTCTCTCTGCTTCTGCCCTCTCCAAGGAAGACTTCCAGCATTTGCAGAAGAGCTGCTTCAGTTTATCTTGCCTCGCAGGAAGGAGAGACTTGGAGGTATCTGATCACCAAGACCCCCGTCCTACCATTCTCCCACTCTGTCACCCCCAGTCCTAGCCTGCATTTCAGATTCCAGGCTAATCAGAGGGGGGATTTAGGACACAGACTTCTTTTCCTCCTTCCTGTATTTCTCCTACTACACTCAAGAATTTTTTATTATACAAACTGGTGTTGCTCTTGCCCTTTTTTATGAGGCACACAAAGACACTACAATGCTTTCTATGTCCAAGAACTCTTTTAAAATTAAACACCCTCTTCCGGATACAGGGGTAAGTAGTGAATCTGCCTATTGTTTTGATGTGTGAATGAAGGTTGAGTAACTTTTTTGCCAGCGATTTGGGGAAACTGAGGGAGGAGGGGGAATATGGCTATAAATAATTCTTCCGGTTTTCTACTGTAATATTCTCAAATGCAGCAGAGGATTACTCTGTAAGATCCTTCTAGTATAAAGAGGGAGATGTGTGAGGTCTGGTGCAAGGATCTAAAGGTCTGGGTACATTATACAGTTATTACACTTGGTGGTAGTAGTATGCATATAGGGAAGTTAATTCTATATTTTGTGCAAATTTAAGAACGTTTCAAAGTGGCACCCGTGTTATCCAGGAGCCCTTCAAAAATAATGTGTACTGAACTCATTGGGATGCAAACTGTGTCAACTGTGTCCCTGCCAGCAGTGAAAACTTTGGATTTTTAAACTCCCTTTTTAAACCACTCTACTCTCAAGGACAAGACAGCCACTAACATCAATGTGTTTTCTCTTGCACAACATAATGCATGAGCAGCACCACTTGTAAATAGATGTTAGTAAGTAGGGATGGAAAAACAAAACTAGGTGTAATGACTGGATATCCATGGCATTATATTGGGAAATAATTTCAATGCAGCCAACTGTTTGTTTTTGTCTTCTTTCAGAAGATTTAAAATACTGCTACAATTTCAAAGCAACATTTCTAAAATTATTTTGTCTACAGATCTACAGGAGTTCTGCACCCAAACTCTTAAGTTGATTCAAAGCACTAATCTCCCTTTTTGTTTAAAGCAGCGATAATTTTAGAAAAGGGTGTTTGTTTCTGTACATTATGTACTTGGCTATGGAGCGTTTCAGCAGGGCAACTTTCCCGTTAATGATTCACAAACATTTAGAATGTTTTTAAAATATCCTGCTGCCTGGCTTTAACGCTTCTTTGGCTTTTGAGTTGGTAGCTAGGAAACACAGCCTCTTGGCCTGAGTGCTTCATTCCAGGGTTCTTGCTATGACCAGGCAGCTGATCTCAGGCGGTTTCTTTAGAACAGCCAGGGAGAGTAATAAGGCCAAATAAAACAGGTTAAAGTCTGTGATTCTAGCGCTTGTTTCAATTTGTCTAGTTAATAGTTTATGTATATTTTTCTGCTCAACTGTCTTTCCTTTTCCAAGAAAGATCTGGTTTTTTTCTTACTATTACAAGCACTTTCTTTCTCTTTCCTTTCTGACATTCTTTGCATAATCAAGCAATGTTTTCCAAATTGAGGCAAAAATATGCATGGCTGAAGTCAGCCAGTCCAAGTGCTGTTACGATCACTGGAGCTGAAGATACAGGAAGGCATAATTGATCTAATTAATCTCCTTTATTAATAAAGGAAAATATCTGTAGCTTAGGGTTAGGGTCTGTGGTGCTCTCTGAGCTTGCTTGTTATTTTAGATTGACAATCCTCAATCTAAAGTTTAGAATGTAAAATAAATGGTAAGACACAAGCTTGCTTTTACTAGCACTGTTAAAGAAGGCAAGGGAGAAAATCATTTTGCAAGGTGATTTACTGATTTTTTAAATTATACTTGGCCTTGAAATGTTGATGTAGTGTAGTGTATAAGATACAGTCTTGTAAACTACCAGTATCTTGTGCAACCCCCCCTCTAAAATTATGAAAATATGCAAAATAGTCCCTTGTCCCTTTTTTCACTAGCACTGACAAGACAGTAAGTGTTGTCTGTTTCATCTCTGCTTTAAGAATATCCAGATATGTCTTACTAGTTCAGACTAAAGATATTGCAAGTCCAGATCTTTTGCTTCTAGGAAACGCAATTTGTGTTGCACTGGTGACTATCTTTATTTCCTTCTCTGCAGCCCAGGAGTCCAAAGTCCCCCCACATGAGCAGAAAGAGGAATGGGAATTTTCACTCTCTCCAGTGCATTGAAGGTAATGGGGGAAATGGGCCAATATGGGCATGCATGCACATGGATGTCAGACTTAGGCTACATTTCTCAAGCATGCTGAGACTGCATGGAGAGGAAAAACCAGAGCTAGAATGCTATTAAAAATGGAGTCAAACTTTTTCTTGCAAGGATGTGAAGGGTTATTACTGTACAATGTTTCCCTTGAAGTCACACTGATGGGAGGCTGGGATGCCTTAAAAAGCAGACACCAATAGAGCAGATCATTCCCAGGCTGCCTCTGCAGGGTCACATGGTTCAGCTTAAGTAAGCAGCCAAGCCCAATGGTGATGGAGGACACCCTTACAGGGTGGGGGTGAAGGCATGATACATCATAGAAAAAAAAACACCCTCCTCCTGTTAAGATTTGAAGGAAGGGATTCTCTGAGCTGTTTTGCTGCAGCAGAAGGTAAGTCCCTTATGCAAAATAAGGCTAATAAATAGATTCTGTTCACTAAATTCCATATAATACAGCAGCGAGGTCTATGAAACCAAAGCAGAGATGCAAAGCATGAACCTTTTTACCAAATATAATGCTATGCAAAAGAGTACATACAGGTTTAAGTTGTGAGATCCTTGCACAGAAAATGCTTCACTTGCTTAGATTCCAAGTAACATAACTGCCTTAGAGGCACTGATATGCTTGGAAATGAATCAACCCACTTATCACTATGGAATTAAGAGAGTTAAATGCATAAAACAAGATGAGATTTTCCTTTTTATATCTTCAACTTACTATAACTTGGCATTAACTTTAGTTTGTCAACATATTCTCCAATAATATGCAGGAAAAAGTGCATCTGAACTTCCAAGTTCAAGTTACAATGTTAGTTCTTTCCAATGAGTAGGCTCTCAAATGTTGCCGTAGCTTGAGATAATTATCAGAGAGTACTTTTGAAGACTCTGAAATACTCACTATGGTGGAATGGTTAGTGAACTGGACAAATTTTGCTGAAACAGATAAACTGATTTCTTTGATTCACAAATCCCAACCAATTAAAGACTTTGTGGTATGCAAAAGATTGTCCTTATCTTTTCTGCTGGCAAGAACTATCTGTGATAAATTTCTACCTTCTTATTGCATCAGTATAATTTGAGTAAATGCTAGGATGCTGGGATATCATTCATCAATAGATGCTGCGCACTGCCTCCCTGCACAAATTACTATTCTGGATCTTGCAGGAAGAATTTCTACCCAACCTCTGCTACATTATTTCTCATATATAAAATACATGATCCTTAATTATATACTTAATGCATGTAACTCATTAAATACTTCACATACTACCTTCACATATCCCACTGTGGCACTTAAAAATGAAATACAAAATCCTTGTGGTCATCCTTCAACTGTTAAATAACAGTTAACTGTTTATTTCAGGTGAATATATCCAAGAAGCAGCAGATCATGTTAAAAAAAGCAGTTCTTCCCGAGATGGAGAAGGCCATATTCCTGGCACACTTTACTGTACCAATCTAAGAGTGGCCTTCTTACCAGATTCCTCTCCAAACAATGAGGTGGGTTTGGCAAGTGATTCATGGCCACTAATAGCAATTCAGGTGATGCCTAAAAGCAGAGAGCAGCAAGTGAGCAACAGGAATGGAAAGGTAGGAGGAAAAGATGGTTTGGAAGTTGTGAAGGCATGGAACTCAGAAGAGGAACATAAAACGCAAGGATTCTTGGGGCCTGCTCAGTCACAGAGTTTTAGGCCTGCCTTCACAGAAGGAATATTTTCTGTTGTATTTCTGCTTTGGGTTTGAGTTACATTTCCCTTCTAGATTCAGTCTATAGAATCAGTTGAAATCCATTGAGAAAAGAACACTAGTCTCTCCAACTAATTATCCCTCCGTCCCAGTAACTCCACCATGAGGTTGTTCAGTTCTTTAAAAACAGTAAAGAATCCTGACCATTATCTCTTATGACAAGAAAACGTGGTGAAACCAGGGGTGGGATGCTATCGGTTCTGCCCGGCTCTATAGAACTAGTAGCTCTGAAGAACAGCAGACACAGAACCGGTTCTGTATCTGCTGCTGTTTGGCTCACCTGCCTGCCCAGGCTGTTACCTGACCTTTATTTCCTGCTTTTTCAACTCTAGCTGCTTTGTGCGGCACAGCTGAAGTTGAAAAAGCAGTAAAAAAGTGGTTTTTCAAATGCTGTGCACTCATGCGCACAGCTCAAGGTGTATTACACGCGCACAGGTGCAAAAAGTAATCACTGAACTGGTAGTAACACTGGTTGAATCCCACCCCTGGGCGAAACCTATTGTTGTGGGTGGACCTGTGACAAGGAGAGATTCAGTACAGTATTCCAAGCATATGTAAGTGGTTTCTGCTCAAACTGCGTGACTAAGGGAAGAGATCAGAAATATAAAATACCAATTTCTTTTCCTTCTAGAATGACTCTTGCTATCTATTTATGTGCAGTGACTATGAAGTGGCCCTACCAGGTATTGGAAAACTGGTGGCTGGTAGGTTCAGAGGAAAAAATGCCTATTTAATCTTTGGGTTTATAATAGCCAACTATTTTGTTTTTAGTTAATTTTGCTCAGGATGCAATAAATCAATCAATGCTTCTTTTCCATTTCCATTTGAAATACCTCTTAAAATCTGTAATATTTTCCATGGAATCTTATTTTTCTCTGAAGATCAGAGACAGAATCAGAATGTAACAGTTGGGGGAAGGACTTCATCCAGTTTTAGACTTGTAAATTGTCCAAGGCAGGAAACTGTAAATTGACACTACTGTTGGTCATTCTAATAAACAGTATTTCCCTTGCAACAGCCTTCCTCCTCCTAAAAACATGATTTCTGTTCTCACCCCAGTGAATAGTTTCACAAGAGCCAAGGTGCTCACGAGCACATCTACACTGAAGTTTATTCCTGAGGAACTGATCATCTACTGCCGGGATTTCCGGGTGCTAAGGTTCCAGTTCCATGAAAATGGCTTCGAACCTCAGGCCTTCCGGGTAAGTTATGGCGGTGAATTCAGCAGAAAGATATCTAGTAAATGGTGAGTCTAAACACAGTCCTTCTGCTAAAAGATATTCTCACTCTGCATTCAGAAATCAAATACTTGTATGACCGACCTTTTCTGCAATTAAGAGAATATGCAATTCATTCCCCCTTCCTAATTCCGGCACTGGAAAATGCAAGATGGTACAGACTAATTCTTCTCATCATGGTAAACAATATTTTAGATATGAGAATCATTGGCCTCATTCATTGGCATATTTTATTAACTTATCCTTAAAGGCAGAAAAGCCTTTTCTTTTTAAAAAGATTCTTTTTTTTTGTTTTTTACCCTCAGTCTGCCTTAGACAGGAAGCCAGCTAGATGACCTTGCTCTTCCATAACTTTACTTTCCAGGTGACAATGGCCATTGCACAAGCTCAGGAAAACAGTGGCAGGGATACCTGCTATGAATACTTAGCTCTGAAGAATTTGGGTAAGTAGACATAGAACCTTAAAGTTGGAAAGAGGTCTTCAAGCCCAACCCCCTGCCCAAAGTAGGAGTCTCTGCACAATCTCAGATATAAACTGTTGCCCACTCTTTTCTTGAAAACCTCCAGCGATGGAGCACTTGCAACATCAAAGAAACAGGGATATTTTTATTGAAATACGCATCTCAACATTGACCTGTGTTGCAGAGAACAGCTGCCTGGCCAGACAGGACATACAGCTGCAGGAAGGATTCTCGGTAGTGCTTTTTGAGACTCTCTGTGACTGGGAGAAGGAGTTGAAGCGGCTCGGTGCAGCTGGCTGGCGAGTCAGCCCAGTCAATGAACGCTTCGATATGTCTACCAGGTAAAGATCATTTTCAGGAGAATGGGAGGTGCTTTCCCATCAATACTAAATGTTGCATTGGGGGCAGATGTGCTAATGGAGAAGTAACAATGGAAAGATGTGAAGTCAGGATGAATGGGAGAGAGAAGTTGGAACCGAGTCCTTCTGACATTTAAGTCTTAAGCCAAGGAGCCTAGATCTGGAAGCTCTTGCAATGGTAAAAAGCTAGTTAGTGTTTGTGCTGTGTAGCCAGTTAACATATGCATTTGTCTCTTTTTTTAGGTAGAATCTTCTTAAAACCCGGGCATTTTAAAAGTATGCAGTCAGATTCTAATAAATTATTATCTGATGCTATCTTGCTGCACCAAGAATCAGGCATGGAATTAACTAAGGGTGTAGAAGTGAATACTAGATTGTCCTTTCTGAACATGGATTAAAAATCTATATTTGGCAGCCGGGTTCCTTTGAGATGTGTTGGACTAAGTCATACCCTGCCTATACTAGCTGGGCATGGTGGAGTGTAACTAAAGGGTACCAGGTTGCAGAGAAATACTTGGTAAGGTTTGATTTCAAAAATATTTGTTTCCTTTTAACAGCCTTCCCAAATACTTATGGGTCCCCAATCGATTTCTCGACAATGAGCTGAAAAGAGCGTTTGTGCATTTCAATGAAAGACGAATACCAGTTGAGTATAAGGCTGTGATTAGGATGTGCTGTGCTAGCCACACACAAGAGCAAGAGGGCAAATGAGGGAGGGGAGCCTTACTGTTAAGCTGCAAACAGAGGAGCTATGGGGAGGGACATTTATCCCCCACAATGGCTCAATATAGCATGTTTCCAAGTTCCCACAGCCTGAAAGGCTTGCTTAAAATGGAGCCAAGTAATTAGTGATTCAGTATAATGAGGAAACTCACCTTCCATATTAGTATATTGCATGAATCATGCTAACATTAAACCACAATAGGGTTTATTTCAATTAAGAATTGTGCTTTATTAACCTGCATTTAGCATCATATGCAAAGCCAGTCTGTGAGCATGAAAGAGGAAATGTTTCCATGTTGGAATACCTGCCTAAATAATGTAAAACCAGTTAGAAGAGAAAGGGAAGTCTGAATTTGAAGATCAGAAAAATCTTGCTTACGTTTTTTTTCTCTGTTATCATGACCAGAGGTTGTGCTGGCATCACACGAATGGCAGTGATCTTCTTAGAGCAGCTAACTTCCACACTAACTCAGATCCAGAGAAGGAAGATATAAGGTAAATGCCAAAGAATGAAACTCATAGCTAACAGTTAGCCATGGAATTTTCTACTGTTGAGAAACCAATTGGTTGAAAGATAGGGATGACTGGGAGGGGTGGATGGGAATGATGCTAAAGTGTAGATTACCAAACACTGTGGGACAGCTTGAGGGGAGATGGAAAAAGGGGTCAGGACATCAGCAAAAACCTGGAGACATTATTACTTTTATTCAAAAAGACTCCTGATCCTCCTAATGTATGTATCACTTGGTTAATCTTGGGTAGGTCTTATCAAAAAGAACAAAACAAAACCAAGGCTTCCAATTCAATATGGAACTGAATTCCATTTCATCTTTTACATGGGAACCATACGTGAACTACAGACACAAAAGATCCAGAATGATATAATCTCAGCAGCTTGAGAGTTGCGTTTTCACACAGCCAAAGCTCAAAAATCTGTTAAATGTTGGCAATGTCAAATTTGTGTAGTACCTTAGACTACTTTTTTTTAAAAGTCTCATTTTCTGGAGTATTACCTTCACCCTCCCTATTTCTTTCTGAAGGGCAATAGAAATACTATTGTTTGCTGGACATTCTCAGTGTGTAATTGTAGAAGCAACTGCTGACCTTCCCAGCCTTCCTGAGATCAATCAGTCTTACTCCAAACTGTGGAACCTGAGCCTTTGCCTGACTGGTAAGCAGAATTAGAAAACAACTCTCCTTCTAAGAATTGTGCCACACACAAATTTTAGCACTAGCAAGGACAGACAAGAGATCTCTCAGCCCAATCATTATGTCAGAATGCCTGTATAAGTGAATGAAAGATACGAAACGACAAGTGCTCTTCTTACATCAGATCATTAAGCAATTTTGTCAGCAACAAGATAGCATAAGCAACCAGATAATTTTGAACATCAAAAACAGGTCTAAGGATAGAAACAAAATTCCCATATTCGACTGCATTAATTTAAATGTAAGCACACTTAAATGAAGTCAGAAATTCAATTCAACCGCTAGGAAACCCAGAAATACCAGAAAGGATCAGGAAATCATTGGTTCAAATACAATGCCTGGCCTTAAGAAAGCTATTCTTACCTTCAATTCTCATCTAATTTGAAAATTTTCTACAAAACGTCAGTAAAATTACTCCAAGCATATTTTAAAATCTATGCAAAGTACTTTGAACTTACAAAAATAATACATGGCATAGCGTCTGAGGAATCTCCTATAACATCTGCCCAGTTGATTTGATTCTATAGGGTTGAAGTGCTCCAGGTTTCTTCAAATAAAGAATGTCTCTCAGGAGGAACATAGATGGACACCTTCTGTACAACAGTGTTCGCCCTTCAGAATGATCTGGAGGGCCCCTTTCTAGACGTTTACAATTTACCTCTTTTATCTGTTTATGTTTTGGTTTTATTTTTAGGATTATGATACAGCTGATTCGCTAGGTTTGGAAGCCTAGGAATAAAATCCTAGGCTTTTAACTTCTATTATAGAAAGGTGTAAAATATATTCAATTTTCACAAAAAGGTGTCAAATTTAACTTCAGTGACACTTCTTGCTTCTCCTAGATACATCTGTTGCACCATCTGATGAGAAATGGCTCTCGAGTCTGGAAAATACACGGTGGCTGGATCATGTAAGGTAAGAGGTCTCAGACTTCTATGATAGTTGCCTGGACTGGCACTAGTTATCCCGGTGATTAACTCTCTCAATCACTGATTAATAAGATGAATTAAGAAACAGGTTAATTTAAGACATTAATTCAAATAAGTATTCTATTTTCAAATGCAAACCCTATATATACGGAAATTATGGTGAAAAAGCTCTGGCTCTGTTTCTTGCTCTCCTTCAATGAAATAAGGAGGCCTGTCTCTTTTGAAAATGTAGAAGATTGTTTACAAAATGGCTTCTAGCTTCCTTATGATTTGAGAACTAGTTACAAGATGAATCCTCCTAATTAATCTTGTGTTTTAGAGGCTGATTTTAGTTAAGAAAGATGATTTTAGATTGGCCAAAGATATCATATGAAGAGACTGCAGGGAAGAACCTACTGTTTGATTCACAATGCAGCCATTTTTATTTAATTTTTTTAAAGACCAATGTTAGCATGCAGATAAGAATACCTTTCAAATGATTTATATTAAACATGACTAGTTATTCAATATATTAAAGAAACTGTCACACAAAGCGTATTCTTCAAAGGCAGGAGGACAATTAGAAAAATAGGAAAGGCTATGTGAGACTTGTACTTTTTGCTTCCAACATCTTCCTTGTCTAGATTATGTTTGAAGAAAGCCAGTGAAGTGACTCTTCTGCTAACAGAGAGGAGTCGATCAGTTGTACTGCAAGGTAAAGTAAGTTCCTTGGTCCTTAATTCCATTTTCAAATACTTGCTTGAAAATTGTTTGACCATTGTTTGCAAACTGTAATACATGGGTTCACACAATATGCTAAATCATAATTTCATAAATCATGCTACAATTTTATTGAAGATAACCAAGAAAACCACGCTGTTTTAGATTTTCATTAGTGGTATTTATATCACTAATGTGTCAGTATGGGAGTTAGACAGAAGTCTCCAAGGACTAGAGTAATTCTCTGTCTTCTATAAAAGCTGAAATAAGACTTTTCTGATTTCAGTTAATTTATCACTCTTTGCTATCCACGATCTTATGCAGCATCTATTCATAAGCACAACATACCTTTATGGGGAGTGGTTTCTTTTCCCAGTGGCAGTGTTGCAATACAACTAAACAGAACTACAACTTTTGAGAAAACACACTCCCCATCCATGCGATTCCTCTTGCAAATAGGATGAGATAGCTGGATGGCTAGAGTCCAAGTGAATCTACAACAAAAATTATTCAAATAAGCTGACCAATATTCTTCACAGCCCTATAATAAAGTTAAAAACAAGTCTCTAGCTACAAAGCTCAATGCAAGGAGATTAAAACCACAGAGATAAGGCTTTAATGAGAAATCCTGTTGACAGGAAAGTAACCCTTTCCCAGGGTCATGATACTGATTTGGGAGCAGTGCCAAAATCCCATGGATGGAATCTGATAGAAGTACCTTCAATCAGATTTCACTATATTATTTTTGTTTATCCACAAGCATTTAAACAAGATCTATGGTGTATTTCCTATTACATCTTTGTGAATATTATAATTTTTGTCTTCCTTGCTATTTCCAGTAAGTAAAATCACTTCTCTGCATATTAATAATTATGCAAAAATACCACAGCTCACAAATTCTTTTTATCTGTTCCATTTCCTCCCAGAATCAGATGACAGAGATTTGAATTGTTTGCTGGCTTCCCTAGTGCAAATTCTTTCAGATCCATATAATAGGACAATACATGGATTCCAGAATCTGATACAAAAAGAATGGGTAGCAGCCGGCCATCCTTTCCTACAGCGTCTCAATGTACTCCAGAAAAATGACCAGGATGAGGTCAGTTTCTTGTCTTATGAGCTAGAATAAAATTGTGCTTTTAGCTATTTGAAATAAAATGTGTATATATAAACTAAAATGAGAGTTGTTTTGGTGTAGTGGTTAAGATGCTGGCCTAGAAACCAGGAAACTGAGTTCTAGGCCTTTCTTAGGCATGAAAGCCAGCTGAGTGACTTTGCTGGTCACTCTCTCTCAGTCCTACCCACCTCACAGGACTGGCAGTGTAGGAAAAACAGGAGGCAGGAATATCAAGTAGTTTGTAGCCTTCAGTGGACCAATCAGTCAATTAAACAGGATAAAATCTAATAAAAATAAATGGATTTGCAAGGAACCCAAAGAATGGGAGACACCACTTTCTGCCTTTAAAAAAACATGGTGTAGCACCCACTATTAAGCATTCATTTTAGTTTAAAATTCATCCTCTTTTTAGAAAAAAGTTACATACTATATAAAAGAGATAAGGATTAGAGGAGGAGGAAGAGGTGGGAATCATTTGTTTAATCTGTTGTAATCCCCTTTTTTTTGGTGTGTGTGTGTAGTCACCGGTATTTTTCCTGTTCCTGGATTCCATATGGCAACTGCTGCAGCAATTCCCACAATCTTTTGAGTTTACAGAGGCCTACTTGATGGCCATATATGATAGCTGCTTCATCCCATTTTCTAGCAGTTTCCTATTCAACTGTCAGTGGGAACGAAGTCGAAAAAATCAGGTGAGCCAAGACTGGCGGTTGTGAAAAATAATGGGGTCAAGATTGTTATCCTAATTCCTTGAATATTAAAATGAAAATGGGGGAGAGAAACACATATTGGAAATTATTAGTTTCTCTTTCTTTGTATCCAGAATCGTTTTCTCAATCAAATTTACACTCCTATCAATGGCTGGCAAGAAAATCTCTGCTCAGAAATCCTACAAAAAGGTTATCCTATCAAAAATGTAGGGCACACAAATCTGTCTACAGTTTGGAACTGGCTACTCAGATCCAACCCCTGGCAGATAGCACAGTTCAGGAACCCCTGGTACAATGAGAACAAACTCAGCAATGGAGGCACTTTAAACAAAAATTTCCTGTTCAAAAATGGTGACAAGGTGCGTATTAACAAACATAAGGGTTTTTTTTTAACATTTGACTTGCTAGATTCAAAGGGAGCTATCTTTTTTCTACATTCTTTTTCCTCTAGATGGAAAACAGTTCTTCAGAAAAACAGACCTTGTACATTTTTTCAAAAGGCTGTCTCAGTTTGCAATCACACATTTTTCCTTGGAAAAATGGGATCCTTTTCAAAAAGAGTTTTCATCGTGTTCAGGCACTGGAGACTTCTAGAGAAGAAAGGTCTTGGATGGCCAAATCCAATGGCAGCTTCATTTATCATAATGATTTGCTGCTTCACCCATCACATACAGGGACTTCAATACGTTTATGGAAAAGGTGTTACCTTCGGGGGAATCCAGAAGTTCAGGTACAAAAAATATCCAATAGAAAAAAGCCTCAGCTGAAATAACCAATTGCCAAATATAGCTTTTGAACTGTATATTATTGATGGAGTCTGTAAAAGCCTGTTCAGCACCTCATATTTACTGTCTTGATTCCAAACACTGCACAGTAATGAACATTATTTTTCAAGTGGGCAATGTTATTAATTTGAACATTGTTCCTAAATCATTTTAGACCATTCAGTTGTATGCCAAAAGCATTTTAAAATCTAAACATGCACTAAGGCCTCAAAGACCTTGAACAATGTTAAAAAATGACAGGCATGTGCTATAGGAATCATTTCTCTTCTTGCACTTGCATACAATGTTTTGGTGCCACCCACAATCTGCTGCAGACATGTATATTCTTCTGGTATCCCCTGGCTCAGCAGATGAGCCAATTTATTTCTGGTTCAGCCTTTATATGAAAAGTATTTGTTAAAGGTTATGCACTGCCTACTCTTCTGATTTTGGTGGACTGGAAATATGGTAAATGTGCCCATTCCATTTGATACACTGAAGTCCCAAAGAGTTTGTGGGCAAACTATTGCTCTTGCCTCATCCTACTTCCTGACATGGTTTTTCTTAAGCGGCTTCCCCATAGAAACTGCTCTATGGGTAACAATTCCCCCACCCCAAAAAAAATGTTGGTGAGTGAGGAAATACTATCATCTTTTCCTTTTGTATTTGGTTGGGATAAGGGGATTTTTGTAAAAGTCAAGGACAGGCCCAGCAGCATCCTCAATTGTGGAAAATATTTTAAAGTAGATCTTCTGTCTTATGAAATTTCAAGCTGCAGAAATTTTAATTTCCTGATTGCAGTATTTGGATTAAAAGCATACTTCTAAAAATCTTTAATATTGCATCCTCTTGGTAAGGAATTTGTGTCCTGTACGGTTGAACACACACATGGAGTATAAATGCAAAAGATGATTAAAAATGGCATATATAGCAGCAGCAACTATTTTGCAACTTGAGTTTTTAATATCAATGTATGTCACCTTTCAGGTTGGCCTCTTTGCTTCCAACATTGTTAAACTCACCGAAGAACTGGATCTTCTTCAAAAGCGGCTAACCTATTTGCAAGCAAGAGGAAGCTATAGCATAACTCTGGAAAATGAGTAAGAAGGCCACAACAGCTCATTAAAAATACAAAGCTCATTTTTGTCCTCCCATTGGTGATGGACAGGCTTCTTGAACATTCATGGCAAAAGCTATTGCTTCTCCTTCAACAAGCTGGGTTTTAGAAACTTCTTAAGCGAGGCATTGTACTTTATATATTCTCATGCATAATTTTCTAAAATGAACATTTTTCCAAATGAACTGATATTCTTATGCTGCAGACAACGGCATACTATATATTTACAGCCCTGGAATACAGCAAAGGATCAATAAGAACTTTTGTTTTTATCGCCCAAGAAGTAACCTGTAAATGTATTAAGTAGCATCAAAATCTGACTATACATTCAGTAGACAGAAATCATCAACCCTGGAGCCACAGACTCAATATGCATGATACACTGGTGCACAAAAATCTAATCCTTTTAGCTTCCCTCTTCATATGTCAAGTTTACTATTTATTCACTCAATGTGTACTAGCCGCTGTATTTGCGTGAGTATATATGTACTCAGGGGTGGAATTCCACTAGTATAGCAACCGCGTGCGCGCTCCGCATTTAAAAAAGGCAAGCCCTTCAACTGCAGCCATTATGAAGAAAACAGCTGAGGCGCAGCAAACCACTCTGCCATGTGCATCAGCTGTGCTTTAAACAAAGGCATAAAGCACAGGAAAGAGCAGGGGTGGGCAAGCGGGCCCTCTTCGTCACAGTGAACCAGTTCAGAGAATCGAACATGGGAACAAGGGGTTCGCCCGATCCAATCGGAACCGGTACAATCCCACCCCTGTATGTACTGTATATGCAAGTTTGTGTGTGTGTAACCTTCCATAAAGGCAAAAGCTTGCCATTTCAATTTTATACTATTTCATATGCTTTGGTTCTTAACAGCAAACAGGAAATTGCCAATTTTAAGCTAATGGCTTTTTAAATAAAATAAAAATTTCTGTAAACAGCATACAAACTGGGTCAAGGACATTTGTGCATTTGATGAAATGGGGTGGTTTTTCTCTGTCACAATGTTACAAAGACGAATTGGCTTGCCACAACCACAACAGACCTTTATGTAAATTTTCCTCTATATGTGTCAAACTGAAATCCAGAATATATAGGATTCATGCCATTATTTCACGCTCACTTCACTTGTCTGCATGTGTGCTATATAAACCTTTTGCTATTTACTTTGCCTTTCTTCTCACCTAGACCAAAAAAAAAGGGCAAACCTTGTTTCACCCACCTTGGGCTAAATCACGATTTATTGCCTGAAGTTGCCTTTCTTAACCAGCTTTTGAACCAACTGCAGAGCCTTCATCTCCTCTGCTAGTGGCTTTTCCTTGCCCAGACTGGCACTGTAAAAACACATTGTGATAGCTGGGAAAAAAACAAAAGTAAAGGGTTACTATCTATCTAAAGGCCTGCCACAGGAGTATTTGGGGTCTAAACAAAACTCTGCCAATTTAGCATGAAGCACATCAGTCACTTGCCCCTCATGGGCATATTTGCCTGAAGGTGGTTTCGATTTAAGGCTCTATCCCGTTCCCTTCGGGGAAGGGTCCCAGTCCCTGAGGGCCCCCCAGACCTTTCTTCCCTTTGCTCAGCCGCGGGCGCGCTCTGCCTATGCTCAGAATCATTTCCTACTCTATCCAACCCTCAATGTGCGGGAAACAATTATTTTGCACTTTCTTCCCTGCCTGAAGTGGCCGAGACGACGGCAGTAAGACCACAGGACCCATTATTCCCATTCCCTGACTTATTCCTACCCTTGCTGGGCCTCGATCACCTCGCGAGCCCAACATGGCTTGGCTAGAAGAGGCAGAGGCGCCAATGGCTGCCGTTCTATTTGGAAAGGAGTCTCCCACAAAGCTCCGGGTTACTCAAGTTTTTTCTCTTTTTCTGCCTTCTTTTAAAAGGCAACGATTCTCCCCTCAGGAATGGCGCGCGAATGAACAAAAGAAAAGAAGAAAAGGCTGAGCGCGACTGCGCGGCGAAAGAAAAAAGCGGGAAAGGGCGAAGAGGAGGAGTTTGGGATAGGCTCGCGCTGATTGGCCAGGCGCAGTTTCCCTCTTCTGGGCGGAAACTGGTGGATCCGGAAATTCTGGTTTTATGCCACATTATTGCTGTCAAAATGACGCACGTACGCAGATGCGTTGTTGTGATATAGTGCTGGGCACTTCATGTGATTTAGTTTTTAATCTGAAGGCCGACTTCCGCGAGGAGATGATTATGCGCGTGAATTGCCTGGTATAGCCCTTAAAGCCAGCTGCCTTCAACAGCGTCCGCCCAGGAACACGATGGCCGCGGCGGCCATGCTGCGCCCTTCAACGTAATTTCCAGCTAGGATCGGAAGTGCGAGTGAAAGCCGGGAAGCTCCCGCATCAAGATGGCGGCGGGCCCCATCTCGGAGCGGAACCAAGGTAACGGCGCGGTGCTCGGGGTGGCGCGGGGCGAGACGCCCGGTGGAGACGCGGGCTGGTGCCAGCCTCCGAAAGGCTCCGCAGGGGCGCGGGTCGGAGGATGGGCAGCAGGCCGTCCGGCGCCGCGCCGCCTGACCGCCGTCTCGCCCCCCAGATGCCACCGTCTACGTGGGCGGCCTGGACGAGAAGGTCAGCGAGCCGCTCCTGTGGGAGCTCTTCCTCCAGGCGGGCCCCGTGGTCAACACCCACATGCCCAAAGACCGCGTCACGGGCCAGCACCAAGGTAAGCGGGCGGCGTCTCTTTGGGCAGGAGAGCCCGGGGAGGCTTGCTTGGGCTGCTGGGGCAAGCGAGGGGCCCAGTGCACAGCGGAATCGCGGGTCCTCTCCGGGTTGTGTCTTTCCAGGCTATGGCTTCGTGGAATTTCTCAGCGAGGAGGATGCTGACTACGCCATCAAGATCATGAACATGATCAAGCTCTACGGGAAGCCCATCCGGGTCAACAAGGCCTCGGCCCACAACAAGAACCTGGACGTGGGTGCCAATATCTTCATTGGCAACCTGGACCCGGAGATTGACGAGAAGCTACTGTATGACACGTTTAGCGCCTTTGGGGTCATCTTGCAGACTCCGAAGATCATGCGTGACCCCGACACGGGCAACTCCAAGGGTTATGCCTTCATCAATTTTGCCAGCTTTGATGCTTCAGATGCTGCCATAGAGGCGATGAATGGACAATACCTGTGCAACCGCCCCATAACCGTCTCCTATGCCTTCAAGAAGGATTCTAAGGGGGAAAGGCATGGCTCAGCGGCTGAGCGCCTCCTCGCTGCACAGAACCCCCTCTCCCAGGCCGACCGGCCACATCAACTCTTTGCTGATGCTCCACCCCCACCTTCAGTGCCCACGCCAGTGGTTACCACCTTGGGACCAGGGGTTACTCCTCCAGGTACACCAGTGTTGGGGTTGATAGCTTCCAACAATTTTTTTTTCTCACCACTTGAGTTCGGAAAATGAGTGATGCAACCAGGGGGTTGTTGGGTGCTTTCTCCAATATTTCAAGGTGTTCTGTGTTTTTCCATTTTAGGCATCCCCCCACCTGGATCATTTCCTCCACCAGTGCCCCCTCCGGGAGCTTTGCCACCAGGATTGCCTCCAGCCATGCCACCTCCACCCATGCCACCGGGGGCTGGTGCTCCAGGACCACCTTCCACAGGGGCCCCCGGGGGAGCTCATCCTCCTCACCCACATCCTTTCCCTCCTGGTGGGATGCATCCAGGTATGTTCTATGATTTGAACAACTTTCTTCTTAGCAGAAGTCCGGCTCTGCCTTTGTCACCGTAAGGCATCTCAGTACTAGGAGCTGTGGGAGAATTTGAGAACAGTGCGATCCAGCTGTGGCCCCTGTAAATCAGCTGTATGATGTGGGTGAAGTCTTCCTGACACAAACTGCTGATCTTTGTCTTTGGAACTGTGTGAATGCATGCATGAGAAATCCCTGCCTTTTGTTGCCCTCCCAGGGATGCCGCAAATGCAGGTCCATCATGGAATGCCTGGAATGGGCCCACATCACCCTGGACCCCCAGGGGCAGGGGGGCAGCCACCTCCGCGCCCACCTCCAGGCATGCCCCATCCTGGACCGCCCCCCATGGGCATGCCACCCAGGGGCCCTCACTTTGGATCACCAATGGGTAAGTGGAAAGGTCTGGGGTACTCTCTCTTCTTTTCTGGCTTAGTGCCAAAAAGCAACTACCTTCACAGCTTGATGCGATCTTGGGTATCTTCTGGGTGCCATCTGATGTCCACATGTTTTATTTCTCCAGGTCATCCTGGTCCCATGCCACCTCATGGGATGCGTGGGCCGCCTCCCTTGATGCCCCCCCATGGATACAATGGCCCCCCTCGGCCCCCTCCCTACAGCTACCAGCGCATTCCTCTACCGCCTCGTCCTGCCCAACGGCCCATGGTGCCTCCACGGGGACCTATGCGGGGGCCTCTCCCTCCCTAGGCCACAATAGGTCGCCGGCCTGCCTGAAAAAACAGCCACCTCCTGCTGGTCTCCCTTTTTCTGGTTTTTTTGGGGGGGTAGGTGGGTGCGGGGGAGACAAACATTCCAGCAAGCAGCATCTCCCTCTTCTTTAATGATGAAAAACATGGCCATGTATTTGGCAGCATTGAGGGTTTGCTCATCCTGATTATTACCTGTGTTCCCTTAAATAAAAGTTGGTTTTTCACTTTTCTCTTTTTTAATGATCCTGTTTGTGAAATCCAATTGAAAAACTGCTGTTTTGAAATTTGAAAAATGAGAAGGTTTTCTATAATGGCTTTCTTTGTTTGCGGTCCTCTTGCCCTCACAGAGTTAGATTGGTTAGGGTTAGTTCCAAAGATCTGCTCCTTCCAGCAGGGAGGTAAGTGTATTGGGTAGGGGGAGTCACTCAGGGACTTAAGCATCCAATTTAGTAGGATAGGTTGGACTTTCCAAGTTTCATACCCCTCCCAGCTATCAGATTACTTTGCTGCTATTACCTTATTGAATGTTGAAGGGGGATGGGGTTGCTTGATGTCCAGATATAAATGTTCTCCAGGCACAATAGCCATGAGAGATTTCAAGAAAGGAGGTGAAAGCCAGCGTGATCATCATAAGCTGGGTGAGAAACCAGTGTATCAAGTGAGATGCCATACCTGGGAATTCCTCATTGTCTACAACTAGACCTTGTGTTCCCCGAGTCAGTTTGCAGAGTGACATCCCTTCCCGCAAGTAGCTATGAATTATCTGTCAAGCCTGAATTGGGTTAGATGGTGGGTTGGTTTATATCTGGGTTATTCATATGAATTCAGTTTGACACACTTGGGAGCTGAAGGGGGAGAACTGAGGTGGATGGAGTTCCAGTTAAAACAACATAGCTGGATGATGAGTCAGCTGCAGAGAAAGGAGGAATGAAGTTGTCAGGCAACCGTTCCATGCCCCAGTGGATCAATGTGACATATTGTTTTGGAAAATTGAGAAAATTCTAGTTACAGTGACGTGGAAAGCTGGGAAACTTTCACGACTGGCTTTCCACGAGTTAGTGCCAAGATGGTGTATCTTAATAAACTTGTTCTTTGAGGAATTGAAATGCCTCGGAGTTTGTTTTTTAATGGTTGCATTTCTTGGAACCTGACGTTACCATTTGAATCCAACCGTAGGCTGTCTTCCAGAAGGCCTCAACCAAGATGCCAAACTCTGAATTTCTCCCCCACAGAGACAGATAAAGCTGTTGATACAAAAATAACAGGGGTTGACCTAGTTGACAAGATGCAGAAGTCCCTCTTTCCTGAGAGTAAGAATGGGATCATGGAAGTAGCCTGCTGGGTTTGAGTGAGGCCGAAGGATAGTGGTGAGTTCCAATCACGTACCCAGAAAGAACAGTGTAAAATCTATGAAGCTTCCTGGTTTCCACATAGCTGGTGTGATCACAGGCAAAGAACTGTTAATTATCCTACATTCTGAATGTTAAAAAATATCCTGTTAAGGAAAATTCAACACCTCACAACAGTGCTGCGTTCAGACTTAAAGCTGGCTCTTCGTGCTGTCACACATCCCTTTCCAAGCAGATAAAACTCGCAGCACATATTTTAATCCCTGGTTGTTGTGTCTTTGGAAATGAGACCAGGACATATTCTATTTTTGCAGGATTCCTAAATTTCAGGATTTTTTTTACAAAGATCTGACATACTTTTGGAAAATATCAGTGACCTGCTAATATATGATAGTAAAGATTATTTCTTTATGAAAAGTACATGTTTTTAATAGCATTTATTGAGGGGAATGGATGATTGTAAACTGGAGGAGTGTTGATGTGAGAAATGGACTTAGATCTCTGTGAAAAACATTTCCAAGGGGTGGTTTTCTGAATAGTTCACCTTCCTTTTCTTAAGCTTCCCAGCCAAAAAGATAAAGGGATGGTCTGAGGCTCAGTTAGATAAAACTTGCCTGTTTCAACCCACTGTGCTGAAAGCTTGATTAGCTACAGTATTTCATTATATGTATACTGTGTATATACAGACAATGACAATAAAGAATTCAATTCAATAATAAACCTTTGTCTTCAGTTAACTGGGAGAATGCTGCTTAAATACCCAAACTAACATGGAATAACATCCCGCAAATTCCTCTTTGCTCTGAGCCACATCTCATTGAAAAAGCCAAGCCAAGGGCAGAATGTTAGAACCTTGCCACCACTAGAGATCACAAATTCTGCAGCGCACGCTGAGGCAGTTTCTTAAGAGCATTTGGTGTGCCCACCAGCAGCACATGCACTAAGCAGCTCATTTCGGCAGCAGGCACAGAGGGATCCCTGGGGGAGCAAAATGGCAACTCCTGGGCCTTCTGTCAGAGGAAAGTCTTCAGGTGGGCTCATCACAACCAACTCTGAACAATGTTTTGTGTGTGAATTAGGTTTGTCCTGGAAGATGAAAGAAGCGAACTCTGCTGCCTTGTAAAGGGTTAGGCCCCCTGGGGCTACTAAGGGTGGGAGATGACCAAGCCAAGAGTGGGGAGCCTGGGTGGCCCTTTTCTTGGGTTGGGCCTGGGCCAGCAATGCCTTGGAAGGCAAAGAGGGCAGGGCAGGGGGAGTCTCCAAGAGAGAAAAGGAAAGCCCTTTCCTAGATTAAAAACAAAAAACCACAAGCTTCAGGTGGCTGGCATCCCAGAATCACTCTCTGGAAGTTCAGGGCTGGTTTTCCTTTAGCCGTAGTTTGGGAATGACATCAAAGGAATTAAAGCCAGAGGATAGCATCCCCCTCCCACCTGCCTTCTGACCAGCTCACTCCTCTCCCCCCCCCCCCATCTTGGGGAATCTCCCACTAAGCTGCGCTTCACTTCTGGGTACCAAGACACCCACCACCCCTAGGAGACGCAAGGCCTTGCTCTCCCAGAGTTTTGCCATCAGAGCACCTCCAACCAGGACTCCTCCGAGATCCTTAGCCAGCCTTGGTCCTCTCCTGGCACCATTATCAAAACCCCCGCCCCTCCCTAAATTGGGAGCTGTGACCTACTCCAGACAAAGGCCAGGTACCCTCTGGCACTTCTGCGGCAGAAGGCCCTTTTGGGTGCTCCAGGCGAAGGGAAGGGAGCCAACCCTTCTACACTGCTGGGTTGTGGTTACAGAGCCAAGAAACCGGGGCGGTTGGGGGAGTGGGGTTTGAATTGTTCTTTGACCAGAAACTGGTGATGTAAAGAAAAAGAGGGTCACGACAGAGGCGGGAGGGGGAGACCCCCGCAGGGGAGAGCATCGCTGCTGTTCCAGGCTTGCTGGTGTCACTCGGGTTCGTCCTCCAGCCATTCGCCTGGCAGCTGCTTTTCTGAAAAGCCTGCTTGGAGCGAGCGCAAAACAGGAAAGAGCGCGAGCGGGGACTTGGTAAGCCGCCGCTTTTGCGTCCCTGGGACCGCTTCCCCTCTCCCGATGCGCTGTGCTGAAAGGGCTCAGCTGGGATGCGAGGGAAGCGGGACCTCGGGGCAGCCCCCTCCTCACGGAGCCACGTCCTGCTCCGGTTCGCTCGTCTCTCGAGCGGGCTGTCGTCCCCGTCCCCTCCGTGCCACAATGGACTCTCCCGTGACTGGAGGGGCGCAGCAGTCTTAGCGCTCTGGCTCCACCGCCGCTGCTGCTCCCCTGCGTCTCTCTGGCGGTTGCAGCAGCAGCAGCAGCAGCGTGCGGCAACGGGAGCGAGCGCCTGCCTGCCTGCGAACTGGCTGAGTACCGCGGGAGAGAGGTGAGCTGGGGGCGTGCAGGCCGGCCGCGGTGGATGCCAGCACCGTTTCTCCCTTCGTGTGGCCATTTTGTCCTAAGAAACCTTGGCCTTCCTCCGCCCGCATCTTGGGAGCCCTAAAGGCCCCTGAGCCCCTGCGGGCTCGCTTTGCCGGCTGGGAGCGGTCCGGCCTTGGCTGCTGCAGGATTGCGGGACGATGCTGAGGCGATGCTCCGCCATGGCCGGGGCTGCGCGGAGGAAGAAAGCCGTGAGGGGGTGGCGGTGGCGGAGAGAAAATGACCTTGGAGGCTGGGGCGGGGGGCGAACCCCGGGAGGGGGCTGGGGCTCTTCACCTTTCGCTCATCACCGCCGTGTAGCCGGGTTTTTTTTTAGGCCGACTGAATAATTGGGAGGGGAGCAAGCGGCCTCCGAGATCGCCCTCCCCAGCGCAAAGCGCACGAAGTCTGTGATCTCTGCGGAGCAGCCAGCGCGGAGGACCTGATGGGTTCCGTCGGTGCTGCAAATTAAAACTAGGTCCTTGCGCCGGGAGGGGGGTGATGGTTGTGAAAGAAGCGTCTCCCTGGTGTTCAAGGCCCCCAGCCGAAGGGCGGCGTCGAAGGGGAAGCGGCTGGAAAGAAAAGGTTGGCTCAGGAGTCCCAAATTTCCTCGTTTGCTCACCGCGAAAGGACCCCAGTCCACAATCCACTGAACTACACACCCCATCGCTCCCAGCCGGCGTGATTCCCCTTCGGAATCATGGGATCTGAGACGTAGCCCGACGTCTCTGCTATTTAGATAGATCTAATGGGCTAATCGACCGGGCAAGGGCTCCCCGCCAGGCTGGTGGGGCAGCTGCTCGGGCTCTGCCTGGGCTGGCGACGAGGGTTCCTCTTTGGCCGGGCTGAGGCGGGAGAGGCCTTTGCCGGGGCTGCCGGCGAGGAACGCGGGCGCGGCTTCCTCAGCTCTAGGGCTGCATTTTCGAGGGAGGGGGGATGTATTTCCCTGCCAGTTGGTACAACAGAGTTCCGTCCGCGCAAAGAGCGTGTGTTTGGATCAATGTTGGGCGCAAACATTTGAAGGAGGGCGCGAAAATGCTGGGATGGGAGGTGACCTTGCCCGGGTCCGCAGGCTTCACTTTGCGCGAACGAGGGGCGATCCCGAGTCTTGCACAAGGCCGAATGACCGTTCCTCTTCGTTTAGGAGCGGCCCCTGGAATCCGGCCTGCGTCGTGTGGGCAACGGCGCTCTGTACAAGCTCAGAAAGCAGCTACTCGTTCAAATAAGTCCCGGTGTGGTACTGGAAGGGGGAGGGGGTCGGTCGGGTGAAAATGGCATTGAAAGAAATGGTTCCTCCCTTTCCCCCTTTTGGAAAAATCTGCTCACCTGGTGAAGCTGTTCAGACGGAGGGGTGGAGCTATGCAAATGACCGGCTCGGTTCCCGACCCTTTCAGTCAAACTGCAGGGAACCAGAAACCTGGCGGAAATCAGGGGCCTTTAGGGAGCCAAAGCGCCGGCTGTGGCTGAAGGGTTCCCAGGCTGGAGGGAGGCAGTTCCTTTCGCCTTTATAGGCTGATAAGGAGGCACAACCTTAACCCTGATCCTAGATTAAGAAGTGGCTCTGTCCTCCCAGGTGGAGGGGGCTGTGATGTTGGAGGGCAGCAGCTTGGACAACAAA
Source organism: Hydrophis major (assembly GCA_033807585.1). Lineage (NCBI taxonomy): Eukaryota > Metazoa > Chordata > Lepidosauria > Squamata > Elapidae > Hydrophis > Hydrophis major. The sequence goes on along the minus strand of CM066333.1, from coordinate 106,785,736 downwards.
GATCCATTCCAAGGCTCCTCGACTTTGAGTTTGGTTGAGTTTGTGGCCTGGGATTGGAAAGGGAAGGACATGGGGCTCATTTGGAAACGGTAGGGGGACATCACAAACTGATCTATGAGAAGAATTTTCCAACCTAGATTACCTGTATTGAAAAGAGTTTCAATCAGTGCCCTTTATTTAATTTATTTATTTAAATGTGCACCTTCAAGTCATTCTTGATTCCTGGCAGCACCTGGAGAAATCTCTGCAGTTTCCTTGGCACCATTTAAAAAATAATATTTCCCCTTTGTCCCCACCTTCCCAGGGCTGAGCGAGGGCACCATCTACCCATCTGGTCCATTTGGTCATCTGAACCTCCCTGAGCCCCTGACCTTCTGTCTTTTTTTTTTTTTTTACCAACCCATCCATTTCCTTCCTTTGCAGGGCCACCCTCAGTCAATCCAGCGGAACCCCCTCTGCCTTGCTCCTCTTGGCAGGCACTGTCTCCTCCTCCTCCTCCTCCGAAGCAGAAGCCAGGGCTCAGGCAGATGGGTCCCCACCCTTGAAGAGCTGGTCCTCCAAGGGAGAGCCTTTGCCAAAAGAAGGAGCTGTCTGCCTTGCCGGTGCTGAATATAGCACTCCCACCCAGTCCCCCACACCTTCCTCCTCCTTTCATCTCAAGGCCCAAAGGGCTAGTGGGAGCCATGGATGAAGGCTTTAGAGACCGGACCGCCTTCATCCGTGGCGCCAAAGACATCGCCAAGGAGGTGAAGAAGCACGCAACCAAGAAAGTGGGCAAGGGGGTGGACCGCATGCAAGACGAGTACACCAAGCGCTCCTACGCTCGCTTTGAGGAAGAGGATGATGATGACTATCAGCCCCAAGACGGATATTACCATGGGGAGCCCTCGATTGATGACGAAGGGGCCTCCAGCGATGCTACAGAAGGCCATGATGAAGATGATGAGATCTACGAGGGGGAGTACCAGGGAATCCCCCGGAACGATTCCCTGAAAGGTGGAGACCGGCTGACAGCTGGCCTGGAGGTAGCCAGTGAGTTCAGAGACTTTGATGACCTGGAAGGAGAGAAGAAGAAGGAGAAGGAGGAGCTTTCTCAACAGTATGAGCTCATTCTACAAGAGTGTGGACATGGGAAATTCCAGTGGACACTCTACTTTGTGCTTGGACTGGCTCTCATGGCTGACGGAGTGGAGATTTTTGTGGTCGGCTTTGTCCTCCCCAGTGCAGAGAAAGACATGTGCTTGTCCGACTCCAATAAAGGCATGCTGGGTAAGTTCCCAGGAAGGTTGTGATTTAGTGAGGGATTCACACTAATCCCCACACTTTCGTCTCTTAGGATAATCTGGCAAAGAAGGCATAACTTTGGAAGGGGGAGGCGGCTGGCCCAAACATGCATTTTGGGGTGTATTTGGTTTTTTTTATTATTATTATATTTCAGAAGACAATAGATGAGCATGGTTAACTTTCCCATCCAGAGTCCTAGAGCTTCTTGGAGCATTATGACAAAGAGAGACGATGCTCTCTGGTAGAGTTGAGATGGGAAATAGCTTTTTTAAAATCATTTATTGCAGCCTAAAACTTGATTAAGGTTTATCTTCAGCCACCATATACTTTCACCAAGAGTGATTCCCAGTTAAAGAATATTTGCATGGGTTTCCAGCTTAGGGAAGAGGCGGAATAATTTACAGCAAGAAATTTGCTGCCCTGAAGTCAGCCATACCAGTTCATGTGGAATGAGTGGTGGAATTGGCACTTTTAATTTTCTGGCAGCAGAAAGTATTTGTAGCAAACTTTCAGGTTATATAGTGTTCTCTTGCCATCAGTACAATATTTATGGGATCAGACAGATTGAGAGCATAGTTGATGGGTGTACAAAGGCTTGACTACTCGGTGTGTATATGTTTGGGGACAGAGCTGAGATTCTATAAAGCAGAGTTGTTCTGTTTGCAAGTTATAGCTTTAGACTTTGGGATTGTGTGAGTGCTCTGTGTTAGATGTAAGGTAACAAATTCCATGCACATGGAAAGCTAGCATAGCAGGGAGGACAATGCTGTAAGTGTTAATTTTTCCTTCAAACGCTAGCTCTTGCTAGGCAAGGATTCTTTCATTTGACTAAAGCATTGGGGCCACCGAATAGTTTTGAAAAAGAAGTGACAAAATGGCTGTGCTTCACAAATAGGCCAAGATCAAGGGACCAGGTTCCACACATCCAGCTGGCTGAGCTCCCACAGGGGCTTTGTGTTGGTGGGACCCTTGGCCTGATCCAGAAGGTTCTGTTCTGCTTAGTATTGCACATTTCCTAGCATCTCTCTGACAAAGGAGCTGGTGGGCCAAAGAGGGGTTTCTGGGGTTTCCCATTTTATCAAGGAAGGCACTAAAGAAGGCAGCAACTCTCCCACAGGCAGTGACCCCAAGTACACCCCATGCATCACCTCCTGAGACGAATGGAAGCCCCTCGGCTGCTGCAGGAACAGCGGCGCCCTGGCAGCTCTGTGACTCAGTCCGGGACCAGCAGCTGCTGCCGCCGCCGCTGCCGCTGCTGCCGAAGGTTCCAGCACTGCCTGCTGGGTGACTCATCTTTCCCTTCTCCATCTTAGCAGCTCTGTGCAGAGAGACCAGCCCCCTCCCCAGCTTATCTCCTTGCTGCTTTGGGGCGCTGCAAGGAGGCCAGGCGGGGGCGGGCAGGCAGGGGAGGGGAGGGCGCAGGCAAAATTAAATCCCCAGCAAAGGAAGAGCGATGCTGCTGGGCGGAGGAGGCTGGAGGGGTGGGGTGAGAAATGGAGGAGGGCTGGTGGCTTTGGAGGCAACTGTGGGGCCAGATTTCCATGCAACGCACCACTGCAGTGCGGCAAAACCAGCCTTCCTCCCCACTTCTTGGAGGGGAAAGTTCGCGCGGGAGTGGGACAGCAAAACTCCCCTCCCTTCTGGTTTGGGCCTTGTGAGTGCGCCTGGCACTTTCCCTCTGCTGTGGGTCTAATAAGAGCAGCCACCGACAAGGCTGCCTCCCAAAGGCCTTGGGCAGCTTCCCTCGGCCAGGACTCTCAGGAGAAGGTGGGCACTGAGGCCTCAGCAAAGGACGGGATTGGCCTCCGGGAGTGCGCATTGACCCAATCAGCAGAGCAGGACCCCTTGGCCAAGAATAAACAGGGGGTTGCCAACACGGCTCCTCCGCTGTAACTCTTCCTCCTCCGCTCCTCCTCTTCCTTCCCCTCCCCCCTCTCCTGCAGGCCTGATTGTCTACCTGGGCATGATGGTGGGGGCCTTCCTGTGGGGCGGCCTGGCAGACCGGCTGGGGCGCAGGCAGTGCCTGCTGATGTCGCTCTCGGTCAACAGCGTCTTTGCCTTCTTCTCCTCCTTTGTGCAGGGCTACGGCACTTTCCTCTTCTGCCGGCTGCTCTCTGGTGTGGGGTAAGGGCCCCCCGGGGCTTTCCTCCCATCCTGAGGCCAGGGCTGGCTTTCCGGGGGGGGGGGGGGGCTGGAGAAGTGGGCATCCTCCCCCAGCCAAACGGAGCTGTGTGTTAAAGAGCAGCCAGGGCCAGAAGAGAGGCCCAGGGCTGGCAGGGTGCCCAAGGTTTGCAAAGTCAGCCAGATATGACTGGAAGGCCTCCCTGTCCCCCTTCTGAAATCACTCTCTCCCCTCCCAGCATTGGGGGGTCCATCCCCATCGTTTTCTCCTACTACTCGGAGTTCCTGGCCCAGGAGAAGCGTGGCGAGCACCTCAGCTGGCTCTGCATGTTCTGGATGATTGGCGGCATCTACGCCTCTGCCATGGCCTGGGCCATCATCCCCCATTACGGTCAGTCATGGAGGATGGAGGAAAGAAAGGATCAGGGCGACCAAAGGAGAACCACGTGGGGCTGAGCCCTTTTCAGCTTGGCTGCAGAGCCCTGGCTGGCTGGCTGGCTGGCTTTCCAGGCCCACAGCAGAGAAGTGGGATTACCTCTGAGCCCACGGAAATCGGTCCTCCCTCATTTCCCTCCTCATCGTTGTCCCGGAGTTGGGCAGCCTCGTGACCCAGCTAGCTGGAGGGTTTGTCCCCTCCTCCCAATCTGAAGCCGCCTGCCAGCGGGGCCTTCATGGAGCCCAGGAGAAGAGCCAGGATTTGGGCGTTGTGGCTACTCATAGCAGCCTGTAGCTTGCCTGGCTCAGATGAGGAACTACAACAGCCTTTTGCAGGAGGAGGAGGGGGCTGTTCATAGCCGTGAAGATGACATTCCCCTTTTGTAAAGCCCTCCTCTCCACCACCCCCCATCACACAGGGTGGAGCTTCCAGATGGGATCCGCCTACCAGTTCCACAGCTGGCGCGTCTTCGTCTTGGTCTGTGCCTTTCCGTCAGTCTTTGCCATCGGGGCCCTCACCAGCATGCCGGAGAGCCCCCGCTTCTTCCTGGAGGTAAGTGGGCCCAGATGGCCCCTTTTGAGGGGTGGAAAGAGATGCTAGATGCCCACAGGGCCAGAGCTGAGCCTCCTGGGAAGCAAACTGGTGCTGGGTGCCTCCATGTTTCTGTCTTTCCAGAACGGCAAGCATGACGAGGCCTGGATGGTCCTGAAGCAGGTCCATGACACCAATATGAGGGCAAAAGGCCATCCTGAGCGGGTCTTCTCGGTAGGAGGCCTCCCTCCTCCTCCAGACCTGACCCCCCCCCCCAAACAGGACTCTTTGTGTCTGTCAGCATCCCTGCTGCTCTCTTGGCAAGGGGGGGGCTCTGGGTGACTTTCGAGCCAGGAAGGGCGAGGGCCCTCACCTGTGCCTCCCTCCCTTGGCAGGTGACCCACATCAAGACAATCAAGCAGGAGGACGAACTGGTCGAGATCCAGTCAGACACAGGGACCTGGTACCGGCGCTGGATGGTCCGCTTCCTGAATCTTTCTCAGCAGGTCAGTTGTCCAGTGTGGGGGCTGGGAGGGTTTGTGGGACTGCTGGGTCTTGGCTCCCATGTGGGGAGCCATGCTGGGCAACCAAACCAGCCGGGGGAGGCTGCAATCCGACCACAAAAGGCCTCCAGGACAGCGGCCGAGTCCCTCACGCCCCTTGCGGTGTCCCAGACTGGGAAGGTTCAAGTGGCTCCTCACCTTCCACAGGTCTGGGCAAATTTTCACCAATGCTTTGCTCCTGAGTATCGTCGGGTCACGTTGATGATGATGGCCGTCTGGTTCACCATGTCCTTCAGGTGAGCCATGCTGGGGGGAGCCAGGTGACCTGAAGCTGGATCCATAGGTCTGCCTCAAGGGAGGAAGATGCCCTGGCCCCTTCTCTGAAGAACAAGATGGGCCCAACCCCCCTCCTTGTGCTGGGCTGATCATGGAAAAGCCTCCCTGGTGGTCTCCTCTTGCCTACCACCCACCCGTGTCTATTTCCTCTTCCATCATAAGCCCCTGCGAGCCGATTGTCAGGGAAGAGCCCACTGCCCCTGTAAGGAGACCCTGAATGGAGCAGCCATTCAGGAAGCCAAGAGGGTGCAGGCCTCCCATCCATGGGAGGATGCCAAGAGCAACCTTAAGCCTTTGCGGGATGAAGAGCAAACCTCCCACTCCCTGGGGGGAAGCCCATGACCCGAGTGGGGCCACCTTGGGGCCGAGGGTCTTTGTTCCCAGCACTTCCCTCCATTGGACTCGGGAGGACCAACTTCCCAACAAGAGGAACTGAGGGTTGGGCAGCTGGGACTCACCCACCGCCTCATCGCCCTACCAAGCTCCTTGTCCAGCGAGGGATTCTGCGAATCGTTGCTCCAACAGCCCAGGCATCCACCACTTGGGAAGAAGGGGTGTTCTGGAAAACCAGTCCTTCTCTCCAAATCTTTCTGGTTCTTTCTTTTCTACTCTCCTGGGATGTCCCCCCTTTCTCCTCTACCTGCTTTGGCCACCCGGCAGCTACTACGGCCTGACCGTCTGGTTCCCAGACATGATTAAATACCTCCAGAATGTGGAATATGCCTCCCGCACAAAGGTCTTTAACAACGAGACATTCAGACACATCACCTTTAACTTCACCCTGGAGAACCAGATCCATCGCCGGGGGGAGTACTTCAATGACAAGTAAGTGTCAACCCGGCTCTGCTTCAGAGGCTGCTCCCCGCACACACACCCCGGGGTAAGCGCAGGCTCCATCATGGCAGAGATGAGCCTGGGGGCTCAGCATCAGAGCTGGATGCTGCTTGGAGCAGCGCCATCTCTGGGCTGCCCAGTTTGGTCTTTTCCTGGGCAAGGAAAGGCCTGGGCTACCACAACAGCCACCACGCTGCAAGGTCTCCAAAAGCAGAAGTGCTTTCCAGGTGCGTTTTTATAGCAGGCACGGACATACATCATGCTACACTGGAAGAAGCCGCATTAGGGCTTAGCAGCAGGTTTGAATTAACCAGTGGATCCCTGACCTCCTCTCCCCCCACCCCTCCCCGGACAGGTTTATTGGCCTCAAGATGAAGTCAGTCTCCTTCATTGACTCTTTGTTTGAAGAATGCTACTTTGAGGACGTCACATCAAGCAATACTTTCTTCAAGAACTGCACTTTCCTGGCCACCGTCTTCTACAACACAGGTAACATGTCTGAGAGGGCCAGAGCTGATCCTGGGCGCCTCTGGTTGAGGGTCCTGGGGAAGCCTCCATCATCCCTCCGGCCTCAGCTGGGCTTCCACAAAGAGCGGCTCGAGCTCTTTGTTGCCGCTGACCCTCACCTTGCATCCCCCTGTGGAGTCCTGGACTCTGCGGTGCAGCAGCTGCTTTTCTGACCAACCGAAGACAGAGAAAAAAGAGGCTCTGAAGCGATTCCCAGTGTAGAAAGATACCGGCAGGCGTGCTCACTGGCCTGGGGAGAGCTGTTGGCACTGAGGAGCCTGCAAGAAGCAAGGTGTCCTGAGGGCTCTCGACCGGGCACTCGCGGGCATAACCAGATGAGTTCCTGGGTGGGCCAAGGGCTGGCTTCAGCAGATGGGTGCGGGGGGAGGATTTGGGATCTGGTCCCTATGGGGCGATCTGCCGGGTTTCTTTAGGGAACGGCCTGAGCCCAGGCCTCTCACCCAATAGACCTCTTTGAGTACAAGTTCATCGACAGCCGGATCGTCAACAGCACCTTCCTGCACAACAAAGAAGGCTGCCAGCTGGATTTCAGTGATGACAACAACGCGTACATGATCTACTTTGTCAGCTTCCTGGGCACCCTGGCGGTGCTGCCAGGCAACATCGTCTCTGCGCTCCTGATGGACAAGATCGGGCGTCTTCGCATGTTGGGTGAGGGCCTCCCTTTTGGCAAATGCTTGGGGGGAGATCAGCCCTCCCTCTCAGCAGACGGTCCTGGGGGGCAAGCAATGTGGGAACCGGCTGCCAAGGGGCCGACCGTTCAGTCTTGTGGCGGGCTGCTTTAGGATCCGGAGTGGCGCTGACTCCTTTTGAGCTCTGCCTTGCTCTGACTGTGGGTGTAAGAGGCCTCAGCAGGATCCATCTGGATCAGATATTTTAAAATCAGCCACGGGGATTGCGGATCTGGGCAGGACTTCACAGTGGAGGCAAAAAGGTTTCTGAGCCTGCCCGTTGTTCACAATGAGGTCTAGAAATGGACTGTGGTGAGCTAATACTTCTCCTCCTCCTTCTCTGCTCTGCCACCCTGCCTCCTCCGACCAACCCAGCCGGGTCGAGCGTCATGTCTTGCGTCAGCTGCTTCTTTTTGTCCTTCGGCAACAGCGAGTCAGCCATGATTGCCCTCCTCTGCTTGTTTGGCGGGGTCAGCATTGCCTCATGGAACGCCCTGGATGTCCTCACGGTGGAGCTGTACCCCTCGGACAGAAGGTGAGGCTCCCCTGCTATGCCCTCCAGGAGGGAGGAGTGGACAGGAGAGCTGGGCAATGGGTGTTGTGGTTCTCCGGCAGCAAGTGCAGACGGCTGAGGAGAGCGAGGACTCAGACGAGGGGCCAGGACCATTAGGGAGTGGACTGCTGCCTTCAGAGATTGTGGGGGCTGGCAGCAGCGATGAGGAGGTTCCCGAGGAGCCTGTGCTGCTGCAGCTGCTCTTTCCTGCAAGCAGGCCTGTGCGTGCACACACACTTGGCACAGGCTCCTCGGGAACCTCCTCACTGCTGCTGCCAGCCCCCACAATCTCTGAAGGCAGCAGTCCACCCCCCCAATGGTCCTGGCCCCTCGTCTGAGTCCTCGCTCTCCTCAGCCATCCGCACTTGCGCCCAACGAACCACAACAATGGGTCTCACCTACACTGGGCGCTTGGGTATGCGTACGGAAGGGTTGTCTTGGAGAAAATGCCTCTGGCTTCCTGCCCAATGTGGGTGCCCAAGGCCCCTTTTAGCTGCCCCTTGGAATCCAAAGGAACGGGGAGATGCAGGGAAAGCTCTGCTCCCACAAACACTTCCCACGGTCCCTTCCTCCTCCTCCTCCTCCTCCTCCTCCTCCTCCTCCTCCTCCTCCTCCTCCTCCTCATGGCCTCCCTCTCCCTGCTTCCAGGACTACCGCATTTGGATTCCTCAATGCTCTTTGCAAACTGGCAGCGGTTTTGGGCATCAGTATCTTCACATCGTTTGTGGGCATCACAAAAGCCGTGCCCATTTTGCTGGCATCAGCGGCCCTGGCTGTGGGCAGCTCCCTGGCCCTGAAGTTGCCAGAGACCCGGGGGCAAGTACTGCAATGAGAGTGAGCCCCCCCCCCAGCACTTCTCTGCCCCCACCTCCATCCCCACCTGGGGGAGATTTAGCGTTGTAGACACTGTGGCTGTCTTGTTGTACCATTTCAGTGGGAAATCTGTCTTCTCTCGGGTTTTCTTCTGCAAGCTCACCTGCTTTTTCAGTTCTCCTCACAATCCTTTCTCCCACGGAGCTGAGCAAGACAAGGAGGTGGGGAGGCCAGAAGAGAGGGCAGGCCAAGCCATGGGACCTGGGTGACATTTTACCAACTAGGCATCAGCAAACATAGCACAAAATCTTGTATGTTGCAATCAAATCTCTTTTCCCGCTTCTAGATCACGGTTTCCACAAGTCTGTGTATATGTGAATATGACTTCTATCTGTCCAGTAAACTAACTCCCATAGCTAACAATGAAAGCTAGAAACAGGGATCCACATAGTACAAGCACATAAACAGATGAATTCGGGGCAGATGAAGCCTGGGAGGCAGCATAACCTTTTCTTGGGAAAAAGATTTTATAAGGCGTGTTTTAACTTGCAGTGTCTTCCCCTCACTGCTTGTAATGGTGCTTTTTAAGGGGAGGCCCCTCCCCACCTCTGGGCTGATCCAGGACCCCCTTGACCTCTCCTGGCTGTGGACGAGTCAGTGGGGACGGGGAGGGGAAGACAGCAGCCTCCCTCAGCCGTTTAGTTCTCGAGGGGGCCAGAGCCAGGACTTGCTTGGCTGTTGGGGAGGCTTTCCTTTCTTTTCCTCCCCTCCCCTCCCCTCCCCTCCCTTCCTTCCTCCCCCTGAACATTGGAAATCAGTCTTGGGGCATCCGAGCACAACTTGGGAGGACTTAAGCAGAAGCGTCTCGTTGCCTTCACCACGAGTAGCCAAAAAGAGCAGAAAATGCCACTTCCAAGCAAAGCGCCCGAGCAGAGAGCAGCAGGCAGATCTTGGACCAAAGGAAGCAATTTTGTGTGGCCTCTGATGCTGCAGGGAAGCCGTTCTCCAGGCTCTTTCCTAGCCTGGGGCCCATTCTATCTCTCCAAGGCTGGCTAGTTACAGGATTCTGAGTCTTGTGCATTTTGCCACCTTGTACTAAAATTCTCTCCCCCCCCCCCCAAATTGATGGTGGGATCACTAGGGAGGACGGCCCCAGTTCCTTTCACCCCCCTGCAGAAACACTGATGGTTCCTCCTTTATTGGGAAGAGCGGCTGGGTGTCTTCTTCCTCTTCCAATCCTCGAACCTCTCCAGGTGCAGAAAGCCACATTTTCTTGCAGGGTGGGGAAACAGACCCCCACCACCACCAATCTCACTGAACAAACCTTTCCTGATGAAATCTCGCCCTCCCTGCTGCTTCCAGACCTCCAGCCTCCCTGGCTTTAGTTCCCCTCCCTTGTTCTGGTGTAGATGGGCTTCTGAACAAAACCAAGATACAAACCATATGTAGCTCTGTCTGTGCGCAAAACCAACTGACAAAAACTTTGTGCCGTGGTGTAGTTTTTAGATGTGTGTAAAGAATAATTTAAAAAAAAACCAGGAAAAAAACAACCCATAATGTCAGCTGTAGTCTCTGGGTCATTTCATTTTGTATAAACAAAGAAGCCAAGAATACTGGTTAGATAGGAGAGTTATTTTAAATGTCATTGTGAGAAACAGTGAATGTTTTTTTTTTAATTAAAAAAAAGATGCTCTGGCTAATATGTGTACAGATCATTCAACCAGAAAAGGAAATCTGGATGTTTGGCTGAATCGAGCCATGTTCCCACAACCACCATGATGAATTTGTAGTTAACAACATGTAAAAATGGAAGGAAATAAAAGATTGAAAAATCTAATGATCTTTTCTGTTTGAATTGTGGTTTTTAATCATCAGAAAGAACTGTCCATTTCACAGGCCATCTTTTCGGAGGACCTTCAGAAAGAAAGCCAAATGAGTTGTCAGGAAAGCTGAGCCTTTGGGAACAGTCGGGTGTCAGGGGTGGAAGGCCGGAAGGGAGCCTCCCCTACAGGAAGGGTCTCTGACGGGGGTGGCCCAGACAAACGGGGGACAGCAAGGCTGGGGTTCAGGATCTTCTGCTATGGGCCAGGAAGCTCCAGGGCCAGCCGAGCAGGGGCCCACTGAGCCCGCTCCTGCTTGATGAGGGATGGTATTTTAGTCTACGCTATGGCCAACCTGGCAGCCTCCTGGGGGGGTACCTGGGCTAAGCTGCAGTTCCCACTAGAGGCCACTGGACCAACATTTCCGCCAAAGCGCAGGGTGAGGGAGGGCCAGGGAGCAAATGGCTACTTGACCCTGCTGCCGTTTCCACCAATGCTCCTTCCTGGGAACCCTTTGCCAAGGGGAGGGAAACAAACCGCGACCCTCTTTTCCTCCTCCGGGGAAGAATAGCTCCCCCCCCTCGATAGCCACCTCCCTCCCCCCAAAACTGAGCAGGCAGAGGGAGGAAAGCCCAAAGCGTTTAATAGGTTTCAGTGGACATCACACAGGCAGGGCAGTGAGCCAAGCGGGCACAAAACATGCCACCCAGAGATGCTCTGGGCAGCTCAGACCAGGAGGAGGCACGGGCTTTGGCTGAAGGGGGACCTGTCGAGGGGGCTGCTGTCAGGGGCCTGCTTGGCCCTCCAGCCCATTGTGCACCTGCTGCCTTGTCTTTCCCAACTTGTTGGCCACGCGTGGGTCATGCTTGGCCCCTCCCAGGCACTGGGGGCTCTGGCTGGCTTTGGAGCTCTTCTCCCACTGCTGGGGGGTCTTGGCCTGGATGGAGAGGGAGTGGACGGGGCCAGCCAGCTCTTCCTGCAGGAGGTCATTGACCAGCCGGTGCCGATGGATGAGCGAAAGGCCCTCGAAGCGCTGGCTAGCCACCACCACCCGGAAGTGGGTCTCGGAGCCGCGGGGCACGGCGTGCAGGTGGCTGTCATTGATGACCTCCAGGTGGAGGGGCTCCAGAGCCGCCTGAAGCTTGATCCGGATGCCAGATTCCACCGGCTTCTCCACGGCCGGGCCGCTCAGAGCCGCGCGTCCGGCGGAGAAGGCCGGGCAGCGGAGGGCACGGCCGAGCGCCGGCAGGCTGGAGGGGAGCATTGGCGACTCGGCTGGAGGAGCTGCAAGACAAACGCCGGAGGGTCTGGGCCTCGCTCTCTACCTCCCTGCCGGCTGCAGCCAGCCCAAGGCGGCAAGGACCGCGACCGGAGCTCAGGAAGCCCGGCTGGGCGGCCGCCTCCTCGAGTGCCAAGGGCAGCCCAGCGGACCGAAGGTTTGCAGCCCCCCCCCGCCCCCGCCCGGCTTCGGAAGAGCGCGCAGAGGAGCCTCGGACGGGCTCCGCGAGCAGCTCCCAAGGTGTCTCTCACCTGCCGGGCCCCACCTCCGAGATCGACCTCCAAACCGCGTCCCTTCCTGGCCTACGCGCTGACCCAGTCTCGCCGCTGCCGGGAAACCGAGCTCCTGCCTACCCGAGGGGCGCCAACGGCACTACACTTCCCGGCAGCCTCGAGGAGCCGCCCCCTCTTTTCACGCTCTGATGCATTCTGGGAGCCGTACTCTTGGCTGGGCCCGATGGGGAAAAGCCGGTTTCTGGCCTCGGAGACCCGCCCAGAGCGGGCTGATGGGAACCCCACATCGCGTAGCCTTCGCGGCCGGGCACCCCAAACTATCTGCCTCTCCCTTCGGTTTGTCTCACCTGTATTGGAAGCGCAGGTTCGCCGTTCTTTTCTTTCTTCCCGAGCGCGCTGTGTCTCCGGGAAGGGGCGATGATGACCTCACTGCGCCGATCCGGGCACCGCGCAGCCTCCTCCAGCTGGAAGCGCCTCCCTGGCGCCCGCTCCTGGCCTCCAGGTGTGCCGCAGGTAGATTTTCCTTCTGTAGCGGCTATCAGCGCGTCTCCTGGTCCTCAGCAAGGAAATTCCCTCCCGGGGCTCACCTGTGGCCAGATGCAGCGCATACATCCCATTCCCCACCCCTCCCGAGACCGGACTGGCCCCCTCAAGGGGTCGGCGCAGGCCCGCACTGACTGTCCACCAGGTGGCGGGCGAGCCTTTCTTGCGCTTTCTTGGTTCCCGCGTACTGGTCTCCAAGTTGGTGGGGCAAAAGCAAAACCGCTTGTCCAGCAGGAGAAAAGAGGTCATTACTTCTTGCTTCTGTTCCCCCCACAGCTCCTCCCCACCACCCCGCACTCTCCTCAGTGAGGTGATGCGAACAATCCCAGTCCAAGCTGAGGTCCTGGGAGGCACCCAGGAGATCCGAGGTGTGACTGCCATTTCTGCACAAACATCCATGCAATCCCTGTGACCTCAGGCAATGTTCCTATTACATTCTGAGCATGACTCCTGGGGGGGGGGGGGGGCTCTTTGCTTGATGCCTCCTTCAGCCCTGTCTCCCCGGATCTTCTGTCTTTCTCAGGCTGCAGGACAGAGAGGCTGATCCTCTGTGTCTTTGAGAATCTCTGGTCTCTCCACGCACAGTGCAAGACCCCCGTCCCCCAGGTTCCAGCACAAATCCACAGTCCTCCCCCTAAGCCTTGGGCCCCCTGTCTGCTGCAGGACCTTCCTGCAATGGCTTTGCAAAGGAGCCCTTTCCCTGCCCCTCCCTGTCAGTTAAGGGCTGTCCGCACTTTCTTTTCCCAATAAAAGTGAGAGCATCTCCCTATCTGGGGCAGCTAAAGGGCCCTCCAGTGACTCCCTATCTGGGGCAGTTGATGTCTTCTTCTTCCCTCTCTGAATGTGGCAGCCACAAAGGCAAATTTCTGGCTAATTTGGGGAGGGGGGATTCTCAGCAGATGATGCTCATTCCTGAGGGTGTGGCAGCCACTGTCCTCCAGGAGCAAAATTTGTATTTCACACAGCCTGGATCTCCAGGGCTCCTTTTATCCAGGTGGTCTTAAGAGGGGAGTGGGGAGGCTTCCAAATAGCTGGTGCTGGAGTCCTCGCTTGTCTTAGATGCGGTATGGGGACTTCTTTTGAAGCCCACTCAGTGGGGCACTCAACTGCCCTAGAGTCCAGCATGGCCATTCCAGCCTCCACTCTGCTTGCTGTCCACAATACAAGCACAAACACACCCTGTTGTGGCTGCCCTCCTCCCCAGGCCTGGTGCGATCCCTTTGGAGCAGTCATAGCACTGGCCCCCTCCTCTGCTATCACTGGGGCCCAATGGAGGGGGGGCTGGGGGGATTGGGGTGCGGGGTGCGGGGCTTCCTCTTGTTTGCTCAGCTCCTTGTCTGGCCAAGGCATCAAAGCCGCTCTGCCACTCTGGCCTACCAGGACTCTCTTGTGAGAAGGAGGAGAACATGAATACCTCCGTTTTCCTTTTTTAATATGCTCCTCGAGAGGTCTGGAGCTAGGATTCCTTCGGCTTTTCCTGCTGGGCTTCTCGGGTGCTGAAGTGAGTGAGGATGGCGCTGCAGACGCCCTCCAGCTCCTTCTTCCGCTCCTCGTAGACCTTCTTGGGTGCCAGCCGGTTGTCCTCCATCCACACGGCCGTCTCCTCGCATATTTCCAGCAGCCTCCGCTTGGCCCGATTGTCCAGGGGTTTCGCCGCCGCCGCCACCCTCTTGAGATGGAGGGTGCTAGCCTCCAAGGCGTTGAGGGCTTCCAGCTTCTCCTCCTCCAGTTTCTCCTGCGCTCGCTGTTCCTCCTCCTCCTGGAGGATCCTCTCCATCTCTTCCCGATCCAACCGGCCCCAGGTGTCAGTGATGGTGAGCCCTTTCTTGTTGCCCGTGCTTCTCTCCGTGGCTGAAACAGTGAGGATGTTGTTGTGGTCAATCTGAAAGGTGACCACAATGACTGGGACACCTCGTGGTGCTGGTTGAAGGCCGCTCAGGGTGATGGTGCCCAGCAGACGGTTGTGCTTGGTCAGCATCCGTTCCCCTTCGTAGATCTGCAGGAAGAGACTGCTCTACTGGTCTTCCGTGGTGGAGAAGTCCCTGCTCTCTTTTGTGGGAATGGGAGAGTTGCGCTTGACCAGGACGTCCATCACGCCCCCCACCGTCTCCAGCCCTAAGGAGATGGGAGTCACATCCAGGAGGAGAAGGTTCTGCAGGTTTTGGTATCGGTGGCCCGTCAGAACAGCGGCTTGGATGGCTGCCCCGTGGGCCACCACTTCCTCGGGACTGATGCTTTTGCACAACCTCTGTCCATCAAAGAATTTGGACAGGAGCCTCTGGATCATGGGAATGTGCGTGGAGCCTCCCCCGAGCCCAATCTCATGCACCTGGCTCTTCTTGAGACCAGCTTCCTCTAGCACCTGCTGCACCTGAACCATGGTTGCCTGAAAGAGGTCGCAACACAAATCTTCGAAGCAAGCCCGGGTAACTGTGGTGTGGAAGTCGATGCCTTTGTAGAGCGAGTCAACGGAGACAGTGGCAGTCGTGTTCGAACTCAGGGTCTGTTTGGCCTTCTTACAGGCCGCCTTCAGTCTCTGCATCGCCTTCCTGTTCTCGGCAGGATCCTCCTGAAACTTGTTCTTGAACTCTTGGGCGAGCTGGTTGGCCAGCCTTTCATCAAAGTCCTCCCCACCCAAGTGGGAATCACTGGCTGTAGCCACCACTTCAAAGACACCGTCCTGGGCAATGAGGATGGAGACATCAAAGGTGCCCCCACCCAGATCAAAGATGAGGATGTTTCTCTTCCCCTTACGCTGGCAGGTCTCCTTGAGCCCATAAGCCACCGCAGCTGCAGTGGGCTCGCTGACTAAACTCAGGATATGGAGCCCCGCCATTGCCCCTGCATCCATGGTGGCCTGGCACTGGGCATCGCTGAAGTACGCTGGGACCGTGATGACAGCCTGGGTGACCGGGCAGCCTAAGGAAGCCTCGGCTACCTGCTTCAGCTTGTAGAGCACCATGGCGGAGATCTCCTCGGGGTACAAAGCCCTCTCCACCCCTCGGTGGGACACCTGGACTTTGGCCTTGCCATTGCCAGCCTCCACCACATGGTACGGCCAGTTCTTCAGTCCTGATTGCACTGACGGATCATCGTACCTGCGGCCGATCAGCCGCTTCACATTATAGATGGTGTTTTCTGGGTTGAGGCTGGCCTGGAGTTCTGCCGGTTCCCCCACCAGGCGCTCCCTCTCCGTGAAAGCCACGCAGCTGGGGGTGGTGCGGCTGTTGTGGTCATTGGCCAGGATCTCCACCCTCCCCCTCTGGCAGACTGCCACGCAGGATTTGGTGGTGCCCAGGTCAATCCCCACGGCCGGACCTTTGGGGTAAATTCTGACCGTGTCTGGTCCCAACCCGGAGGGAGTCTTTGATCTGGAGGTGGGCCTGGGCGTGTCTGCATGGCTGAGGTCAGCTCCCATAGGTGGCTCTTTCCCTGAGCAGCCCCTGGCCTTCAGCCAACGATGGGAAATTGGCAATCCCAGGGGGCAACTCTTCTTGGGCCCTGTGCCCCCCTCTCCCCCTTCCTCCTCATGGCCTTTTCTTCAGAGGACAGACACCCTTCCCCATCACTGTGCTTGTCACAATGGGCCCCTCCCGGCTCAGCGTCCCCAGCAGATGGCAGCCCCTTTCTTCTTCTGTTTCCCAGGGGAGATTCTGCTGCAGAGCCCACCCCTGTTTCCCCCTAGGAAAGAGGTGGCCTTTTCTCTTGGCTCCCTGCTCCCAGCCACCCTTGGGAAAGCGGACAGTGCTGGGCCTCCTGGGTAAGTGCAGGCTGCCTTTGGGCAGGGGGTCTGGCTGTGTTTTTTGTCCCTGATCCGGATCCCATTTGTGGTGGATTTCAGAGGCAGACAAACCAACTAAATCCTTAAATGGGACAGAGAACCCACCCCACTCCTGGAGAATGTGAACTAAACACTCTGTTCAAAAGTTTCTAGAGAAAATGAGGATTCACTGACATAAAGTAAGACTTCTGAAAGTCCAGGTGTGCTCCATCCTTTAGCTGTAGTGGCTGTCCTGGGACGGAGGGTCACCCAAGGACCACCTCTGAGTCACTAACTTTGCCATGACCTTCTAGCCTGGGTCAAGAGCCAGACAAAGAGAGAGCAAGCCAAGCTGTGTGGCTCTTGTTTTCTTGCACTTTGGAGAAGGCACCTTGTGGGGCTCAAGATATTACAAAGGGAGAAGCCACCTTGGAGAAGTGGACTTGGCCCTCTACTTAGGCCGAGGCAGGAGACTTTGGTCAGCTGGGCAGCCACTCGGGTGACTTGCCTGGCCCACCCTTGACACCTCTTCTCTTGCTTTGGCCTTCCTGCTAAGCCACGTGACTTGCTCATGAGCTGATTTGGGCCTAAAAGCTACTAGCGAGAAACGAAACGGCTGCAGTCAGAGAAGGACTCCTCTTTTACCCATAGTTTTAATGCGCCCTTTGGGTGGAACAATGTACTCTGGCACTCGGCCGATTCATTCCATGTCTTCCTTCGGCTCAGCGGCCTTGGAGTCTCCTTCCACCTGCTCTTCTGCCCCCTCGCCTGGGCTGAGGCCGGCGTAGACTGAGTCCCAGGCTTCTTCCAGGTCCTTCTGCTGCTTCTCGCATTCCTCTTTCTCTGCCAGGGGGTTCCCCTCCAGCCAAGAGGCAGCACCGTCACACATCTCCAGCATCCTTCTCTTGGCCTTCCCATCCAGGAGCTGCTCTTCCGCCACCCTCTTGAGCTCCAGGGTGCAGGACTCCAAGGAGTTCATGGCTTCAATCTTTTCCTGCTGGCTCAGGTCGTTTGCCCGGAATTCCTCCGCCATCTGCACAATCGTCTCTATTTCCTCCTTGCCCAGGCGCCCACGGGTGTCCGAGATGGTCAAGTGGCTGGTGTTCCCTGTTTCCACATCCTTGGCTGAGACGGTCAGTATGTTGTTCTCGTTAATGGAGAAGGTGACCAGGATGACCGGGACACCACAGGGGGCTGGGGGGATGCCTTTCAAGGTGAACATGCCCAAAAGGTGGTTGTGTTTGGTCAAGGCCCGTTCTCCCTCAAACACCATGAACAAGATGGTGTCCTGGTCATCCTCAGTCGTGGTGAATTCCATGACCTCTTTTGTTGGGACAGGTGAGTTGCGCTTTATGATGGTTGCCATGACCCCTCCTTGAGTATTGATTCCCAGAGACAAAGGGGTGACATCCAGAAGGAACATATTCTGCATCTTGGCCGTCCGATTGCCTGTCAAGATGGCGGCCTGGACAGCTGCCCCGTAAGCCACAGCTTCATCAGGGTTAATGCCTTTGTTCAGCTCCTTGCCATTGAAGAAGTCCTTCAGCAGCTTCTGGATCTTGGGGATGCGGGTGGAGCCCCCAACCAGTACGATGTCCTTGATGTCCCCTTTGCTCATCTTGGCGTCTTTCAGGGCCCTTTCGAGGGGCTTCAGGGTGGCTCGAAATAGATCAGAGCAGAGGTCCTCGAACCGTGCCCGGGTGAGGGTGGTGTGGAAGTCAACCCCTTGGAAGAGGGAGTCCACAGAGATGCTGGCACTGGTGCAGGAACTCAAGGTGCATTTGGCCTTCTCAGCGGCTGTCTTCAACCTCTGCAGAGCCTTCTTGTCCTGATGAAGGTCTCTCCTGTGCTTCTTCTTGAACTCCTCTGCAAGGTAGGTCACCAGCCTCTTGTCAAAGTCCTCCCCGCCCAGGTGGGTGTCTCCTGCAGTGGCCTTGACTTCAAAGATGTCGTCCTCCACAGAAAGTATAGAAACATCAAAGGTGCCTCCACCCAGGTCAAAAATGAGAATGTTTCGACCACCTGCCTCTTGGTTTCTGGCATCCAGGCCGTAGGCAATGGCAGCTGCTGTGGGCTCATTCAGGAGCTTTAGGATCTGGAGGCCTGCAATGACTCCAGCATCAATGGTGGCCTGCCGCTGGGCATCACTGAAATAGGCGGGCACCGTGATGATGGCCTGGGAAACAGAGGAGCCCAGGTAGGCCTCAGCTGTTTCCTTCATCTTAGCCAAGACCATGGCAGAGATCTCCTCAGGGTAGAAGGTCCGTTGTTTGCCTTTGTGGGAGACCTGGACTTTTAGCTTCTCCTCGTGGCTCACCACAGTAAACGGCCATTGTTTCATGTCCTCCTGGACAGCGGCATCCTCGTACTTGCGGCCAATCAGCCGCTTGGCATCGAACACTGTGTTTTGAGGGTTGAGAGAGGCTTGGCTCTTGGCTGGGTCCCCAATCAGGTGTTCTGTGTTGGTGAAGGCCACATAGCTGGGCGTAGTCCGCTTCCCCTGGTCATTGGCAATGATCTCTACTTTGTCATGTTGACAGACAGCCACGCAGGAGAAAGTGGTTCCAAGGTCAATCCCGATAGCCAGGCCATTTTGCTTAGGCATGGTGATGTCCCAGAGGGTGACTGACTCAGGAGTGGAAGGAGGTGACCGTTCTCATGAGAGATGCAAGTGTCTCCCCTTTTCTTCTTCTAGGATCAAAAAGCTGGATGACCGGGGCTTAGATTTTTCCTAGGGATCATGGCATCATCTTCCTTGCCAAGAGCTGGGCACTTGGGCCTCTCCTTGCTCTGAGGGTCTCCAGCCTTCCTTTCCAACTGATGTGATGACTTCACAGTCAGACATCACAATGGAGTTTGAACTGACAGCCCTTCTTAAGCCTGAGTCACCTGCTTCCATGGCTCACCTGGTGCTTGGGTGGGAGCCAAGGCCCCAAAGTTCAGCCAGACAAACTGTCCGCAGAGGACCTGGGGATAGCAATGTCCTTGGCTGGAGAAGGAAAGCTCTCTTGGCAGGGCAGGGGGGTCGGCAGCCACCCTGACTAGAGAAAGGGGGACAAGACAAAGACCATAGTAGACCCAAGGCTGAAGGAAAGGGACTTGCCCAGGCATTGGATGCACAGCTTTGCAGCCCTGCAAGTCCTCAGCGAAGAGCCTGCTCGGAACATTGGTTTTGGGCTTCCGCTGAAGGCCGTCCAAGCTGAGCCAGAATCCAGAGGCTTTGCAGTAATGCCAGCCGTGGAGCTCCTGGGACAGACGTGACCTCTGGGGAGGAAGCGGAAGGCTTTCCCAGGAGCGGCCTTGGTAGACGCCTCTTCAGGGGGAGGCTCAGCTGTGGGCATTGGAATGTGGGGCAAACGGGAGGAATCTCAGACGGGACCACATTGCAGCACAAGGGGGGTAGGTGCATGTCTGTGTGCGTGCCTTGGGTTGGAAAACCCCTTGTCCGTTCCCTCTTTGGAATACAGGCACCAGCCCCGTAGTGGAAACCCATCATTTCTCTTCAGAAGGAGATCAAAGGCTATGTGTGGGGATGCTCCTCCCACCCAGCACCCAGGAGCCAGCTGGGACGGTTCGCCAGAGTCTCCATGCGGCTGCCGGTGCCGGAATATCAGTCTGGCTCCATCTGCCCAGTCTTTTTTTGGCTCTCTCCTCACCCCCTCGAGCTTTGACTGCCCCCATCCAGGGATGACAGCCGCAGAGGAACAGGTGTGCCTGTCTCTTGACTTCTCAGAGGCGAGGGAGGCGGAGGGCCCAGTGGGTCTGCAGCCGGCTTTCACAACCTTTTCCCAAATGGTCTCTGCATGGGTCTGAACCAGCGCCACAGCCAAACCTCCTGTCCCATGTCTCTGGGGGAAAGGGAAGGGCTGAGCGTTGGGGGAGGGTCTCTATCACCCGCCCTTTAATCCCCAACCAAGGCCTCCGGGCTGTTTGTGACCTTCGGAGCGTCCTGCCCGCCTTCTCCAGAACTTCCCTCTGCCTCCAGGGGAAGTTCTGGGCAACGATGGCCTGAAAGGGGATCCCCAAACTCCACACTGCTCACGAGAAGAACTCGAGGTTCACCCCCAGGTGAGAAGACTCCGGCCTTTGGCCATTTTGCCTCCCAGAAGCAGACGGAACCTCTCCTGACCAGACCTTGTCCCTTCTTGGGGACAGCAGGCAGGGAGATTGGGACTGGGAGGGTGTGCTGGTCAGTGTCAGGAAGGAGACCTGCAGACACACACAAAATGGGTCTTGGGGCACTTTACCCTCTGCCTGCCTGCACCCAATCCCCCGGTGACCATGAGAAGCAGTGCGCCGCTCCCAGCTTCTCCGTTGAAATGGTTTTTGTTTCAACCGAACCTCCTCTCACTGCCTCAAAGGGGGCTTGGGGGGGCACAATTGGCCCGGGTGAGGACAAAGTGCCCTCCTTTCATTGTGCGACCACCCAGCGGAGACGGTGAGATGCCCAGAGATGCACAAACAGCACAAAAAGGCACAAAGGGGAGGAAAGCTCTACTTAAGGACACGCTGGAGTTCCTGAGAGCCTTCATTTGCTCGTGTATATTTTGTACACACCTGTCAGCATATGTGCAAATATGCAACAGGGTTGAGCCTAAAATACTGCCCCCCCCCTTTCTGCTTAGGGGATCTGAAATAGCAAGGCCTATTTACAGCCTCTGCCTGAGATGCTGCCTCTGGGGGAGGGATCGTGTTGCAGGGCCTGCAGCTGCTGCCAAAGGCCCTTTCCTCTCCCTTCCACAAAATGCCCACAGCCAGAGCCCCGAGGAAGACACTGGGTGCCCACGTGGGAGGCTGGCCAAGGCGCTTTCCAGAGAAGGAGTACGGTTGATCGTGTGTGGCCTCCTCGCACGACCCTTTCCGATGTTCTGGAAAAGGCAGGCACAGGATCAGGTGCGGGGAGGCCTTCCTTGAAACCAGGGTCTTTTCCAGAGGCCAGGAGCAGTGCGAGTAAGCAGCTTCCCTCCGAGGCTGCATGGATTGGAGTGGGGGACCCCCTTGCTTGCCAAGGCTGCCACCCCTACACTTCCCGGGCAGAGGCTTCCTTCTGAAAACGCTCGTCCTCCTCCTGCTCTGCAGATACGGTGAGAGGAGGGAAGGTGGCAGGGGGGCTGCCATTCTTGGGGGGCACCTGGCACTGTGCACTCACCACAGCACTTTTCGTTCCACACAGTGCAAAACCGCTGCAGGATCCTGCGCTGCAACTCGGAGTATGTGGCCTCCACACTCCCCCTGCGGGGTCCTGGTAGGAGAGCAGGCCACTGCCTGGCCTTGCGTGCCTATGCCCGCTGCACCCGCCACACGGCCCGTACCTGCCGTGGGGACCTGGCCTTCCACCTGGCTGTCCACGGCATCGAGGACCTCATGGCCCAGCACAACTGCTCCAAGGAGGGGCCCAGCCCGGCCCCACCCCCACCCCACCCCCCTGGGGCCAGGGCCACAGACCTCTGCAGCTACGAGAAGGCCTTTGCCCACAAGCATGGCCGCCCACCCACATACCGGCACTGCGCTTCCTTCGGGGACCCCCACGTCCGGACCTTTGGGGACGATTTCCACACCTGCCGTGTGGAGGGCTCCTGGCCGCTGCTGGACAACCACTATTTGTTTGCCCAGGCCACCCACTCCCCCGTGGCCAAGGGATCCAATGCCACGGCCACCAGCAAGGTGACCTGCAGGCAGAGGCAGCTGCTCTGGAAAGGGTGGGGCGGGAGAGGGAGGGAATTTGGGGCTCAGGCCTGCCCTCTGCAAATTCTTCCAGCAGCTGAACTGGGAGTCCCTCGGAGTAATGTCTAGGAGTCCCAAGGGGGGAGATGGATGGTCAGGGATCGGGGCCTTTGGGACAAACTGGAGGGGTGGAGAGAAGCTCCTCCTGACTCCGGGGTAGTGGGGCTGCTGGGTTGCCTCCTGCAGCTGCCAACCTTCTTTCCTTCTTTCCAGATCACCATCATCTTCAAGAACATGAAGGAGTGCATTGACCAGAAAGTCTATCAGGCCGAGGCAGACAACCTCCCAGCGGCTTTTGTGGATGGCTCACTGAACGGGGGGGAACGGCCTGGCGGGAACAGCCTCAGCATCCTCGAACGGGCTCCCGGGCAGCACGTGGAGATCCGGGCGGCCTACATCGGCACCACCATTGTGGTGCGCCGGGCAGGGAAGCAGCTGTCCTTCTCCATCCGCGTGGCCGAGGAGGTGGCTGGCTCCTTCACTGAGGAGCAGGACCTGCAGCTGTGCGTGGGTGGTTGCCCTCCCAGCCAGCGTATCTCCCGGCACCATGGCTGCTGTGGCCACGGCACCATCAGTGCCGAGAAGGCCCACCGGCTGTGCAAGGAGAAGCTGCCAGTGGAGGATGTCTACTTCCACTCATGCGTCTTCGATGTGGTGGCCTCAGGGGATAGCAACTCCACCCTCGCGGCTCGTGGCGCCTTGGAGGATGCCAGGCTCTTCCATCCAGATGCCAAGAAGCTTCACCTCTTCTGGCGTGACGTTGCCCACCAGGCTGCCACCAGCTCCTTCCTCTGCCTCACCCTGGCCGTGATTCCAGCCCTTGCCTGGGAGATCTAGAGGCAGCATCCAGAGCATCTTCTTCCCGAGGTGGGGGGGCTCCCTCAGGGTCATAGAGGCCCCGGCTGGATTGGAAGCCTCCTTGGACAGAGCCGTAACCTGCTGCTCAGAGGGGTCCCTCGGGGCAATTTCTGCAGCAGCTGAGACTGGGGGGGGGGGGGCAGTGATACGATCCGTGTTTTTTTCTTCAGGAAATGCTTCCTATAGGAAATGGGAGACCAGCAGCCTCTCCTGTCTGTTGCCGCTCTTTCTCCTCAGAAGCAGCGAGAGGAAGCCTGGTGGGAGGGGCCTTCTCCTTTCCCCCAAACCCTCTGGTGGGGGGGGGCAGCCTCGGGGAAACAGGTCCAGCTTCAGGCTTCCTTCAGCCACAAGGCGGCCCCGAGGGCAGTTTGCTCCGGGATGGGGTGTGGGGGTGCCTCCCCTTTTCCCCCTTTGAGGATACTGAAATTCAGCTGACTGAGAGGGCAGCCAGGGAGACCGAGTGGCCCTTGGGCAGCCTCTGGGCCCCCAACGCTCTGGCCTGGGCAGCTTTTCCATTCTCATGCTGGAGAGCTCGGTTAATGTGCCACACACACGCACACACACACACACCCAGTCCCAGTCCCTGTCATTTGTTTCTCGTGCTGCTTCTCAACAGGTGAAGCTCAAAATAACGGAGCAGCTTCCCTCCGCATTGCAAAGAGCAAGCCTGGTGTGTGTGGTGGATGGGAGAGTCACGCTGACTGGGGCAGGACTTTTGCACCCCCTTCTGGCGGCTGGCTGGGAAGAGAGCTGGCTGAGGAACTCCTGGGTTCCTCTCTCACCTGGCTCCCGGGGAGGGGCTTCTTCAGAAAGAGCAGTTGTGCCTCTGGCTGTCACTCAAAGTCACCCAACACTAATATTTGCTGCTGGGATTTTGCTCAAGCTGCAGTTTCCTCTTGGCTTTGGGTCCAGATTGTGAGAAGGAAGGCCACTCGCTTGCCCAGTTCCCAGGGAGTATGAGTATGGATGCCATCAAATTATCGGGCCTCCTTTTCAAGGAGAGTTGGCATTTCCTCTAGCACCACGTCCAGTCTTCTATCAGCTGCAATTCCTGCCTTAAATGGTGGGATGGGATGTCTTTGTTTTGATTTTTAGTTCTGTGGAAACTGGACTGTGCACAGAATAATGTCCCTTCAGAAGAGGGATGCTTGTACCTGACGGTGGTCTGAGAATGCAGAGTCATGGTCCCGGATTATTATTTTTAGACCTATTAGACTAATAAATTTATGAAGGAGGATGATGCTTTTATGTTTGATGTCTTATGTTTTATGTGTTTTTGTTTGTTGTCAAAGTCAATACAACTTTTACTTAAAAAAAAAAAAGAAAATAAATTCAGATATTTATGCATTAAGTATCTTTCCCATCCTGCTGGACTCTGCTCTTCTCCCCTCCCCTCTCCTGCTGCCTGTGGCGCTCTGGAAAGAGAAAATGGATCTTACTAGGGGCTCCATGCACCCTTCCCAAAATATTTGCATTGGTAGAGTTAACCAAATGTGACTGAGGAATAAAACTATAATAAATAAATAGATAATAAATAGTGTTTCCTTCATAAAAAAAAATTTTTTTTTTAAAAAGAGTCAGTTGCTTTGGGTTATTTCCATCATCCTTGTAGAAACATTTGGACCCTTTGCAAGCCAAGACGTCCCAGAGGGGCTTTTGTGGAGCTTGGACAGCCCACCTTTCCCATGTGTGGCAACTGAAAAATCCGCTCCTGGATCAGCAGGAGGATCCCAAGCCGCCACCTCTCAGCCTGTGAAGTGAACGAGCACAGTTTTCAGGTGCTGTCAGGAATATCTCTCTTTTCCTTAACAGGGAAAACACCAGCCAAGTTTTCTTTTAAAGGCAAGACGTAAAACCCACCAACCACCTGGAATGGCTGCTGAGCAACTGCTTTCTTCTTCTGTGTCTGGGGATTTTACAACGGTTGGCATAATTGAACATAGATTTATGGCCTTTCCCCCCTCTCCCTCTCCTCTCCTTCCCCCCCCCCCACCCGACGGCACCAAACCAGCTGGCCAAGTTTCTGGATTTGAGCAACACGCAGATGGGAAATAATGAGAGCCATTCATGTCAAGATGCCAATGAAAGTCCTTCGGCCTCCTTGCTGGGCATGTTTCAAGCTTCAAATGTACCTCGCCAACCCATGTTTTGCAAGAAAAATATACACACAGAGAAAAAAGTGTGTCAAGCTATTTGCCAATATGTTTTAGTGTGAATTTGTATGAAAATTGTTTTAAAAAAGGAGCAGAGATGCCTGGGGGAAATAGCGTGGGATTGATGAAAGTGGAAAAGCATCAGAGGGTTAGGGTCTGGTGTTCCCTTCTTCTCCCCAAATCTCTGTTCAAGGAACAGGCGCCTTTTCACACCAGGATGTCTGCCCCATCCCCCAGGGATCTAAGGATCGCAGAAGGTGAGCCCTCACAGGCAGGGAGGAATTTGACTCTTGAGACCTGCAGGCTTTGGATCTAATCACTTTTGGTTTAGACAACGGTGGTTTGCTTTCTCTGGGAATGGATCCCAGAGGATCTGCCTGCCTTCAGAGCTTTCCTTCAAAGGCAGCTTTCCAGAGATAGAGCACTGCCATCAAGTGAACAAATAAGGAAAAACTGGAATGGCCGAAGGCTGTTTTTTTTCTAACCACAAAATTAGGGATTTGTTTAGCAGAAGGAAACCGCCTGCAGCTTAGGGTTCAAGTGACATCTTTTCTCCCTCACAGCCCTGGACAGGCACATGGCTTCTCTTCCATTGTGTGATTTCAAAAAACGTACATGCATGCACACACACACACACACACACATGCCCACAAAACGGGGAATTTACAATCTTTCCAGAGTTGAATGTTCTTCTGATGTCCTGAGTTGCCTGCCTGACTCACCACAGGGCAGCGGCCTGCCTCGGTGTTTCACCTGCCTTTACCCAGGGGCCACAGGGGAATTACATTCCGGGCCCCAGAATGGCATTTTCTGCAAAGGAGCTTTCAGAGCTAGCAGGACACAAGCCACAGCGTGACCTGGGGGAATGCTGACCCTTCCTCCTTGTCCTCTGGAACCAGCCAATGGCTCCCATGGCAGATGATGGAGCTGGGGAACCTTCCATGGCCAGCCAAGAGCACCTGCCCCTCCCAAGGGGTCCCCCTTGTGCAGTGGTTGGCAATTGCCCCTTTCCAGATCACTGAGTGGAGGCCCTCTGGCCCAGCTTCTCCCATCCTCCTCCGGCCAGGCTGCCTCGTTAACTCCAGCTCTGTGGTGTTCCAGGATCCACCTGCTTAATTAAAAGGTGCCTCTGCTTTTCCTGTGATTGGAATCCGGGAAGAGCCAGGGGATAATTAAATCAGGATGAAAAATGTGTCCTCCTCTAAGAGTCCTAAATAGGTAAGAGGCCACACCAAGTCAGAAAAACAAGGTTAACAAAGCTGAAAGGAAGAGAAAAAATCAGGAACGAAAGAATTCACGGTGTTGAATTGCCCAGGGCTAGACTGCTGGTCCAGAGCAAGAGGCCAGCCCTCCCTTTGTGGGGGTCCTTAGCCCCATCTTCCAAGCCTGCCCCATCTGGATGGATGCAGTGAAGAAGCCCAGGCACCCTGGGAGAGGTGTACACTGCAGCTGGCAAAAGATTTGGCATTCTTGACTTGAGCTAATAAAGGGGTTGCCTTCATGTGGATTCAAAATTGTACAGTGATAATCTATGGATGCTGCAGAAAAGAGAACGCTCATTTGATAATCTTTGCAATGCGGGGGGTGGGGGGGCAGATGGGGGAGGAGTAGCATTTAATGGCCTTAGATTTTCAGGCAAGCTCTTAACGTGAGCTGTCCTATGATTTAATTAAACTGCTATCCCTCAGCGTTGGGGTTTCACGCTCCAAAAATAGGTGACATTGAGTTTCTGAGCTATTCTTTTTTGCTTTAAAAAATTGTTCTAATCAGCAAAAGCCATACTCAGCAAGTAAAGGCGCCTATTTGCTCACAATAGGAAAATATAAAAAGGGAAGAGGGAAAAAATTGCATCATATATCAGAGACCCCTAGGACTAGATGACAGGGTCCTCTGAAAAGCAGTCTCCGGCTTCCAAAGATCCCAAAGATCAGAAAAGCCCCAAAGATCAGAAAAGCTTCCCTGATGCTTCACTTTCATAGAGGCAAAGAAATTTGCAGCATCCAAGAAACATTTCAAGGTGTTCCCGGGTGTTTGGCATTGGAAGGCGTATCATTTGCATAACATGGCAAGATTGCCAGGGCATGCCTGGCATGATCCTAGCCCAGTTGTTTGCTCTTGGGATGAGCTCCAGGAGGAAGGCGAGCAGTTGGCCTGGTTTCCCCCCAAACCACAAAGACCAAAAAAGGCTTGCTTCATTCCCAATCTGCACACCGTTTCTTTCCCCCTCTGCCTTGGGCAGTTTCTTTGGGCCTTCTTCTCCTTTCTCCCCCAATTCCTTCAAAACAGCCCCCTGCCTCCCTCGCTTGCTCGTTCTCCTGGAATAATGGCAGAGGCTCTGCTCTTCCTCCCTGGCCTCTCCAAGGACAAAGCAGAGTGAAGCAATCCAAGGCAGGAGAAAGTGTGGGTGCCTGTGGATGGCCAGCCATCCCTTTGGCCTGAAGGGAGATTACACAGGTGCCCCAAACTTGGGATGGGGGTCTTCTACACTATATTATAAGAGCAACTACATCAGCCCCTTCCTTAGTAGTTGACTAGGCTCCTCACCCACAATCTGCAGGTTAGGTCAGAAGATCAACCGGAGGGAGTGTCCTTCCTGCAGCCGATAGCTGTGTCTGCCCAGGCTAGGCCAAGGCATGTAGGTCAGGGCCAAGTAAGGCCAAGCAGGTACCAGGGAGCTGCCATGCTTGGGGAGTTCCACCCTCAGAGGAGGCCCTGCTTCCCAGAGGCTCCCAGGTGTATCTTTAGCTGCTTTATTGGCGGGGAAACCAAATGACACTTTATCATCACTGCCACCAGCGTGAAGAGAGAGAGATTAGATTCTTCCCTACCTGCAGCGGCTACAATATTGCTGATCATCAGCCTTGCAAAGCAACACATTTCAGTGGTGCCCTTGTTCAGTGGGCTCCTCTTCCCTCAGACGGCAAAGGGGCAACTCAGTTCCCTCCCCTTTGGCCTCTTCCCTGCTCCTCAGCTCCGGCCAGCAAGTCCCGGGTGGAAGGAGAAAGAGCAGAAAGGCAGGCATTCTCAACCCCCTCCCCCAAAACCTCCCCTTCTTTTGCTTGGTGCTGGCATTACTCCACCTCCTGCCAAGGAGTTGCTGAGTCTGAAAAAGGCGGCAGACAGGGGGACCTTCTTGCCTCCTCCCACCAAATAGGGAGAGCTGGAGTCACTTCTCCCCTCCTAAAAGCAGAGAGAATTGAAGGTAATGTGAAGGTTTAATGGGGGGGGGGGGCTTGAAGTAAAAAAACAACGACCCAAAGCCGTACCTTGATCCACTTGACAAAGGAAGGGATTTTGTTAGTCCATGCTATCCAGATCAAAGCCTCCTCCCAACCCCCCATCCCCGCAGTTCCTCCTGCGTTCAGGGCAACCTGTGCTGTTCTGGGTTTCCCCGGCAGGTGCTGGGATGGCTGCTCTCAGCCACCACCAACTTTGTACCACACGTCCATATCAAAAGAGAGGACACTTTCCCCTTTTTTTTAAAACATTTATCTTTATATATATAAAAATTAAATATATATTTATATATAATATTGTGTTTGCGACTAAAAATATAGTACATAATATTTTTTAAGAATGAGAAAAGGAAACCAATTTTTCCTAAAAAGTGAGGTGAGGGAAGGAAGTGATGGGACAGCCACGAATGTACGTCTTCAGGAGAGAAGCCACGAGCACACCAGGGGTGCCCTCTCCCACGCCATCCCTGCGCCCAAAGAGCTGGAGGGGCCCTTGACAAGACAGGGCAATGCGCTCCGATGGCAAATCGCATGTGGGAGCTGGAATTAGTTATTGCTCAAGTTCTACATGTTCATGGGGGGGTGGTGGTGGAGAAAATTGCATTCATACAACGTGGCAAGCTTGGCTAATGATAATGCTGGTTTGCTTGCAGCCAAGCAAATTGTACGAACCCAGGCCCTTGGGCCTTTCAAATTGACTCCGGAAATGGGTTCATTCAGGAACAAGGCTGTGGGCATGGTGGGCTATGTAAATGCAGCCACGGGCTTAGAATTGGTGCACTACCTGTTGCTTTTGGCGCAGAGCCTCGTCCCTCCTCTTCAACTCCCCCCTTTCCTCGCCTCCTGGTGAGCAGAGGGCAGGTTCTGCAGGAGCTCCATTCCTGGCACCTCTGGTGAAAAAGGGAGGTGGGGGCAGCGGAGGGGCAGGGCCCCAACTCGGCATTCAGCAACTTCCCCACAACCTGCAATGTGAGGCCCATCTGGGGCTCCCTCGCCCTCTCCTGGCGCAACACGATCTCAGCAATTCCCGGAGATTTTGCACCAAACTCTTGTTCCCCAGGAGAGCCGAGCTGAGGGTGCCACTAAAGGGGGCACTGAAAACACCCCTTGAAAAGCACCAGTGGAGGCCTTCCCTGGTTCTTCCAGCCCCAGTGCACTGGGGATGGCAGGGGGAAGGTAAAATGGAACCCCAAATAGCACTAACATCCACCGGACTGCAGAAAGAGACTTCCCAGAACCAGCCAGAAGAGGGCACTGTCTGAATGCACATCTTCAGGTAGCTGTCCCCAAGCAGTGCAGAGGTGACCCCCCCTCCCCGAGTAGGCAGCATGCAAAGGAAGGGGGGTACCATTGTGTCAGGGGGAGGGCAATTGCCAGTTGTATCTCTCGCATGTCCGACTGTACACCTGAGATATGAGGGCCAGGGAGTTGGGCTGTTGGGAGGGAACTGATGCGGCCTAGAAGCCAAGTCTCGCCTGTTTCCCCCAGTTGGCAGCCTGGGGCACCTCCTGTCAGTGAATCTGCTCCCCCCCCCAACTTGCTCTGCCTTCTTAGTGGGTGCACCAGAGCGAGAGTTTTAAGGCACAGGAGGCTGAAGAGCTTGCAGTCACTCCCTAGCGAGGGTAGGACAATGGGGGGGTCTGCACAGACCCACAAGATGCTTTCACCAACCCCTGGCAACAGCTGTGGGTCCAGGCCGGAGAGAGAAAGAAGCCCAAAGCTCTTATGCTGGGGATGGGACAGGCCCGTAAGAATGTGGCCATGGGGGAGACCGGAGGGTGTGTCCAGCCCTGACCTCTCAAAGGTCAGGCTCCAGCAGGGGTCTCCTCAACTGCAACCAGGCTGGCCCAGAGGAAAGTCTGAACAGCGCCAGGGGACGGGGCTCAATCAAGAGGGTGGAGGGAGTGCAGAAGAGGCTTCCTCCAGGTTGGCTACCATGGCAGAAAGCTTTGGAGGGGAGGCATTCACAGAGCCATGACTTACAGAGACCCTCCTGGCTGGCAGCAGGTTCACTTGGGGATGAGACCCTCCTGTGGTTGGGTGGGGGGCACCTGAGAGCAACCCCATATTGCCCTCCAATAACTGGACCCACACAGGGTGCAGGTTTTATGAACACCTTCCTGAAATGGGGGAAGGAATTGCCCCCAAGGACTCTGTTTCGTACCACAATTTGCACTGTACACCGCTATGGCTGAGACGGACAGGACTTTTGCTCTGTCAGCCTTCAGCCAAAGGGGGTCCACGAGGGGTGCGGACTTTAGCTTGACCATTCCCAACCAGCATTGCCCCAAGCGCAAACCACTTCTCTTAAGAGGGAGGTTTAAGGAGGCACCTGTTGCACCCAAGGCCACCTGATCCTGGCTGGTCTAAAAAGCCAGGGCTAAAACTTGACCAATGGCCCCCGCTTGATGGCTAGCTCTAACCATTAGGCCTTACTGTACCAAATTGGGCCTCAGTGCCCCCAGTGGGAGGCTGCCCGCAGCTTTTGCCTGGGGCTGCCAACGGATGCCCCTTCCGCAGGTAAGATGGAGAGTGAGTTTCAACAGAGGCAGGATGGAGAGAATGACTGCTCTGTGGCTGCTCCATCACCCTCCCCATTTGTCTGTCTTTTACAAAGAGGAAAGGGGGAGCCCTAAAGGAAGGGGCGCCTGGAGAATCTGGTCCTTCACCAAAGAACCATCAGAGTCTGTTAAAGCCACAGGGAGGAAACCGTAGAAGAGCAGCTGGACTGGAGGCCACCGTGTTATCCTCAGCCGGGCAGCAGGCGCCACACTTGGCATTGTCCACAAGTCCAGCCTGGAAAGAGGCCGGGAGGGCAGGGGGAAACAGCCCCCTGAATATCAGGGGGTAGTCATGAGGTACCTGCACCCCACTAAGATGCAACGCCCACTTCAGACGTGAGTCTGCATGCGCTGCTGGAAACGCTGCCCATAGTCCGAGGAGGTGTAGGAAAAGCGGGTTGCTGTAGTGTACTTTCCCAGGGGGTCATACGTGTCGTAGGCTGCCCGGTCCAGGGTGGGTGGGGGAGGCTGGCTGTAACCCAGGCGGTAGGTGGCATAGCCGGCACTCGGGGGGAAGCCTGAATGACCCCCATAGTTTTCATAGGAGAGTTGGCTGGCTGTGTCAGCAGTGGCCGGGCCTGGTGTGGGTCCCGG
Organism: Hydrophis major; assembly: GCA_033807585.1. Taxonomy (NCBI): domain Eukaryota; kingdom Metazoa; phylum Chordata; class Lepidosauria; order Squamata; family Elapidae; genus Hydrophis; species Hydrophis major. The sequence continues at coordinate 106,754,365 of CM066333.1, read as the reverse complement.
GCCTGGGTCTCCGCTGTAGTCGGAGGCAGGGCCACGGGCATAGCTGCTGAGCTGGGCGTAGCCGCTGGAATGGGAGAGGCGTGAAGACGGCCGCCCATCGTAGCGAGACGGGCCAGGGGTGCGATAGTCCGTGTAGAGCACCGTGCGGGAAGACGGCCTGTCCTCATGGGCACGAACGTTGTAGTAGCCATTGGTGGGATCCTGGAGAACCAACAGGGAGAGAAGTGCTGCAGCAGCTCAGTGGCAGCTTCACAAAGTGTGAAAAGTGGAGAGGAAAATCCCTTCCAGAACCCAGGCCCTGCCTGGCAGTGGGAGCCCCCTGCCCAAGGGTTGGATGCGGCTATGGGTGCCAGTGTCTGGAGGTGGGGAGGGGTTTGAGGTGAACCCTTCAGAGGTTCCTTTGCTACATAGCCACGAGGGTCCTGCGAGCCCACAGAAAAGGGCCCAACTCTTCCAGGTTCCATCAGAGGCAATGGCCTGCAAGCCCCCTTCCCCCCTACTCCTGAGCTGCTCCACAGTAGAGGGTGCCGTCAAGCACCCTCCGTGCAAGGCAGACAGGCCCCAGCCAGGCAGGGAGGGGTGGAAGCTGCCCAGAGCTCTCCGGACACAGCCTCCTCCTCCTCCTCACCTTTAGTTCGTATTCTTCCCGCGTGTCCACTGTGTCACAACGCAAATCCTGCTTCAGGTCCACGTCATCCTTGAAGGACTGCAGGGGGCAGATGGGGGGCAGAGAAAGACCCCAAATTTCAGCCAGGCAATATCTGACTGTCATGCTCCACAACATCCCCATTCCGTGCCCATTCCTCTCTTGCAGGCATCCCGCAGGTTCCCCAGGGAGTTCGTCTTAGGCCAGGCTCCCAATGGGAGGCGCTTTGCTCCATAGATCTCTCTCTCTGGCAGATGCTTTTCCCAGCCCTGATCCACACCCCTCAAGACATTCCCAGCCACAAACAGCCCCCGCCATCCCCTCGGTCTAAGCCACGATCTCAAGCAGGCGAAGAAAAGAGCAGGACCTGAGGGCCTTCAGACCCAGCCGGCAATTGGCTTAAAGAAGGAAGGGCAGGGAGTAGGTCCCCCCTTAGGGTTTTGGGGCGAGGGAACCGGGTGGGGAAGCCCCTCACCGAGTAAATGGCTTTCATGACCCGTGTAGCGGTGGAGACACTGGCCGTGTCCTCCTCGCGGTCCGTGTGCAGCGTCAGGGGCTCCCGGTTCACCGTCTCCACTTTGATGTCCAGCTTTCGCAGGGTCACGTCTTTCCGGCCTGGGCAGGAAATAAAATTCATGCCATTTTTGATTCCTGGCAGAAGGGGAACCCCAGGGATTTCTCGGGCTGAGCCACCAGCGCTAAGCAACGTTTCCCTCGAGGGATGGTTCTTGCGCTGAGGAACCGGAAGGGCACCTGAACGATTTCCTCAGCGGAATAAAAATCCCAAGGTCTCCTCTGGAAAGAGCCACCTCAGAGTCCAGGAAGCAGACGGGCTCAAAAAGGCAGTTAGAGAAACAAAGGGGCATAGAAGCTGAGTTCCCTCCAAATGAGGAAATAGAGCTTCCCCAGCTAGGAGCAGTATGCTGCTCAATAAATACTGTCCTGTGTCAACCCGTCCCCCAGCTTAGCCCTCTGTAAAGGAGATCATGCCCCAATTATCCCACACACATCAGACACTCACTCCCTTTGCGACGTCGGTAGAGGAAACACCCCAGCGCGATGAAGCAGAAGATGAGTAAAATGCCAGCTGCAATGGTGGCACCAGCAATGATGCCCACTGGCAGGACCTCTGCGAAAGGGAAAGCAATGGGAAGACAAGGCTCTCTCCAAGGATCAATCCTCCATGTCTGAGTCAAAGCCGTACCATCTCCTTACAGGGAGGGGGGCAGAGGTAGCAAAGAGGGGCAGCCCCAGCCCAGTTAGAGAGAAGTCCGAGAGGAACCACCGGGCTAAGTCAGAATTGACGGCAGCCTTCAAGCCCAGCAGCACCATCCAAGGGTAGGACGTTATTTGGGGCCGGCATGGGCACAGCCCCCCTCCCCCCCCTGGCCTTCCCTGGGGCACAAGGGCAGCAGCTGCAGGTGAAAGCTGGCGAGAGGCCCTCCCTGGCACTTGCAGCTGCCCCCTTCTGATGGCCCACCTTTCTCCTCCAACTGAATGATGGCCGTCCGCGGACCAAAGGCATTCCAGGCGGTACAGTTGTAGCGTGTCTGGAAATCCACCTCCATCACGTTGTTAATGGTCAGTGTGGAGAGCACCCCGTCCTCCGTGTTGCTCCGCTCGACGGTATAGCGCTCCAAGGTGCCCTTCTCCAAGGTTTTCTCCTTCCAGCCCCAGGCCTTCCAGGGAGAAGAGGAGATGGTCTTGACCTCCCCCCTCCAGCCAGACGGGCCTCCTTCCAGACCCCTCAACAGTGCCTGCTGCCCCAGGACTCACGATTCGGTCGGGGAGGGGCGTGCTCCCAATGAAGCACTCGACTTTTCCTCGGTCCCCCCGCACAGCGTACTGGATGGAATCACTGGAGATGATCGGCGGACCTGGAACAGCAGAAAGGGGGAGGGACAGAAAAGGGGTCAGGAGACCGAGAGACGGACCAAGACCCAGAAGGGCCAGCTGAGGGGGTGAGCAGCCTCCCCTCTTCCCCGTGAAGGCCCAAACAAAGCAGCTGCCCCCAGCAGCCATGCCCCGTTTGGGTGAGGGGCACCCCTGCTTTCACTCACCATTGACCAAGAGGGCCACTTCACGCTCGCCCACCCCAATCCGTGGCACGATGGCCTTGCAGACGTACAGCCCCGCGTCTGACTGCGTGACAGACTTGAGGTGCAGCTGGTTGCTGTTTCCAAGTATCTGGGGGAGCAAAGAGATGCAAGACGCCTTTGGTGGAGGGCAGCTCCTTCCCTCCCTCCCTCCCTCCTCCTGAGAGAACCTAATCAAGACATGGGAGCAACCCCCATCCCAAATTGGAGCTGCTCCTAAGAAAAGGTTGCTTGAGCCCCCAGCCCCAAATCTGGTCCTCTGGGAGGGGACGCACCATGTTGGATTCCTTCTTGGCCCAGGTGAGGGTCAGCGGGGGATTCCCAGTCCACACACAGGTCAAGGTGACGTCCGAGCCAATATCAGTGATCAGGGGCTTTGGGTCCATTACAATCCGAGGAGCGACTGTCAGAGGAGAGCAAGTAAGAGATACCATGGGAGCGACCCCCTTGCCTTCCAAGGCCCTAGGGGAGACCAGGGCCCAGGTGGCTGAAAGTGGGAGGGGCTGCTGGGAGGAGGTGTGGCTTCCCCAGAAAGGGTGCCCTCTCTCGTTGGCAGCCGTACCCCCTACTCACAATGGACGTCCACCAGGATGCTGACGTTGGTGCTGCCCACATCATTGCGCACTTCACAAGAGACCGGCTCCGTGAAGAAGGTATAATCCACCTCTGTCTCATATTTGCTCTCCTTGGCATCCTCAATAATTGTTCCGCCTTTCGCCCACCTGGCAAGGTTGGAGGAAACATATCCACTAGGCCAAGCATTCGGGGACACTTCGAGGAGCCTCCCTGCAAGAGCAGGTGAGGGTCTGGAGGTCTATCATTCCCACCCGGCCAGCACCTGGCTCACCTGTAGCCTTTGATCTCTGGATTGGCGTTGGCCAAGCAGGTGAAGGTTACTCTTTCCCCTTCCTGCACCGTCTGGGGCTGAATAGACAGCGTCACCGTTGGAGGGTCTGCCATGCAGAAGGAACAGTTAACGGCCATGCAACTGATGTCTGCCTCTTTCCTTTGACCTGATCGCCAACTGTTTGGGTGCAGCATCCCCAGATTTCTTGACCACCATCAAGCTTCTCCCCTGCACCCTCCATCCTCTTCGGCCAAGCTTTGCCAAGGGGTCTACAACTGGGCTGTCACGCCAGCTTGTCATCATCCCAGCCAGGGTGACTTCAGAAACCAAAATATGAACCAGCTCCAGCAAGGACACTTTGCTATCTCATCTCTTCCCACTTTTATCAAACCCTAAGCCCCAAATCAGCCGTGCTCCTCCCCTTCCTCCGTGGCCAGAAAGGGCCAAAAGCTCAGGGTCCTTATGCCCCAAAGAGGCCCTCCTTACGGTGAACGTTGAGCTTGATGGAGGCCTCCTTGCCCGCAGGGATGGCTTCGTTGCTGCAACGGCACACATAGACTCGCCCGATGTCCAGGTCGGTGGGTGTGATGAGCAGCTGACTGATGGTGGTCTTTCTCTTTCCATCCATTAAGACTTCCTGGGGAGGCAACAAGAGCAGACGGCTGAGTCCAGTTCTGAGACCAGTCAGGAAAGCAGCTTCCTTCCCTGAACTCAGGGTGGTGGCTGGGCATTGCATTGTGGTGAATAACACCCCCAGAACCTTCTCTGGGGTCCCCACAGGGTGTCAGAACTGAAGTAGCAACACATCCTTGGATTAGAAAGATTCCCAGCAGAGAAACCTGCCTTCCGGTGGCCGGAGCCCTTCTCATGCCCCGCCTCAAATCGGAGGGGGGGGGCATTGCACCAATCATCACTTCCAAATTAGCCTGGAACCAAAACGTTTCAGCCATGCTTATTAAATGCCCAATGAGGTTGCCCAAATTAATGTCAACGCACCATAAACTGCTTGGGGATTAATGAGTGAAAAATGGCCTCGCCAGAGCGAGGAGGCTGACCGCGCTGCCAGTGGGAAGGTTATTCTGGGTTTTGGTGTAGAGAAATGAAATTAAGAATTGGGGAGGGGGGAAGGAAGCGCTCCCAGGAGGAAGGAGGAGGCGGAGAGAAAGCCATTGGCAGCCAAGCAAGATTCACCCTTCGCACACAGTGCTCCAGGCACAGAGGTTGAAGTCGGCAGCGCCTCCAAACACTTGAGAGACGCTTGCTGGGAGTTAGGGGAATTGCGGTCCCATATGCCTGGGGGGCAGTGGGTTTGGCGGACTGGGATTCTTCACGGTGCCTGCAGGCCCCAAGCAGCCCCTCCCCAAGGTCACCTGGCATACCGTGGCAGTAGCAGCCTCGGACTGTGGCAACCCATCGCGGAACCAGATGATTGTGGCCGCAGGCTTGGCATTTTGTGCTCGGCAGGTGAGGTTGTGTGGTGTGCCAGCGCGGAGCAAAATCTCGGGGCCCCCGTCAATCATCGGGTCTTCAGGGGGAACTGACAGGGAAGCAGACATAGCAGGTCAGAGCCACAGGTCAAGCTACGTGTTCACAGCCAGAACCTGAACAGGAGCCCGGCTGGTTTGGGGGCCCAGCAGTTTTGCAGACCCTCCAGTCCCCAGTGGGGAAAGTGGGGAGATAACAGGCACCCCCATTCCTCACACTGCTTAGAAAGCACTAAAGTGCCTGGAAAAGGAGACATTCGGCACCCAGAGCCCCCGGGAAGTCTTGGCCACGAGGAGCTATCGGCACGGGATTGGTGGGAGGCAGGCAACTTGAGAAGGTGGGACAGGGAGGCAGCAGGAAGGGGGGGCAAGTTGCTGGGGCTCCGGCCATGTTTTTTCTAAGAGGGAACCCCCCCCCCAAACACTCACTGAGGACATTCAGCTTGGCACGCCGCGACCGCAGGGCAGCCTCTGTGGCCTGGCATTCATATAAGGCATCGTCAGAGAGCTCTGCGTCGGTGATCTCCAGATTGAACTGGCCGGAATCTGTCACCCCAGTGATCCGGTAGCGTGGCCAGGCTGAGAAGAGAGAGGTGGGTGAGCCAAGCAGAGAGCAGGGCCTGGTGCCCAGCTGGCATCGCCCTCCCTCCTGCTTGGCCTCTGGCTGCCCTTTTACAGTCTCTGCCGTTTGCCTCCAGTGACGCTCTGCAACTCTGAGAGGGTCTACAGAGCAGCCCTGTCTCCACTGCAGATCTAGGGGATGCCCCCCCCACCTGCCCCCTCCCCAGGAGTTGGGCTGAAAGCAGCCCCGGCCTCATCCGTCAGTGGCAGAAGGCAGGCGTTGTCCTCAGGGGGTCGGCCAGGAGAGCTTTGACCCCCCCAAGCAAGTGGGGGGGGGAGGAGCCCCCATTCCCAGTGGCCAAGAGATGAGAGGACCAACAACCCCAGCCAGCACACTGCCCCACCCCAAGAAACAGGGCAAGGAGCACAGCAGCCCCCCTGCCCCGCAGCTTTTTCCTCCTGCATTGAGTTGGGTCACCTTGGGGTAAAATCCAAGGGTCTTAAATGGGGGGGGCAGGGGTGTTGATGATCCCTTGTGAGCAAGGAAAGCGGGCGAGGCGTCTGCAGCAGAATAAGAAATCACGGGGAACGCCCACATGAATTAACACGAGGTGGCAGGTGAATTGGGAGGGGGCCGCTCTGTGTGTTGGAGCGCTGGTGCTGTTGGGCCGCATGGAGCCAAGCCATTTGGAAGGAGGCTGGTTGATGCTGGGGAGGGGGGGGAGACAGCTGGGGGGAGGTCTTGCTCCGCAGCCCTGTCCCGTCTCTTGAAGGCAGCCGGCCTTGTGGGTAAGCTGGGGGGGGAAAGGGGGGGTGGACAATTTCCATAGGAGAAGCTAACCCAGGAAGAAGCCCCCTCCCTGTTCACCTCTGAGGCCTTGTCCCATCCCCAGAGCCAGGCCATCTTTGGTCCACTGCACGATCCCAGAGTAGTTCAGCACCACGCAGGACAGCACTACCTTCTGCCCAGCAACCACCGTCTGGTCCTCCGGTTCCTCGATGAAGCGGGTCTGAAGGACTGAGGGGAGGGGGAGAACGGTGAGCAGAGTCCTTTTGTCCTGGTTTAATGCAACAATCTGTAGAACTGCCATGAAGAGTAGCAGTCCACCTTAGAGAGGTGGAGGATGGCAACAGACCAGGAGACTCCCTGTGGTTTAGGACGGCTGCTGTGAAGGAGTCCGCCCAGAAGAGGCATTTCCGTCTCTCGGGGCTCCATGGCATCAACCGAAGCTGTGAGGCTGGGGGATCCAGAAGGGCCCCCCAAAGCAGGATTGCTCTCCTCTCCCCACAAGCTGTCCCCTCCCTAGGACTGCCCCTTTGCCGTCTGTCCCTGCCATCTGGGGGAGCCTTTTCTTGCCTGAAGGATTGGTTGGAATAATCAGTAACATTAAAAATGGGTCACCTAATTAATTGGTGTTTCCGTCCACATTGGATTGGTTTTTGTTTTTTGTTTCGGGATGGGGGTGGGGGGGGTCCAGTCAATGGATTAACCAGTCAAAGGCTTATCTTGCAGCCCCAGAGAATTGAGAGAAAAATGGCAGAGTGAATGCGGGGGGGTGATGCGCATGGCACAGGAGGCACTTTCTGGCACCTAAAACACGCTGAATGCCCCCCCCTCAATTCTGGGCCCAACTTTAAATCAACTTAGCAGCGTCACCAAAAACACTAAAGAGTTTGAGTGCAGCATGCGTAATTACGCCCACACGCAAGGCGTCCTTTGCCCTGGGCACCCAAAGCCCAGAAGGGGTGCAGGCAGAGTAGCCTGGAAGCCCCCCATCCACCCACCCAGGCAACCCCCTGGCAGAGGCTCCCTTGGGCATCACCTTTTCCATCCTCAGGAGGGAAGCCAAACTGACTGGACAGAGCTTGGCAAAGGCTGGACCCTCAACTGGCACCGGCCCTTCCCTGCCTCACTCTGTTTGTTTCTTCTCCTGCTTGTTCATTACAACAGTTAAGTATGGCATTTAAAAACAGCAACAAAAACCACTCGGAAAACTGAATGATGCTTTTATGAATGGCAAAAAACATGCCACAGGAATGGCCACGTCTCCTTGCAGGGCTGCTGCAATGTGCCCGCTTGAACACTGCAGGTCGGTATTACTTTCTGGATGTGGGCAAGACTGTTGTTCTTCCCTCGACACAACCGCCCGAAGCAGAGAGGCTCCCTCGTGCCTGTCACAGAGTGGCTGGGAGGAGGCGATAGCTGTGATAAGCAAGTACTGCGGAGAGATTTCATTTAAGGCTGCTGTCACTTCTCTCCAGATAAGAGAAAGCTCTGCAGTCCTATTGATTGTTGAGCCAGGAAGGAAAAAAACGCCAGCACACATGTCACCAGAAATAATTTGTGTATGGAGAGAAAATATTTGCAGGGCCAAGAGCCCCTTTTCTCCACGGGCTTCTCTCCGCCCAGAACAGCTAGGCTTTCCTCTGGATGCCCAAAGCCAGGCTCGGCACTGGGCCCCAGATCAGGCCAGACAGGAGCTGGAGAACCACTCCGGCTGGCTGGAGGCAGGACTGCACTGGGAGGCTGCAACGCTCCTCCCAAGCTGGAAACTGGGAATAAATGTTGAGGGAAAGCTACCTCCTCCCCATGGTTTGGAACAAAGGAAAAAAGTGGGCGAGGGCCACTCTGAAGCAGCCTTCTAGCCCAGCCCAGGCCATCCCCGGACTCTTCCCCCTTCCCAGGAGAGGCTGGAAACCCAGGCCCTTTGGAGGAAGAGGGAGGAGGGGTCTGGGCCCACACAACCCTGGGACTCCCCCTGTGCTGATCCAGCCCAAACCACTGAGGGGCCATGTTTGAAAGGCCTCCCTTCCCCAAAGCACAGCTGCTTACAATGCCGTCCTTGTCTTGTTCTACCTCCTTCTCCAACAGCCCTGGGGAGACGGATGATCCAAGCGGCCTGGTCAAGCACCAAAGGCTCCTCAGGGACCCCAATCCCCAGGAGCCCTGTCGTCTCCGGCCCTTGACCCATGGCTCCCAGGTGGCTTCTTCTTGAGGTGCAGGAAAGGACAAGGGGACATGGCCGCCGGATTGAAAGTCCCGGGTCAGCAGCCAGTGCTGGAGGCTGAACCTCTCGATGCTAATGGACTACAACTCTCATCCTCTCACAACACTGACAATGGTGGCTGGCAGCCAATGACAATGGAGTCACAATCTTTTGAATGCCCAGGCCGGAATCTCTTCAACCGCCCCAGGTGGGTTCCCTAAAGTGTTGGAAGACGGAATCTTCCTTTTAACTCCCCAGAGAAGAGCAGGCGACAACGACGGGAGAGCTTTCCCTGCAAAGAGGCTGTAGAAAGGCCCCCGTTTTTCTGATCCCCAAATTAGCTTCCTCAGAAGAGGGAGGGGATTCTCCATGCAGGGAGCTTCAGCACCTTTCAACCCCCCTTGCCCCTGCTGGGCTGGGCTGAGCACCTGGGGGGCAGGTGGAGGCTTTCCTTCTTGCCTCCCTCCCTCCCTCAGGCCCTCAGCTCAAGGTGAGCAGCAGGGAAAGGGAAGGGGCCCAACCGCTCCCAGCAGCCGAGGAAGACTAAGGCAGCACTAGAGCCAAGAAGTTGGGGAGGGGGGCACTCACCTCAAGTTCGCCCCTCGATTTGGCAACAGGAAGGCTGGTTAAAGCCTCCGCTTCCTGTCTCTGCTGGCTATTAAAATGGGGCCCCAAGGAAAGCTTTTCATTTTCAGCAATAGCTTTCAAAAGGAACTAAACCTCCCTGCTATTTATCACCTTTCCTCCCCTCTTTTGAATGGGAGCCTTCCCCCCCAAGACCCTCTTTCTCTCCTCCCATAAAAGCAACCTGTGCATGGTGTCCCTCCAAGGAACATGGAAATAAAACAGTTGGCTGCCCTGGGTATTTTGGAGATGGGGGGTGGGTGGGCACTGCCCTTGCTTGGGCACAAAAGAGATGGCAGTGGGTGAATCGGGGTGGGAGGGGCTGGCTAGGAAGGAAGGGCAGACCCCCAGGGACAGGGCAAACTGTTCTCCCTTTGCCTCCTTGAGCCCCTCCCCCGCAAGGAGGTTGGGCTGCACTGAGGGGCTGCCCATCTGCTGCAAAGCCTCCCCTGCAACCTGCTAGGGTGCTGTAGGTTGGATGGCTGGCTGGAGACCTCTGCTTAGACTCCCCGCCCCCCTTCAGTCCCCCCCCCCATTCTGCCAAAAGCGTCTCTCCAGCCTGGAAAGGGGGAAACAAGACAGCTGACTCGCCTTCAAAGCAGCAAAGGAGACCAACAAGGACCTGCCAACTAATGGACTGGGAACAAATTTAGGAAAGAGGGAGGAGGGATTTTGACAGGCAGAAACGCAGGAGGAGCAGCCAGACATCAAGATTGGGCAATATCAAAGTTCACGCCTCGTGTGCCAGGGGAGCCCCTCTCTCTTCCTGGATCTGTCTGGCAGGCACCCTCTGCAGACAGGTACGGGGGACTCCAACGGGCGCCCTTATTCTAACCGGCTCCTTCCCTACATGGGCACCGTGGCTCCCAGCTGCTCTCAGGAAGAAGAGCTGAGCCAGTGAGCTGCCCTCATGAGCAATAGGAAAGTGATGCCCACACAGGTGCCCCTCTCTTTGGGTCCTGCCAGAAGGGCAGCTGCCCCGAAGGGACACGTAAATCTTACGCCTCCTGCTCCCCCCACCCGCCTGCTTTCTTTCTTTTAGCCCCAAGGCTCAAGGGAGGCTGGGGAGCGCCACAAGCCTCCAAGACGAGGTCAGGAAAGATAAGCAAGGAACCGTCAGACACCTGCCAGTCGTTATCTTCCCAAATGCTGACCTGGTTGGCACATCCCAGTCTGTGGCACACGAAGAAAAGCTGGCAGCGTTCATATGGAACAGAGAGCCCTAAATCACAGTTTACAAACCACAATGACTGTTCCAGACATTAAACTAAAAATTAAAAAAAAAACTAAAAAAAAACTTTAAAAGGGTCTGGAGCTGCTCTCTCTGCCCAGTGCCCCCCCCCTCACCAGTTCTGATTTAACCATCTTTCCTGCAGGAGAAGCAAAAGCCTCGATTGCTTTTGACACCAATCTCACAATAAATTTAGCACCTCATTTCCTGGCCCGATCAAATATTCCACCTTGATTATTCTGCTGCCACAAGACGGGGCTTTTCACATCTAAATGAGCGGAAAACACCATTGCTGGACGTCAGACTCAATCAATGTCCAAAAAGGAAGAAAAGACGGGGAGCCAGCAAGGCCCAGAAGCAGGAGAACACCGCCCCCCCCCCCAGCCCACTTCCTCATCCTGCCTCTGAGTGGGGGTGAGGGGCAGCCTGGCTCATTACAGCCCCCGCCAAGCACCTGCCACCCAGGAAGCCCAAAGGTCCCGGAAGAGGAAACCTGTCAGGCAATGACCGGCTCACCCCCCCACCCCCCCCATGCTAGTAGAGTCAAGTACGCTGTGCGAATGGAGGTGTTTGCAGCTGTGGTTGCTCCCTCTGATTGGCAGATGCTCTCCTTGGCTTTGGGGGTGGGGGGGTGGTAAAGAGGTTGGGAGGGAGAAACCCTCACTGCTTTCCCAGCTCCCGCTCCCTCCCCCCCCCTGGCAGGAACGGGGCAACCCCTCACCCTCCCTCCCAATCCCCAAGTGCAGCTGGGCCTGGGTCCTCTTCCACGCAACTGCCAGGCCCAAGGGGAGCCCAGGGACCTGCCAGGCGCAGGGAGTAATTGGGAGAGACAGCTAATGAACGGGCATTCATCAAATTCCTGCCAGCCTCCTGGCCCCAATCAATTAAAAGGGAAGGAAGCCACCTCCCATGTCCTCTGCAGAAGCATCTCACCATCGAGGGGGAGGATGGAGAACTGAAAGGGGGAGAGGACATTTCTGGCCCTGCTGGATGTGCAGGAGGGAACCATAATTAGTCCAGAGAAAACATAAGGAAAATTTTCAATTAAAATGATGTCAAGAGGAGCTATAAATACAGGCCTGGGTTGACACAAGGAAATTGACTCTTATTTTCCCTCCTCAAAGTTTCCTAAACATTTTCCACCTAATAAATAACATTATCATTATCAGAATTATTATGAGGATTATTAAAAATCTCCCTCCGACTCAGCCTTCAGAAAGCAATAGATGAAAGTCCTCTCCAACTCTGAGCAAATTATACTGTTTTCAGCACACAAAGACAGGAATAGAAGTGTGCCCGGAGGAGAGCTGGGGAGGGGGGACGGACAGGGAAGAGCCCCTAAAACTAATGAATAGCATTACTGCCTTGCAGCAAACAGCTCCATTTGTCTGGAGAAACAGAGGGAGACAGAGGAGGGGAAAGGCTGGTGCAGCTGAGCAGATAAACTTGGGCAGCAGCTGAATCTGCGGCTTGGCTGGTGAGCTAGATCAAGCCAGCATCAGAGAGACTGAGCAGCAAAGCAGCAGCTACAGCACCCCAAAAGGCCCAAGATCAGAGGAATGGTAAAGGCCTGCACTGGGATCCAAGGAAGCCACTTCGGAGGCCCGTTGCTGGGCAGAGGGCAGTTTTTCCCTGCCCCTTTTCCGTGGGCACAGCCTGCCTCCCAAATGGGGAGTGGGTCCAAGCCCTTGCCAGAGGCAGGGGAGGCTACAGAGGAGGCACCATTCCAACCCACTCCCCACCTCTGCTTAACCATGCTCAGCTGCCCTGGTTGTCCCAAGAAAGCCTCCGAGCCAGGCCAGGCCCCAAGAAATGTCTGCTGGAAACGGTCTCCTGCTTCCAGGGCACCTCAAGAGAAGCACCTGCCAACCTCCAGTCCTCCTGCATTTAATTTGGCAGGTGAGAAGCTGCAGCCAAAATACCTTTGAATGTTTCCATAAAATCTGGGCCAAGTGCAAGATTTCTTTTTCTGGGTGCTCAGCGCAGAAGAGCTGGTGGTTGAGAAACTACCCCATCCGAGGCTTCCAGATAAGATGCCAACTTCCCCCCCCCAACAGGGCAAGTGGGGCAAGGCAGACGTAGGGGGGCAGTTTGATCCAGGTCAACGAGAAGAAACCAAGACAAAGCTCAGTTGTTTATCAGCATTCCAAAGTGACAAGATACAGGTTTGTGTGCAACCTTGAGAAACACCCAAAAAACAAATTTTGGTCTCTTTCGGCAGTTCCCAAAGCCTGCCCCTGCCCAGCTCCCCTTTCTGGAATAATGCTACCAACTTTATGGGCTCAGCTGACTGGGTCTGCTCCCCCAAAGCCCCCCCCCCAAGAGACCTGTGGGTTAACTGGGCCCCACACCCACCTCTCCCCATTTTTAAAAGCCCTTCACAGGAACCTTTGATTTCTTTGCTCCCAAGCCCAGAAATAGTGCAAATGGTGCTGTGGCAGCCCTGGAGGAACCTCAGAAAAGGGGGTGCTCCCATCCCTCCCCCCAAACCTCAGCAGGGTTGCAACTACAAGCCTGGAGCTTCTTTGTTCTGCGCGGGAAGCCCAGCTGCCTGACCTCAAGCCGGGCGCGGAGGGGTTAAGGGCCTCTCTGCTGCGCTGGAATGTGCAGTTCTTGTCTCCTTCCTTTCTTTTGCCAGGGAGAGAATTTGTCTGCCTCCCTCCCTCCCGCTTCATCTCCTTTTATAAATCAGAGGCCCAAGGAATCCAATTATCTTGCAAGCCCCTCGGTGGCCAGGGCAGCTGTGGCCCCCTCTCCCGCCTGGCAGAGCTCCCTCTATGCCCCCCACCCTCCCCCAGCTGCACCCCAAAGAACTTCAGGGACCCCTAGAGTGGAGGGAAGCGGAGCAAACCCTCCAGTTCAGAGGGTTCCCATCTGCCTGACTCTGTTGCCCTGGGGTGAAACCTTGACCCCCCCCCTCTCCCCTGGGGCTGTTTAATCCTCCAGAGAGGACTCGGCCAGGTGGGAAGACAAAGGAGGCTGCTGGAGAAGGAAGGGAGGGCTCCCACTCTGGTGGACAAGGGAGGAGCAGCAGCCCCTCTGCTCCTTAGACCCCTGCTCCAGCTTCCCCCCTAACAACAGCCCTGCAGGTAGGCCAGAACACACACACCCCACGCCCCGTTTGCCAGGTGAGAAGGCTGAAGCCAAGGAGGAAATAAAGCATTTAACATAAAAGGGGGGGGGGCTTTATTCTCCTCTCCCATGAGGAATTCCTAGGGGAGGAGGAGCAGTGAAAGACACCCCCCCCCCCGCAATGTTTCCTTGCAGGTAGTCAGCTGCTCTCTTGGAAAAGTAGGTCAGCACAGCTCTTTCTCTCACCCTCCCAAGCCAGTCCCCATTCAGACCCCCAAACCTCTCCTTCCTCGGCTGCCCCCCAGCAGCCCAGAGGCCTGGGGGCTTCACGGCAGGTGGCCCAGCGACCAGGAGGGTTGCCAGGGGACCCACAGGTGCAGGTCTCGGGGGGGGGGGAGGCCATTCCCCTCGGATGGGAACAAACCCCAACACAGCCCTTAACAGAGGCTGGTGGAAGGGGGACTCACCCCCCCCCTTTGGGGCCAGGAAAGTAACGGGCGGGAGGCCAAAGCGGGGCAGGAGCAGAGGTGAGATTCAGCAGGTTCTGACCAGTTTTGGAGAACCAGTAGCGGAAATTTTGAGTCGTTCGGAATACCACCTGGGACTGGCCCTCCCCCCAACTACTCTCTGCCTCTGGAGTCCCAGCTGATCGGCTGAGTCTTCTCTGGTTGCCCTGCCCAGGAGAATGGACCTGGAAAGAGGTTAGTGGGGTGGGGAGAGAATGGGGATGTTACAGTATGTTCCCCTGCCACACCCACCAAGCCACACCGACTGAACCGGCAGTACAAAATTTTGAATCCCACCACTGGGCAGGAGGCATGTGGGAGAGGGGGCAGCGGGGCTTGCGGGGGTAGAGTCATCCAAGGGCATCTGAATCCTTCAGACCAGCTGCTGGGACCACCCAGAGCCCCTCCCACCATTTCCCAACCAGGGTGGGTGCAACTGAAGCCCCCCAGGAGTCGGCAGAGGCAAAGGAGGCCCGGCCTTCCCTCGTTCAGCCCGCTTGGCCGGTTACGGGAGCTGCCATAGCGTCTCCCCTTCGGAGGGAAGCAGCTTCACACGTTCATTTTCTTCTGGAGGCCTCGCTGGGTTCCCCAAATGCCCAGCTCCCCTGATTTACAGGCAAACAGCTTGGGAAGGAACAGGACGACAGTGGAAGTGGATATTGCCTGTTTTATGGTTGCCCAGAGATCCTGTAAGGTTGGAAATGGGTGAACAGGTTCCCTCCTCGGTTAGGCAACTCAAAGGCTCTTCCTGCACCTGAGTGGCTCTCCAAAGACAGAGGAAGCTGGATTGCAGGCCCAACACCCCCACCCCGCCGCTTCTCTTCCTGTTGCAAACCTATTCAGATGCTCAGAGTTAAGCTGGCTTCCTGGGGAGGGGGCTGAACGCTGCCCTGGGGTAGCAGAGAGGGAAGGGAAACGTGCACATCAGCCCTTAGCCCAGGAACCAACACCAGAGACCTCCTCGATCTGAGCAAGGAAGCGAGGGGTGTCTTGCCCCCTTTGGCTTCAACCAGCCTGCCCCTCCCCTGGCATTTCCCAGCAGGGTTCCCTGCCTGAAACCCCCCCCCTCCACCCACATAGAGAATGCCTCCCCCACCCCGTATCCTAGTTGTTTGGGAAGAGGGAGGCTTAAAAGAGCAACGCATCTCCGGCCCCACTAAAGAAGGCGAAACGGCTTCTTTATTCCCAGTTGAAACTCGCCTCCTCGGGGCAGCAGTGGCTGCACCCCGATTCTGATTGGCTGCTGCTGCTGCTGCTGCTGCTGCTGTGTGGCTTTCCCAAGGAGAGCAGGCAGGGGAGCTGGCAAGCAGGCACCGTGGTGGAGAAGAAACCCAGCCACCAGGGAAGTTAATTTCCAGGTTATTATTTCTCCTGCAATCCCTCCACCTGCCTTGTTTTGTTTTGTTCTTGGCAACAGGGGAAACATAAATGCTGCTGCCATTGCTTTGCTGGAAATGTCTCATTGTCCACCCTGGCCCGGCTGCTGGCACAAACCTGCCTCTTCGAAGGGAAAGCGAGTCAACTTGGGAGGAGCGGCCGAAGCAGGAGATGCCGACACAAGGCAGCTTTTTGTCCTGGAAGGCTGGCAAGGCTGCAGAGGGCACAGGCAGGACGCAACGGAGACATCCACCTCCAGGCAGAGAGAGCACCTGCTTCCACTATGGAACCTCACCTGAACCCCAAGACCAGCAGCTGCCCTGAAAGCCACTTTTAAGGAGAGCTGCCAAGAGAGGGGCTGCCTGGCCATCCTCCCCCTCCAGCACAGCTCTTCCCCATCCATCTTCCCCGGCTGGAACCCCTGGAAGGGAACAGGCAGGGCCTGGCTGATCAGAGGCTGCCCAAAGAGGCTTCCCACCGCCCTGTCCCTTCCCCAGAATCAGACCTTTTGAGAAGCTCCTTCAAGGCCACCTTCCAGAGGGACGGGGAGGCCCTGACCTCCAGGATGGGGTGGGGGACTTTATGAAGGGGCATATTTGGGAATAAGAAGTAGCTGGAAGGAAGTCAGTGTCCCCTGCATGCCCATGGGCAGTCCAAGACTGGACTCTCAAAAGCACGATTAATACCTGTCGTATTAAAGTTAATATTTCATTAACCCACTCCATGAGTGTAAATGTTTAATATCTGCCTTTCTGTTGTCACAGCTTATCTCACTCTTGAACGAACACAAAGCTTTTAAGAAGTGAGAACTGCGGCACTAGAACCCAGTGAAGTATTAGCCCTTGGTCGGTTCCATCCCTCAGGCCTCACTGGTGGACCATCCCGTGGAAAATAAGCCCTTAAGAGGAGGGGGAGGGTTTGGCCAGTGCCGCCCTTCTGAGCCAAATGAAGCAGCCGTCTGGTTCACAAAGAGTTCCCCCCCCCATTTGCCTTCAGAGTGGCAAAGGGGCAGATGGGCGCAGAGCAGGGCATCTGCTGCTTCTGCTGGGCATGGCCTTCTCCTGGGGGCAACTAAGCACATGGACAGCCAGCCCTGGGGGAGAGATGTTCAGGGCTCCTGGTTTGCTTCAGAGGCTGCCAGGTCACTGCTGCCACCCGCCTGCCTTTTCATCTCTTTCCGGCTGCAGGCAGGGCATGGCGGGGCATCTCAGTGGTGGGAATGGCAGAGCTGGGCACTTTCTCTCCACTTCTCTGGGTGGGGCAAGTGGCTGCAGGCCGTGGGGCTCTGCCTGGATGCACTGGGCCTCACCCGGTTGCACAACAGCACTTCACACACACACACACACACACACACACAGTGTGGACAAAGCTGCAAGGCTGGCAGGAAGCAGAAGGGCAGGTGGGGGCCCCCAGCTGGGAACAGGGCTGATCAGCCAGAAGGATCCACAAACAGCTGCTGTGCCCGAGTGGGACAGTGAAGCCCCTGGATCCTGCCCTGTAAACGGAAGCTGCTGTGGCTGAGTGACAGGTGTTCCCTCCTCTCTGAGGGGCCAAGAGAGGCCAGGCGAGGCCAGGTGGCAGATGGGGAAGCTGTGGCCCAAAACTGGCCCAAGCCCAGCAGAGGTTGCCCAATGACTTCATCACGGGAGGCCGCCATTTGCTGCTGCCCTCGTTGTCCCAAAGCCTCCTTTCTGTGGGTCCTTCACCCTCCCGGCCTCTGCTCACTGGAGCAGGGCGAACCTACTTCCTCAACCCCCATTGTCCGTCCGTCCGTCCGTCCGTCCGTCCCCACTTGTGGACACACCCACATCCACGGCCCTGCAAATTGCACCCTCTGAGCTATGCTTGCTAGAAATTGGGACCAAGGGATGAATTATGGGAACTGTAATTTCACATCCCTGGCTTCAATGTCCCTCGTCCATGTTTTGAGAGGTGAAATTTGTTGGAGCAGCAGCCCCGGGATTTGGGGACTTAGGGGAGCCCCTCTTAGTTTGTCTGGTTTCTGCTAGGAATCTCCATCTCTGTGGTTGTCGGGAAAACTTAGGGTGCTTGTTTATTAGCTCAGGTTTAATTAATTTGTATAATATCCCTGTTAAGAACAATGGCTAATTAAGATCTCTTCCCTCTCCTCCTCCTCCTCCTGAAGAAAGAGAGAAGAATTGGCAGTCATTAAGGAAGAAGCTGGCAGTCGCCCATCAAGCTGCTTCCCGCCTGCCTTGCTCTAAAGACAGAAGCCTTAATGAGGGTCTTTTAGGAGCAGAATTATCCTTCCCGGCTCCAGCAGATGCGAGGGGAGCTGGGCACTCCTTCCAGCCAGGCGGAGCAGATGTGGAACCGTGTCCCTTCCTCCCCCGCCTGATTGATAAGGCCTTTGGCTCTGCTAAGGGAAAGCCGGCGGGTGGAGAGGCCCATCGGATGGATGGCAGCCATTGCCTTCTCCGCCCAGCCCAGCAGAGGAGAAAACAAGCAGGAAAAAGCAAGGAGTGAAACCCAGTTCACCCCAGTCCTTCTGACTGGCCAGCAACCTCGCTTCCCCTGTGCCTGCCCAGCTTCTGCCCTGCACAGAACCTCTTTGAGCAAAAGGGCCCAATTTTCCCCCTTCCGCAGGCGCTGCCAGGCTCTCCTTGCGTGCTGTAGGCAGAGCTTTGCCCCAACCTTCTCCCTCCGCCCCTCTCAGCAGGCAGGGGAGCAGCGGAAGCTGCCCTTGGAGGCTGACCAGGGAGGGGGCAGCATCCGAGAACCCCTCCACTCTTTGGCACCCCCTTCAGCTCTCAGCCTCTGATGGCTGCACCCCAACCCCCCCCCCCCCCGGTTCTGCCAACCTCCAGCTGCAACCTTGGTCCCCCTCCCCCCAGTGGATAAGAAGGAATGCAAGGAGACCTTGAGATGGCCAACACCATCTCAAGAGCCACTGGGGGGAGGGGGGCGCAACTTGAAAGGGCTACTGCAAAACATTGCTGGGCAAATTTCCCTCCCCCAGAGGGGGAGCCCACAGCAGGTCCCTTCCCTCACCCACCCGGCTACACAAGTCCCTGTATTTCTATGCACAAGGCTTTGAAAGGGGTGTGGAGTTTGGCCCGTATGGAACAAATTAACTCCCCCCCCCATGCGATCTGCAGAGAGCATTCCAGTCAGAGATGGACCATGAACTCATCCCCACAACCATGGGAGCCCAAGAGCCCTGCTCTCTCCCTGCCTGGGGGCTGCAGAGAGTCCGGAAAGCCAGCTCTCTGGAGAAGAGGCTCCCTTCAGCCTGGAGCCGGAGAGATGCCCGGCTGCTTCTGCTCCATCTGAGATGGGAGAGGTCCAGGCAGTGTGTCCCCCCCCCCCCCGCTCCAGGCCCTGGACCCCCTTATAGCAGTGGGGTGCCTGGGGCGGCCCAGAAAGGCCCCTCCGATTCACAGGAAGAGTTCGTCCTGACACTCCTGCTTGCCAGCCCTGGGAGGGGACTTTGGGAGCTGAGCTGGGCCTTCCTCTCTCCCCGCCTGCCTCCACGCTGGCTCTTGTGGTTGCAACACTGCAGTGATTCCACAAGCCCGGAATTCGAAGCATTTCCTGCCAGGCGAGAGGAGGCAGGAGGAGCCATGGGGGAGGGGAGGGAGCCTCTGGCCTTCCAGCAGCAGCCCAGCCCCCCTTTGCCTGGCTCCCTGCGCCAGAGGACCAGCTCCAGCTGAAGAACAGGAGGGGGGAGGCCCTCCCTGCATCCTCCGTGTCCCAGAGCCCCCCCCCCGTCTCTTGGGGGGGGGCAGGGCGTGTCTTTGGCCACCAAATGGTTCCCAAAGGCCCAGAGGCAAGAAAGGAGGAGCCTGGCTCCACAGTGGCAAGAGCCTCCTTAACTGAAGGGCATCAGGAGGGCCAAGAGGGGCATCACCAGCATCTGCTTGGGTGCAGAGGAATAAAAGACCCTGAGAAAAGAGGCGGGGGGTTAGTCCATCCTTAAAGGGGGCCAGGCAGGACTCTGCAAGACGCTCTCGTAGGCTGGCCAGAATATAAGCCTCCCAGGGGAAGCACAGAAAGCCAGAACCTGCCCCAGAGCTCCTCCTGGACTTGTCAGGGAGATGGAGACGCAGGAGAGGGGGAGGAAAGGATGGTGCAAGTACCCGCCAGAGACAGGCAGCCCAAAGCCACCTTTGCCACAGCCCCTTCTCCCTCCCAGTTCAGCTCCTTAGTCTCCAGGAAACTCTGTGTGCAAACACAGCTGCCAAGTGAGCCAACCAACAAGTTGGCACTGGCCGCCTTTGCGCGACGTTGTTGGTTGCTCACCTGGGAAAATTTTATGATGAGTCGAGGCAGGGGAGAGGGAAACCCCCCCCACACACACACACAGCAGCAGAGCAAGAGCGCTTCCCCACCCCTCACCCCTTCTTGACTGAGAAAAGGGCCCAGAGAAGCAGCAGGCAAGATTAGCTCAGCTTGCTTTTGGCCCCAGCCCAGCGGGAGGAAGGGAGCGTCCCGGCCCACTGTACAGGAGAGGTGCAGGGTTTTTTGGAGGGGGATGCGGCTCCAGGCAGGTTGACACAAGGCCCCACAGGGTCAGGTGGTAACTTGTGCATGGAACGAAGCAGCACCTTCATCCCGATGTCACAGGAGGAATTTGCAAAGCCTGACAGCCACAGCCAACCAGTTAATCTGAAAACAAGGTGTTTTGCTTGGGGTGAAAAAGCCATTACCGTATGGCGCCTTCCTCGTTTGTTTGTATAGCTGTCTTTACAGTTGGCTGCAGTCCGAGGAGGTCAAGGCTTGGCAAGGCTTCCCAGGGCCTGGACCTCTCCTGCCAGGCTGCCCAGGTCATGCCATTCCTCCCTGGCATCTTGAAACTCCCCGCAGGCAGCCCCAAAGGTGGCTCCGATCCAGCCTCCAGCCACTGCGAGGAGGAGGAGGAGCAGGAGAAGGAGGAAAGACCTTCCTCCCCCCCCCTCCCGTCTTCCTTGGGCACTCTTTATGCCCCCTTGTCCCAGATGTGGCTTAGCGCTGCCCCTGCAGTCTCAGACCTCCATGTCTGCAAGCAAACCAGGCCTGCCTTTTGTTACAAAGACAAAAGGTAACTTGTTTAAAACAAAAAACAAAACTTCCCAAAGTAACTTCTAGTTACTTGTAAATGATTCCTAAATAAAATTGACCAAGATTAGAAAAGGGCAAATTTGTCCCCAGACCCTGAAACAGCAGATCCTCCCTTAGGTAAGCCAAGGGGGAGAGGGTTTCCCCTTCGTCAGCTGATTCAATGGGGCTGCAAAGGGCCACGCCGGCTCCTCAGCAAGGGGGAAGGTGGGAAAAGCCAGGGGGGGGGGTTGCTTGACCCATCAGCTGGCCGGCCTCTGGTTTCCAAAGGACAAGCAGGGAGAGAGACATCTTCAGCTTCAGCTTCCTCATCATCACAAGAGTCACTTTTGCCTCAGCTCCTGGGGAGGAGGGAAGAGGCTGGCATTCAGAAGTAGCTAGCTCCCTTGATAAGGCTTCTCTTACTTCCTTATCTTTGAATGGGTTTTTTGTTCAACCCTTTTAAGTGTTGGGTTGCTCCCTCCAATCTCTCTCTCTCTCTCTCTCTCTCTCTCTCTCTCTCTCTCTCTCTCTCTCTCACACACACACACACACACACACACACAGAGTCCCAATCTCTTTCTTTGGTGTTTCTATGGAAACACCTCCAGACTTACAACTGTTCTCCAATTTTGCAATAAAAGTTGGATAGTGATATTTCAGCCGCCTCTTTTCTTTCCAGTCTCTTCTTCTTGCAGCTTCTCTTTGGCAAAACAATGGCCCTCCCTGCGCTCATCTCCCCCCTCCCCCTCCTCCTGTGTACACAAACATACCCATCTGGATTCCCAGGAGACCCCAAATATTTCAGGCTTGGGGTCATCTTTAAGCCCCCTCCCAACAGGCAAGCACACTTACAGAGACTTTCATTTGAGTAAAAACGGAAGGGAGGAAAATGGAAAAGCATGGAGGGAAGGACAGAGGGGGGGAGGGAGGAACTTTTGCAACCAATGCTTGAGGGACTCCAAACAGGCATGAAGCAGCCCCTCAAGCAGCCCCTCTCACTGGCTGGCTGTTATTGTCAGGCTGATTCACCCACCTCTCATTTCAGGAGGAACCTCAGTTGGGCTCCCCCCACCCCTGCAGCCTCTGATGATCATCTTCCAGGGTTTTTCCCCCAGAGAATCATGGGGACTGTAGTTTGAGGATGGTGCCATGCACTCTGGGACACAGGTCCCTCACAAGTTGAAACAAACTCCCAGAGAACTCTTTTGGAAACACTTTTTGGGGGGAAAGAGTGACCGATCTTTTCCACAGCTGCCAAAATGCCCCCAGGAATTGGCCCAGTGTTTTGCGGGGTCCCTTTCAAAGCCCTTCCAGAAAGGAAGCCCCTGGTTAATCCAAGCCCCACTTCCTTGCCCAGGGGCATGGGGGTGGCAGTGGCGTGCCCGGAGGATGGGCCCAAGGTCGACTTCTTCTGCTCCCTGCAGCCCCCTCCCTCTCCCCGTTCCCCCAGCTACTCAGAGCCAGAGGTTATGAAGATGAGCTGGGGGGGGGCAGCTCAAGGGACTCTAATTATCCTCTAAGCGTGAACGCCAGAGTGATTAATTAAGAGATAATAAAAAGAAAAGCAGGCGGGAGAGGAAATAACGGCTGCTTTGATGATAAAACCTGAGCTAAGCCAAGCAATTAGGGAAATCTTTAGGAAGAGTTAGCTCTAATCCCCTGGTAGCCACTGCCAGGGAAGGAACCAGCAGGGAGGGAGGGCCAGAGCTCCTCCAAGAAGGTGCCCCAGCTGCAGAGGGTCCTCCCTCCCCTGGTTGCTTGTTCCACAGAGGTAGACTGCTCCTGCTTGTGGAACCTTGACCTTGGCCCCTTCCAGAGCCAAGGGAGGGTCTCAGCAGGAAACGGACTGGGCTGGATGCCAGGGAGGGGGAGGCAGCCAAGGGGCATTGCGGGGGCTTTGGGAGCCAAAGGCTGCCTTCGAGACAGGCTTGCAAAGTCTTCCCCAGGGAGGGGCCACTGGGCCTGCTTGGTGCTTCTCAAGGTCTCCCTGACACAGGTGCTTCCCTTCTTCCCAGCCTCTGACTCTTGGGAGGAGGCCATCTCCAGTAGTTGTCCCCCCAATGACCCACAAGGGCCACGTTCTCGCCTCCACTTCAGAGAAAAATGTCTGGATCTAAATGTCTCTCCCCAGATCGCCAACCCCACCACCTCCTCACCTCTGCAGCGAAGCAGAGCCAGTTATGCCCTTGGCAAAGACCCCTCTCTGCCTCCCCCACCACCACTCTGGCCACCAGGTGGGGATTTAAAGCTCTTTGCTCAGCATCGACCCCCCCCCCCATTTCCTTAAGTGGCCTTTGGAACAGGGAAGGCCAGGGAGGGGGGATAAGCTCCCTCCCCCAGGTGGGATTCTCCTCCCCCACAGAAGCTGGGGTGGGGGCTCTGCTGCAAGGAGAGGAGGACCAGCTGCCTGCAGAGAGAGCCAGCCGTCCTGCCTCGCAGGGCAGCCTGCTGGGCTCTGCAAAGGCTGGGAAGGTCATGAGGCTGGCAGAGGGCAGCCGTCAGGTGGGCCCTGGGTTTGGCTGGCCAGGCCTTCTGCTGAGCTGAGCTGCTGGGGACGGCCACAAGGGCCAGAGCCCAGGAAGGAGGGGGGGCCCCTTCTACCTCCTGTTGCTGCAGCTGTGCCGCTCAGAGGGTGCTGGGTAGGTGGGAAAGCAGCACTTTCCTTCCCCCTGCCATTCTCCTCACTTCCCATCATCCCCAGCCTGGAGAAGCCAAGAAGATGCTGTAGCCTAGAACTGGGCCTGGATCTAGCACAGCTCAGCCATTTTTCCTTTTCCTATTCCCAGAAACTATGATAGACTGCCCCTGTGGTTGGAGGCTTTGCCCAGCTTTTCCCTTCCCTGGAGACCTGCTGTTGTTCCTAACGGCCAGAGCTGCTAAGAGCAGAAGATGGTGGGTTAAGTCATCCCACCCCGCCTCCCTTGGTGGGAAACCAGATGCCTCAATGGGGAGCCCCCCAAGCAGGGCTGGGAGTCAGAGGGAATCTGGACCTGGAAGTGCCACGCTCCGCCAACCACCTGGGTCAGACAACAAGCCCCATGAATCCCAGCCAGAGTGGCCCATGGCAGCTTCTTCTCTCCCTCCCTCACCCATTTCCTCCCCTGACAAAGAGCCCCTTCTGCCTCTTGAAGAGGAGGTGAAAAATCATCCACGGGCAGAATGGCTCTGGAAATGAATGAATATTTCAATTTGTGACATGCCATCATGGAAAGACCCCTGCCGGATGATTGAAAGAGGGTGGAGGGGAAGACAAATGACTTTCATTTAGATAAAATACAGAAAATTATTTTGTGAAAAATGAGGAGCGATGGAGCTTGGCCAGTGGCAGCCCAGCAACCCTCCCCCCCATTCCGAGGATGTGGATGTCGGCTTGCCCCCCCCTTTCTAATTAAGTGCCTGCGTGTCCTTTGAGTGGGGGAGGGGGAGCACAAGGGGCTTCAGCTTCTCTTCCCTCACTCCCTTCCCCAGCCTGGGCCTTTGCAGACATGCTGACTTCAACCCCCATCACCCTCAGCCAGAGCTCTGGTCCCAGCAAAAGTCTGCAGGTCTGGAATGCCAAAAGAAAATCCATCGGTGGGAGGGGGGGTGTTCCGAGCCCCCTTCACAGGCCCTGTTTCTCATTAGCCCCTTAATAGCCTGGGGAGGCCTTGTCCCATAAAGCCCCCTATATCCCTATGCATCTCCAAGGACGGCCTGCCCCTCCCCCCACAGGAATGCTGCCCTCCGAGGTCCCCTCCCTCCTTCCAAAGATCTGTTTCCTCCCAGTCCCATCAGAAGCCCTCCTCCCTCTTGCCTGGATGGATGGAATGGGGCCCTGAGGGGAGGGGCTGCCCCATCTATGCTCTCCAACTCCAGAGCCTGCCCCCCCCACACACAGGGCCAAGAGGGCAGTCAGCTTCTGTCACCCACATCAACGGTTTAATCCCTCCCCTCCATGCCCCCTCCCCACATCCCTGGACAGAAGGTGTTGTTCCTAAGGGCTGAGTTAGGCCATCCCACCCTGCCTCCCCTGGTGGGGAACCAGATGCCTCAATGGGGAGCCTCCCAAGCGGGGCCGAGAGGCAAGAGAGAGTGTTTTTTAGGTGAATTCCTAAAAAGAGATACACAATTTGGGAAGACGGAGATATACACACCCACCCACAAGCTTGGAAAACACCCAGGCACCTTCCTCCACCATCTCTCGTGGTAGAGTGCCTCTGAATGTGGGAGATCCACTGAAGAGGCCTTGCTCTCAGGCCAGGCTCAGGCAGGGCTTCTGGTCCAGCCTCCTTGCGCCATCCATGGCAGAGAGGGGTCCTAGAAAGATTTTTTTCCAAGTCCCCAGCCCATTCCCGAGGTACCAGGTGGGGCCTTTGGTCTGACCCACCTCCAGATGCTCTCAAGCTTTTTCTTCCCCGGAAATCAGGATATTCATGGAAACCCTTTGTACAAGTCTCTAGTCCTCATGGCTCCCCCCCCCCCAAATCAGAATTCCATGAAATCATTCAAGGAAGATTCTTTTTCTCTGCTACCTACATTTCTGTGCAAGATCCCACAAATGCTGAAAAATGCCCCAGCTGCCTGAAGGAGCCCAATTGTGACTGAGATGCAAGCCAGTTAAACACACACACACACACAGCATTTTATAACTATTAGTAACGCTAGCTGTTTATGGCATAAGAGATGGGAAAGGGAGAATGACGTCAGGCTTCACCCCCCCCTCCTCAACCCTCCCCAGCACAGCCACCTCGCTCGGATTCTGCCTGGCCCCCGCCTCCTCCGGGCTGCCCCCTCCATGGCCGTCCCGGGGTGGACGCCATATGCAAGCCAAGGATGCCAGGGGCTCGAGGGCCAGTCGGTCCCGCTTGGGAGCTCCGGCTCCAGCAGCATCGCAGGGCCCGGCCCCATCTGTAGAGAGAGGAACTCCCCCCCCCCAAACATACTCGCCATCCGCCGAGCGGCCCACCGGCACGCGCCCCAATCCGGGCGCCAAGGACGGACGCCCGCCGGCGCTTGGCAGAAGAACCCCCCCCCGCGACCCCGCCTGCCCTGGGGACTCTTCCTGTACGCCTCCTCTGGTTGGTCCGGAGGTGGTGGACGTTCCCCCGCCCAATCCTGGAGCGCTCCTGCATTCCCCCCCCCCCGTCCTAATTTCAACTCCAGGCGGGACGTCGAAAGGAAGCGAGGCGAGGCCGCCCGAGGGAGGAGTGAGCGGGCAGCGAGCCGCTTTTCCACTTCAGCTCACTCTACCTAGGAGCCGCCCCCTTCCTTCGCCCCCCGACCCGGCTCCTACTGAGGCGCCGCTCCTTTCCTCCCCGACGACCGTAGCCGATGGGCTCGCGGTCCAAGCGCGGACAACTTTTGACGCCCTCCCCCCCTTCCGCGCGGAGAACAGGGCAGCGAGGCCATCGCGCCCCGCCCGCCTCCGAAGCACAGGGCTCGGCTGAAGGGCTGCGGAGGAGGGAACGAGCGGGGCTCCGGCTTCTGGCCACTGCTGGCGGGGACCCGACCCGCGCCGACGCTGTTCCTTCAAAGAAAGCCTGGCGGCGGGTTTGGGGCGGGCGTGGCTGCTCCAGCGGAGCTCGGCCCGGCCCGGCCCAACTCTGCAGGGCGCCGGAGGTGGTCGCCTCTCTGTCCCACGCCGCGAAGCCTCGTCCAGCGAGCGAGCCATCCCTGCCCGGCCCGAGAAGCGAATCGGAGATACGAGGAGGCGCCGGGACACTACGACTTCTCTTGGCGGGTCAGGCGGGGGACCCTCCGGGCGGCGAGCAGGGGCGGCCGTCGGGGTGCCGCTTACCTTGCGCGAAGGCGTCCTCGACTCCCGAGAAGACGCACAAGAAGACCAACAACGGCAGCATCGCTCCCGGCGCGGCGGGGCTGGGTTCAGCACTCGCCCGCCCGCTCGGGGCCTCCTGCTACCCCGCGCGCCCAGCGCCGTCTTCGCCGCTGCTCCTTCCAGCAAAGGGGAGGAGAGGGAGGAGAAAGGAGGCGGGAGAGGAACCTCTGGGGTGGCGGGCGGGGGAGAGGGAGGAGGAGGAGGAGGCGGGCGGGGGGAAGGAGCGAGGAAGGGACAGTCGCCGGGGAGCGAGCGCGCGCCGGATTGGCCCAGCCGGGCGCAGGGAGGTCCGGAGACGGGGAATGCCGCTGCGCCGCCAGCCACGCCGCCCGCGCGCCCTGAGCGATGGGGATGGGAGTCCGGTGCTGCCCAGCGCCCGGGTCGGAACTGCCGAGCAGTTGGAGGGGGACGTTCCCTCCGAGACTCCGGCTTTCCCCAGCTTGGCCAGGGGCGCCGCCGCCGGGGCCGAAGGGAGGATGGCGGGGCGGGAGGCAGATGGTTGGCATCCTCACGTTTCTACAACAAGGTCCCCGCGGGCCCGACCGCCCCTTACCTCCGGGCGGGGCTGCACAGAGGCAAAAGCCGCAGCTTCCCGGGAGAGGCTCCTCTCGCGCTGCTGCTGTCTTCGGCTCCCCCATCCTGCGCCCGCTGACAACCCCTCTCCCACCTCGCACCTGTAGGATAGCAGGATGTTTCTGAACATGCGTAGAGTGCCTCTCCCTCGGCACGGACCAGCCCGGGCTTGCGTGGCTGATCTGCGACCCATCGTTTCGGCCGCGGCTGATATTCGGAAGCCTAACGGGGTGGGATGAGGAGCCGGGGAACCCCCGACAACCGGAGGTCGGACCTGTGTCCACGCCGGGCGTTTCGAGCATCCCTGCAAAGTCCAGCGGCCCGAGCCGAGCCCTCCGTCCTACAGGCGTAGAAGGTCGTTTGCAGAGACCCATCCACACGAACTACCGCCGGGGACTTCCTGATGGAATGGTCGGAGCCCGACCCTTCGGCCCTAATCGGAGAAGCGGGGTCTGGGACTGGGAAGGTTGATGGGCTCTCCGAGCTAACGGGGGGGGGGAGGAGCAGGCCGAGGGTCTAGACACCCCCGCCCCAACTCGCTTTGTGGCTTCCTCCCTCCTGGACTTCGAAGTCAGAGCCGGCCTTGTCCCCAGAATCTGGAGGACTTTCAAGCTGGCTTCGCCCCCGGCAATTCAGGGGCCTCCGTGGCGACACAGCACCCTCTCCTCCCCCCAGCATTGAGCGAGAGGTGGGGAAGTGACAAGGAGGAGCGTAACTTCCCTGCCCTCCCCCCACCTTCCCCTTTGGACACACCGGCCGGGATCCGTGAAAAACTTCCACCTTCTTTCGCTCCCTCCGAAGTTGGAAAGCGCTTTTCTGAAACTCCCTGGCGCCCTCCGGTGGCGACAAACCCTCAAAAAGACTGCTCTCCCTGGCGGGACGGGGAGCGGACACCCCCCACCCCCCCGGGCTCCAGGGTTGGCCTGCAAGCTTGAAGATAGCTCCTTCAAAGCTAGATGTACCAAAAGGGAAACTGAGGCTCAGCATGAGAGATATGAAGGCGTCACGTTCCATCCAGCCTCAGCGCTTGCTTGCATGCTATAGCCAACCTCTCGCTGTAATTAACTTCTTAATGAATTAATGAATGAATCCATTCACTGTCTCTCTGGGCCTGACTGCCCCTCTGCCATCCCCAGCTCCTTCGTCGTGGGCAGAGGCTGCTTCCCAGAAGATGGGCTGCACTTTCAAGGCCGCTGGGATTCTCTGGAACCTCCTGCTGCTGGTGTTTGATTGCCCCCCACCCCAGCTGGTTTTTTCACCGGGGAAGGGGTGTCTACTGGCAGCCACCACCCCCTTTGCTCTTCTCCCCATCCATTCCCAGGCACTGGGGGCAGACAGCAAAGGACCCTCAAGGAGAAGGGGTGCCGAGAAGGGAGCAGGGAAGCCTGGCCTGATGCACCAGCCAGCCACTTGAGTAATATTCCCAAGAGGGCATTTAGACAGAAGCCTGAGTGAGTTATTTAGTGAGAACATTAAGACAGCACAGGATTACTTATTTATGAGAACTTCTTGGCAGATCTGTCACTCAATAATTTATACCACTCAGCATTTAGCAGGGTCGCCAGTAAATAATTCAATTATTATAAACTAAGGGATGCTTTATGATATCTTGAATTACAACTTCCCCTCTGATTCAGGACCATAAATATGAGGAGCGGCGACCGCTTGCCCTGTGCCCTCACTGGGCTCCTCGCAGTGCTCTTGCCTGGCGGATGGGAAAGACTGGCATCGGCCCCTCTGCTGGCGCTTGCATGGCATCTCCTGGGCACCATGGCCTCACGCAGAATGCAAGCGCAGACCAGCCAGGAGGGTCCTGCATGGAAAGCAGAGGTGGAATCACTGGGGCAGGCAGAAGGGGTGCAGCTGGTGGCCCCAGAAAGATCTGCTGCTGAAGGGCTTTGGCCAAGGTCAATCGTGGCCTTATTTCAGAGCTGGGCACCGTCTCCAGGGCAGTCCATTGCCCCCAGAAATGATGATGAGGTTGGGGAACCTTCCCTCCCACACACACACCGACACATGCAGGCTGGCTGAGGAGGGCCATATCCTGCCACCGGCTGCAGCTCCAGGCATCAAGGGCAAATGCCCAGAGGCCTCTCGGTCCCCACAGTGAACACAGCATCCTTTTGTGCTTTGAGTGGGCTTCTCCGGAGAAGTCATCCTTCCTTCACCCCTCAGGAGACCCTGCCTGGCAGGGCTGCTCAGTCCAGGACAGACAGTGCAGCCAAACAGCAGGCAGCCCAGACCGGTGCCAGCAAGCCGAGGGGCTGGGTTGCAGCTGGGGCAGTTGGGAGGAAACACTCCCTGGTCTCACATCCTCCTCCTCCTCCTTCTCCTCCTCTGATGAGGGTCCGCTCTATTGGTGGGGGAAGCCAAGACTAGAGCTGGCCAATCAGCTTCCTGGGTAGCATGAGGCCAGCCAATGGTGGCTTGGAAAAGAATCCAAGGCAACACCTGTGGGGCTTAGCTCCAGGTAGGAGCCCAGTTTCTCTGAGTCCCGGGTTCAGCTTCTGATAAGCCAATGGCAAGCCAGCACCTGCCCCATCTAGCAGTTCCCAGTGGGGCAGAGTTGGATTAGCCATCAAGGGCTGTCCTTTGGGAGGCAGCCAGGCGAGCTGAAGCCCAGCCCTTCTTGGCTCATGGGGGTCCTTCCTGCCTGCTCCACCAGGACTGACCCTCCTCTTCTCTGCTTCTCCTTCCACGGGATCCCCCACCCCCCAGAGGACCCACACAGAAAGGCTTCACTTCATCTTTTAATGGGTAACAGCAGGCAAATGGCCCCTCCTGAAGCGCTTAGACACAACAAATACTCATCCGGAAACAGGGAGAAAAGCGGCTTTTCAATCATCGGACAGGTTGCTCCTTCAGCCTTACGAACTGGCGCTACAGGGACCCCTGTGCCAGCACGTGGGAGGCCGAGGGAGGCTGTGGGTGGGCTGGAGATGCCTCGAGGGGTGTTGAGGCCCATGAAACAAGCAAAGGGGCCTGAAGCTGATTAAACATGGCTGAGAAGAGCTGCGAATTCCCTGGGATAAAAGAAGCCATTATAAAATTCTCTGATTCTAGCCTTTCTCAAGGAGAGAAGAGTCCCGGTCTTCCTCTGGAGCGTTGCTTGACTTGGTCTACCTGGAAGGGCTGGCACCACGATAAGCTTTCATCAGGCCCTTTTGGCTGCCCCATTAAAACGGCTGGGGGCCGGCTGGCCGGGGGAAGCAGCCGCCTAGGGTCTTCTTGGGTCACAGCAACAGCAGAGCAGCAGCCAGGGTGGGCACCAGGAGTCCTCTGACCAGGAGAGAGCCCAGTGCCCAGGGTCCTAAGGTAGGAGAGGGGGGGGTCATTAATACTTTGGCAGCCCATCCAAAGGAAGCCAAAGTCATGGGGGTGGGGAATGGAGGCTGATCTGAGCCATGGAAATTGGGTGAGGGGAGCCAGAAGTGGGGGCTTCCCGAGGAGGGGGGGCAGGTTCTGCCACTGATTTGGGCAACCAACTCCATAGCCTGGTGGCAAAGGAGCTGAGAGCCATGTAAATCCCTGGATAGTTGCACTCATCTGAAGAAACGCACCAATTTCACACACACCCCGCCCCCCGCACTGGCCAGGCAGAGTCAGGCATCTCCATCCCCTGGGTGGACAGGAAAGCCCGACTGGCAGCCAGATTTCAGGCTGACGTGGTCTTCATTTCACTTGGGAGATATTAGGGCAGGGCAGCCTGGAGTCAGGAAGCCCCTTCCCTGACCTTGCCCATCATCCTTTCCCAGTGGGGCTGAGGGGAACTGTGGGTGTGTTGCTCAGGGGAGGTTTGCTTTGGCTCCTGTTTCCTTTTTACTGCAACTTTGCATACGACCCCCATTTTTTATTTTGGATTCCAAAGTTCCCAGAGGTCCCACTTGATCCAGACTGGCTGGGTCCCATCCCCGTCCCCATAAACCGCCCTCCTTTCTCCAGTCTTCCTCCCCATTTCCCCCACCCCCCCCATTGCAGCATGGCAGGGTTAGCCAAACAATGACTTAAAGAACTTCAAACAGAATTGCTGAATACCCACTAATGAAACCAATGAATAATGCAGAGGACAAAGGGAAGAAGACAAAGAGGGAACATTTGCTTCTGCAAACTTCGGGAGTGCAAATATTCTAAACACAGCTGACAAATTTGCGTAGATCTCAAAAATGGTACTTGGGCTGCCCTATTTGTAATATTCTTTACCTGGTTTGGACCTTGTGAACTCTGGAGGGGCCACAGAGCTTCCTTGAGGCCTCCTTTACTCCCTTGCAGAGCCAAGGGCCAACCTGGCAACTGCCCCACCTAGTTGAATTCAGCCCCCAAAATAAGGATCGTCAGAAGTGCCAGACTTTGCTGGGGACCCATTCAGTGGCGCTTGCAGACTGGAAGATTTGGGCTCCTCCCCAAAACAAGGACTGAGGGCTGAATTTTTATCCCAGCCTCAAGCAGGCAGGCATTTCTAATGGCCAAGGGAGGGGACCTGCAGCAGGGGGCAGGAATGCTGGTGCCAAATTGCTGGTGCCAAGAAGGAGGGGCACCTGCACTTCAGGCAGACATTGATGCTGCGAGTCTGCCTTTGGGGGGGGGTGCGGAAAAGTCTTTGCCAGCTGCAAGTGGCTTGGTTCAGCCGGGGGGGGGGAACAGGTACTGCCTTTTACCTGTACTTGCAGTGTTGGGAATACAGGAGTGCTGGAGGATGAGGCTGAAGGAGCTCTGGGCGGTAGAGGTCTGGGCCACGCAGGTGTAGGCTTTCCTCTGGTTGTGGTGCACCAGCTGAGTGAGCCAGGCCACCTGGCTCAGGGTGGTGCCGGCCTCAGTGTCCTTCCAGGTGTAGCTCACTCTCTGACCATGCCCCATCCCTGCCTCACAGTCCAGATAAATATGGCAGGAATCATTCCCCAAGGAGGAGACCCTTTCGGTGATATCTGGCAGGAGAGACAGGAGGGGTGCAATTCAGAAGGAGCAGGAGAGAAGACCTAGGATTCTGATGCAGGAAGGGGCCCTTGAGGCCATCCAGCCTAACCCCTTGGACCTTTCCAGGGAAGCAGAATCTTCCTTCCCTCAAACGCAGAATAGTTTTCTAGCTGTGCAGCAAGATGAATCAGCTTTTGGAATAGGCTACACCACAACTTCTGCCTGTCTTGCACAAACTCACAATATGTGACTGAGGAACTGAAAGTTCCACAGAAGAAAAAAATTGAGCAGTAAAACTGCTGCTCAAAGCACTAACCTAACGGGATGAGGATTTGGCCAGGGAGGTCACTCAGTCCAGCCAAGAGATCTGAAAATCAGACCGACCAAGGCTTGCCTTTTAAGAACATCCCCTAGCTCAGCCGAAAGCAGCGTGACACCCGCTCCGCCCCCCAGCCTCCTATCAACGTTTCATGCGTTAACAAGAAATGGGCAAACAAGGAGAAATGTGGAAGTCAAAGGGACTTGATTTCCTGGAGATCACTTAAGTTTGTCCCTTACGCCAAGTCCTGCCTGCTCCAACTTTCCAATACCTCTCCACTTCCTCCTCTCCCTCAGGGCAGCCTGAGTGGAGGGACCCTCTACATGCGACTGCTACTTATCTGCCACGCAAGGAGATTCCTTACTGAATACGGCCACCAGAAAGCTGCTGATCAGTTTTGGTGTGGAAGTGCTGAAGCTGGTGGAGATTTCGTAGGTGGTCCCGTCGCCCAAGCTGAGGTTGGCAATTCTGAAGGCCATGTTGTCTTCCTGGAAGGCTACCCGGTTGGCGTAGTCAATGTCTAGAATCGTGATCACTTTGGACTCCATCCAGATGGCAATGGCTTGTTTTCTCAAGGAGTCCCTCAGGAGGAGGTTGGTGAGCCTCTGGCCCTTGGGAAGGGTCACGGGCAGTGTGACGGCATCCCCCACATGAACCGACTTCAAGGTGACCTCAGGTGAGGAGGCTGCTCCTGGGACACAGGGGAGAGAGGAGCACATTCTGACGCCCCCCACCCACCCAGGAAAACCTCCTTGGAGACCCGGGGGGGGGACAGGACAGGACAGGACCAGCCAACCAGGAGACCCACTGATGTCCTTCTGGTGGGGGGACAATTTGCAGAAATAAATGCTCCCCTAACAGCTGTGAAACACCAGCCAGTTCCTTCTTTCCCAACTCCTTACGCCGGTTCCTTCAAGTCTACACCTGCTTTCCCACTCCCCAGCTGTGCTCAGGGGCCCCCTCCCAAATATTCCATTACACTTTCCATCCTGTTACTGGCCAGGAGACAACGCTTTCCGCAGCTCAGCACCACAAACTGCCACGCCTTGGTCTCCTTCCAGTTTCCTGGACTTTGGTGGAAGCTGCCAGTGTGGCCCCCAAGGGAGGTTGGACCCACCCAGAGGGGCATCATGCCTGTCTGTGTCCAGGTGAAGAAGCCGAAGGAGGAGAGGCCACAAACAACTATTTCTCAGGAGACCCCCCAGGTTGGATCCCTCCACTTAGCTGCCTTGCTGAGCAAAAAGCAAAGCCAATTCAAGCTGGGAGGCTCCAAAGAAGAGCACCTCTGACCATGGGAAAAGTGCCCTTGGAGGAAGAACATCGGTTGTCCCAGCCATTCCCAGCAGAAGAGGCCCCTCTCAGAGCCCTTCCTGTGGCTCACCTGCGGAGCAGAACAGTAGGATCACCAGGTGGACGTGGGAGTCCATGTCAGCCCTTCGGAGACAAATGGACAAAGTGAGTCACAAGGAAACGGGCGTCTCCTCTTCCTTCCCCCCCTCAGAAGGAACTCCCTTGTTCCTAGGGGTGGTCTGGAGAGCAAGTCACATGCCTCAGCTCTGTTGAGTGAGAAGAGAAGGAAGCTTCAGCAGGAGGAGAAGCCCCACTACTCAACAAAGTTCAGGGGAAAAGGCCCTTGGCAGGTGGAGAAAAGCAGCCGCCGCCCCCGCCGCCACCACAGCAGCTCAAAACGTGTCTCCGTCTGGGGCCCCGGGGCTCAGAATGCGGGGAGGGCCCACTGTCTTGGCTCCATTGTCACTGCTGCTGCTGCTGCTGGAGCTGCTGCCATTTTCTTCCGTTTTTTGGATGGATGCTTTTTATTGTTTTTTATAATTGCTTTAAATGCTTTATAATTTTAGAATTGTAAGTAGTCCAGAATTGGGGGGGGGGTATTGAAATCGAATAAATCAATAGATAATACTCCTGGCCTTAATTCCAGCATATAAATTTAACAAACAATTTATAGGTCCAACTGGAGGGCTCAAAACCTCCCCAGAACCAAGAAGCTTCACTTCTGGAAAAAATATGCAGTTGGTGCATCTTGTGGTTTCTAGCTTAACTCCTGCAAACCCTGGCCAGAGCCAGCTGCACGCTTTCCAAGCTCAACCTGGTGCAACCTGTAGCCTGGGGAGGGGGGGGGGTCCGTGGTTCTCTAGGACAGAAGACGAGATGTCTTTCTTAAGTAAACATCTAGGTAAAACAACGGCTCCTCCAAGTGTTGTCTTGTCTGACTGGTAGAGCGTCTTCGGGGGGAGGGGGGCAGCCTCACCCAGGCCCTTTCCGAGGCCCCATGGGCGCCAACCTTCCTCGATCGCTGGTGGCCTTTGCCTTCTACGGACCTTGGGTGTTATCTGAGTCCCTGCTTTGCGAGGGCGTCGCCGCTTGCTATGCTGTCTTGCTGACTTGCTATACATTTGCTGTTAACTGCAATTTTATGACTTGGGGATGGGGTTGTCTGTCCAGAACCGAGCAAACTGAGTCGTGTCGGAAACTGATCATAAATAAGGCCGCGGGGGACGTGAACAATACGATGCTGTCCGGAGCCTTGGGCCGAGAGACTCCGGCACTGGCCCAGCAACCTGCCCAAACCGAAGGTCCTGACAGCGGAGAGGATTTCAGAAGCTGCCAAAGCCCAGGGAAGCAGAGCGCGTTGGGGACCGAAGCCCCGCAGGAGGCTCGTCTTCCTCCCTCCGAGTGGAAGCGCGAAGCTCAACGCTCCGCAGCTACGTTCATTCGGGCCGACTGCGGCTGCACCGGGCTCGGGGCTGGTTGGGCAGGCAGACCGGAGCAGTCCACCGAGTCGAGAAAGGACGCCCTCCGGTGGCAGCGAAGCCTTGTCCAGATTGCAAAGGGGGCGCGCGGGCTGCAGCTCACTGTGGACGCAGGGCAGGACTGCGCTCTCTGGGCGGAGTAAATTCTCCATCGCTTCTGGAGAGAAGGCGCCGAGACCAAAGCGGGGGAGCTCAAGGGAAGCCGAAGGGGGCCCTCTCCGGAAGGAGCCTCTACTCTAGGAAGCGCCTTGCGTGGGTCACTAGCTGGGAGACCCATCGGTCGCCTGGCCCCGATCCCTCTTGGCCGGGAACGACTCTCGCATGGGAGGAAGGGCCCCCGATTCTAGCTGGAGGTAGGTGCGGTGGGAAGGACCTCCTGGGACCGTTTGGGGTCTGGAAAGAGCCGAGCGAGACACGTCCGCTGCACTTCTCCAAATCCCGCTGTTTCTGGGCCGTTGTGCGTGTGAGCGGGTCGTTGTGGGATGCTTCCCCGCTGGAAAAAAGCGGAGCTCTGCAAGGCGGGATTGTTCTCCAGAAATCCACCGAGCTGCCATTCCCACTTCCGCCCCACTGCCCACACGTTGGAGTTGCACCCGAAGACTTGCGTTGAATAAAATTAGGAAGAGGGCACCGTGCAGTAATCCTGGGGAAACACCCCCCCCCCTTCAGCAATGCCTGTGCCCCATGCCCCCTGCTTTGGGACTACTGATAAACTGATTTCATCACATCACTATCTATTAAAGCAACGAGACATTTGAAAATCTGACTTTTAAACTTGTCTTTATTTAGTGATTTTGTTCTAAACAGAAAAAACAGCTCCCTTTCACCCGCCAATAAAATTGGACTTTTAGTGCAAAGTCTTCTTCAGTGGATAAAAACCTTCATATTTATGAAGTACAGTACGTAATTAATAGGCACAAAATAAACTTTTTAAAAAGTGGAAATCAGATTAATATGCAGTTTGAACTCAGTCATCAAAACACCCGTCCTTACTGGGGGGTGGGGGGGGGGGGTGTCTTGTATGCAATAACTCCCAGAGACTCTGGTTGATTCAGCCACACAAAGCTGAGAGTCTGGTAGTATAAAAGGGCCGGAGAAATGACCACCAGTCACAGGTTATGGCCAGCTTGGACTCTGCCCAGGAAACCTTCCCCTTGCCCCTTGTTTATTTGCTCCCCATCCCTCTCAGGAAAGTTTGCAACCCATCTGGGTGTGTTTGTGGACTGCTGGCCTGAGACAGGCAGGACATCAGCTGGGCTGCCACCCTGGGTGCTTCTTCCTCCTTCTGAGAGACTGGGAGGGACTCTTGTGCAGAACCCTGCAGCTGGCCTGGCTCCTCAGGGCCATGAATGCACACTGGAGAGGTGTATTGCACCATCCTAGTTCTTTCATTGCACCATCCTAGTTCTTGTTCCTAAGTTAGAAAGTTCCCTTTTTGTTTTCCTGCCTGCATGCCTTAACCCCCAACTTTCTGGAAGAAACACTGGGAACCCCTCCTCTATTCTGTACAGCATCTTTGTTTCCAAAAGCAAACAAACAAACATGTTCTTTCTTGATTCCAGGCCTGCAAATTGGGTGGGACCAACCTCACTCGAGGAGGCCCTTTCCTCCTATGGGGAGGAGGACACCTGACCCTTTCTAACCCTGGGTTTAGAAAGGAAGAAGAATTAACCTCCTTCTCCCTCTTCGTGTCTCCCAAAACTTTAAGGCCTGATCTCCATTAGATCCAAATGGTCTCTCCAAATCTCCAGGTCTGCATTCGCCTGGCGTTTGCCTATGGATGCCATGGGGCTTGGAGGAAAACAGACCGAAGGATTCTGTGAAATTCAGGGAGAGGAGTCGCAATTCATTTTCTAGCCGAAATTCATGTGCAAGCCAGGAACGAGGATTTTAGGTCAAAGCATTTCAAACTACCTGTGAAGTGCTATCTGTTAGGTATAGGTCCAGGCTGCAAACTTAAAAAAGGAAAAGAAAAAACAAAGGGAAGGAAGGAAGTACTAATTTTGTGTTAAAAATTTAAAGCTGTGGGAGAAAGGGATGAGGACTGCAGTGTAATCTCTGATGAACTTCCTTTTTGGTGCTGACAGCATTGTGTCTGCTCTTTAACTCGTTTTTTACAAAGTGCAACATCACTCCTTCACTCCTTTCTTTTTTGCTTTCTGGTTTTTTTTTTACGAGTACCAACATATAGATCATTTATATAAATAAACATATATAAATATCATAGTAGACATTTATGTCCCAAGAGGAAGCTATGTCCTCCCTCTTTCTTGATGTGCAAAACACCAGTTTGGACTCTTCTGTTCCCATCAGAAACCATCCAGGCCAGGCCAGCTTGACTCCTGCGCAGAACAGCAGGGTTGAGCCCCCCCCTCTCCCCGGCCCACCGCCCAATCGATCCCACTGTCAGTGGCTGCTGCAGACCGGAGGTTTCCACGCCTCGCCTCACTCCTCCAGCTCCAAGATCCTTGGAAGACCTCAACAGGCTCAACGGGAGAGGCAGGCAGGTGGGCTCTCCTGGGGGGCAGGTGGGGTGGGCAAAATTTCAGGGCAAACTTGACTGAAGTGGGCATCCATCTGCAGTGTGTGCCCAAAGTGACTCCTTCTCTCCCGAGCAGATTTTTTTCTGGCACAGTTTGGGGAGCTGGCAGGTTCCCCCTTGATCAGGCACCCTGCAAACAGGCAGGATTATTTTAGCTTCAAAGTCCATGAAACATTTCGTGCCTCAGTTTCCCTTCTACATTTGCTGAAATATCCTACCTTTTGAAAGAAGATACTTGGGCTGGGTTTGGCTGGATGAAAAAGATACGGATGGAGCTTGAGGAAAAGGCCCCACCAGCTGATTTTGAACGAGCCTGGAATCCAGTGGGTTTCCCCAGCTGTCAGCCTCTTCTTCTCCTGCTTTCTCCTTCCCACTCTTACTTTTCTTTCCAGCTGTTCTTGGAGGGCCCACTGGCTCTGGGCAGCTGCCTCGCCTTCTTGGGTTTAAAAGATGCAGCATTTTGATGGTTTACAGTAACAACACGAAAAGGGCAGCTGTGATCACGCAGGGTGTGTGTGCACGTGTGCAGAGGCTGGGACCCTCACGGGTCCTCCTCAAGGCTCCAGCCACCTGTGGCTTGGGGATCCCATGACCCAACGTGGCCAGAGCAGAGCTGCGTCCACGGAAGCCTCCCTTGCAGGGGGCCTCAGCCACGGCCACTCTCAGGCCTGTCTCCCCGGTGGTGCATTTGGCTGCCCTTGTGAGCCCGGCCTCTGTCTCTGCCTGGTCTGAGGAAGGGGGCAAAATAAAAGCGCACAGGGGGCGGAAGAGTTCCTTTTCTTGGGCGCTGCCTTCTCTTTGGGTGAGCCGCTGCCCCCTCTGCAGCTAAACAGGCTGGCAGGAGAGCAGGGGGCACCCCGGCCGGGGGGGGGGGGGAGGCTGCGTCAGATGCCTAGAAGCTATGACAGGCTGGTTCCTCCAGGGGGACTCAAACGTTGCTGATCCGCACACTCAGTGGGACGCTTTCCCGCTCGGCTTTCTCCCGGAAGGATTCCTCCAGCTTCAGTTTCTCAGGGTCCCCGAGCCGCGCAGTTTCCTGGAGGCAGCACGGAGGGGCCACCTTGATCACTTGCTCAAAGAGGCTGAAGTCAGCCACGTACTTCCCGCTGGCCGAGAGAGAGATGACCGGAGTAAACTCGTAACCCCACAGAATCTCCTCGGGCAAGTAGGAGGTGCGCACCTGGCAGGTGGCACTGGTGGACTCGACGGTGCCGCTGAGGATGACCACCAGCTCGAAGTCACCTTCTCCGGTGCGCAGGGCCAGGTCCCGGAAGGGGCTGCGCTCGTTCACCACGTGGTAGAAGGTGAGGGGCAAGATGAGGAAGGGGCTGTCGGAAGACGTGTCCACTTGGAAATCC
The DNA here is from genome assembly GCA_033807585.1 of Hydrophis major. Classification (NCBI taxonomy): domain Eukaryota; kingdom Metazoa; phylum Chordata; class Lepidosauria; order Squamata; family Elapidae; genus Hydrophis; species Hydrophis major. Next base: position 106,715,608 of record CM066333.1, on the reverse strand, counting down.
ACGTTGACCTGGTTCAGCTGGACGTTCTCCCCCTCTTTGGTCAGGTGGGTCTGCAGGAGCTTCCCTGTCACCTGGCAGCCAATCAGGAGGCTCTTCCGCATGTTGGCCACCCGGATCATCAGGCAGGTCTTACCATCGTGCTGAGCCACCACGGCGCTCCGGCTGAACTTGATGGTCTCCGCCCGCTTTTTGGGTCGGGCGATCTTGGCCAGGAAGGTGCCAGTGATGAAGATCTCCATGATGGTGGTGAGGACCAGCTGGCTGATGAGCAGGACGATGGCCAGCGGGCATTCCTCGCTGATGTAGCGGAAGCCGTAGCCGATGGTGGTCTGGGACTCCAGGGAGAAGAGGAAGGCCCCGGTCAGCGTGTGCACCTGCATGACGCATGGCGTGTGGTTGGCGGGAGGGTCGAACTCCAGCAGGTCCCCATGCAGCAGCGCCACCAGGTACCAGACCACCCCGAAGAGGAACCAGGTGCCGGCAAAGGAGGCCGAGAAGAGGACCAGCTTGTAGCGCCACTGCATGTCGATGAAGGTCGTCCAGAGGTCCTTCAGGTACAGGAAGCGCTTGTCCGCGATGTGCTCCATGCGCACGTTACTCCGCCCGTCTTTGGTCATGACCCGCCTTTTCCGCAGCGCCGGGCCAATCAGGGGGTGGCTGTCGGTTTGGGTGGTCTGGCTGTAGTACACCTTGGTGGCCGAGGTCATCTGGGCGGAGGAGAGAGCAAGTGGAAAGAGGGACAGGTAAGGGGGTGCTCAGGCCAGAGGGATTCAAGGCGGGGGAGTTTGGGATGAACCACAAAGGAGCCCTCCACCTCCACAACCTTTGTCCCATGGAATGGCACTTCTGCTGCCCCCCCATTCTTCCTCAGTTCTACAGTCCTCTGGTTTCCTTGAGGTGCTCTTGACCCCCTTTCTGTCACCCCACAGCCCCCTAGCTCACAGTCCTAGGGGTTCCTAGCAGCTTCATTTCATTTTTGCACTTCTGAGTTAGTTGCTGCTTGTTAGCCTACGTGTCGTTGGCTGCTGAAGGAAACAGGATGCGATTAACTGAAAGAAACGGGGAGGGGGGGGATTCTCACAGGGCAGGTCCTTGGATGAAAGCTCCTTGGATGCCCATTAAGGCAGGGCCAAGGAAGAGCTGGAGTCCAAGGGACCCCCTCCCTCCCAGCCTTGACCTAAGGCCTCCTGCCCTGTGGTCAAGCAAGGCACATGAACCCCCTTCCTCTTGACCAGGCTGCAGCCCTCCAGAGGCCCCTGCTTGATTGGAGCCCCCTCCTCCCCCCTTCCCTGCATGTGAAACCCAACGAATGGGGTGGGGGGACAAGGAGGCCAATTCGCTCTCTCTCTCTCTCTCTCTCACACACACACACACAAACACAAGAGTAGGTTGTCCATCCTTCCAGCTCTGCCCTTTTAATCCTGTTCCTAGCAAAGAGAAATGAATCCCTGTCCCACCCGCCGTTTCCATGGAGGGAGGAAAGCGGCACCCTCTGTGGGCCCCAGGGGGCCTCTGCCTTTCCTACAGCCCTGGCCCAGAGACCACACACCCCCCGTCCCTTGGCCAGAACGGCTGTGGGCTTCAGCAGTTGCCCCACTTCTGAGAGTAAAGAAGCAGCTGCCTCTTGGCAGGGCAGGGCCCCCCCCCCAGAACTGTCCCCAAATGGAGAGCCTGCTCTTCCAAGAGACCTTCCCTCGCTTTGGACCCCCACCTCTGGGCCGAGGGGAACCAGCCGCCAGTCCCTCCGCCCGCTTCCTTTCGTGGCTTCCCCTCTGGGCTCCCTGGCCAGCCTCCATCAGAGGCCATGGCTGTCTGCCGCCCTGTGGGGTCTCTTCCTCTGCTTGGTGGCCCCCGCAGGTCCCTCCATAACCTCTCAGGCCGAGGGGGAGGCAGCCCAGCCTCCTTGGAAGCAGATGCCCATCGGGGTCTCCAGCTCCCCGGAAGAAGAAACGGGGGGGGGGGGAGGATGGGGGGGGCTCTTCCAATGTATTACCCCAAAGCTGCCTGACTTCTACATGGGGGCAGAAGCCAAAGGCTGGCATGCTCTAAGTCACACGCTGCTCAGGGACCCATGCTAGGCAGAGTTGGCTCTGCATGTGGGAATGGATCTGGCTCTGGGTTCAAGGGAAGGTGGGGGGAGGCTGTTTTTCTTACAGAAAGGGCTATTGTGGCAGTTGCACCACTGGCAAAGTTTGGAAGTTTTGCCAACCTGGAAAACCATGTCATCCAGGCACACAACTATGTGCACTGTGGGAATGGAGCCAAATTCTCCCTCCTGTCAGAGGGAGCTTGGCAAACTGCAGCTGTGGTTCCAGGATGAACCTGGTCTTGAAGTTTACTACTCATGTTAAACATTGCGTAAAGCAGGATACCCCTCCGGTGCATCTGGGACTGCAGCATCAAACTGTGGACATGGCAGCCTCCGTAGTTTTTCCCGCCCCCCCCAGCAACCCCCCCTCTTGAGTCCTAATCTTCCAGGCTTCCCAGAAGGACCCAGTGGGCATATACAGAGGGTGCTATTTGCCAGATGCCATGAAACTGCACCTGTTGAAATGCTGCCTTTCTTTTCTCCCCTAAACAGTTCCTTCTCACTCTCACCCTCCCCCCATCTGCCCCCCCCATGGCACAGAGCGGTCCCTCAAAAGGCCCCTAAGTGGCTGCTGTTAACATCTCAGCAACATTAAATATTAACTCCATGTGCTTCAGCCTGCATTCATTAGGCAGGGAACAATGCTGCTACAGCCTGTAAAGGTTTACAGCCTGTTTTACAAGGAGAACATAATATATAACTATTTTTCCTCTGGAAAACCTGGCCAGGGCTTAACTCCCAAAGATTGCCTTCTGCCTGGGGTTCTGGCTGTCGCAGATCTGGGTTGCAAGTGCCTGGCCCTGTTTTGGGGGCAGCCGGGATCCTCAGAGAGATGGATTCGGAAGGGGCCCGGCCTCTCTGCGGAACCAGGGAATCAGCCTCCTTTGGAGGCTCCAGGCAGCTTCCTCCTGCCTATTGGGTTGCATCTGAAGAAGAGGGGGCCACTCTGCCCCTCCTGCTGAAAGGTATGCCTTCCGAAGGCTGGTGAGCCAAGGCGGCAGCCCCTTCCTCACCTTCAGCAAATGTGGTTAAACTGTAAACTAGGCTTGTCTTAAAGGCTGATGCTGCAGAAACATTTCTCCCTCCAGGGCAGCCGGGTGGCACTCAGAACAAGCAGTAGCTTGTTAAAACTTGTGTTTGGGCTTTGAGGTCTCTGGCCAGGGCAGGGGATCCACCGGGAGCTGAAGTGGGGCATGCTGGTTGCAGAATCCCTTAGGCCACCAGACTTGAAATTCCAGACCTAGACAACCTAGAACTACAACGACTTCAGTCCGATCTAAGTATAGTACATAAAATTATATATTGCAATGTCCTACCCGTCAATGAATACTTCAGCTTCAACCATAACAATACAAGAGCACACAATAGTTACAAACTCAAAGTAAACCGCACCAAACTTGATTGTAGCAAATACGACTTCAGCAACAGAGTGGTCAATGTCTGGAATCCTCTACCTGACTCTGGTTTCTTCCCCAAACCCCAAAAACTTTAACCTTAGACCTCACTCCTTTCCTAAGAGGTCTGTAGCAGGCATGCATAAGTGCACCAACGTGCCTACCATCCCTGTCCTATTGTTTCTTTTTATTTTTCTTATAAGTATCCATTTCATGTGTTCATAACCATGTTTATACTTATACCTGTTATCTAATAATTGCTTGACAAAAAAAATAAATAAAAAAATAAAATAAAAGGCCAGCCGGCATCCCTTGACCTCTTGGTAGAGGCTGGGCTGGACAACGATCTGGCGGAGATTGCATCCGAATGACTCACCCTTTGCTTCCCAGCCACTCTTGCAGCCATGCTGGCCCTGTGGAAATTTGGCAGCCTGGGATAACTGTTCCCATCATGCTCAGCTGCCCAGGAGGGGAGGGAAATATGGGCCGAGGCTCCCCACTGGACCTCTGCAGGCAGCAGATGTTGGAAACCGCCAAGCTCAGTTGCCCAGGATCCGGCCAGGCTTGTGGGGAGGGGGAGGAGGTGGGGGGGGATTGAAAGCATTTGACTGTTTGGTAAGAAGAGCAGGCAAGACAGAAGCCCCATTGTCTGCCCCCCAGGAGAAGGCCTGAATGGAGCTTCCAGGAGACAAAAAGCGCTTTGAGAAGGCCAGCTCCAGCTCGTTAGTATGCGAGGGGGAGCCACAGCCTTCTCTGGCTTGCCTCCCCTTCCCTCCTCTCCTGGCCACCCCAATGGGTATGAGTCTTGCCACCGGAGCTCTTCGGGTCGTGTTCATGGCACCCCCCTGGGATTCACCTGTTCTGACCCCCAGCTCACTGCCAGCACAGGGGGCACAGCCAGGCCCTTGCCTCCTGCACCTCTCTGCTTGCCAAGTATGATGTTGGGGGGGGGGGCTTGGATTCCCCCCTGCAGGAGGGCCAGGAAGAGCCAAGTTTGCAACGTCTCTCTGTTCCTCTTCAGCTCAGCTCCAGACTCCGCTGCGCATCTCCACTGCTCTCTTAGAGGAGGGGCTTCTGCGCTTGGGCCAACCGGTCGTTTACACAAGGCTTCCACAAACGTTCCAATGATCTTAGCTTCCCCTAAAGTCAGGCAGGAGATCCACAAGAAAACCAAGCCCCCCACCCCCAGTAGTTTCCCCTCACTTCAGCAGGAAAGGAAACACCCCCCAAAGTCCACACTCTGATATACCCAACCTAGAAGCTCCTGGCCTGGGCATCCTGGCTCTGCCTGCCACAACCTTTGCCCTGGCAAAGTGGAATGAAAGCACGGAGTCAACTGTCTTCAGGCCACAACATTGATCCCAGGAAAAGAATGTGGCCTCAGGACTCAGCCTCACCTCCAAAGTCTGACAGGGAAAGAAATCTTCCTTCCCAAAGAAGGAGAAATGTCAGGAACGGTCTGGGGGGCAGAGACCCTTTCTGCCGGGGTGGGGGGGGGGAGAGTTTGGTTGCCAGAAGAGAAAGACAGACATTTCAGGACGACCAGCCAGGCAGCGAGTGAGCGAGTGCCTGACTGGCCCACCTGGGGGGTTTCTAGGGAAAGGGGGGGCAGGCTGGGAGAGTCGGGGCATCCCTTGGGAAGGGCAGAGCATCCGGGTGGGAAGGGGTGCCTGGACTTCCCTGCCTGCCCAAATCCTCCCTCTACCGCCTTCCTTCCACCCAATGCCCTTGTTTTCTTCCCCTTTGGAGGGAGGGCCACAGCCCCCCTCCTCTTCCAAAAAGGGTCCCCAACCCAGACCTGGAGTTCAGCCCCAAAATGTCTCTTTTCGGAACCCCTGGAGGTTTTCGGTCTCCTACTTTTGGGAAAAGCCCAGCAGGGTGGGAAGACCCTCTTCCTGTCTATCCCCAGACAGCGAACTCGGGGCACTGAGATTCCCCTGGGTTTTCCACCTGGAACAGCCCACCTCCATGGCTGTGTGTTCTCCCTCGGGGAGGGGGATCTGAAACCCTGGGAAGAGAGGGCAGGCAGAGGTTGCTAAGACTGTCTAAGAATGCAGGTGGCCTCCCGCCCCTTCACCTGCTGAAATGCCAGAAGGGGCTCCTGAGCAACCCCCCCTCGTCTCCTGCATCCCCCCGTCAGATGTTCCAGCAAGAGGGGCCCCGACCCATGGGGGGACATTTTGAACTTCCCACGTCCAAGGTTGGACTGCCTTACCTTGAGCTTGGAGAAGGCTTGGACTGCAAACGGGGGGGGGGTGGGGGTGGGGGTGGGGGACCTTCACCTCCAGGCGACCTTTTCTCAGCGCCCGCCTCAGCAGGAAGGAGTCAGCTCCCCTGTTTTCCCAGCTGACCCCGGGCGAAGCCTTCTCCCCACAGGACTGGAGAGGCAGAGGCTGCAAGGCTGCGCAGACGGTGGTGGGGAAGACGGGTGAGGCGTTCTCACCATCAAATCAGCATCGCCTGGCTCTGCAAGACTGAGCCTCCCCCATGGATTTTATGCCTCCTTTTCCCCCTCTCCACGGCTGACAAAAGTTTGTTCAACTTCAAGTGAATGAAAGGATTATTTTTTTAAAGGAGGGGGCAGCCGAGGGAGGCGACTGACGTCCTTAGCCGGCCTATCAGACGAGAGCCTTGCCAGGAATTGTGGAGAATGGAGAAGCAGGAGGAGGAGGAAAAGGGGAACGCTCAAAAGAAAGGAAAGCGGGACAAGCAGGAGAGAGGAGGGAGAGAGAACTCGGCAGTGGACCAGAGGGGAGGGGAGGGGGGAGCCCCCTGCCTTCTCCTGGGTTAGAGGTTGGGTAGAAAGTTAATGAGCTGGAAATCAAGGCTCTCCATCCAGGCTAAGGGTCACAAGGCAAAGCGGACAGTGGCCATGCAGGGCGACGAGAGGCCAATAGGTTTTAAAAGCCACTCACCCTCTGCCTGCAGGGGTCGCCCACCTCTGTCCGGGCTTTTTTGCTGGGGGTGAAATGGGGCAGGCGGCCGCCCCACCGGGTGGCTGTATTCATCTGTGCTGGGGGGGGGGCGCGCGTCCCCGGACCCGTGCACTCTCTGGGTTAAACCAGGCAGGGCTCTGCTTGCTTCTCCTCTGTGCTCCGTCCCCCGACCTTCAGTGCAGAGAGGAGCTGGACTTGCCCGGGAGCGCCCCTGGCCCAGATGAAGCGCCCACCCACCTTCAGGGGCAGGGGGCTCCCACGTCCTCTCCTTGCCTAGTCTGCAGCAAAGGGACCCCCAGGGGCCACTGCCCTGACCGGAGGCTGCAGGTCTCAGCGCTTGGGAGCCCATCCAGGCCCTCAGCAGGCTCCTGCGCCCTCTGCCTGTCAAACAGGGAACTGCGGGGGGGGAGAAGGCAAGGCAGCCGCTGGGCCTTCCTTCCACGTTTTCAGGAGCTCCGGTTCCTTTTCTCGTTCTAGAAAATGAATGCCATGAACCTCGATCCTTTCTTCCCAAGCTATAAATCTTCTTTCAGGCAAAACCCTCCTCCTTTCCAAAGTCTCTTGTTTTTAAGCTAAATCTGCTTCTTGTTTCCTTCTTCTTTTCTCTTTCTTTTTGGATGATTCTGGTACTGTTGGAAAAAATGCCAAGCAGAAAACAGGCCCAGTGGTTCTGCATAGCTGAAGCCGAGCAGGCTTCCGTTAGCAGGAACCCTTTGACCGGAGTGGTCTGTGACCCCCAAGCCGGTTCCACAAATGTACCCCGCCAAGATCTGAGCCAGAAGCGTGGCTTCATTGGTAGGGAGGGGGTTGGGGCATTCTTGATGTGTTTTCCCTTTGCCAGCTTCTCTCACAGGTTCTGCCCATCTTGCAACTGGCCACTAAGCCATTGGATCCTGATATTCTCTGCCTCATGGGCGCAGCTGGCCTCCTCCTTCTCCCTCCCTTGCTTTGCACAGCACCAGAGACCCTTTGGGTGTTCAGGGAGGCCTTTTCCTGCCTTGGTCATAGGAAACATTTTACGCGCAGGCAGCGCAGGATGCTGGCTGGGGCCATCACACTGGGTTCCCATGCCTGAACACCTCTGTGGACAGGAATCAAATGCTTCCATTGAATCTCCTTTACATTGGGAAGCAAAAGGAGGGGAAGTGTCATTCCTTTTTCTTGAACCCTTTCTCGACTTCTCAGGCAAGCTCTCATCCATGGGATTGACCAGTGCTGCTCTATCCAAGCCTTCACCAGATCCAATTCCACTAAGTTTTTTCAGGATCAGCCCAGGCTAACTGGGAACTCTAGGGCAGTGCTGAGTTGGTGTCCTCTTCAGCAAGGATCCCTAAGTATATCCCTCACAATTTGGGCAATGGGCCCCTGAACAGCCCAGCCTCCCCTTGGGGTAGGCAAGTTTTCAGCTGACGATCCCTGGTCTGGGTCGAAAGTTGGCATCGCTTCCAACACAGGTCGACCCTCCTTCTTTGCTTTGTGAGGGTCCTGCAAGGAAGATTCTCTCCCCCCCACCAGATCTCCTGCCTGAGGTGAGACAGAGACCTGAGGTGGGTGAGAGAAGTTTGCAGTCATAAAAGGCCCTGGCCCAGGGGCCGAGGAACATCCGTTTCCTCTGGAGTTCACTGTCTCACCTCCCCAGGTCCAAAACAAAAAAACCCCAAACCAAAAAGCCATGGAAGTTGAATCAGCTGCCTTTCTGCTTCTGCCCGCAGGGACCGCTGCTGGGAAGCATGGGTCTGGAGGTGTAGTTGAGACCATTAGTTGCCAGCAAGGACCCTGCTCCCCTCCACTGCCCTCTGGCCTAGGGATCTGTGCACCGCAGGCTTTGATGCGCATCCCCGTGCAATTCAGCATTCCAGCCGGAGGACGTTCAGAGCAGTTGCCTTGGTGACGGTAGGGAAGAAAGGGCGCCTGGGAAGGGGGTAGATGACACACACATCAGGAAGGAGGGAGAGGAAGAGAGATCGGGATCAGAGATGAGCTAAATTTAGGAGGAAGCTGAGGAGGAGGAGGAGGAGGAGGAGGAAGCGGGCCCGGGCGTCTGGTCTGGGCTTCACCCCCAGCCAGGGATGTCCTGCGGGCGGCGGGCGAGATGAGTGTGCGAGGCGGAGCCGCTGCAATCGCCCAGTCCAGAGCGCGGAGCCATTTCAGCACCATCAGGTGAGGACAGCTCCAGCCCAGGGCTGGCCGGGTCGGGGTGGGGTGGGGAGGTCGGGGTCCCTGGCGGCTCTGTCTGGGTAGAGGGGGCCTTTGCATGTCCATCCTTCCTCTTCCGGGGGCTTCTGAGGTCCCCGCCAATTCGATGGAGCCTTCTTTTCAGAAATCAGGGCAGAGCTGAGTTCTGGTGCCTTCTGGCGCCTCCTTCACTAGAATAGCAGTCCTGCTGGATAGGCCGTCTTTGGTCAAATTTGAGGGAGGGGATTTGAATGTAGGTGCGCTCCCCCGTATTATTAATCTAAAACATGGGTTGGGCTTGCGGAGCAGGAAGAGGAAAAGCCAAAGTTGTGCTTGAGAAAAACCAGCAGCTCTCTCTATGAACTTTGCCAGGCATTCCTTTTCCCTGTGGATATCAACACAGTTATTACTATTCGTCTTATTTCCTAGTAAGAACATCTGTGGGCTAAATAAATTGATATTTCACGCCAACTCAGGAGCCTCCGGAGCCAGAGAGGTTTGGAGCCTGCTAGGAGGTGGAGGCAGGCCTGGGATTCCTGCAGGCTCAGCTCAGCACAGGGGTCATCCCGTGAGCCCCTGGCCCAAGGGTTGAATGTGTGGGACCCCTGTGGCCAGTAGGACCCCATCCCCACCCAGGGCCTGTGTCCTCCAGGGGTGGGACAAGGTGGCCCAGCTAACCCCTGCCTTCTCTCCTGGCACACGAGAGAGTGGATGGATTTCCTGGCAGTGGGTTTGAGGTTGGGGGCCCTGCAGAGCAGTCAAACTGCCTCCCCCCATGAAATCAGATTTCTGTCCCCTTCCTCTGATAGAACATGTGGCATGGAGGCTGAGCAGGGAGGCCTGTCACTCAGCAAGTTTACACCTGCAGCTGCCAACTCACTCCGTGCCCTTGAGGGAGAAAAGGGGGGATACCTAGGGCTTCCTGAAGATTTCCCCCCACCCCCAGTCCAGGAAAAATGGAAATGGACTTCACCATCAGGGCAGAGAACGGGCCCTTGTTCCCACAGCGTCCAAGCCGTTTCTCTTCTAGTCCCTGAACAACGAGAAGCCAAAAATATTTTTCAGGCTGCCCTGTCTCCTTCAGACAGACTCCAGCTCACCTGCCCCATCCCAGCAGCCCTGCCCACTTCCTCCTCCCAGGGTTTGCCCAGTTGCCACTTTATAAAGCCAGCAGTCTTTCGAGCCCAAGAAGCTTGTCTAAAAGTAGGGCTCAACCTTTGGCCTGTCCAGAAACGGTGACCCAGCAGAGTCTCTAGATAACCTGGATTCAAGAGGGCAGAAGAAATCTCTTTTCCCCGGTTCCTGCCACCCAGCAGCCCCCCCTTTTCCCCTCCCCCTGAAGCTTTTGGACTGGCTCAAGGGTCACTTGCTTTCCAAGGAAGCAGCCTGGAGAATATTTACAGCGCAGGGAACCTTTGCATCGGTTTCACAGTGTGGGCACTGTTTAAAAATAGCCTGCCTCTTAATTGGAGAAGGCCATCTGGGTAGTTTCTTAGCTTCTCCTCCTGGCCTCGCACGAAGTGTGGTGGCAAGGGCCGGCCCTGCAGCAGAGCAGTCTAGCCTGCTCCTGAGCAAACACCCCCTCCCCCAGGCCCTTAGGCACTGGCAGGGTTTGCCTCTGCTCTGGACTCCCAAACCACAGTGAAGGGTAGGGGCCACTTGTGTGCTCTGTTTGCTTGCAATTGTGCAAAGCCAACACTTATGGACAGCTGATGAGTCCGTGTTTTGCAAAAACCCAGAGTGTGTTTCCAAGGGCAAAGTTCAGCCCGCAGACACCCAGAAGCCTCCTGGGAGCATGGTTCAATTCTCAAGCTCTGTGTCCCAGGTGGGCAACCCCCAAATGGGGTCACCCCCCCTCTTTTCAGCCCACCCACTCCCCAAAGCAGCTTAGTAACCCTCAGTTTTGCTCCAGGGAGATTCCTTCTCTGTGCGGTCTGTGGCCTTCCGCTGTGCCGCCTTCCTCACTCGGGGCTATGGCCTGGCTTTCCTTGCAGATCTGGAGGCTGCCCAGCGCTACGATGGCCAAGGACAACCCGGCTTTCCCTGCCATCCCCAAGACCCCTGTCTTTGAGGGCAAAGCGCCCCTTTCCTCACAGCCAGGCAAGTCGGCGGCCTTGTGGCGCCTGGGCGAGGGCCCCGAGAAGCCCGAGAAGAAGCGTGGGCGCCAGCGCTATGTGGAGAAGGATGGCAAGTGCAATGTCCAGCACGGGAACGTGCGGGAGACCTACCGCTATCTCACCGACATCTTCACCACTCTGGTGGACCTGAAATGGCGCTTCAGCCTGCTGGTCTTCATCCTGGCCTACGCGGTCACCTGGCTCTTCTTTGGCCTCATCTGGTGGTTCATCGCCTACTGCCGGGGCGACCTGGACCACCTGGGGGATGATGCCTGGACCCCCTGCGTCAACAACCTCAACGGCTTTGTCTCGGCCTTCCTCTTCTCCATCGAGACCGAGACCACCATTGGATATGGGCACCGGGTCATCACCGACAAGTGCCCTGAGGGCATCGTGCTGCTCCTGCTGCAGGCCATCCTGGGCTCCATGGTGAATGCCTTCATGGTGGGCTGCATGTTCGTCAAGATCTCCCAGCCCAACAAGCGGGCGGAGACCCTGGTCTTTTCTTCCCACGCTGTCATCTCGCTGAGGGACGACCACCTCTGCCTCATGTTCCGGGTGGGCGACCTGCGCAACTCCCACATCGTGGAGGCCTCGATCCGGGCCAAGCTGATCAAGTCCAAGCAGACCCAAGAAGGGGAGTTCATCCCCCTCAACCAGACGGACATCAGCGTGGGCTTCGAGACAGGTGACGACCGGCTCTTCCTCGTCTCTCCACTCATCATCAGCCACGAGATCAACCAGCAAAGCCCCTTCTGGGAGGTGTCCAAGGAGCAGCTGCAGAAGGATGAGTTTGAGATCGTGGTTATCCTGGAGGGGATGGTGGAGGCCACAGGTAGGTGGGTGAGGGCTGCGGGCTCCCCAAAGAGGGCAGGGGTGCAGAACCAATTTTGGAAGGAGCCACTTCAGCTCAGGTGAAGCGAAGGGGTTTTGGCTTGGTCGTCCCCATCCCACCCCAGCCAGTCCTAGCCACGTGCCTGTAGTCACCTGCGGCCCGTTTTCCCACTGAACTCCTATCCTCCGTCAAGGAAGAGCCCCCAGCCTCAGGTGGGTATCAAGAGAAGAGTCCTCCCCAGTGGGTGCAGGAAGGCAGAATTGGGGTGACATAGGCCTATTAGAAATCAATATATACGAACGGGCAGCTCACTGTCCTTGTCCTGCTCCCCCTACCCAAATGCCCCTGATTTCCCCTGCAGGGATGACATGCCAAGCTCGGAGTTCCTACCTGGTGGATGAGGTCTTGTGGGGACATCGCTTCATGTCGGTCCTCAGCTTGGAGGATGGGTTTTACGAGGTGGATTACAACAGCTTCCACCAGACCTTCGAGGTGCCCACGCCCAGCTGCAGCGCCCAGGAGCTGGCAGAGGCTGCAGCTCGCATGGATGCCCACCTCTACTGGTCCATCCCCAGCCGGCTGGATGAGAAGGTGGAGGAGGGGACAGAGAAGGGGGACACGGCGGACAAAGAGAGGAACGGGAACCTCACCAGCACCGAGAGCGAGTCCAAGGTCTAACCGACCGCTGGACGGGCAGAACAAGCCAGGAAGCCTGGGCTGTGGCACAAGGCGCCCAGAGGGGGCAGGGGAGCCATCTGGGCAAGTGAAACCCTCCGGCCAGTTTGGACCTTGGGGGTTATCAGCACCAACTGTGCAACCAAGAAGCTGCTCCTGGAAGTGCAGCTGAAGCCATTAGGAGGCAATGTGGCCCTGGACACCATATTCAAGGGGGGGTCCAGCCCCCTTGCTAGGAAAGGTGAGGCCCTTGGAGGGAAGCGGGGCTCCACAGATGGGCCCCTGGGTTTTCTCCGCACTGAGGCCGAGAGGGCTTTGGCCCTTCCTGCTTCCTGGGCTTCCCAGCTGAGCCCCTGAGGGTCTCCCATGCGAGTCCTAGTTGGACCTGGCCCTGCTCAGCTTCTGGAGCTCCAATGGGGGAAGAGACGATCAGCACCACCATCGAACAGCAAGGGGGCAACTGGGGGACAACGAGGGAAGGTGTGAAGAGTCAGTTGCACCAACAAGGAGGCAGTGAAGACAACCGGGGAGGACCATGGACGCTCTGGCTGCTCTCCTTGCCCCCCCTCTCCCCCGGAGACCTTGCAGTTTCCAAGTGGGCACACTTTTGCACAATTTAGACAGGTTTTTTAAAAAACACCGCACAGTTCACTCTGGGCCTGCCAAAGACCAGGAGATCCCCAGGGGGATGTAAGGAGAAATGTGGCCTCAGCGGAAAGCCCAAAGCCCTGGGAGCCTCCTTGGCCAGAGTCGGGGAGGGAGGCCCCAAAGAGGCTGCTTTGTTTAGCAAGTTTTTTCCGCCCAGCAGACCGGAGACCCAGCACTGCACGGCTGGCTGTTTCCCCCACAGGACAAGAAAATGCTCCTTGATTTAGGATATGGACTGAGAGGTATATTGACATTCCATGTTTTGAAATAAACCTTACTGCGCAAGCAAGGAATTGTGTGTCTGCATATATTTGCCTATGAAACTCAAAAGCCCCCGGCATTTATGCTCCAAACCAGACCGTTCTTTTTGGAGACTGGCCTCCTTTGGCAAAGGTAGGTGGTTTACAGGAGTTTACACTGGAAAACAAGGGGAGGAGGGTGCATTTCCCAGAAGCCAGTCAAGCATTTTGAGCCACTTTTCACAGCTGCGGTGGCTTTGCAGCTTTGCAGCTCTGCAGCGCCCCCTCTTGCTCCTGGCAGGGAAGGGTAGTGCAGCTCCCCCAAGGGGGCCCCAGAGCAAGAGAGATCAGGCCAAAGACCCCCCCATGGCCCCAAAGCCCTTGCAAGGAAATTCTAGGCCCAGAGGGTTCAAGCAACTCCCTCGTGCCAGATGCCTCTGTGAGCAAATGGCAGCCCCCCTTTGGAGGACTAAAGCTGCCCCTTCAATCCCGCTCGGCAGTTTTTCTCCTGGTGCTCTCTTGATGACCAGGAGCTGCAGTCCCCCAGGTCCCAGCCAGCCTGTTTGGAAGCGGCCTCTCTTCCCCGACCTGCAGGATCTTGTGGCTTCAGAAAACTTGACAGAAAACTTAAAGTGACTCTTCACATTTTTATTAAAATCCCATTTGGCCCCATGAACATTATTTTCAAGTTTGAGAGCTTCTCCCCCCCCCCGCCCCCCACCCACCCCGCCCCCCCAGTTGAATGTGAGCACCATCCAATGCTCCTGGCCGGGCAGGTCTCGCCCTCTTCCCTCTGAGCAAAGGGCAGCAGTGCATGGACGGAAAATGCCCGAGGGATGCCAGGAGCCCAAAGCTACTCGCTGGGCGAGCACTGAGCTGTGGGCACAACCTGGCCTTTCCTGCTGGCAACAGAATTTGGAAGGAGAGCCAAGTAAGGGCCTCCCGCTTGCATACACACACTCACACGCAACACAACACAAGTGGCACGCACACGACTTGCTTGCATTGGTGGCACCGCTGCGTTCCTAGAGAAGTCCAGAGGTGCCTGCTGGGGTTGAGTGCCTGGGACGTTTGCAGAGTGGGGAAGAAGCAAAGCCTCCCTGGAGGGAAACGGCCTGGCCGCTGGACACAGAGCTGCTCTTCTTCAAAAGCCAAAAGATGTTGGCTGCTGAGCTCTGGCCCTTTGGCTGGGCGGCCTCCACAGTGCCTGGCTCCCCTGCTGGGGTGCAGCCTGTTGCTGTGGCATCTCCCTGTGCCCATCAGGGACTCCGCCAGCAACTTGGGCACCAGGAAACGAAGGGCCAGGGGAGGGGGAGCCTCAGGTTCTCAGGAGGCCAGGTGTGGGATGGAAGGGTGCCCCTGATCCCTCAAGGGGTTCGTTAGGCACAATCTGGGTGATGGAAGATGGCTGCCCATCGTTCTAGGCCTTCAGGTGATACTCTGGGGTGGGTAGGCATCCCTCTCACACCTGGAGCTTCTCTTGGAGAAGGCCATGACTCCCTCTGGTTGCACCCCACCCCACCCCGGGGAGGGATGTAGAGAGCTTCCAGAAGCCTCCAACAGAAGAGAGAAAGGCTGCACCTCGTGCAAACAGGAGGCACTCCTTCCTGGCTCAAATAAAGGAGGGGCTCTACACCCCCTCTTGTGGCAGCCCTTCCAAAGCGCTGAGAATGCAGCCGGGCTCTGCCAGAGTCCAAACAGGTGAAGCCAGAAGACACGGCTGCCTTGATGAGCTTCAGGAAGCAGCCACCAATGTTGTTAAGAAGAGCAGCAGGGAGAGCCTGCAAATGGAGGGGAAGGGGATGAAGGAAAGCCCATCTCCTCCCTCCTCCTCCTCCTCCTCAGGCAAAATGGAAAGAGGAATAGAGCAGAGAGATTTGGCTGAGAAGGAAGCATCTTGGGGACCGGCAAGATTGCAAAGCTATACGGGAGACACAGAAAGAAGAGACACCTGAAACACCCGCTACCTCCTGGGGGGGGGAAGAGGGGCACCTGGCTGAGGCTCTCCTAAATTACACCCCCCCTCCCGGTGCCCCCAGAAAGCAGCCTCTGGCAACTTGCCTGGAACCGTCTCCGGAAGCCACGAAAGGAGCTTGTTTAGGACCTTGCCTCCAACGGAGCCTCCCCCACCCCTTCTTGGAGCTGCCTCGACAGGCTCAGCAGGTGGCCCTGCCACAACGGGCCGAGCAAGCCCCTCTTCTCAGGAAGCCCCCCACTCCACCCCCCCACCCCCCAGGGAGACCTGCTCACCTCTGGCCTCCCGGCTGGGTCTTCACCTCTTGCGCAGCCTGGCCATGAAGCAGCAGGTGACTGAGACCAGGATGGAGACCCCCAGCAGGAGGGCACTGGAGATGCCAACTGCCAGAGGGAGGAGGAGGGTGTCCAGGGCTGAGGAAGCAAGGGGAGGAAGGCATCAGCTCTCACGCAGGGGAGGGCCTGGCGGGAGGCCCAAGCAGGGGGGGACTCGGGGCCGAAATGGCCTGGCTCTACTCACCCAGTGGGTACGGGTACACAGTGACCACATTGGACTTGGCCGAGGCGGCCTGATACCAGCTGCGGTCAGGGGAGCGCACCCAGGCGGTCACGGCGCAGTGGTAGTCCCCTTCATCCGAGGGCTGGACTGCGTGCAGGCGCAACCGGTGGCTCTGCGGCCCCACTTTATCCACGCTCAGGGCCCCTCCGGACGGCGGCCTCTCCAGCTGTGCCACCCCCTCGCGGTCCACAGAGGCCAAGAGGACCCCAAGCGGGGAGGAGTCCGGCTGTGGCAGCTCTGCCCACCAGCTGAGAGCCAGGTGGACGTCCTGAGCCGATTCCACAGAGACGTTGCACCGGATGTCGGCTGTGTTGCCGCGGTAGAGAGTGGGCAAGGGCAGCCATGCTACAGCCCCCAGTACCACCGCTGTGGGGAGAAGGAGGCAGCCTGAGAAGAGGGCAGCAGCCCCTGCCACCTCCCACGGGTGCAAGAGCTCAGCCAGAGTTAAGAGATTCATGGCATTAATTATCATGCGGGTAATTATGGGATGGCAGGCAGTGCTGAGAAGACGAATGGCCTGTGGGGAACGTTTCTGTTCTTCTGCTTCCCTCAATAAAAGCAGGCAGAAGCTCCTTTTCTGCCAGCATATGTTTAAGATCGTCTGAAAAGGTAGTCCAGCCGGCTGCTCTGTTTCACTGGGGAAGCCTCAGGGAATCCAAGAAGCACGGAACCAAGTGCAGAAACCAAGAGAAGTTCATGGTTCAATGCCCTTGGAGTCCACCCCTAAACTTGAGCGGTGACTGAAGTGGGGCACAAGAGTGTTTCTAAAATCCTTTTGAGGGGCCACAAGGCCCAAAAACAACAATATCTAACTCGGGAAAGGCAGCCCATAGAGGCCTCTGGAATTTGACGGGTTATTATTATGACCCATCTCTCTTTTCTGATTGCATGGATTCAAATTATGGCTATTTAAGTCTTCCGCCACGTTCCAGAGGCTCTACAGCCTCCAGGAGAATTTGATCTCTGTAGATTGCAGCCCAAGAGAAAAGCGGAATGGTCACCCATTGCATCAAATCTGGAATCTTTCCGCATTTCTTGGGAAATTAGTTCAAGTGGACAAGAACCCCGCTGGCCCTCATGTGCCCCCGCCTCAAAAGGCCAGCTCAGGTTAGCTCGGTGGGGGAAGAGGAAGGACTACCTTGGGACTTGACCTCCACGCTGACTGCTTCAGAGCTCAGGGTGGTCAATGGACGTAACTCTGCGCTCGGAGACCGCGAAAAAGCCTGAACCTCACAGTGGTATGAGCCCACATCTGCTGGCTGGGCCGACTCGATCCGCAGCCGGAAAGCACCCAGAGGGGAGTCCAGTTTTTGCAGGGAGACGTGCCTCATGCCCGTGTTGCGGTTGGCGTAGTTCTGGCCCAGGACAAGCCCTCCATTGGCCTCCAGCCGGGCGACCAGATGCCTCTTCCCAGCAGCCTCCTTCCTCAGCTCCCAGCTGACCGCAAAGGCAACGTGGGGCAGGAGGAGGACAGGGGTTCCGGAGATGTTGCAGAAGAGCTCCAGGGAATCTCGGGGGCTGAGCAGGGCACTTGGGGGGCCAGCAGACAATGAGAGCTGGCTTGCTGGAAGCAAAGCACAGGGAGAAAAGGGGGTCACAGGCTCAGAGGTGGAAGAGCACGGCCCCTCCCTGTCCATGACAGTCCTACATGCGCCCCACCCCACGGATCGCCTCCCCTGGTAACCCCAGAGCAGGGTGGCCTCAAGGCCCAACAGGCAGAGTGGAGTGAAGGGAGGGAACTGGTGCCAATTCTGAGGTTGGAAGGCCACAAGATTATGAGGGAGGGGCCCCTTGGGAAATGTGGAAGGGGGGCTCCGTGAGGCTCCCCCCAGGCTATAAAGGGGTGTTTGGGGGAGGAGCAAACCCACCTATACTTTGAACGGAGACATCAGCCAGTACCACCCGTTTCTCAGTGATCTGCTGCCAGCTGCCATCAGGGTCCTGGATCCACTCCCCAGCGGCGCAGTGATAAGTCCCGGAGTCCTCTGGCCTGAGCCGGTCCAGTGCCATCTGGTACTTCCAGTCACCCAGTTTGACCAGGGAGAGCTCCCGGGCCTGGTGCCGCAGGGCAAAACGCCCGGCTGCCTCCAGGGCAAAGTCCTGCCGGAGCCCGATCACCTCCTGCTGCAGCGGGGGACTGCCGGGTGCAGAGACAGTGAAGGAGGCCGCGAGGTGGGTGTGCTGCTGGGTCCTGCTGGCCACGGAGCAGGTGAGCAGCAGGTCCTGGCTCTCCAGAAGCACCATCTGGGGAGGGGGAGTAGCCATGGCCTCCTGGACCCAGAAAGGAGGCTTTGCACCAGAGGAAGGGGCAGCGGAGACTGAGAGCTGGTCCGGGATAACTGCAGGGGGGGGGGAGAGAGAAAGGGATGCTGTCACTTCCCCACAGTCCCTCCCCACCATCCCCCTGGAAGATGACCCAGACCAGCAAGAACCCCTCCCTCTTCCCCAACCTTGATTCCACCCAAGTGACCCTAGTCGCCAGTCCGCAGTCAGTTCCTGGGGGCTGGACCCTGCCCCACGCAGCTTGGGGTGACAGTGCAGGGAGAGGAGCAAAGGAAACAGGCCTGCTCATTCCTCCCTCCAGTTGTGCTGAACTGCCAGCATCGAGATGGTGGACATACCTCTGACCTCCACCTTAGCGCTATAGGTGCCCTGGTATTTGGAATCCGTGGTGGGCGTGTAGCACTCGTAGATCCCGGTGTCCTCCATCCGGACTGCTCTGACACGCAGTTCCACAACATTGCCCCGAAGACGCAGGATGGAGACGTTGCCGGCCTGCACTCGGGCCCCAAAAACGGCATAAGGGAAGTTGGGATCTCGTGTGCTGACCATGCCAATGGAGATGTCAGGAGCCGAGAGGCGATACAGAAACCACTCAAACTGCTGCAGGGAAGGACCCTCAAACTCGGAGACATTGCAGGGAATAGCGAGGGTCGTGCCTTCCACACGGTACAAGGGCCCCGGGGGCAGGTAGACCTTCCTGGCACCGCTGAGGGCTGTGTGGGCAACGGAGGCGGGTTAGCCAAGTGGCTCCGAGCTGAGTGACCGATGAGCCAAGCAAAGGAGGCCGAGGGCCTTGGCTGAGGAAGGGCTCTAACCTGGGGCCTGGAGAGGCAGACACACATCTGGCCAACCAGGAATCCTCCCTCCATCCCTCACACAAGGCCTCCCTGCAGCCAATGAGAGAAAAGGGCCTAATCTTGTAAAAGCCTCATTAAGCCCAACTCAAGGTCCTCTGGGAGCCCGGAGTCTGGGAGAACGGCAGGTGCAAAGGGCCTGCCCTTCCCTGGAGCTGCCACCCACCCCTAGCAACGGGGCAAGGGCTGGCATACGGGGCCTCCAGCTGGAGAGGCTTCCTTTGCAGCCCCCTTGGGTAACCCCCCAGCCGGGTTCGTGCAGGGAAATGGTCACACGCATGGGAGGCTGCAAGGGGCCTGGGGCAAATCGCAGCTGGACTGGGCAATGGAAGGAAAGCCCCCTCCCCCGACTTCCCCAGCAGGCCACACTGTGCGGGGAGTGGAGCGCGAACCGAGGCCGCCCTCCTCTCCAGGCCTGCACGGCCCGCCAACCAGCCCGCCCTTCCCGCCGGCCGCGGCCGCCTGCCCCGCGCGCCCCGGAGGACCCACCGCGCCCCGACCGGCCCTGCCACGCACCGGCCAGCGGGAGGAGGAGGAGGAGGAGGAAGCCGAGGCGGCGGCGGCCCGGAGCCCGCGCGGGAGCATCCATGGCTGGCCGGAGACGCGGCGAGACCCTCTCCGAGACGCCGAGATCCGAGCCGGGCGCGCAACGGCTCTTACCCGGCGCGGCTGGGGCGGCGGCTCGCTTCGCCCGCGGGGCCCAGGAGACGCGGGGTTCGGCCGACTGGCCACGCCTCCGCCTCCGCCGCGCGGCCCGCCCGCCCGCGAAGTCCGGGGTCGCGTGCGCGCGCGCAGCTGCCCTGAGCCGCCGTCGGTCTGTGCGTGGCCAGGGACGTCGCGCTGGCAGGGCGGGGGGCGCTCGCCTTCCCTCCCTCCGGGGCAAATGGCCAAGGCGGACGGGGGACGGTGAATGAGGCGCGGGGGTGGGCGGGGGACAGACCGGAGCTCGGCGCGATACCCGGTCCGGGGGAGCCCTTCTGAGCGGTGCAGCGGCCCCCGGGGGCGCCAAAGGCCGTCGCAAAGGCAGCTGCTCCCCTGCAGGAACGAGAGACGCCCGCCAAGAAACTCCGAAATCCACGGGGACCCTAAATAGGTCAAAGCGGGTGGCGGCTTTGAAGGAGGAGCAAAAGCCGGAAGGGCCCAATCGCGGCCGCCCTCAAAGGACGGTGGATTGTAACAGGAGCTGCCGCCCGGGACCCTTTGTCTGTGGAACTCATGGCCTCAAGGTGTGACTATGGCCACCAGCTGAGGAGCAAACACAAAAGGAACCAGTATCCAAAGGCATCTGACTCTGACTATCAGCCCAGCCCAGCGCTGGGCAGCAACAGCCCTGCGAGGGAGGCAAGATGAAAAGTTGGCCAGACCCCGCGGAGTCCTGCCTCCCCTGCAGTGGGTGGCCCCTCAGAGCCCCTGCAGGGTCGTTGTTTGCAGCATCCAGACTGGCTTTCTTGGCTGGGGGGAGACCGCGGAGGCCAGAGCCCTCCCCCCTTGTAGAGGGTCTCTTCCGGGAGAGAATTCAGAGGAGGAGTTCTCTGGAGAGGGAGGGAGGGAGGGAGCTCTTCTCTCTCACAGGCTGGGGCCACACACACACACACACACACACACACACGCCAAAGAGCCTGTGGGGCTGGGTCTCTCGGGTCCCTTCCCTGCCGTGGACTTGGCACTCTTTCACAGCAGCGTTTATTTACACAGCTTGGGGAGGGGGGAGGGACCAGCCCCCCTCCCAGGGCATTCTTTCCAGCTCCCACCCCTCCCCGCCAGCCAGCCTGCAGCCTCTGCGTTTCCCAGGCTGCCGATTTGGAGGCACAAGGCCGCCAGGTTCCCTTGAGGATGGGAAGAGCTTGCCTGCCAAAGATGGGGCGGCTGAGTGTGTCGCCCCACTTTCACAGCAGAGAACAGTTGAGGGGGGCCTGGGGCAGCCCCAGCCTGGTGCCAGTCTGCAGCCGAGAGCTGCCCAGAGGCGGCTGCCCACCCACCCACCCCCAAATCTCCTGCAGGAAGAGTCCTGGATCCTTCATGAAGAGGGGACAAAAGGGGCCCCCAAGGAGATTTGGGGGCAATTTCTGGGCTTGGGGGCAACAGTCGCAGTCTGAAACCGAGTCTTCCTTGTCCTCATGCTTGCTTCTAACTCCCAGCCCTCTGCACTTGCTCTCTCGCCACAAGCTGCCCCCCTGCCTGGCAGGTGCAGCCGGGAGCCTTTGTGCTCCTTGCATTCTCGTTTGGCTCCTCGTTCGCTCAGCTGACCTCTTTTGATCCTGGCTGCTTGGGAACATTGGCAGGAGACGGACCGGCTCGTTGCTTTGCTGGGCCTGCCAGGAACCAGGTCTGCCCCATTCCCTGCCTGGGTTTTTTCCATTTGGATTCCACAGCCTCCTCCTCGGAATTACAATGGAGGCCCAGATTGGCTCCAGCTGAGCCCTTCCTCCCACCCCACACTGGACCCCTCATTGCTGGGAGGGTCAAGCGGGGGGGGGCAAAGTCCCTCTTCCCACAGAAGGAAGCCTCAAGAGAAACGCATGGAGCAAATACTTTGTCTTCCTTGACATAACATGGGGAGGTCTTTTCGGGGGGAACGTCTCCTCTCTTTCCACATTTACAGGCATGCAAAGGAGCCCCAATCTTCCAGCTGGGAACGTCCTTCAGGCCCAAGAGGGGCTCTGGACCCCTCCCTTTAGTCTCCCCAAGGGGATTTCTGCCCCACTCTGAGCCCCCCTTCCCAGTAGTCCTGCCTGGCGGGAGTCTCTTGGAGGGAAATGGATGCAGGACAGCCGATCCATCAAAGGGAAAAGCGCTTTCCCCTCTTTCGGTGCTGGATTGCGATGGACTTGAGGCAGGGAGACAGAAAGTCTGTGGCCCAACTGCGGAGGGCGTTTCAAAACGGGCTCCCCTTTTCTGACCCCTTCAAAAAGGATTAGCTAAATGCAGAGAGGAGTGAATCAGCTGCAGCTCCTGGGGCCTCCTGCTCTACCTCCACCCCCAACAGAGTTTTGCCTGGGGCTCCGATGGCCGTGGAAGTTCTCCATCGTCCAGGTTGTCCCAAAGGCACCTGGGCTTCCTTTGTCTTCCCTCCTCGGCCTTGCTCTGGGTAGGCAAGGAGCGTCTCTGGCGGGTTTTTCCGCTGACTCCGCAGGCCTTTGCTGGTCCTGGTTGCACAAACAATAGCAAGGAAGAGAGCCAGGAGCCTGCAGGGCAAGGGGGCCGCTGGTGTCCATCCAGCATGACTGTCCGGAACAAAACAGCAGGTGCTTCCATGGTCGGGATGCCTGGCCAAGTTTTGTGGGTCTCAGTGGGGAAGGATGAAGCAGCAAAACGAGTCATGGCGAGCTCCCCCTCCCCCCACCAACAACTTTCCAGCCTCAGCTCTTGATTCTCCTGCCTGACCAGGACATGAGCTGCTCCTTCCCTCCCCTAGTCTCCCCCCCCCACACCCCATCTTTTATAATGCAAGAAACCCAGTCCCAATTCAGGGGGGGGGGCTTCCTTCGGTGCCCTCCTAGGCAGGGGCCTGGAGCACAAAACCATCCCTCCCCCCTGGATTGCAGGAAGCTCCCACCCCCATTTTGCACGTGATCATCCTGCTGGGGCCACTCTGCTTGGCACAGAGACACACAAAAGACAACAAAAACATTGGACACACAAATGATCCTCCACGCAGGAGCACAAGTTGCATTTGTAAGAGAAGGAGGCTGTTTTTCAGCCCTTCAAACACCTGCTCACAGCTTCCTGGCCGAGACCCTCCCATGGTGCACAGCGAGGGAGCATCACCTGACCGGGAAACTGGTCCCAAGGGGCCCCACCAGCACGTCTCCAGTTTCACAAGGGCCCCAAAGCCTTGTGCAACGGGGGAGGGCTCTCAAAATGCAACCCAGGGGGACTCCGGTTCCCCAACAGCTGTCTGGCCAAGGGGAGCCTGGGTGGGTGAGGCTAGAAGGGCTCCACTCTCCCACTGCATCTCTGCGGACCCTCCCTGCCAGGGAGAGCCCCTTTCCAAAGAGGTAAGGAAGATCGGAGGCTGGAAGGAAAGCGAGGGGGGGGAGCAGGGGGAGAAGTTGTCAAATTCCTTGCAAACTCTTTGGGTTCCTTTGTATCCAGTGGGATATTTGTTTGCTTGAGGTTTTATTTAAAAAAGAATTGGAGTTTCTCTTCGGCAATAAGTTACACAAAAACCTTAACTGTGTTCTGAAAGCAGCTACGCATCTGACTCTTCCCCTCCTAAGTGCAGCTTAAAATCAAGGGGCTTTTGCAGAGGCCCCACCCGTGACTGAGACCCATAAACCCACCTGCAGCCCTCTCTGGGACGCTCAGGGCATCGAAGTAAGCCCCCAAAATGGAATGTCAAGGCTTTTCTTTTCTGCCCTCCAAAGGCATATTAAAAAGAGATTTGGAAATAAATAACCTGGCCCCGCAGTCCCTGGAGCTAAATCCCTCTGGAGCAGCAGGAAAGGTCAGATTTTATTAAAGTCAGGAAAATGTTATTCCCCAAGAGCTGCCTGGAAGCCTCCCACCCTCTTCTGCGCCTTCCTTTGGCCACGGCATTCTCCCACCCCTTGACTCCCACGGCTATCTGGCTTGCAGGGCAGCGCTTCCGGAAGAGCTCCCCCCTTTTAGGCCAAGGGGGGGCCACCCACACTCCACGCAGAAGCAGCCTTGAGGCCTCAGATGTGGCCGGCTCATGATCTCTCTAGGGGCTCTTGGCAGGTGCAGCCCCCTTCAAAGTGTTGCCAGAGTTTCCTTTCCCTCCGGCAACCCTGTTGTTGGGGTGAACGTTGCCCTTTCCTGGTTTTCCTGCCAGATTGCACAAATTGAGCATGTGGCTTATCAGCACACCCCGACACTTGCAAACTGTGGTTCGAGGCTCAGCATCCTGTAGAACCTTCTCAGAGCTGTTGGCCTTTGTGGGGGTTTGACCGAAGGAGGGGTGCCGGACACGTCACTCACAAAGGGGAGGACGCCCTTTGCAGAAGTCAGGGTTGGGCCTCTCACAGGCCAGTTCAGAAGTTCTCCCTCGACCAGGATCAGGTCCTGCAGAATCCCTGGACTGGGTTCCGTCAGCATGGGGCTTCCATGGAAGGTCAGCTTAGAAAGAGTCAGCCCAGAGTTGGCACACAGGGCAGTCAGTTTGTGATTTGTGACCGTGGGCAGTTCCCCCCTCTCTTTCCCTCCCTCCCCAGCCCCCTCTAATACAGCAAGGGGGGCTTTTCTTTAGCTGGTAACAGGGTCCTGTGCCCAGGGAGGCCTCTGTGCCAGGAGAAGGGGAGCGAGCCAAGGGCCAGCCACTCTTCCCTGCCCAGAGAGTGGGCAGAACCAACTCCCTGTTCTTGAAAACAGCCTGTGGGGAGGGGGGAGAGGTTGGGAAAGCCTGAGAAAAGGGGGAGGGTCCATGGGGGGAGGAGCCTTCCTCCCTTCAAGATCCCCTTTCAGCCAGAGCCTCTGTCCAGAGAGGGAGAGCGGAGAGAGGGGAACCACAGCTATTTCAGGAAAGGGGGACTCCACTGACATCCAGCTGCCTGCTTGGCCCTCTTACTCTGGGCACAATGGGCAAAGGGGTGAGTATCCTGGGGCAGGAAGGACAGGCAGTGGTGGAGTGGTTGGGCCAGCCAGGGGCACAGAGCTGGCACCCGCCTAAGAGGAAGAGCAGGGCTCCAGGCTGGGCCGGGGGTGTGTGCAGCTGGGGCCCGGACCGAGTGGCCCCAAAGCTCCCTCCCCTTCTTTGAGAGCCTCCTGGGAATCATGCCGGCTGCTGGGGCTCTCAGAGGTCACCAACGCCACTGGCAGGAAAGTCCGGCTGATCCTCTCGGACAGGGCCAGGGTGGCAGAGATGCCAGCTGGAAGCATGAGTGACACTGGCTGTTGGACTCCCCTGCCAGAGCCGGCCTTGGCCTCACGTGCCCACCGGGGTCTCTGCTGGGCTCAGCTGCTGAAGGTCTCCTGCCCCCTGAGCCAGTGGGACCGGGGTGGTTGAAGCCCATCTGAGAGCATCACCAAAAGCCCCCCTCCCCCTCTGCCTGCGGGTGCAGCTCCCAGGGGCAGAAAGTGCAAATGGCCACCGGGAACCCTTTCAGATACCGGGTGTGTGTGTGTGTGTGTGTGACTGTGGCATGAACGGGGGTTGGATCGGAATCTCTCTCTGAATTGGGATCAGTGGGGGGGGCAGCCTTGCCTTTGTGGGAGGGGACCACAGGCCCCGCGCAACGCAGAGAGGACTGGGTCAGGATCCTGGGGAGGCTCTGCATTTGAAGCCCTGTGGTGGGAAGATTTTGGAAGTTTTGATCTTTTGAAAACTGGATGCAGATCTTTTTCCCCTCAAGCATTTTCTCTGGTTGCCCCTTTCCTGGTAGTGGGCAAAGCCCCCCAAGATCCCCGCAGGTGAAGCTGGTCTTGGCCTAAGGTAGAGAAAGAATCTTTGATTCTAAAAGATCACAAGGCCCACCGAACGGAAGAGCCCCAAATCCCACATTCGGACTCATCTGGAATAGAGGCTGGATATGAAAGTTGCACATAGTCCAAGATCTAGGGAGGCCTCCCCATCCCCGATTGGTGCACAGTCCTGGCCCCCACCTGGGAAGCGGTGGAGCTGCAGCAGAGAAGGAGCAAAGCAGCTCCGGAGAAAGTTTGGGAGGTTTTTCCACCTAGGGGAGGGGGATGCGGGGGGGGGCTCTGCTGGGACAGGAATGTCAAACAGGCTTTGCTCTGCCCCCGCCCCCACCCTGTGATGCTGGAATGCCCCCCCAAGGGTGGACGGTTTGATCAGAGCGGGGGACAAGTTCACGGCACGTCCCAGCGCCTAGAAGGCCCTCTGTGCGCAGAGGCAGCTGCTCCTCCCTGCCGGTGGGGCGGGCAGAAAGCAGGCTTGGCGGGTGGACCCTGGGACCACCGCATCAGGGCAGGGGAGGGGAGGGCACATGCAGCAGCTCCCGTGTCGTTTTCAGAAGTTTGGCAACTCTGCGGGGGACATCGGGTTTCAGCCTCCGGATGCAGCTCCCTTCCTCCCTCCTGGTGGGTCCTTTGCGGGCAGAAATGCCAGGACGATAAAGAGTCCCATCCGGAGTTGCCAAGCAGGGCAACTGGTTCTGTGGCAAACAGGGCGGAGAGGAGGAGCGCCCAAGTGGGCAGGGTGGGCAAAAGGGCCTCTAGGCCTGACCCCTGGCACAGACCCCGCTAGAGATCAGGGAAAGGGCACCAAAGTGGGGCTTCTGAGCCCCATGGATTCAACGCCCCAGAGGTGAGCTGAGTTGCCACTCCAAGGGAGACAGGCAGGAGCCCCCACCCCACCCCAAGGTTTTTGTCCCTTCCTGCTCCTGGCCCCCCTTGTCAACGGCATCTCCCCCACTCAGACTGGGCGCGACTCGGTGCCCCCGGGCCCCACGGCCGAGAATGGAGGCGGGAAGAAGAAGCAAAAGGAGAAAGAGCTGGACGAGCTGAAGAAGGAAGTGAACCTGGTAAGGCCGGCCCTGGGCAGCAGCTGCTGGGGAGGGGGCAGCTGGCAGCAGGGCCCCCTGGCTGCCTCCATCCTCTGTTGGCAGGGAGAACCTGAGATTCTCTGGGGCGTCTCTCTTCCACCAGGATGACCACAGGCTCTCTCTGGATGAGATCAGCCGGAAGTACCAGGTCGATCTCTCCAAGGTGGGTCCCACCAAGCTGCCTCTCGCCTCCCCACCCATTTTCATGCTCCAGGGGCTCCTTGGCAAGCCCCCCCCCCATTAAATCCCAGGAGGAGAACCGGAAACACCGTTTGGCTGAATCTGGGCTGCAGCCCGGGGTGGGGGGGGTCATCCTTCTGCTGCAGCTGACTGGTTGATTAGAACCGTCTTGGAATTAACCTGCACGAGTCCAATAGTTAGAGGTTTTATTATTTCACTGGGAGGTTTTTCATTGTGCTTCCCGTGAACTCTGTAAGTTTTGTCTTGTTCCCAATGAACTGACCCCCAACCCCCCAATCCCCCCCCCCCTGTGGGCTTTGCCTTTACCCCAACCTTTCTCTCTCTGTCCCCTCCCTTCCCCGCTGCTTCCTCCGCTGCTCCTTCCCTCCTCCTGGCCACGGCAGGGCTTGACCAACAGCCGGGCAGCCGAGATCCTGGCCCAGGATGGCCCCAATGCCCTGACCCCCCCGCCCACCATCCCAGAGTGGGTCAAGTTCTGCCGGCAGCTCTTCGGGGGCTTCTCCATCCTCCTGTGGATCGGGGCCATCCTCTGCTTCCTTGCCTACAGCATCCAGGCGGCCATGGAGGAGGAGCCGGCCAATGACAACGTGAGTCCCGAGCAGCCAGCCAGCGAGCCAAGGGAGGGAGGCTCCCCTGGGCCGGGCCTTAGGGGGCTGTGAGGGGGCTGCTTTAAAGCTTTGTGTGGGGGGGTGTTGGCTGCCCCAGCTGAACGATAGCTGAGCTGATCAAACAGGCTGAATTTCCACCCAGGACTGGGAAGGGCGAAGCAGCCCTTTGGCAGGCCCAGGGCCCTTTCTTACTGGACACACTGGGTGGAGGGGTGAGCAGCAATGGACTCCAGGCTCTACTGACTGCATGGCCCCCAAAGGCTTCCTGTATGTGGAAACCATTCAGCCTCTCTGCAAACCAACGAGCAAGAGGGGGCGGTGAGACCTGGCTCTTTCTTCCCTCCCCTTCCTGGAAAGCATCTGCCAGAAGAGCCGGGAGCCCTTTTTGGGGCAGGTGGGGCTGTGGGAACAGGAGAGGAAACCAAGGAGCAGCCGGAAATGCAGCAGCGGACCCCAGTTCATGGGGAGCAAAGCCCCCACCAGGACCCAGCTCAGGAGGGGGGGGCCCAGACACTGGAGATGCAGAACAGGCATTTGCCAGGGCCTCCCCCCCCCTCCCCCAGGGAAGGCTTCCTTTGGCCACCAGGCGGCCCTGTGCTTTTCATCTTCTTTTCCCTCTAAAAATGGCTTTTAACCGCGGCACTTTTTTGGGCAGGCGGCTAGGGGGGCAGCTCAACGAACAACACTCAGGCCGCCCCAGCAGGCTGGCCAATCCCTCCGCAGAGGCTGAGAAAGGGCAGCAGGGACCGGTTCTTCCTTGTGGGAGGGGATTTTTCTGACTGTCTCCTGGAGCCTGTGGTTGTGCTTAGACTACAACTCCCAGCAGCCTCAGCACCTGGGCTCAGCTGAGAGGCGTGCTGAGATTTGTAGTTCAGGATGCACCAGTGCACGAACCGGGTTGGAGAAGCATCAGGGAAGGAGGTTTGTCCAGGGGGTTGACCGATCCCCCTGCTGTTCCCCCAAATGTTTCTTCCAGCTGTACCTGGGCGTGGTGCTGGCGGCCGTGGTCATCGTCACCGGCTGCTTCTCCTACTACCAGGAGGCCAAGAGCTCCAAAATTATGGACTCCTTCAAAAACATGGTGCCTCAGGTGAGCCGCCCTTCCTCCCAGTACCCCGGTTTCAAGGAAGGTGTGTGCAAGAGCCAGCGCTGGAGGCTCGGGGAACCCCAAGTGCCCAGCAGCAGGTGGGCAGAGGAGCCACGGCCTCCCAGGATGCTCTCTCTCCCCCCCACAGCAAGCCCTGGTGATCCGGGAAGGTGAGAAGATCCAGATCAACGCAGAAAACGTGGTGGTGGGGGATCTGGTGGAGGTGCGTGGCGGGGACCGGATTCCTGCTGACCTGAGGGTGATTTCTTCTCATGGGTGCAAGGTGAGGCTGGCCAGGAGGGACCTCCTCCCTTCGCTTGGAGCGGGACCCCAGGCCTTAGCTGGACATAGGGCCGCAGCTGGTGTGCTGCCACTCATGCGGGCGCCCCTGGCAGGAGGATGCTGGCCCTCGAGGCTTGGCCGGCCATTCTCTGCGCTTCTCTCCTCGGCAGGTGGACAACTCCTCCCTGACGGGCGAGTCGGAGCCTCAGACACGCTCCCCAGAGTTCACGCATGAGAACCCCCTGGAGACACGCAACATCTGCTTCTTCTCCACCAACTGCGTGGAAGGTGAAAGGCCAGAGGAGGCGCTCAGTCCAGGTGGGTTGAGGGGGGCCAGATAGGCAGGGGCCAGTGGCAGCCCTCACCCTCCCCTCTCCCCCTGCCAGGCACCGCACGTGGCATCGTCATCTCCACTGGGGACCGGACTGTGATGGGGCGCATCGCCTCCCTGGCATCCGGGCTGGAGGTGGGCCGCACCCCCATCGCCATGGAGATTGAGCACTTCATCCAGATCATCACCGGCGTGGCCGTCTTCCTGGGCATGTCCTTCTTCATCCTGTCCCTCATCCTGGGCTACACCTGGCTGGAGGCGGTCATCTTCCTGATTGGCATCATAGTGGCCAACGTGCCCGAGGGCCTCTTGGCCACCGTCACGGTAAGTGGCAGCAGCTTCCTGAGCATGGGGCCTCAAGAGGAGGAGGAGGAGGAGGGGGGGGCATTCTCCAGAAAAGCCGTCAGGTAACGCAAAGGGGCCGGTCTGGCGGAAGGGGGGAGCCAGGCTGGAGGGACCGCCAGAGGGCCAGAGCCCTTCTGCCTTCCGTGCATCTCTGACTCCCTCCTTGCAGTCTCGGCCTTGATATCCTTCTGAGGGCAGCGCTGGGCTCCTGGGGGATCCGAGACACCAAGCACGGGGGCCCTGGACCCTCCCCAACTGACCCCCCTCCCCCTTCTTGGATGGCAGGTCTGCCTGACGCTGACCGCCAAACGCATGGCACGGAAGAACTGCCTGGTGAAGAACCTGGAGGCCGTGGAGACGCTGGGCTCCACCTCCACCATCTGCTCCGACAAGACCGGCACCCTCACCCAGAACCGCATGACGGTGGCCCACATGTGGTTCGACAACCAGATTCATGAGGCAGACACCACCGAGGACCAAAGTGGTGAGGAGGGGGGGCTCCATTCAGGATTGGACTGAGCGCAAGGATGGCAAAGAGTGTCTCTGAGCATCTGCAGAGGGTGTGCTTATTGTGACCAGGTTCAACCTCTTTTCCCCAGGGGCAACTTTTGACAAGCGCTCCCCCACCTGGACGGCTCTGGCCCGCATCGCAGGGCTGTGCAACAGGGCTGTGTTCAAGGCGGGACAGGACAAGATCCCCATTTCCAAGGTATGCCCATCTTTCACCACTAGAGGGCAGGCTAGTCAAAATCTCCCAATCTTGAGAAAGATCCTCTGGCCCAGACTTGGATGGAAGGCCACTGGGAGATCCCGAGAGCGGGAGGCTGGCAAAGTCCCAGAACAGGGCAGGGCAAAAGGCACCTCTTTTCTCGCCAAGAAAGGAAAGTCTTCCCAGAGTCAGCAGCAGCCAAGCTTGAGTTGAGGGAGACTTTCCCTCCCCCCCGTTGAAGAGGGCAGGGCTGGGTTGGGGGTGAGCTGGCCTGGACAACTCTTCTTCCCCCTTTCACCAGAAAGACACGGCCGGGGATGCCTCCGAGTCCGCCCTCCTTAAGTGCATCGAGCTCTCTTGCGGCTCCGTCCAGAAGATGCGGGACAGGAACCCCAAAGTGACCGAGATCCCCTTCAACTCCACCAACAAATACCAGGTGAGGAAATGAGCTGGGGGGGCAGCTGGGGGTCTCAGCTGTCCCAAGGAGCCCCCAACAGCAGGGAGAACGTGGGGTGCTGCGTCCTTAAACTTCAGACCAAAGCCCAGGTCTCCCCCCCACCCTTGTGAGGCCACCGTTGGGAAGGGGGCCGCGGTGCTCCAGGCCCGCCAGGCTCTCAGAAGCTTTCCCCCCCAACCCCAGCTCTCCATCCACGAGCCAGAAGACAAGCCGAGCGGCCACGTGCTGGTGATGAAGGGCGCCCCCGAGCGCATCCTTGACCGCTGCTCTACCATCCTCCTGCAAGGACAGGAGGTGCCCCTGGATGAGGAGATGCGCGACGCCTTCCAGAATGCCTACCTGGAGCTGGGCGGGCTGGGCGAGAGGGTGCTGGGTGAGGACTCTTCTCCCAGGGGGAGGGGCCTCTGGGGGGCTTGAGCGTGGAGGGGTGGGGAAGCTGGGCCACATGTGTCCGGCCTCTCACGCGGCCTCGTCTCCCCGTCGTAAGGTTTCTGCCTGTTCTACTTGCCGGAAGACCAGTTTCCCCGCGGCTTCAAGTTTGACGCGGATGAGGTCAACTTCCCAGTCACCAACCTCTGCTTCGTGGGGCTCATGTCCATGATTGACCCCCCTCGAGCGGCCGTGCCAGATGCTGTGGGGAAGTGCCGAAGTGCTGGGATCAAGGTGAGCCGGCACAGCACGGTCCCTCGGTTGCATGCAGCCTCCACTTTCCCCATTGGGGGGATGCTGGTGAGAGAGACCCGCGTGGGCAGCAGGTGGGGCAGCCCCACGGCAGGGGAGGCGATCCTGGACGGGAGGCTCCCCTTGGAGATGCTTTAGCTCTCTCCTGGCAGGTGATCATGGTGACGGGCGACCACCCCATCACAGCCAAGGCCATCGCCAAGGGCGTGGGCATCATCTCCGAGGGCAACGAGACTGTGGAAGACATTGCCATCCGGCTGAACATCCCCATCAACCAGGTCAACCCTCGGTAGGTCAGCCCCTCCGTCTACAGGCTGCCCCGTCCTTCGGGGTTCCTGCGCTGCCACTGCTCACACCGCCGGGCATCTCCACCTAGGGAGGCCAAGGCCTGCGTGGTCCATGGCTCCGATCTGAAGGACATGCCACCCGAACACCTGGACGAGATCCTGAAGAACCACACGGAGATTGTCTTTGCCCGCACGTCTCCCCAGCAGAAGCTGATCATCGTGGAGGGGTGCCAGAGGCAGGTGGGGCCGCTTGGCTCTTTGGTGGGCAGGAGGGATCTGTCAGCCCAGGCAATGCCCGGTGGCTGTGCCCACATAGGGCACCGCTTCCTCAGGTCAATAAGGACCGAGAGGTGGCCGTAGTGCTGGATTTTGTTATCATTGGCCTGGTCTTGCCTGAAGCCAGAAATAGGGGGTTCAATGCCTCTATATTCAGCAAACGGGCAGGAGGGCATGGGGCATCCTCCCCCTCCATCATTAACCCCCCCTCCACGGCCCTGCAGGGGGCCATAGTGGCAGTGACGGGGGATGGGGTGAACGACTCCCCCGCCCTGAAGAAAGCAGACATTGGGATCGCCATGGGCATCTCTGGCTCAGACGTCTCCAAGCAGGCAGCGGATATGATCCTCCTGGATGACAACTTTGCCTCCATCGTGACGGGGGTGGAGGAAGGTGTGTGCCCCACAGGAGCCAAAGGGGGGGATGCCTGGGAATTTCCTGCATGGGTCCTACTCCGTTGTGTTTCCCCAACAGGCCGGCTGATCTTTGACAACCTGAAGAAATCCATCGCCTACACGCTCACCAGCAACATTCCTGAGATCACCCCCTTCCTCCTGTTCATCATCGCCAACATCCCGCTGCCCTTGGGCACTGTCACCATCCTGTGCATTGACCTGGGCACCGACATGGTGAGTCTGGCCTGCTTCCTTCCAGGGTTTCCAAGCTGAACTCCCAGCCTGAAGGATTCACCATCTCCTCCTCCTCCTCCTCCTCCTTTAGGTGCCCGCCATCTCCCTCGCCTACGAGGCAGCTGAAAGCGACATCATGAAAAGGCAGCCGAGGAACCCGAAGACGGACAAGCTGGTGAACCAGCGCCTCATCAGCATGGCCTACGGGCAGATTGGTGAGCCAGGCCACTTGGGCCGGGGGCACCCGCGGCCTCAAGGAGGTGCTTTGCCAAGGAGCTAAGGGAACCCCCCCCCCATGTGTCTTCCCAGGCATGATCCAGGCCCTGGGCGGCTTCTTCACCTACTTCGTCATCCTGGCCGAGAATGGCTTCCTGCCCACCACTTTGCTGGGCATCCGCCTGGAATGGGACGACCGTTCCAAAAATGACCTGGAGGACAGCTACGGCCAGGAGTGGGTGAGTCGGAAGGGCTCCGCACTTGGCTGCTGCTTGCTGTAGTGTAAGGGACCTCTGCCTGCCGGAACACTTTGGTGGGCCTCAGCTGGAGGCAGACAAGGGGACCTTTTGGGGAGGTGTCTGCCTCTCCAGGCATCCCCACTGGGAGGTGTGTATTCCCTCCTGGCAGACATACGAGCAGCGGAAGGTGGTGGAGTTCACCTGCCACACGGCCTTCTTCGCCAGCATCGTGGTGGTGCAGTGGGCCGACCTGATCATCTGCAAGACGCGCCGGAACTCCGTCTTCCAGCAGGGCATGAAGTGAGCTGGGCGCCTTCCACAGATGAGGCAGTCCAGATGGCCTTTGGGGAGCCCTCCTTCCTGCTTGGTTGGTGGGAGTCCCCGTCCGGGCCTCGAGGCCATCAGAACAGCCCTTTCCCAGAACCCGTGTCCAAAGGTAGCCTCTGCCCATGGAGGCTCCGCCATTGTGCCCCATGAATGAGTGCCCAGAGAGGCCTCCTGCTGCCTGCAGCTCCTGCCACCTCTGAGCCTCCGTCTCTCGCTCTCTCCCAGGAACAAGATCCTGATCTTCGGCCTCCTGGAGGAAACCGCTCTGGCTGCCTTCCTGTCGTACTGCCCAGGGATG
This sequence comes from Hydrophis major, assembly GCA_033807585.1. NCBI lineage: Eukaryota > Metazoa > Chordata > Lepidosauria > Squamata > Elapidae > Hydrophis > Hydrophis major. Next base: position 106,682,394 of record CM066333.1, on the reverse strand, counting down.
GGGGTGGCCCTCCGGATGTATCCCCTCAAGTGAGTGGGGTCGCTCCTCCTCCCCGAGGCTCCTTCCCTCCTGTCTCCAGCCCCTGCGCCCCACTGGTGGCCCCTCTGAGCCAGCTCTCTCTCTGTCTTGCAGGGTCACCTGGTGGTTCTGCGCCTTCCCCTACAGCCTCCTCATCTTCGTCTACGACGAGGTCCGGAAGCTGCTCCTGCGACGTTACCCTGGGGGTGAGTGTGCCCCCCACCTTCTCTATGCAGTGGGAGGACCAGATTGGCCCCTTTTGTGCTGGCTCACCCATCCAGCCCCCTCCCCTCTCCCACGGCACCTGGTCTTCCAGGTGATGCTTCCACCCTCCTTGCAGAACCATAGGCTTTGGAGTCCTGCCTTGAGAGCAGCCTGCGGGGGTGGGGGGTGGCAGACTTCCCGCTTGCAGCTCTCTCTCCCTTCCCCCCCCCCCCCACACACAGACACAACCTCCAGCTGTTGACCTTGGCTGTCTTCCTTCCTTTCCAGGCTGGGTGGAGAAGGAGACCTACTACTAAGCCCCAGAGAAGAGCCGGGCAGCCCCTTGGATCCAGCCCCTCACAGCCTGTAGCCCAATTAGTAGCTGAAAGATGCAATAAATGCAATCCTGCCATCCCCCTCCCCCCAAGGCTGCTTCATTCAGAAAGAACACTCGGGGTCTGGAAATGGGGGTCCAAGGAAAAAGGGCACGGGGGGGGGAAAGTGACTGTGGAGCTGGCCGCCCCTTGGACCACCCGTCTTCTTCGGCCCCCTCCTGGCCTGGGGGGGCAGGGGGCATCCGAGCCTTCTCTGCCTCCGGACGGAAGAGGTTTCCTCGCTTCCTTTCAAGGAAGTTGGCTTAAGACATCAGAAAAGGAGGAGAGGCAGCTCGTCCATCATTTGGGATGGGGGAGGGGGTGTTACTGCACCGACCACTTGGGGCTCGGAGGGGCCCAATTCCCTGGATGGGCTGCTGAGGGGCCCAGTTTGACCAAAGGAGACCCCCGCAGGAGGGGCTTCCCCCCCAGAGTGGAGCTTATGGAGAGATCCTCACCACCCCAGGTGTCCTGGGGCCCAGGTGCCTCTGGGAAAGAACAGCCAGGCAGCGGATTACAGGGAAGCTGGTGGGTCAGCAGAAAGGGCCAAAATAGCCCCGGCTGACTTCAGCCCCAGCAGCTCCTGGCACCAATTCAGGCACAGATTAAAATAACAGCAGCTGCTGGACGGCCGGACTGGGCTAAAAATAGCTGCCAGGACATAGCTTGCCTTAAAGACAGCCAAAAGCCCAGCCTTGCACCTGGCGGGTCCCTCCTCCCCCGATCTTTAGTGCCCCAACTTGGGGGAAGGGAGTTGCTTGGGGAGGGTCCCAGACTTCCCGCAGCCTTGGGTGGTGTGATGGGAACTGGGAAGACTGGAAAGCATCGCCTCCCCATTGAAGTTCAACGTGCATTGAGGGATGGGCCCCCACCTTCCCCTTTAGCCAGAGGAAACGGGACGGGAGGGGTCTTGGGGCCTCTGGGGGTCCAGAGAGACGCCTGCCTTGTGCACCCAGGTGAAGGTGCCGAAAGGGAGGCCAGAGGAGGGCTGGCCTTGGGGGGCTTGGAGGGGGGCGGGACGGGGTCCAGGGCTGTCCAGCAAAGAGGCAGGGAATTTGGCCAGCCCCTCAACCACAGGGTTGGACAGGGAGGGAGCAGGGGGTCTCCCAGCCCCCGAGTGCTGCGGAGAGACTGGCCCACTTTTGTTCTGCCTCTCCTGGGACAAAATGCCCAGCCCCCTTTCATGGCACAAGGAGAAGGACGTGCCGCTCTGCCTGCATCCGGCTGGCAATGTGGAGCGGAGACTTCAGGTCACTTCGACGCTCCTGTCATCTCCCCGGGAACAGCGGGCGAAGGAGGCCCTAAATCACAGGGACAGCTGCCTGTTTGTACACACAGCCAGGCCCAAGTGGAAGGGCTCACCTGCGAGGCAGGACACCTGGGACCAAGGCCAGGTGGGGCTGAGGCTCCACCCCACCTTAGGCCAAGGCGGACCAAGAGCCAGCAACCCCGTTGTCCTCGAAGAGACTTGCCCTTGGCCCAAGAAATGCCAGCTGGGGGGTCTCCCCATCTGGGAGCCCAGATGAGTTCCCCAAACCTCCAGAAGAAGGCCTGCTCCTGCCCCACAGCCCTCTCCCCCTGCGGGGAAGGGCCTCTCCTGGAAGAGCTGAACCCAAAATTGTGTGTGTGTGTATGGCAGGACCGAAGCAGCAGCCGGATGGAGGGGGGCTTGGGTTTTGCTCCCTCAAACCGGGGGGGGGGGGAGGGGTTTCAATGTCCACCCAGGGTTAAAAACAAGGAGGTCCGAACTGCAGGTCACTGGGAAACAGCTGCTCTTGGGGGCACGAAGAAGACAATTGGGGGGGGCATGGAGGGGGAAAGGATGCTTTATTCCCCCCGCCCTCCCTTCCAAAGAAGCTGTCTTTGCTCTTGAACTGGGGAGGCGGTTACTCCACGTGGCCTCCTTTCCTCTCTCTTGAGTTCAGTGGGGCTGGAGAGTCTCAGGTGAGCTGCTGAGGCCTTTGCCATACTGAGCCTGCCAGAGTACTCTGAGGCCAACCAGGATGCCACCCTCCAGCCTTAGCCAGGATAGCCAGGCTGGGTGGGGCACCCTGTGCCTCTGAGCCACCTGTCTGTGACACCTCCCAAAATTAAACCCAAGCACCGAATCTGAGATCCCCTCCCCCATCCAATGTGCGTTCTCCCTGCATCCCTCAGACAAGGAGGCGGCTGACGCCCAGCTGCGCTTTTCCCCTGGAAAGGGCCATTTCTTTGCCATCGGCTGCTGCCCACTTCTCCGACTTAAGAGGAGGTGCCTTGGGCAGAGCCATGGAGGGCGGAGGGAGGGACTTTCCTCCATGCTGGGCATGTCCTGAGGGCTCTGATGGAGAGGCCCAGCGCTGCCAGAGACAAGCCCCTGTGCCTGCACTTCAGGGCCTCAGTTTCTCTCTCCGTCCAGGAGGCAAAGGGGCTGCCCAGGGCCACCCACCCCAGTTCAAGAGGCGGCAGAGCAGGCCACAGGCAACCCCCCCCAAGCTCCCCACAAGAGGCCAGGTCTTGCAGAGGGGTGCTTCTTTACCCAGAAGGAGCTTAATGGGGGGAGTCCCACCAGTGGAGCCCTGGCAGGTGATGGGCAGAGGCTCTCCCTCCCTTCCCCACCTGGAGCTCTCCCGGGGTCAGCCTGCCTGTCAGAAGCCAAGTGGCTAGTCCTCTGGAAGGCCTGGCCCTCCCTCTGCCTGTGGTACCCGGCGCACGGTGGCCTCTCCCTGAGCTGCTCCCCGCCTCCATTGCCAGCCTCCCAGCACAGCTGCTACTTCTGGGTGCCCTCCTTGGCTGGAGGCTCCCTGGGAGGGCCAAGGCGCAGAAGGAGTGACTCCCTGACCCCCCCTCGCTCACACACACTTACCTAACTGCCCCTTGTAACTCAAGAGCTCCCAGGCATCTGGCGCCCCCCCGCCCCTCTCTAATTTCCCTGCCATCCGCACAAGCCGGTCTTGATTTACCTCCGAGTCATCTCCTCTTATTTTTAGCCACGCCGTCTTGCCCTGCCCTGCATGCCTCCTTCACAGCCCCCCTTCCTTAATATGGCGATAAGGAGATGCCCTCCAATGCAGGCAGGGGGGAGGGGTGAAAACTGGAGGGACCCATTGCAGGGGTGGGGGGAGCCTGGGCCCTGGCAGCAAAGGGGCCAGTGGGCAAAGGGGGTCTGTGGGGGTCTTTGGGGGGGCTGGCACTCCCCATCGAGCACCCTGCTCCCTACCTTCTCCCCATTGACATATATAGACAGGAGCAAGAGGTGGCCGGCTGGGGACGGTGCCAAATATCTGTGAATAAGACGGCCCTCCAGCCCCAGAGCCCTCCCCCCCGCCCGAGGGTCTTTTATGCGCTGCCTGGAGCTTTGCTCCTCCGCCTTTGCAGCTCCTCACCCCTCCGTGTGGTGGTCACCCTCCTCGGCCAATCCCGGGCACCTGCCTGTGTCAGCAAAGAGCCGCCTGCCCAGCCAGCCCCCTGTACCTGACTGGGAGCCACGAAGGCAGGGAAGCCCAGGGCAGCCGCCTCTCCCTTGCTCGTCTTGGGGAAGGACCCCCGGAGCCCCTTCGTGGCAGGATGAAGTGGCTTGGCCTGAGCTTGGCCGCCCTGCTGCTGGCCTTGGCCGGCCCTGTGGCCCATGGCGAAGACGGGCTGGATTTCCCCGAGTACGATGGCATCGACCGGGTCATCGACGTCAACATGAAGAACTACAAGGGTGTTCTGAAGAAGTACGAGGTGCTGGCGCTGCTCTACCATGAGCCAGTGGGGGAGGACAAGGCTTCGCAGAGGCAGTTTGAGCTGGAGGAGCTGATTCTGGAGGTAGGGGCCGGGGGACAGCAGGGGGTGGGATGGACTCTGCCATGCTGGGGCCCCACATCAGACCAGCGAAGGAGGCAGAGCACAGGGGCTTTGGGCACTGGGGGCCGGGCGAGGGGCGAGGGATGGACTTGTCACCACTTACTGTAGCAGTCTAGCAGTCGGGACGTGGGACCGGGAAGGGGCCACTTTAGCTCCCTCACTTAAACAGGGGTGTATAGAAGGAGGGGTCTCTGACCGGCCAGGCAGGAGGCGGCATATTGGCCCTTCTCGCAGCCAGGGCAAGGGGCATCAAGTGAGGCGGGGGTCTGCCCCACTCCTAGAGCTGTCCCCTCGCTCTTCCAAAGAGCACTGGAGACGTGGGACATCACCAGGCTAAATTTGCCACCTCCAAAACGGGAGCCCCTGGAGAGGGGAGGCAGCTAGGCCCACTTCCTTGGGAATGTTGCCGGGGGGGGGGAGGAGGTGCTGTGACTGCACGTAGGAGGACCCCCCTGAAGACTGAATGGAGCCGGCTGCATTCAGGGACGCAGTGGGGAGGGCCGAAAGAGGAAGGGAGAAGGGGGCAGGTGCCCCCCCGCCCCCGGACTGGGTCCTCAGGGCTGGGATTAACTGTGGCCCACAGTAGGACAATGTGTGTGTCAAGATGAGCAAACAAAAGGCAGGACCCTGCTGGGTCAGCCCGGAGACCCTGGCCCAGGAATCCGTCCCATGGAGATGCTGGCTTTCTCCAGAGGCTCTGATGACCCGAACCCTGACTGGACCGGACCCTCGCTTTGTCTCCAGAAGCCCGGGCTTCTGTACCTGGCCGGGTGGTGGGTGGATGTCACCTGCTTCCCCATCCAAGGCCTGACCGAGAGAGGCCTTAGACCCCCTTGGATGGGTGACGGGGCCGAAGCCATTTGGAAGGAAGGCCCACCTGAGATGGCCTCCAAGAGAAAAAGTGGCTTCAGGGACCCTCCGAGCCTGGAGGAAGCGGACCTCTTCGCGCTCAGCCTCGCAAGGCAGCCCTGGGTCTCCAGCGCTCCGTGGGGAGTCTCTCACCCCTCAACGTGGCTCAAGAACAGCAGCCTGGCGGTTGAGTCGGGTGCCCCCCCAAGAGCTGAATTCACCTACTTGTATCCCCGGCCAGGTGGGCGCAGCTGTTCTCCCTTGCCAGGATTCAAGGTTAAAGCTCTCGGAGGGAAAGGAGGAGGGAGCCCACCTTCCTCAGCGCTTTTGCAAAGTTTGGGAGGAACCAGGTGACCCGAAGCTGTTACTGAACAGTTGCATTTGGCTAAAAACTTCCAGATGTGCAGCATGCAGGAAGCCGGCAGTCGAGGTTGAGGTTGGGAGCCAGGGGGTATAAAACGTTGAATGAATCAATACATCTGATCGTTACAATCTGGATCCTCTCCCCAGAAATCCTTCAAAAAGTTCCCGGCCATCTTTACATTCTCTCTCTCTCTCTCTCTCTCTCTCTCTGCGTCTGACCCGCCTGCCTGCTGCCTGTGGCTCTTTCTCCTAGTTAGCAGCCCAAGTCCTGGAAGACAAAGGGATCGGATTTGGCCTGGTGGACGCAGAGAAGGATGCCGCGGTGGCCAAAAAATTAGGTAAGGCTTGACATCCCTTGGCTGAGCAGAAGGCTCTTCTGGAGAGGCGGGAGGCCCGTTTCCCCCTCGCCCAGGCTGCAAGCAAGTTTGGATTTGGGGCTCCAGGGAAGAAGCAGAGTGGCGGTTGGAGGCCACCAGGGGCCGTGAAAACTGCCAGGCTCTGGGCTCATTCAATGTCTGCTTCTCTCTAAGGGACTTGGGGGCTCTCTAGACACGGAGATCTGTGCCCCCCCCCAAAGCTTACAGTCTAAATGACTTCTTGGCCTCAGGGCAGAATTTAGCCCTTCCGAACCCCACTTGCTACCGGTTGCCTGAGAAGGACCGGATGGAGAGCAAGTGGCCCTACCCTTGGTAGGCCGATCCATCCTGGCATGGGGGGCCCACTTTTGTGGAATCAGGCTGCCTTTCTCCATGCTCAGAGGTGCAAACGCGACCTCTGGGTGACCTCCCTTTGGCCTCCCCCGCAGGGCTGGTTGAGGAAGACAGCATCTACGTGTACAAGGAGGATGAAGTTATTGAATATGATGGGGAATTTTCAGCTGACACCTTGGTGGAGTTTCTCCTTGACGTAAGCAGTGACCATCTTCTCAGCCCACCGCATCCCCTCCCTCCAGGGGAAAAGCCCCCTAATGCGGAGGATCCCAAGGGAAAGCTCTTTCCCGCCCACCCTGTGCACCAGCCTTCCTTCCAAATCCTGCAGCTGAGGCAGCTCAGATCTTTCCCCCTTCGGTTCTGCTTCGTTGCACTCCCCCCTTCGCATGTTATCCAGGCCGGGGGGGGGCGGGGAAGCATGGCCAGGGTCAGGCTGAGGGGCACCCTCCCATTTTGAGCTGTTTCACCCAAGGAAGGTTCCTGCAGTACCCTGTGGGGGAGGGGTGGCTGGGAGTAACTCCTCCCCCTCCCACCGTTTGCTTCTCAACTGCTTGGGGCTCATAGGGGGCCAGAGTCACCTGCTTCCAGGCCCTGTCCAGGGTGCTGATGGCCACCCACTTCTAAAGCAGGGCTTCTCAGCCTCAACCTCCAAGAGGTGTGGACTTCAAGTCCCAGAATACCCCTGCTAGCCTGTTCTAAAGTCCCCCTCCCCTTAAAAAGGCCAAGGACTCTGGCCAGAACCACACACCCCTCCCTGTGGGCCAGCTGGGCAGAGGTGGCCAGAGAGCAAAGTCAAGGCTGACCTTTGCCCTTTCCTGCAGGTCCTGGAAGACCCTGTGGAGTTTATCGATGGAGAAAATGAGCTTGAAGCCTTCGAGAGGATCGAGGATGAACCCAAACTCATCGGCTACTTCAAGAATGAGGACTCTGAGCGTGAGTGGAGGAGGGGAGGAGAGGGTCTCAGGAGAAACGGGGTTCAGGACACCCCAGTAGGAAAAAACCTAACGTGGAAAGGTGGGTGGGGAAGGGAAATCTCAGGCCACCAGGAAATAGGCTACCAGACCCAGCACACTGACCCAGGGAAGGAGCTGGCCTGCTGGGGCAACCAGGGGTGACCCTCTGCCTTCTCTTCCAGATTTCAAGGCCTTTGTAGATGCTGCTGAAGAGTTCCACCCTTACATCCCTTTCTTTGCAACTTTTGACAGTAAGGTATGTGAGGGAGGGAGGGGCTATGGTTTGCTTTTCCCCAAATGGCAAAGAGACGCTCAGCGAGCCTCAGCTATGGCAGCTATAAGACTTCAACTCCCAATATTCCCCAGCCAACAGCCAGAATTCTGGAGCCAAAGTCCATGCATTTTCAGGAAGCGCGGGGGCAGTTGTGGACACTCCCCACCCCACCCCAGGGAGGTCCGTCCAACTGGTCCTCCTCTGTCTTGGCAGGTGGCAAAGAAGCTGTCCCTGAAGCTGAACGAGATTGACTACTACGAGCCTTTTATGGAGAAGCCGGTCACCATCCCGGACAAGCCGAATAGCGAGGAAGAAATAGTCCAGTTCATGGAAGAGCACAAGAGGTGAAGCCTGGGGGGGGGGGGGGGGGGCTTCAGAGCAGCTCCCTGTGCCTGGTGGGTTGGGGAGACCTTCCTCAGTTGCCATGGCAGCCGTCTTCCCAGCATCAACAGCAGCATCCCTGCCTTGTTCTTCTGTTCTTCCTCCTCCGGCTGTCATGGAAACTGCACACATTTGGCCCCAATGGTCGGCCGTCTCCCCTCCCCATGGCTGGTGGTGCTGGACTGGGGCTGCTGGTGATCATCAGTCCAGAAACGCCCTTCGCCAGTATGAGCCTGGCAAAGACCAAGGAAGATGGCATTTCTGAGCCTGTTGCCCAGTACCCTCCCCCAATTGGGGAACATGCCTCAAATGAGTCCCCTCCTCCTCCCATCCCAGAGCAGGGGGTCTCCCAGCACCCACCCAAGCTATTAAGTGGGCCTCTGCCTGTTGGCCCATACAGAAAGGGGGCACCCAGGATGGCAGGACCGCCTAGCCTAACTGGTCCAGATGCTCAAAAAATTTGGAAGAAAAGGAGGCAGGCATCCCTCCCCCTCCTCCCCCTGGGGAGGCTGCTGCCTTGGAAAGGCCTCTTTGGCGCTGACCCGGATGGTGCCTGCCAAGAAGTTCGGCTGCTAGAAGCCAGGAAGGCCAAGGGCCAACCGGCAATTAAGGGGTTTTGTCACGGTCCCCTGGGTGCCCTCTGCGGCTAGTAAATAGGTTTGGGGCTGGTTAATATTCGGGTGGGGGAGCCCTTGGAGTCCTTGGGCTGGGAAGTCAAAAAACCTCCCGCTGCCTCGTTGCCAAGGAAACAGCCCCTACCTGAGGGGCGGTCTTTACCTGCCTGGCCCGGCCTGGAAAGATCTTGCTGGCCTCGGTCGCCTCACCCTTTGCCCGTCTCTTGCAGGCCAACGCTGAGGAAGCTGCACCCAGACAGCATGTATGAGACTTGGGTACGTTCACAGATCTGAAAGGGGGGGAGAGCCCCCTCCCCACTTCTAGGCAGGCCCCCCGGGGAAGCAGGAAGGTGCCAGCAGGGTCTCTCTGGGACAAGGCCCTTCCAGAAAGGGGGCCAGTTGACGTGAGACCAAAGTAGCCAAAAAAGGGACGAAGGAAAACATCCCCCAAGAAAACCTCCTGGGCTGCTCATGAAGCTGGGCCTCTCACCAGCGGCCTCTCCAGGCCACCCACCTCCACGGGGACGGCTGGTGGCTCACTTGCTTAAAAGCCGCCTCCTTCCCATCCCAGGTGATCCCAGGCGAAAGGAGGGAGGGCGCAGCTCTCTGGGGATGTAAGGAGGGCAGGAAGCAGGCGCTGCAGCTACAGCGGCTCTTCCCCGCAGCCGAGCCGAGCCGAGCTGAGCCGAGCTGGCAGTTTCTGTCTGCCCTGCTGGCTTTTGCACGTGAACAGACAGAGAGAGGCTTGGACCAGGAGTCGGGCACAGCGCAGAAGGGATGGCCAGGAGGGAGGGGTCTCTTTCCCAACGCAAGCGCTGGAGGCAAAGAAAAAGGGCAGTTTGCCCAAGCCCCCACCATAGCTTCACTGTACAGAGCAGAAAGTGGAACCCCAAACTCAGAGCTCTCCCTCCCCTCCCTGCCCCATATATATCGGCTCCCCACGAATAATCAAGAAAGCACACAAAGCCAGCAATGTGGTGTAAACAGATCCTCTGTGCTGGCCAGGTCATCAATGATAAATACGTTTCCCCCAGTTTACCTTCGTAGGTCCAAAGGCATCACCACGTCCCCTTTGAGTCCCCCAAAGACACGGCAGGTCTGCCCAGATCTCATGCAAAGGGGCAGCTGGCCGGCTTCTGTGGATGCCCAGCCAAAGCCCGACTCCAACCCCCATGGCAAATTTACAAGCCCTGGGAAGTTTTGGGGGCCCTCAGCCGAGTCCCTTCCTTTTGCCACAGCCCAGGCCCTGCCCAGGGAAATTGCACTGTGGGGTGGAAGGGCTGCTCCTGGGGAGGGGTCACAGCTACCCCCCCCCCCGGACTCTTGGCCCTTCCAGGCTGAGCTTCTCCTGGGGAGGAAACCCTGCCCTGGAAACATGCTGGCTCCTTTGCAGGATTCAGGCTTATTCCTGTTGAATGCTGGGGGTGGAGTGGGGAGGTCCTGGGTGGCCAGAGGCTGCTTGCTTCTCCTTCCTGAGTTGGGGATTCTGCCAGTCATAAATAGCCAAGAGAGCCATAAAGTTGCCCAGCGTCAATCTTCCTGCCTGCCTGCCTGTTTAGGAAGACGACATGGATGGCATCCACATCGTGGCCTTCGCAGAGGAGGATGATCCTGGTAAGTCATTCTAGATTTGGGGGGTGGGGGGGAACCCTGCACTGATTCCCCAAGTCCTGCTTGTCCACCATTTATCCAGCTATAAAGCAGGTTTGTGCAAGAGAAGCACCTCCTGCTTCTTGACACGCAGGTCAGATTTATCTTGCATCCCTGCGGCCTGCACGGGGAGCATCTGAAGACGTTCCTTGGCTGCTGGTTCTAGCCCTGCCCTGGGCTGCCCTTGGCCAGAGAAAGGGGAACTGGGAGGAGGGGCTTCATGCCCCTGCCCCCTTCTCTCTCCTCAGATGGTTACGAGTTCCTAGAGATCCTGAAAGAAGTCGCCCAAGACAACACAGACAACCCAGATCTCAGCATCATCTGGATCGATCCCGAGGAATTCCCACTGGTGAAGAGTCCACTGTGTCCTTTAAAACAGAGGGGGGAGGGGACCGCCTGGGCACCTCCCCCCCCACTGTTCTTCCCTCCTGAGTGGCAAGATCTCGGGGGGGGGGGGCGTGGGCAGCTCTTTTGATCCAGCTGGAGGGCAGGGGCACCGAGGGCCCTGAGGGGAGGGACGTGGGAGAAAAGGGGCCAGCAGGATCCCTGGGGGGGAGGGGCTCTCTGCCCCACAGTCCAAAGAGTGCTCCAGCCCCCAACCCAACCCCAGATGGCTCTCTCTCCTGGGGTGCTTACTCTCCCCACTTTCCTTCCTTCCCAGCTGATCCCTTACTGGGAGAAAACCTTCGACATCGACCTGTCCCGACCTCAGATTGGTGTGGTCAACGTAACGGATGTGAGTACCGTCAAACATGTGGCTGCCCCTTGGGTGACAGAGGCTGGCCCCATGGGGCACAGCCTGGAGATGGGGGGGCAGTTGTGGGCTTCCCCAACTGGGGAGTGACGGGGGGCCACCAGACTGAGCCTCGAAAGGGGGCAGAGATGGTGGGCCAAGAGAGAAGGCCTGGATGCTGGAGGCAGCGGGGGGGGAGGGCTTGGCCTGTCCAACTGGACTCCCCCCCAGCAGCTTTTTCCTGCGATGTGCCCCCCCCCCCCCGCCACAGGCTGACAGTGTCTGGATGGACATGGATGATGAGGAAGACCTGCCCTCTGCAGAGGAGCTGGAAGACTGGATTGAGGATGTGCTGGAAGGAGAGATAAACACCGAAGATGACGATGACGACGACGATGATGATGACGATGACGACGACTAAGGGCTGGCCCTTCCCATTTTTCGTGCAAGGCGGGTCCTGTCTGGGGGGCTCCACCCACCTCATCCTCCGGCACCACCGCTGACCCCAAAGCAGCACATTCGGCCTGCACGAAAACGCCCTGGCCCTAGCAGGAAACATTTTTATATTGATCTTATTTACGTCCAAGGCCCTCACCGCAGCCTGACCAGGTTCCCTCCATGCACAGACCCCCCCAGGCCCCTGTCTGCCCTTGACGAGGGTGGGGGAGAACTGGCTCCTCTATCTGCCCTCCCCTTCCATTGGCCAGATGCCAGGGGAGAATGCCCCCTTTCCTGGGATGGTACCACCACCAGCCAAGCCCTTTCCTGGTCCTAGAAAGGCTTGTTCTGTAGGTGGCGACCCTCAGCTGAGGCACTCTCAGCCCTGCTTGAAGGCCAGGGGAATTTCCCATCATGCACCTCAACCTTGAGACTTGGTCCTTGCCTTCTGCTTCAGAGCTTTGGGGGCTCCTTAATGGTCAAGGCTGCCCTTATCAGTCGAGGCCTCCCTGTCTCTGGGGGCTGTGGAAAGGGTGGAATCAAGTAGCTGCCATCTTTACAAATGCCCCCTGCCCTCCTGCCCTTCCCACCCAGGCCTTGGGACGTGATGGCAACATATCCACTTCAGTCACCTCTGGCAACAAGGTGCTCACCTTTCCAGGTAGATCAATCTGAATCGCTAGAGGGCAGCACTTTAATTTGCAAAGATGTTCAGCCATGCGCAAAGAACAGAAACAGAAAAAGGGATCGGCAAACTAGTTAACATCCCTTCACAACTGTTCCCCAAGTGTCTCTTCTCCTTTTCCACACACACAGGCCCATGAGGGGGATTCCGCCGTCCTAGTTCTCAGGTATCAGGAACTGATCCTTCCCTGAACTCTTTTCCAGGAAGAGAAACTCTGAGTCATTTTGCTGAATTGGTTGAAGAAGCGAAAGATGTGCCAGCAGTAAAAAACAGATGCAAATTAGCTTCGGAGCTCAGGCTCCGTTTTCCTGCTCTCTTTAGTGAGGGGGGGGGGGGGTAGCCAGCTCAGCAGGCAGTGAGGGGCGAAATGTACAATTTGTATATTTTTCAACACCTTTGTACAGATCAAACCAAAAGTGATTAAAAAAATGGAACAATAAAAGGGACTGGTGAGGTGTTTCCTTCTCCCTCTTGCCCCTTTTTTGGCAAGCAGGTTTTTGGATCAGAAAGTCTGGAATATTCTGCAATTGGGGGTGGGGGTGGGTAGAAAAACAGCTCAGTTGCTCTGCCCTGGAAACGGTACACCCCAAAAGAGCCAGTGCTCCATATCTCCCACCCAGCCAGGGAGCGGCCAGAGGGTTGCCAACTCCAGGGAACACGGAAAGGCCACGCAGGTCCCATGGCTTCTGGGGGCAGCCCAAATAGGCAAGGGCCCCCTATTAACGGCTACTACCCTCCCCTCCCCCACTGCACTGTTTGTGCTTCTTGATGATCTCCATAAATAATATATGCTAATCAAAGAGAATATGCAGCCTTCAGTCCAAGTTTGCATCTCTGGCAATGGGAAAAAATGCTCTGTCCATCCATCATCCCTGCAGCACTTAGGAAACCCGCTGGCTCTGCCATTGTTCCAGGACTGGCCTCAGTTGACCCTTGGAGGGACGGGGCTGCACTTGCTCCCATTTCACAGAAGGGAGAAATGAGGGAGAGAGAGGAGAGGAAGGGAGGGATTTGCCCTAGGGAAACAGGGCAGAAGCTCAGGGAGGAGGACCAGCCCATTTGTGGTGCTTCTCGCGGCCTTTAATTAAACCTCTTTGGCCAGGGGCAGTTTACCTCCACACAGCTGCCAACAGTGGATAGACAATTCTGTTTTATATTGTTTAGTGGGAGCAGGGCTGAAAGGGTCTTTCAACAGGCCCAAGGAAAGGGGCCACGCCTGTCCCTCGGGAGGAACCCTCCCTTGTCCCATGAAGGGGTCAGGGAGAGTTGCAGGTGGAACTTCTCAGCAATTCCTTCTGCCAATTTGACATTCATATCAGTGCCACCAGCTTTTTCCTCCCCATCAAAAATGCATGAAGAAATGCATTGCCGGGCTGTTAATATCAACTCTCATAAAAGCTTTTTATGCATGCGCGCGTTGTGGGTGATTGAGAGACATGGGCAGCAGAGGAATCCATACGGGGCGGGGGGGGGGCAAACAGGAAGGGAAGGTTATCGGAGGGGGGAGTGGTGTGGCAAAATTTGCCCTGTGGTGCCTTGAGGTGAGGAGAACCTTCAGGGTGGGAGGAGTAGAGGTGTAAAGGCAGGGGGCAGAACTGGCAGTAGTTCCTCTCGACTTTGGGGCACAGTCACGTTAGAGGACACCCCCCCTCCAAATTCTTCCCAAGGAAGTCACAAAAAGGGATGGCAGGACCTCCACCTCCATCACTGCATTTTAAGGATGGCCAAAGGCCGCACAGTGGTTAAGATGCAGGACTGCCAGCTCCTTCGGCTGCCTGCCGGCTGCCTGCAGTTTGGCAGTTCGAGTCCCACCGGATCAAGGTTGACTCATCCTTCCATCCTTCCAAGGTGGGTAAAATGAGGACCCAAAACTGTTGGGGCTTAGAGGGCTGTCAGCCAACCAAGCAATATCAATAACCACGAATTAATCTCCACAATTAAGTACTGAGTAACCCTCTTAGTGTGACCCTGATTTGTCCCCGGTGGCTACTGAACTCCGAGGCGAAGGGGGGCTTCCTCGCAGTTTCTCCTTAATTGCCCCCCTGGCCCTGCTGGGGGGCAGCCGGGAGGGCCAGCACTTCCCGGCTTCTTCTGTCGGTCTCTCTCAGCGGACCCTTCCGGTTCCATTCTTGGCAGAGCAGAAAAGGGGCCGGAAGCGGCCGCAGAAGCTTCGGGAAGGGAGCAGCAGCCCCTTCCGGTGGTTTCCCCACAGAGAAAAGGGACTTGGCCCTCTGGTCACACGTCTGCCCCCCCCCCTCCGCGGGGTCCCGCAAGGAGTTTCCGGGACGGCCCACGACTCTCTGCCCCATATCGGCCGGAATTTGTCGCCGCTGGTTGGGCTGCCTTGGCCAGGTGAGAGAGAAGCCCTGGCGCACCGGGGCGGGTCCAGACTCCCTTGGCTGCCTCTTCTGCCAGAGGGGTTTCAGCTCAGGGCCAGCCAGGGGGCCACGGCTGTGGAGCCTCCGTCGCGGCCTCCGGGGGGGGGGTGTCCTCCTGGCTACGCTGCTGCTCTGGACGCCCGGGGAGCCCCGGGCAGAGCAGAGGGCAGGCAGGGCTTTCATCCAGGCGACTCCAGCAGAGGCTGCCGGGAAGCAGGGAGGAGGGCGCCTCAGAGACGGGCTTCGGGCCCTGGGGCGGCCGAAGGTCTCTTCCCCAGCCCGTCCACGAGGATGAAAAGTCAAGCGGAGCGGCAGGCTGGGAAGCGGAGCATCGCGGGGGCACTCCCGATCTTTCGGGGGCCGCTTTTGGGCACTGCCACTCAAGAGGCACCCCTCTTCCTTAATCCGGACTAGAGAGCCGCTGGCTCTCCTTTCTTTTGCCGTCTCCTCCTCCTCCTCCTCCTCCTCGGGCGTCACGTGTGAACGCGCGCCCTCTTTCCCGCTCGCTCTCGGCTTCCTGCTCGATCCGAGGCGATCCGGAGCCAGGCATTCGGCACAAAAAGCCACCCAGCCGCCAGCTTCTCCCCCAATAGCTCAGCCTCTCCCGCTGACATCACTCGGCGGGGAGGAGGAGGAAGGGTGGGGTGAGCGGGAGAAGAGCCTGCGAAAGAGCCGAAGCCGCCTGGGCAGCCGCGACGCCCAGCTCCAGGGTCGCCCATCCCGTCCCAGCAGGCGAAGCCAGGACGCCCTTCGCTCGCTTGGCCGGCACTGCCGGCGCTGCCTGTGTCCTACTGCCTTTCCAGCCTTTCCTTGCCGCGGGTAAGTCCCAGCCCCGGGCAGCGTGCGCCTCTTTCCGGGCTCCGGGAAGTGGGGAAAGGGTGGATGGGCTCCGGCTGGCGGCAACGCAACCGACCGCGGGCGCTCTGTACATGGGCAGAGGCGGTTGCGGCGCCACAAGGCAGAGCAGCTGAGCCGGAGACTGGCGCCGAGGCAGGAGCCACCAGGCGCGGTCCGAGACCCCCGGCCGACCAGCCGCCTCCTCGTGACCGTGACTCAAACGCTGAGTCCGCGTGAATCACTGTCGCCGCCGTCGCTTCCTCTTTGGCCCCTCGCCCGCCCGCCCAGCCCTTGCTGGCGAGCGCCGCCGCCCTCCTGGCCCGCGCTGGCTTCTCCCGGCCGGCGGGCCGGCTCGCCTGCTGCCTGTCGGAGTCAGCCGTTCCGGCTAGAGCCTGGCGGAGGGAAGGGGGCGCGGCCACCTGCACGCTGCCCGGCGGCGTCCTTTGGCTCCGCGCCCCAGGGGGAGCCGCCGCCGCTCGCCCGGCCGTCCCTCTGCCCGCCGCGCCTTTCCTGGACCGGCCCGGGCAGCGCTCAGGCTGCGGGAGCCGCTCAGGGCGCCTGGACTCCGGGAACCGGGACGGCGGAGAAGGGCCCGGCCCGGGGAAAAGCGAGAGAAGGCGAGCCCGGCCTTCTACCGGCGGGGTGCGGACCGAGAGCCCCACCGGCCACGGCCGAGTTTCTTTCCCACCACCCCACTTATAGGGAAGCGACCACTCAGGGTGCGGAAGGGGGAGGGGGTGAGGGCGGCCGCCCGAGAAGCGCCTCCATTCCCGCCGAGAAGCAGTGGAGAGCGGGGGAATCTGCGGGGGGGGGGGGGGAGAGAAGGCTCCGAAGCGCCCCAGGGCAGCGCTCTTTCCCCAAGACGAAACAGCCCAGGCTGGATGAAGAGGTCCCGGGACCTCTTGGCTTCAGATGAAGCAGCAGCAGAGAAGTCTGCCTGCCCACCCGCACCTGACCCCAGGCTCTGGTGGGGAGTGGGACCCTGCAGGATTCTCTCCCCTCCCCAAGTAAGAGGCTTCCTAGAGTCCCTTCTGGCCCTGCCTGTAAAGGAGGATGCTGGACTGAGTGTCCAAATGTGCGGATCTGGTCCTTGCCCCCTGGTTTGCCCGGGCTGGACCAGGGCCAGGTGTTCCATGAGGTCCCCCCCACCACGAGGCTCCATCCCTTCCTGGAAACAAGTTGGGGAATGGGGCCCTCGACTTTGCCCCCCTTTTGTCCTTAGACTCTTTTACAGTTTGCTTCCCTCCCTGCGGTTCCCTTCCATGCCTCTCAGTGGGCAAGCGGTGTCCCCGGCTCTTCCACCTGCTCTTGGGGGGCTGGGGGGTGTCTTCTGCTGACCCTGCCCTCTTCTCCCCTGCAATTCCCCTCCGTGGAATCTTCCACCGGCCCCTCCAGCCTTCGCAGGGCTGGCATTTCACAGGCTGCACTCCCTAGAGTGACCAGGATTTGCTTTCTCCAGCTGGGCCCTCTGGACCATGCTGCTGACTCTGACCCCGACCCCTCGTGGGTCCTTTCCGGCTTCTGGTGGACTTGGGGGCTGCTCTCCTCCCTCCCTCCCCTCCTCTCTGCTCAGTGGGGCATTTCTGCTCAGCTCCAGCACCTGAAGATGTCCTGGCCGGTCTGGCCTCCAGAGCATCTTCTGAGAAAAGCTAGAGGAGGAGGCAGAAAAAGAAGGAGAATGGCCGGAGGTCACTTCCTGGCCCCTCATCATGGATTCGAACTCTAGTCTTCCTCAGGAGCTCCTCCTGGGCGACCTGTTTGCTAAGTGCTTTCCCAAGTCTCTGGAGGGCAGAGCTGCACCGTGGCAGAGCTGCACCTCTCTCCAGGACTGCTGAATGCCCGGCATGGACCTGGCACATCCGTCTCTATGCCGGATTTAAAAGGTCAGCAGAGATTGTTTCACCCCGCATTCTGCAAGGGATGGAGCAGAGCTGGGGGGTGGTCAGTAGATTTCCCTGATGCTTCAGGCACTTCCTGCTGTCCAGCTGCAACTATTCCGAGAGGCCAGGCAAACATGGCTGCTGCTTGCAACCCGCTTCCGCTCTGTGGTCTCGGCTCCGAAGCCGTGTGGCGATTCTCTTCGGAGCTTCATGTCTTCCCACGAAACACCTCACTGGGTCCAGTTGGTGAGGCTTGTTAGGAAGGAAGCCTTGGGGCTTTCAGGGTAGAACTGCAGATGGGGGTGCCATGCCCGTCCCCACTGGCACAGCCATCCTGGGCCAGGGAACCGAGGGCCGTGCCAAAGAGGAAAGGGAGGGAGCCAGAGGGCTGGTGGGCTGGCAGCTCCGGGGCAAAGGGGGTGAGTTGCATCTTCCATCCCAGGCCCTGCTTCCAAGGTGGGCCCTTCCTGGCCCCTCACAAATGGCTCCTGGGGAAGCGAGCAAGGCTGGGCCCAGGGAAACGGCTTCCCTGAGGCAGCCAGGCACAGTTGCCCTCCCCACCTGACAGGCCGAGGGTGGAAAACCAGTCAGCCGTTATGCCCGCGCCCTGAATTGCATCCCTCTCTGGGTGTCATCCTGGAGCAGCCGGTCCTTTCTCATTGTCTCAGGATTTGGGCACAGGGGAAGGGAACAAACAGGCTATTGTTCAGGCATGGCGTGGCTCCCCGTGCTTTGCCTCTTTGCCTTTGTTTCCTCCTCGGCCTTCGATATTCCTCCCCACCGGCGCCCCCTTCCCCCCACCGGACATTCCATTCCATTTCCGGGGAGGGGGAGGGGGCTGCATCTTTTGGTGGGGCTCTTGTCGAACATGTGAGAAGCAGCTGCACTTTCTTTAAAACCAGGAACATAAAACAACAAGAGGAAAGGACAGGCGAGCCAAACCAGCTCTGAGGCTGGGGGTGGGGTTTGGGGGGACAAGCCTGATGCAATTCCCTCCCTGCAGAGGAAGCTGAACTGGCCAGTTGGGCCAGGAGGCTGGAGTTGCAGACTGTGGCATTCCACATCTGCATTGGGGGGGGAAGGTCTTTTCTGTTGGGGAAGCAGGGCATCCCTAAGACCTGGCCCCCAGCTGGCCTCAGCAAGTGGGGGGTCCTCCTTTTGGTCGGTGGCTGGCTGGCATTTCCAGAACTTGGAGAACTAAAAAGTTGCTTTATTCCAAATGGGGTCAGAGCCCTTCGTGCTCCTAGCGGACATTTTCTGTCTGTGGAAATGAGGAATACCACCCAGGAGGGTCCGTCCCAGAGCCTGAGGAGCAAGGGGCCTTGCCCCCGCTATTTTGAAAGGAAGAGGAACAGAAATGGGATGAAGAACATTCTGCCATCGTCTGCTGGAACTTCACGTTTCCATGAGGACTTCCAAGCTTTCATCCTTCCCAGTTTGCATGTTCTTGCATTGGTCAATCGGCTCTGGCATTGGACATTCTTGGTCAAGCCATCGGTTAATTTTTGAGGGCGTAGCAAAAGCTTCATTCTTCCCTTGCAACAGGGCTCCTGTTCGCAGCTATCCTGCCCCTCACTCAGCTGGCCTTTCTAGAAAAACAGTCAATATTTGAAAATATTTGGCCCTCCAACTGCAGACCTTGGCAAGTCCCTCCTGTCTGTCAAAGGGAGGCCACACTTTGAAGAAGCAGCCTGAAGGGAGACGGTTGGGGTTAAAGGGCAGCGTGTTAAACAGCCATATTGTGTCACAAATTAAATTACTGCTTTGCAGGAAAGGACCAAGGGGGTCAATCTGCCTATAAGCGAGAGAGGAATCTCTGCTCACAGCCCGATGGCCAAGCACGGAGGGCTTCGGAGAGAACATTTATGTTTAGCATGGCGGGTTGGTTCCACTTCTGCCAATACGCCTTTGGAAGTTTCTGTTGCAGTGAAATGTGAGTTCACAGGGTGGCATGGCAACAGGGAGAGGGCAAAATGCTTGCCCGTCTGCGTATACCGTTCAATTAGTTTTCTTCCGGAAACTCACAGGCACGGTTCACCTTGGATATTAAAGGGATAACTCAAACTTGAAGGATACAACAAGTATCCTTCCCACCCCAAGTCCACTCTGCCTTTCAAAGGGTTTTAGAAACACCACATAGCTAGATATCCTTCTGGGAAGCCAACACTGACCCTTGGCCAATCGTCCCCACAAGAGAGGAGTTGAGGTGGAGGGAAATGGCTCCTCTGCCACCAGGAAGGGGCCTTTTGGCACTGAAGAGCCTTGGCTGTCTGCCACGGTGCCTCTGAAGGTGTTAACCAGCCCTGCTCATCAGGGAACCCAGTGGCAGAAATCTCTCCTGTGCAACAGGAATCGGGGCCACACCTGGACCAGGCTTGGATTGCACCTTCATCTGGAGAGCCAACCCTGGCTGGGCGAGGGCCTTGCCGCCTGTGGGGGTCTCCGGGGTTTTGGACTTAATGGGAAAGGGAATAGGTTTAAGAGAGAGAAAGGAAGGGAGGGGGTCAGGGAGAGTTGGAAAGGCACATCTTGCTTAGCAGTTGCCATGGCAATTTCTCTTGCTCCTGAAAGCTCAAGCTGGATGGCTTTCATTCATCCCCCTCCCAACACTCTGCTCCCCTCCCCATTTGCTCCACCAAGTTACAGGCACTCCTAGCTGCTGGGCACGCTCTGTCCCTTCTGTTCCCTGGGGGTGCGGCTGACAGTTTCCATCCTTGGCTCAAAGCAGCTCTTCTGAGCTGCCAGAGAAGGGCCAGGAGGCCAAGAGGTGGGCGCAGTTGCCCCTGTGCCTGGGTGCAAGGCCTTGGCCCCAGAGCAGGGCGCTATCCTCTGCCCACCTTCCCCGCCCGTGGTCTCCACCTTAGAGCCACCCATATCTGACCCTCATTTCATCGCAGCCTCTTCTGTTCCCTTCTGCATTCACAAAGCTTTTGTTGCAGAGCTTGTCATCCTCTCCCCCCCCCCCCCGCCCAGCTGAGACTCCTTTTGCCACTGGCTGCCTGCATGGTTCTCCTTGCTCACCACATCCTTGCTTTGCAACACGGGCTTTAATCTTCAGCTCCACAATGGCGCTTAGCTGCAACCCTCAACTTTTCCAAGGATCACATGGCCAGCAGCTGAGGAGCCAGAGGGCCATTTATGGGTGGAAAAATCTCCCTGCTCCACTTTTTCCCACGGACAGTTCAGAGTCCAATGATGGAGACATTGTCAAGCTAAAAAGGGAGCAACCCATTAAGAGACGGCCTTCCGTTCTCCTAAAATCTGCCCTCCCCGCTTGGCTCTCCTACCCCGCCTGCAGCTTTGTCTCCCTCTGAGCCTGCAGAGATGAGCAGTCCAGGTTTCCTGAGTTCCTCAGTCCGGGGTGGTTCGGCAGAAGCTCCCTGCCCCAGGAGAGCCCTGGCACAGAGGGTCCGTTTCTCATAGCGGCATCCCATACCAAATCTTCTGGCTTTGCTTACAGAGCCTTGTTTGGTGGTATCTGTGCCACTGTTAGCCCCATCATTATTGGGGAGCTTCAGTGCTGCACCCTCCCTCTCCTGGGACAGTTTGTTTTCCTGTGGCATCCACAGAAACCGAAATCCATGCTCCAGTTGAAAGTTTCCAAGTCACTGAGAGGCCATTTTCAACTCTCGGCCACTGTAGTGAGTTTGAGGCTGGCAGATTATCAGCACAGGAGAGAGGACTTTCTATTCTCTCCCAGCTGAGAAACAGGCCCCTCTCCCCAGCTCTTCCAGCCCAGCTTTATTTTTTCCTCCAGGTCTGTGAGAAAATATTCTTGGCAAGACCCAGGGAGGAATAATGGCTCTCATCACAGCTCTATTTTCTCCCCACAGTTCCTTCCTTCCTCCCTTTCCCTCCCCCTTTTGCAGGCCGCCACCCAGCTGCCTGCAGAAGGACTGATTTTTATGAATGAACCGCTTATGCATATGGATGAGCCACTTTGCATAAGAGCCATGGATGGAGACAAAGGAGATTGCTCGCAACCCCCTTCCGGTAGGTAGCTGGGCTTGTTGATTTCGTTAGGAGGGCTTGCTGTGTCCCTGGTCTGCTCTGCATAAGGAAAAGTGCCCAGTTTGCTCAGCTCAGAACGGCCTTTCCACATCTTCAGGACACCCTTTTCTTCCTCCCTTCAGTTCCCATAATGCATAGACAGGAAGGCCAGCAGCAGCGGCAGCTAACTTAAATGGTGCAGCAACCATGCACAGCCCCGGGATCGGGGCATCCACCCTAGCACACCAGCCCTTTGCGTGATCCCTGCAAGGCATAGGATACTGCAAGACGGGTGTGCCAGTGGCAACAGCCAAAGCCTGTGCACCAGAGACCCACCACACCCCCTTGCATGGAGAGGCCTTCCCGGAGTCCAGTGCGCGGTGTGACTCTCCGTTGTGCAAAGGGCTGCCCTGCCCTCCCCTTCATGGCTGCATTGTCACCAAGACAACCCCATCTTTGTGCAAGTCCCAGTTTAGCTTTTATTATTGTTTTTCTAAGGATGTAGCTTAATCAGTTGCTTTATCTTGGCAGAAAGTTCTTCCACCACCATTTCTGGTACAGCCTGTGCATCCTCCTGGGGGCTCTGCAGCCATCACAGGCTTCTCCCTGGTCACCAGCGAGAAAACAACAAGGCAAGGATCCTTTAATCCTGTCAGATCTTGCTCTGCTCTGCTCTGCATTACAGTGGAGCTGTCTTGGGTCAGCAAGCTAAGAAGCTGGTTCCCGCCCATTTTGTAAGGCAATGAGGTCCACTCCAGGGCCTGATGGAGAGGGAAATTAACTCCACATTTTTCGGAGTGCCCTGGAGCAATGCATCTTAATTAATATCTGCTGTGAGTCATCCTGGGAAGCCTTAACCAAGCGTCCCAATTCCATATTTCAGGTTTGTTTTGAGTGCAAAAAGCATCTCTTCTATCTGAAATATCTCTGGATTTCCAGTTGTCCCTCGCCCCACTGCAAGCTTTCTGGCAAGGATGAAAGCCTTTTTGAACCAATTCCTTCAGGGGATCATTCCTGGAGTGAAGCCAGGACCAGTGAAAAAGTCTTCCCTTTCAGTGTTTTCCTAATTTTCCTTAAGAGTCTGCGACTACTGAGAAACCCACCCCATTTTCCGATACAATTGAACAAAGGCTGTTTACGTTAAATTGTGTGGTTATATCATCGGAGCTCCTGTGTTTTCCTCTTCCACCAAGGTCTGGCTATGGGCCCACCCAACTCCACAGCTGTCAGCAGCTGGAAAGGAAGGATTTGCTGCAAATCCAGACCAGCGTTCAGCCTTTTGCAATTAGGAAAGGCTAACATGACTGGATCCCAGTGCTCGGTTGCTCTTCCGATTTGCACTCCCAAGACGAATTAGAGACGTTGCTGCCTCTAACATGACTTGGTGCCTGGTCATGCTATGCACTGGGCTCTCTATTCCTTCAGATCCTTCCATAAATTCATGACTTCCCAATGACAAGGACTTGCTCTGGATTCAGCCGCGGGGAAAAACAAGCTTGGAAGAAAGAAAAGCAGGGACCAGAAAAATCCCTCCAAATAAAACCTCGTGGAAATGCAGAAGGTCCCTGTTTTTCTCCTTGGAGCCTCCTTAATTCTGGATTTCCTAGGCTGGCTTTGCATGAAAGAGCAGAATAATAAATAGAGTTGGAAGGGACCCCGGAGGGTCTTCTAGTCCAGTCCCTGCTGACCCCATGCCATTTTACACAAATGGTTGCCCAATCTCTTCTTGGAGACTTCCATGATGGGAAGCCAGTCCACAGGTTAATTGTTGTGTCAGGAAATTTCTCCTAGGTTGGTTCTTTCCTTGATGGGTTTCCCTCCATTGCTTCTTGGGGGAACAGGTTGACCCCCTGCCCTCTTCTTTGTGGCAGCCCCTCAGATATCCGAATGCTGCTGTCATGTCACCCCTAGTGATGGCATGTCACGTTCGCAGGGGGCTTAGCCTTTGGGATGACTCAGCTCAAACTGGCTTGTTGCAATAACAGGGCTTAAGCCCACAAAGTGGGGTTCCCCACTGTTGAAAAGGAGTTTGCAGAACCTTTCCATGCCCACAACACTGGTTTGGTTTTCGCAGCAGGGATTTATTTATTTCACTTATTAAACCAATTTATATCGCCCCCCCATCTCACAAACAAGCGACTTTGTGTGGCATTCAAGAAAGTGAATAAAACTGTGAATAAACTTCCCCCTCTGTTTTCTCATAAAAGCCATCTCTCTAGAAATCACAAGTTAGGAAAGAAACAGATTAAGGAAGCATGGCTGGAAGGTTCCCTCTGAGTAAACTTGAGATTGTCTTGCAGATCCAGTTCTCTATTTTATGAGCCGGCAGCTGTCTGGGGCTTTGGCACATCCTGGATAGAGTTTGATTACTATTGGTTTTTTTATTGCTTTTAATCATGTGTTGTACTTTTGTAGAGGTTGCAGTGCCGGGAGAAGACAGCCTAAAGTTAGATGTAATGAATTAAGAAAGCAAAAGACAAAAGACCTTAGAGGCAGGATTGAAAGGACTATCTCATGCTTGAAAACTAAGAAGGAATAAAGTTGGCTTTTTTCCAGTTCTGTCAGATAAAGTCCCTGGCCTGCCTCTCTTGCCTCTCCAGCTGACTTCTTCCAGAAATTAATCCATATTTAATAATTGAGCAAAGCTAAGTTGTTCCTGGCTAATGTAAGGAAGAGCCAAATGCCTGTGTGCCTTTTTCTGTTTTTAAGATATTTTTCCTCTTTCCGAGGCCTCCCTGAATTGAAGGACAGCCATGCTCTCAACAGCTGCTCTCTCTTTCTAGTCTGAGAAATGTCTTCTTTTTAATTTTAATTCCAGTTTTTCTCTGCACTGTGTGCCTGTTTGAGAGAGAAACTGGGGAGCAAAGCTGGATAAAGCTTTTGTGGCTGGAGATTAGCCTTCCCTCAGGATCCATCCATCTTGGAGCCATCTTTGAACAGAAGGCTGCTCTGAAAAAGAGTTTTCTTGCTCAAAGACTTTCCCACATAATTTTTATCCCGAGATGCCGTCATCTGAGGGAAATTGCTCCAGAAATGTTTACTTCAATTCAGTGCAATGTGAGGGCACCAGCTGAAGAAATCCATCAGCCCTGAGGAAAGTCTTGCTTGTCCTTCTCAAAATGGCTTCCCCCCTGGGGAAGTGGCTGGCAAGCGGTTGGTTGGGATAAAGAAGCCACCAAACAAAGCATTTTAATCTGACATCATCAGCCTTTTGGGTGGTTCCTGAGGACCCTCTAGGTCTAGAATGATATTTCCCTACAAATAAAGGGAAGGGAAAGACATGTCCACTGAGGCAAGAGGATTTCGGAGGGAAACGGCAATTGTTACTACAGACGCCCCAGATTCCCGGCTCGGAGGCCTTGTCATCCACAAGCGCCATCTTGGACAAAAGAGTTTCCTGAGAAACTGACCTTTTGTATAAATAGAGGTTTTTCTAACTAAATGCAGCTCAGCTTTGCAAAGAAACAGAGCACCAAACTTTAAGCTCCAGAACTGCCTTGAAAGAAAACCTTTCCTTTTGTGAAGCAGGAGGACAAATAAATCCTGTTTTTCCCCTGTCTAAGGAGAGTGGCAGGGTTCCCCAGTAAAGAAAGAAATCTGCTCCTGTCCTTTTTCAAAGGCTTTTCCAGCCCCATTCAGCCATATCTAGCCCTTCCTGCTCTTCCATTCAGCCTACATGGGACTAAAGGCCTGGCTGGTTTTGCTTTTCCTTTCTTTAAAGGCCCTCGGTCCACATCCATGTGCTTTGCATAACTTAAGTTCGGAACAAAGCCCAGAGCTACAAGAGATCAGTCCCAGCACAAAAGGAAAAAGGAGAAGGGAGGGAAGAAGAAGGAAACAGAAGGCAAGCCAGGCTTCAGGTCTTAAAGGGACAGGCTGGGCTTTGCAAGAAGCAGGGAGGGAGGCTCTTGAGGGCATCTCCCCTTGCTCCCTTCCCAACTGCAGCTTGCCCCTTGCACCCCTTGGCAGGACATGCCAAGAAGTCACAACTGGCCTAAGGCTGCTCGGTGCTGCTCCTTCAGAGTCGAGGGAGGATTTGCACCCAAGTCTTTCCAGAGGCAATGCATCTTAGTGGCTAGGGACAATGGGAAGTGTGGCCCAACACCTCTGGGGTTGCCCTAGACCTCCCTGTGTTGCGGGTGGGGTACAAAAGCAGCGGCTGTCCCAGATGCAGCATTTGAAAAGTAGGCCCATTTGGCCCGTCCCCTTCAAGCAGATCGAGGCCACCCACCTCCGGCTGTCGTGCCTTGCAGTGGGTGGCAGATGCCCACCACACCCACGGCTCTACCACTGGCCCCAAGCGCCCACCCCTCCCTCCGCTGGGCCAGGTCGAGGCTCTCGTGGGCTTCGGGAGCCTGGGAAAGGCGCAGCAGGTCCCATGCCAGCTCCTTGGCTCCCAACCTCTTCTGCCAGGCCCTGGGTTTCTGCCACCTGGCAGGCCTGAGGAAGGGGAGGGAAGGCCGTTGTTTGGGGCCCTGAAAGGACAAGAAAAGAGGTCAAGCACCCAACAAGCCTCCCCCCACCAATCAACAATTCATTGGGGGGGGGAAGGAAGGCAAGGCAGCCATCTGGAAAGGGGGCTGCCTTTCCCCAGCAGAGCAGGAGTTCCTCTTCCTGGGGAAGTCAGGAGAACACAGAGCAGGCTGGACCCCCTTTGTCCCTGCTGGCCGGCCCCACTACGCTTCCCTACTGCTGCCGCAACAGCTGGACTGGCCCAGCGAGAGGAAAGAGGGAAGGGAGACAGCAGAGACCAAGCCCTGGCTTGGCTCGCTTCTGGGAGGGCAGCCTTTGCTGGGGGAACCAGCCCCAATTGAGGCTGGGTTTCTGGCCTCTTCCGGGGCCTCTGGGGGCTTCCTCCCTCCCTGGGCATGAGGGGGTACCTGAAGACATTTGGGTGCATCAGAATTACAGAGAAGGAACACGGCAATTTCACTTGTGTGTGTGTGTGGGGGGGGGAATAGCAATTTGCAAACGTGGCACAGATAATGTGAAGCCTTTTTTGGGAGGGGGGACCCTAGGAAACTTTAGGAGTAGAGATGTTGCAGGGGCAGAAATACGTGTTTTTGAGGGGGGGACTGTGAGATAATAAGCAGCTGTGACCAAGGCATGGGAGTAATTGCATAGGAACAGATTAATTAATGGGGGTTCTGGGTGGGTTGAAGATCAGAGAGTTTGTCTGCTGGCGGGCAGAGAAGTCTGGTTGAGGAGCTTGAAAGGGGTGGCCCTCGCAGCCCCTGGCTGTTGCACCTCATTTGAGGGGTTTCTGGCCCCCTGGGGACCACTCTGGTCTGGGCCTGATTGTGGCCACTCCACCTGTTGGGAAGACGAGCAGAACGATGGGTGCCCAGGTGCTTCTGCTGCAAAAGACACAGGAAAGCCATCCATGGCACGCCTGACAATACTGTGGTGGCATTGACATTGGCACATGTGGCCTTTATTTCCTTCCTGGGCAGGAACAAGAGAGTGGTAAATCGCCCCGGTGCCTGCAGGGTTTCTGGGCACGATACCTTTGGGCGTCCCTAAAGACCCAGCTTTCCACAACTTCAGGGTTCTCTTCCCTCGCTGAGCCTCCCTAAGCAAGGCTTTCTTTCAGCAAGTGCATTTTTCAAATGAAGAGGTGGGCTGGGTGGAAGGAGAGCTCTTAAATGTTGTCTGGAAAGTCAACTTTTTTATTTGCTTTTTATCTCTGCAAAATAAATCCCTGGGTTTTGAGGCAGAATTAGCAGGAGCTGCAGTGGCAGCGAACCAGCAGGCATGGAGTTGGACCCTGTTTGTCAGGGAAGTAAGGAGGGGAAGGGATGTGCTTGGCTCCCTTGGTTGTTTTTGAGGATCACAAGTGCCTTTGTGCCTCCAGAACCTCTGCTCACATCTAAGGAATCTATGTGGGAAAGGAATTTGGGTGCCCCCTCAGGGAAAGGCCCCGCCAGTCCTGCCTTTGCTGGTGTGGAGGGGAATTGGTCTCAGGCTGCCTTTCTGCCAAGCCCCCAAAGGAAGAGAGAGGCTGCGCTCGGCAGTGAGGGGTGGAAGCCCCCTCCCACACCCATAAGCAAGCAATGGGCTGAGCTTTGATCAGGCAGAGCGGTGATGCAACTTGGGCGCCTCTGCCAAGCAAGTGGGTGAGCTTGGAAGAACTTCGGAGTTTGAAAGACAGAGCGTGGCAGGGCCTGAAGGATGTGGTCACCCCCTTGCAGAATGGTGCCCACTGGCAATAGTGTCCACTCTTCCTTGGGAGCTGGCAGAACCGAGCAGAGAGGGTGCCCGGGGGCAGCCGTGAAAAATAGGCAAGTCCTTGTGACCCGCATTTGACCCAGCCCATCCCTCCCTCCCTATCCCAGCCAGATGGTCTGTGGTCAGAGTTTCTGGAGCACCCTGGAAAGCTGGGGGCTGCCCCTGTCTGGACATTATTTCCTGTGGTCTTCCTCTCCAAATGAAAAATGCTCTAATCCCCATCGCTAAGCCGCTGGGCACAGCGCAGAGTGGAAATCAGGCTTCTGCCGGGATGCAGAAATCTGTTCTGGGGAGGGGAGCAGGGAGACCCACCCCAGCTGTCAGTCGGCACATTCTTCCAAAGCGCCACTTGCCACCTGCCTTGAGCGGCTCAGGCAGCCTGCTCAGTGCTCCAGCTGCAGTCAGGTAGGAAAGGAGTTGAAGGAGGGGACAGGGGACAGAAGCTCCCTTGGGCCAGCAAGTGGGCTGTTAGTGGCCATGTTCCGACCCCAAAGAGTCCAGCCAAGGCGATGGGAGGTTGAAGCAGCTGCAGCCGATGCTCAGCCTGGCAAAACAGCACCCGCTTCTCTGGTGGTGGGCGAGGCGTTCATGGAAAGACCTGTGCCCGGTATGGGTTGTTGCAATCCCCCAGCCTGGTGGGAGTCCTCCCAGGGCCTAACCCGCCCCCTCTCCTAGGCAGAGATGGCGGAATACAGCAGACTGCTGGAGGAACTGGCTGAGAACATCACCAATGAAGACCTGGACCAGCTGAAGTCGGCCTGCAAGGAGGACATCCCCAGCGAGAGGCACGAGGAAATCGCCACTGGCAAGGACTGGTTCGGCTTTCTGGAGAAGCACAACAAACTGGACAAAGGTGGGAAGGAGCGGAGGGGGGAGCAGGGAAGATTTGGGGGCTCCTGGGGGCCTGGGAGGGATGGAGGCCACCCGGAGGGGCTGCGGGTAGGAACTGAAGTGGAGAAACCGAGGAACACAGCATTCAGATGAGGAAAGTCTGCCACCCCAAAGTCTCTGCTGGTGCCCTAATAATGCCAGGCACCCTCTTGGCTGACCCCCCCCCCCAAGAGTGCCAATGAGAGATTTAAATGCAGCTGGCTGGGTGAGGCGCTGGGGGAAATTGGGAGGAGAACCAGGATGCCCAGTGAGCCCCCCCGCAAAGGAGTTCTGCTAGGGGCCCCAAGGCTCCCATCTTCCAAGCAAGCCAGCTGGGCGCTCTGCCCTCTCACCAGCCCCTGCCTGCCTTTCGGGAGGGAAGGGGGCAGATGGTGTTCAGTGATGTCATTTGTTTTGGAAGAGAAGCCAGGGCTGTTTTCTCGGGTTGGCTCCCTCCTCCTGGATGCCTTCACAAGAGTTTGCACATCGCCCACCCGCTCTCTCCCTCTGCCTCTGCACCAGCGGCCTGGCCACCCACGCACCAGCGCCACAAGCAGCCTGGCACCACCACGCAACACCCACTCAACCCACCTGTCAGCCCCCCCGCCCAGAAACTGCAGCCACAGCCACGCAGGCAGCCTGTTGCTCACTGTTGCCCAGGGCCACCCCCGGGCCCTGCCCCCCTCCCCCTGCCCTAATTGCGCCCCCCTCCTCCGTGCAGACAACCTCTCCTACATCGAGCACATCTTCGAGATCTCCCGCCGGCCGGACTTGCTGACCCGGGTGGTGGAGTACCGCACGCAAGTGCTGAAGATCTCGGAGGAGGACGAGGTGGACACCAAACTGACCCGCATCCCCAGTGCCAAAAAGTACAAAGGTCAGGAGACCCCTGGCCTTGGTGGGGGGGGGTGGACTTCCTTCTCCCCCAGCCCCCGGCTCTTCTGACTTTGCCCCCCTTTCTCCACAGACATCATTCGGCAGCCCTCGGAGGAAGAAATCATCAAACTGGCCCCCCCACCCAAAAAGGCCTGAAAACCCAGTGTGTGTGTGTGTGTGTGTGCGTGTAGAGAGGCCCAGCTCCAAGGATCACTGCCACCCCCCCACCCCACCCCCACTGCCCTGGCTCAGACATTTTGCGGCCCTCCCTTCACTCCCCTCTACTGACTTTGTCCTTCTCCCAGCTGGATGGGGAAAGGGAGACGGGGGTCCACACCCACGTTTCTCACCCGGGTCACTGGCTGATACATGTTTTAGGAGGCCGCTGAGACCTGGGGGGGGCACCCTACTGCTGCTGCTGTTCCCCCACCCAATGTGCTGGGCAAGAGACGATGAGGACCCGCAGGTGGACGGGGGATTTTGAGGAAGTGAGAGAGAGAGAGAGAGAGAGAGAGAGAGGCGGGAGGGAAGGGTAGGTGGGGAGCAGGGGAGCCCCTAAGGAGCTTTGGGGCCCCTGCCAGAAGAATGCCAGAGCCTGGAAGAGGTGGGACACAGCGGGCAGAGGATTTGCCACTCTCCCTTGCCAGGGACCCCACATCTTCCACAGCTGCCCTAGAGACTCCCTGCCCAGCTCCCATAGGAGCCAGGGATGGCTGCAGCTGCTTAGTAGGGTTGGACCTGGAAAGGTTGTGGAGCCCCCTCAGGCACACCCAGGCACAGGGCCCTCCTTTTCTGGGGGAGGGCAGGGGAGGGGTGTGGGCTCAGGCAGCTCTTCCGGGTCCACTGGGGCTGCTGCCGAAGGCTGGCGGGGAAGCGAAGGACCAAGGGATCAGGAGACGGACTGGGAAGAGAGGTCCGATGGGGGCGCCTGCTCCTTCCCAGCCAGACCAGAGCCCCCCAAAGCAGAACAGAACCAGGGGCCCAGAGCACCTCCTGTCACAGACCCCCCGCCTGTCCACACGGTGCCTTCCCTGGGTCTCCCACCCCAGCGGCCTCTCCAGACATTTCCACGGGTGCCTCCTTTTCTACTCCCTTCCTGTGCCTCTGGTGGGGGGCAGGGTCAGTTCCCCATTTGGCCACACTTGCACCCTGCCCTGTCTCTACGGGATGCTGGGGGAAGGAGCAGCCCCCTCCTAGGCCCATCCTACCCAAGCGCCCCCCCAAACCAGCCTTCACCCACTGGGTGCTGGAGCCATCAATCCCCCTCTCCACCAGGATGGAGAAGGAACCTGGCCAACTTCCTTCCTGCCCCAGACTGATGGGGGCCAAGACCCCAGGGTCCCACTGCCTTCCCCTCTAAACAGCCACTGCGTGGAGCTTGCAAATGTGGGTGCCCACCAGTGGCTTTTGCAGCTGCAAAATCTGCTCAGAAAGGGACCAAGCGGTTCAACCTCACCAGGGCATCCTGCCCACCTGCTGTCCTGGCACACAAGCAGGGGCAGGAGGGCACCCAGTGAGGAACACCTGGCAGCCATCGAGGGTGGAGGGTGTGGGGTGCCGGGGCTCCTGGTTCGTCCGGCACAGAAGAGCTCTCGGCGCCTGGCTTGTGCAGAACGCCCCAGGCCTTCGGGAAATGGCCAAGTCGCTTCTCTGGCGCTGGAAGGCGAAGCGCTTCTGTTGACTATACTTGTGTTTAGCCCCAACATCCTCGAGCCCCTTCAAGTGGCGTGACCTTTCCTGACACTCGTGTTGTGCTCTTGGTGTGCATAGAAACAGCTGGGCTAGAACTGTGCTTTTAACATGGCGTTTCCCCCCCCCCACGTCTCCCGCTGGCCCTTCCTGCTTCTGTCCGCCCCGTGCAGCCTGGGTGCTGGCCTTACGGGGACCGTGGCCACAGGGCCGGTGGGGCTGGGCAGTCTGGCTCCGTGGGATGCTTGGAAAGAGCTGGCAGAAAGGACAGGGGCCCTTCCAAGACGGGGGAAGAGGAACGTCTGCAAGAGACGAGGGAGGCAGGAAGCCAGCAGACGCCCCCCCCTCTCCCCAGGCCCCTGAACCCCGCATGGCTCCAGGCTAAACCTCCCGCTGAGGCCTCTGCCCCACCCAGGACAGCCATGGTGCCCAGGAGCCTGGCTCTGCCCGCAGTCAGCACTGCTCCCTGCCACCCAGGACCAACATGGAAGACTCCACATTGCCCAACTGGCCTTAAATTAGTATGTTTCTCTTCCAGTGTTTATAGCTGAACAGATGGCGCTGATCTCACTGCAAATTAGCACCAAGTAAAAATAGTATCCGGTGGGGCGGGCATGAGGGGAGGTGTAGAATTCAGAGCGAGTGAATTTCTCAAAATGAAATGAAGCGCAAGGCAGCTTAAAGCAGCCCTGCTCTTCTTGAGGCACCTCTGGGTCAGGGTAGCTTCATGATGCCCCCGGCAGTGATGGGCAGGGGGGATGGTCTCACAGGGCCCCCAAGCTCCGAGGAGCGACCGAAGGCACAAATCCTGTCCTCTGTGGCCAGCGCTCCCCTTTCCTCCCACCGTCCCTGACCTCGATGCTCAGACCGTGCTAACTGTGTGTACATATATATTATAAATATATGTATATTAAATATAATATGGAGTGCTCAGTGTTAACTTATTTTCTTTGTCAAGTGGACCAAAAAATAATAAAAAAGCAAAGAGGAATTGTAACAGAATAGTTGTTTCTAACTTCAAAAAAATCCATCATCTCAGGTGGCAGAATTATTTAAGAAAGAAATCAAATACGCTGCTCTGGTACATCACCGATGGAAAATTGCCTCACTACAATCCAACAAGCTTCGCAGAAGGGAACTGCAAGGGCCTACCTCGCAGGGCTGCGCATTACAGCCCACGTTCGCCACGGGGCAAGGCAAGCACCCTGGTGGCACTCAGGCTGCCTTAAGCTGCTTTCCCAAATCCCAGCCAGAATTTCTTGCTGCTAAAATTAGCCAGATGTTGGGCTACATCTGGCCGTGATCAGACTGGCAGCCTTTAGGCCCAAGGATGCAGACTGACAAAATGGGCACTAGGATACCCACTACCACTTTCAGGTGACAGCATTGAGCCCCCTCCCTAGCTGGAGCCCCAGAGGAGGCCCACTTAAAATACCCCGCCCCCCCCCCTCTCCAAAAAGCAAAGGAAGTCAACACACTAAGAATCAAGGCACTGTGTATAGAGCAACTGACAATTACATGTCTATTTCTTGGCTTGCCACACAAAGGGTGGAGAGTGTCCACCTTTCGTGTCCCCGGCCCCATTAACACAGGTTTTCTGAGCAGAGTTTTCCCAAAAAGCACCGGAGGGGATTCCACACCCCCATCGACTCGGGGGCAGGGAGGCCAATCCCCAGGGGAGGCGAGGGGCCGGGCAGACGAAACAGCTGAGACAAGACCAAGCTATCGTCAGAACCCGAGGCAGCCACAGAAGAGCAAGGAATAGCAAAGATGCTGGAGGTAGATGGCACCGGGTCTCTCTCTCAATTCGTTTATTGCATTTATATAATATATATTTATATATATATATTTAAACTTTTACAATAATTTTAACTTGATAACATCCAAGTTTAATTTGGTTCTTGTCTTGTTTGATACATATAAAATTAGACCTCTAAACAGCAATCGTGGGGGGAAAAGTTGCTTTGAAAATCAAGAGATTCTCCTGGAGAGGAAGGGGCAAAAACAAGGCAGCTGTGTCGGCTGAGGTCAAACCTTTTAAACTTTATGCTCCGAGTTGTTGTTCAGCGAGTGGCCGCCCTCCACAGCAGAGGCGGCTCTAGGCAGCCCAGGGAGGGAAGTGGGTCCTTTGTGCCTAGAGTTGCTGGAAAAAAAACACACCAAAAAGAAAGAACGGGGGGGGGAAGGGGGGGGAACCAAACCCAGAGGGAACAAACTCCCAAATCTTCAATGAAAAAGCAGAATCCAGGTTTTCTCGTCCTGGACTCAACATGCAGCAGCTGGGTGTCTTTGGCGTGGGGGGGGGGGTGTTGAGATGAAGGTACATCTCCAAGGTGCTTCTGGAGGACCCCCCCACCCAGAAAAGAAGAACCAAGCCAACTCTCAGCCCCCACCCCAAAGAAGCTTCGCAGGGAACAGGTGGCAACTACAGCCAGGAAGAGGAATCTGGGGCCCCCGGGACTCATCGGGGACCGAAAGGGAGAGGGAGAGTCCAAGGGCGGGGGCTGAGCCAACCGACCCCCCTGCTAGCCAGGGCTGGCAGGCAGGGCGAGGCTGAGCCTCTCGTCTAAAGCAGGAAGAGGGGGCCTAATTCCAGAGGGCAGGCTCTCCGCAGCCTATTCCGTGGTGCCGGGGACTCAGGAAGGCATGCACTGCACCCGGTCCGGGCCCTCCTCGTCTTCGTCCAGGGTGTCCGAGGAGCTGAGGGAGTCCTCAGAGTCACTGTCGGCCACTCCGGTGCCTGGATCTCGTTGGCGCTGCAGAAAAGGAGTGGCCTCAGCCCCACAGGCTTTGGGGAGCCCTCCTCCTCCTGCCCCTTCAATGCTGCAACACGAGCTGAGAGGCCGGGCCATGGGGCCCAGGGCGGAGCCTGTCCAGGGCTCCTGGAAACGATCCCCGGGGCAGCCCCACCAGAGCAGGAAGGGTCTCCGTGACCCGCCTCAGCAGGGAGGACTGCTCACCCTGTGGCGCCGCCGAGGCCGGAAGTGGTGCATGAGGAACCAGAGCAGGTGGCTCTCGTACATGTCTGCGTGGTTCAGGCTGTCCTCATCCCGCTCCCGCTTGTTCTTCTTGATCACCTGGAAGGGGGGGGCGGCAGCAGAGGGAGGATGGAGAGCTGCAAGGGGGACCCCGGGGAAAGGGGAGGGGGAGGACCTGGGATTCTCTCCTCACCTCCTTCAAGCCGGTCAGCTGGGTGGGCATCTCCGCAGTGGGGGCCCAGATCTTCACATCGTAATCCAAGCCACTGGTGGCCAGAACTGGGAGGTGTGGGTGAGGCTCCAGGCAGTTGACCTGCGAGGAAGAGGAAGGGGCTGCAAACGCTCACAGAGAGGCCCCCGAGCTCAGGAGCCACGTGAGGGCCCCCCACCCCCACCCAGCCCCCCGCCAAGCCCCTCCAGGGGGTCAGCCCCCAAGGCCCCACTCACCACACCCCCTTTGTCACCCTGCAGGAACTGCACCACCTGGCAAGAGGCCTTTTCCCACAGGAAGATGTGGCCGCAGTCGCTGCCGCTCACCACAAACTCGCTCTGGGGGCCGTAGAAGTTCACCCCCTTCACTGAAAGCAGACGCAGAGACCCCTCAGGCCAGGCCCGGAGCCCCCCTCAAGGGGGTCTGCATCCCCCGCCTGGTCTAAGGACAAACCCTCTGGGGGGGGGCTTTGATTCAGATGATTAAAGGGGGGGGGGCTCGGAAGGACACCACAGACCAAGCCAGTCTGTCCCTCTACCTGCATTCCGGGCCTCCATTCTACAGGGAGGTGCACTGAAGGGGGGGGTTGCGTATTTTAACCCTTGTCTCCTCCAGCCAGAAGGGGGCGGCAATGACAATGGCAGCCAGTTTCTCCCAGGAGGCCCCCACCTGTCTCTCTGCTGCCTGGGGCCCTCCACCCCACCAAGCCACCCAGGGCCAGCTGGGGAGGGACGGGGTGTGTGTGTCACCTGTGGCATTGTTGCGATGGCCCTTATATCTCTTGATATATTCAGCTCCATCACTGTGGGAAGCATTGAAGAGATAGACGTCCTCGTCGTTGTAGCTGGCCAGAAGCTCTGCAAGAGACTCCCAAGTGGGCGCCTGGAGGTGGCCGCCCAGCCGCCATCCCCCCCCCGCCAGAGGGTGCGCCCTGGCCTTCAGCCTCTCAACCCCTGCCAGGCCCAGGCTCCCCACGGCCCCATACCTGAGCCATTGTGGCTGTAGACCAGGCAGGTGATGTTGGCTTTCGACTCGCTGTTCACCTGCAGGGGGGAGGGAGGGAGGGGCAGAGCTCCTTGAAAAGCCCCTCTGTGCAGGCGCTCACAGCCCCAAATTGTTCGGGGGCCCTGGCCTGGTTTCCCCCGCGCAGGGACGCCTCTTTCCCTAGAGCTGCCTCCTGCCCTGTGGCAAAGGAGAAAGGCCCCCACCCCAGCTTCCTGCCAAGACCCTGGGGGAGTCTCCGGCTCCAGAGGGGGCTGTCAACTCCCCCACAGCTTCTGCTTGCCCCCCTCACCCCCCCGAGAGCCCCTGGGGGGGGTGGCAGAAGAGGCGGCCTCACCAGGTGGTGGGGGCAGAACTTCTTCAACACCCCATTGTTCTCGTTTTCATTAATCTTCCGCTGGTCGTAGATCCTGGCAGAGACAGGCAGAAAGGAAAGCTGAGACCAGCGACCCATAGGGAAGGTTCCAGGGGACCCCAGCCTCATTCTCTCAAAGTCAAAAGCAAGCTTCTAGTCCTCAGGCTAGCAGGACTAAGGTGTGACGAAAGCCCAAGCAAGGGCCAGGCAGACTCCCTCCCCGAGTGTGGCAGCGCAGCTGAGCTTCAAGGGCCCTGCAGGGGGAGTGCGTGGGTGGGGGGCTCCGCTGACCTGACGTATTCATCTCGGCCTCCCACAGCAAACTGGTGCGTGTTGCCTGGGTTCACGTAAATGGTGTAGAGGCCGACCTTCTTGTCCTTCTCCTTGGTCACAACCAGTTTCCTAGGGACACAAAGCGAGGCCTTCAGCGCCCTGAGCCGCCACCGCGATGGGAAGCACCAGCCGCTTGGATGGCTACTTACGAAGCCGGTCGGTCTTGTCTCAGGTCGATGGTGAAAACCACAGCATCTTCTCCTGCCGAGAGGAAAGTGCAGGGGGAATCCGGTTCCAGGGCAAGCTAGGGGAGAGGGAGGCTGAGCTGAGGGGCCTTTTGACAACGGTGGGGAGATGTGGTCCCAAAGCAAAGAACTCTGGGAAGCCCCCGAGCGGCCCAGCTTTGCCCCCCCCTGCCCCCCCCCCCCCCGGTTCAGCACTTCAGAGGATTGTGCAGGAAAGTCCCATCGTTCAGAACTGGCTCACGGTGGCCACGGAAAGAAGCCGGCAGCCTCTCGCCTTGCCTAGCGCCAGCTCCTCCTCAAGTGCGCTACCATGGCCAGGCGTGGGCAGCCCATCCCGGGGGAGTGGGGGGGGCAGCCGAGGAGACCCTCTCACCTTGTGTGATGCACCCTTGTGCTGGGCCACCCGCTTCGTGGTCTTACAACACTGCGTGGCAGAGAGTTCAGCTATGCGGACCTGGCCATCCCGAGCACACATGGCCAGGGTCGAGTCTCCACTGTTGGGGAGGAACTTGGCCTGCAGGGGCGAAAGCAGCCGGGGCTGGCGAGGGGAGCCCCACCAGCCAGCAGAGCTCTTCCCAGGGCCAGAGCACCGGCCTTCTGGAAGGCGCCGCTCCAATCTCCTCTGTGACCCACCTGGAAGACGTTGCTCTTGTGGCCGCTCTCAAACTCCAGCACGGGCCGCCTGCGCACCCAGTCCCACACCACCACCTTGAGGTCGTCGCTGCCACTGGCCAGCCAGGCCCCACGCTGGTTGAAGTGCAGGGTGTTGACACAGCCGCCGTGTCCCTCCAGGCCGTACTGTAGGCAGAAGCGCTGCACGAACAGCCGGGCCCCGCAGGCGTTGTAGATGAAGCGGGCGCTGGAGCCAAGCTCCCTCTCCCGCAGTGCCTGCAGGGCTCGCCAGCGTGGCAGGGGCAGCGCCATTGTCTCCGAGGCCACCCAGTCCTCCAGGGCCCGCTCATCGTCCGAGGAGTCCCTGTCCTGGTTGGGGCGCTTGCGGTGTGATCGCCAGCGGGAACGCTGGGCCTCCACTTCTGCCTCCGCCTCCTCCTGCTGCTGCTGCTCTTCCTCTTCTTCCTCTGCCTCCTCCTCCTCTTCCTCCTCCTCCGAGGGAGAGCGGTCGTAGGTCCGATTCAGCTCATTGACAGAGTAGTGGCCTGTCTCCTCCATGCTGTCCGAGTCCTTCTCTTCCGTTGAGCTCTCTGTGTAAGTCTGGCTGGGGCCCATCTCATCCCCTGTCAAACTGAAGCTCAGGTCGGAAGCCTCCACCTCCACCCCGGAAGACGTCTCGGGCCCCTCCGTGGTGCCGGAGGTCTCTTCCAGGCTGCTGGACAAGCTTCCTGTGTGTGAAGACCATATCCGGGTCAGAAGGCTGAGCTGGCCTCCCCTCTGCCCTTCTCGTTCGCAGGGCTGCTACGCCCAAATGCCCAGAGCTGCAGGGAAGGAGCCGCCTAGCACAGGGGTCACTTCCCCGCAGGAAGGCAGTCAGAGGTGGTCTTGTGTCGCAGGCAGGCAAGACCCAGCCCGTCTGCACTGCCCACTCTACCATCCAGACACAGCTCAGTGAGTTGGCACTGTGCCCTTCACAGCCCTGCAACAGGCAACAAACCCCAGAAATGTTTCTGCTTCTCTCTCTGCTCTTACCGTTAGGGATATTCGTTTTCCCCTCTGTGCTGTTCCCCACATCTGACATCTTGCTCCTTTATTTTAATTCGCCTTAAGAGAAACAGAAGAGAGCAGCGGGTGAACTGAACCGTTTGTGGCAGGAAAGGAAGGATCGTAAAGCCTGGCCCATCTCCCAGCCCTCCAGTGTGGATTAGGGCCTCCACGAGTCCATTCCACCCCCTTTCCCCAAGAGCTGCCCTCAGACACAGCACCGAAGCACCCAGGCGAAGGAGGGCACAGCCCCCTCCACGCTCACACATGGCACCAGAGCAGACGAGCCTGGCAAACTCTGGAGCACCAGCAGGCACGGCATCAGGGCCCTTCTGTTTGGAAAGCAGCTGCCCTGACACCTTCACCCAAGGAAGGTCCCAGCCGAGGCAGCAGGGAGGTACATTTTTCAAAGTTCTCATATTCAGAGCCCATTTCGCAAGATAAGAAGGGCCCAAAACGCCTTGAAGTCCGACCAGATCACGATGAGGAAGCTCTAACCATAAGGAAGGTTTCTAGAGCGGGACAAGCAGTATAAAACTCCACCATTTATTTTTTTTGTTTAGATCACACAGCTTATTTAAGATACTTGGCCTTCCCTACAGCCAGATGGTTGCCAAGATGGCTGATAATTAACAAAATTAACAACAAACATTATTTTAAAGACACCCAGGCTATTGAGCAACGGTCTCCAAGTAAACAGGGGGTCTCCAAATGCCAGCCCAGATCCTATGCCTCGGTGCTAATCAAAGAGGCAACATGCACCTGGGCTGCATGCTTTTGCAATAGAAGAAGCCCAGCCCACCCCCCAGTTCCCCCAAAGGTGGGCAGCAAGAACGAGGAGGAGACCACCCTCCTTAACCTCCTGGCCAGCGTATGCAGAGGCTGCCCAGGAAGGCGCAGGGCCCAGGAGTGAGAGGCGCCTTCCTGGGCAGCTCCTTTGGGCCCCTGACAGGGGTCAGTTCAGGGGATGCCTGCACCCCAAATCGGCACTCCGAAATTAGGACAAAAGGCCGGCAGTTTTCCTGTTTCCTCTTCCTACCTGAGATCACAAAAGCCCGAAGGCCCCTCAGGGAATCCTGAACAGGCTCCGAAGTTCCCCCTCCGACCCCCCAAAACCACCGACCTCAGCTGGCCAGGAGGGGAGGGGAGGGGCTTCTGCCCAGCCAGGCCCCCTAAGCAGAAGTGGGGTGAGCAAGAGGGTGACTGAACCGGCCCCTTGCCCAAAGAGGTGAGGAAGGGAGCCTCAACTGGGATCCCCAAGGAAGGGACGGATGCGGGGTGGGTGGGGGTGTCCCAGCCCCTCCCCCGCCTTCTTTGCTCTGCACCCGCGGGGGGGGGCTCCTCCTCGCCTATCCGGGGGGAGGGGAGGGTTTCCCTTGAAGAAGCTCAAGCGGGACCCACCTCCCTTGAGAAGCCCCCCCCCCCCGACCCACCTGTCCTGCCGCCTCTTACGTCGGGGGAGGGTCGGCAACACCCGGGAACCGGCGCAAAGAAACCGGCGATCAGACTAAGCGGGGGAGAGAAAAAGGCGGCTCAGAGGACCGGATTTCCCCGGACGCCCCGTCCTGTTACGGGTCCCAAAGCTGGCCACGCTTCGTGGAAGGGAAGGCGGAGAAACCGCCCCCGCCTGCGGGGGCTCCGAAAAGGCGGCCGGCCAAGACTCCGCTGCCCCGCGCGCAGGCTCGGCGGTGCCATCCCGGGGCCCTCGGAAGGGGACGCGGCTGCCAGAGGCTGGGCCTGCCGGGGGGCCCTCGGGTACCTCTGGCGGCGGCGGCGGTTCCTTCTCCTCCTCCCGCCGCCCCGTCGCCGGTGCTGCCCCCGGGACGCCCAGGCGCCACCGCCATTTTATCGCCCAACCGGCGCCGCGCGTCTCCTTCCGGCTCCTCCGCGGCCGCCGCTCTCCGCGACAGTCGCACTTTACGCCCGTCCCCCCCACCGCCGCGGCTTTACGGCAGAGAAACCCGGAGGTGCCATAGAGACTCCTGTCCAGAGCGGCAAAAACCAGAGAGCGAGTCCCGTTTGATGGCCTAAGGGAGTCCGGAAGCCTATTGCGGCTCAACCTCCCGGGGATCCTCTCCCGGCCGGCCGGGCTTTCCACGGGAGCGCCGGGTCCCTCCGAGGCTGCACTAACCGAGAGCCGCCCTGGCACGATTCGGCCGTAAGGCAGCCGATTCCTCCTTCCGGGCACATTCACACCTCGACCTGCGAGTGGTGGGCGAGCCTCCCGCGAGGCAAAGCCCTTCCACCCTCGCTGGATGGAGCCCAGGTTTTTGTGCCAGGGTCGGCCGGGCAAGTGCAGTTCTGAGCGAAGCGCCTCATTTCCAAGCAACCCTGGAGGATTGGGGTGGGGGGTGGGGGTTGTGTGTATCGGAGGCGGAGACAGACCATAATTGCTCTCAGCCAGTTCACACAAAACGTCACTGGGAGTCTTTCAGGGTTTTCCATCCTCCTTTAGCATCTGCACCCCTTCCCCCAAATAAGTTTCTCTGCTTCTTGCCGCTGGAGGACAAGCAGCGCCTATCGTGCCATGTGCCCCTTCCCCCCTCCTTTGCTGTGTGCCTATTCAAGGTGTCTACAACGTGAAGACTCCCCAATTAGTCCTAGAAAATAGAAGTTATTACTAGACAGCTGATGCCCACACCGTACAGGTCCCGAGCAGCTTCTACGGCCTCCATGTGCTCACGATTTGAAACTGGGGGCTCCCTCAACTCACAACTCTTAACAGAAACAACACAACTTCAAACCATCAACCTCCACCTTTATTTCAAGAATTGCCCTTCTGGTTCAGTTCTGCCAGACTCAGCCAAGGAGGGCGGCTCTCCTCCTGCAGCTTCAGCTGCTAGCAGAAAGGAAACGCCCTTGCGGCCAATGGCCAGAGGTGGCCTGCTTCCCAGCTATCTCCCCATACAGGTGGTTCTCACAAAGCAGTAGCACTAATGTGGGACCAGGTTGTGGGGGTGTTAATACTTGGGACTACAGCAGAAAAAGAGGCTCACACTGATGTGGGCAAGTCCAGGGAGCTGGTCAGCTTGCCTGGCATCATCGAAAGGGGGCCTTTGGCTCCTGATCCAGAGACTGACTGGCTGGGGCTCAAAGAAAGGGGCGGCTCCAGATACAGAGATTGAACCGGGGGTCACTGCCGGAGAAGAGCAGCAGGGCTGGGCCATCGGAAGTAGGTGCAGGAGGTCTCCCTTCACTCTCATGAGCCATTGCCTCCTCCCTCAGCCTGATCATTTCATTGGCAGCAACCTCATCTGAGAGAGCCTGTCCATCAACTCAGGGCAGGAAGGAAGGGATGTCCTTGGGGCCTTCGTCTCTCCAGAAGCCAAGAGGCAAAGCTGACATCAGGGCATCAGTATTCTGGCTTGCAAAGTCCCTTGTGGGATCCCTGCAAAACCACATGCCGGGCTTAGCAAAGGCAGCCAGCCTCAGGTACCTGGTGATGACAGAAAACAGGCAAGAAAGACACAAACACCTCGACCCACCACAGGGCCCTCCCATCTCTCCCTGGCATGGGAGCAAGTCACATGATCTGGCACTGCTCGCCTCCGGTGCCTCCAGCATCAGGCAGATTCAGTCCTTCCAGGTCAAAGTTCAGGCCAGGAGGCTGGAAAAGGAGGAACACTCGTTCACAAGAAAGAAATTTTCCTCTGCAGGGAGTGGGGTGTTGTGTCCCATAGGAAGGACTGGCTGTTGGAAACACCGGCAGGTTCAAGCCGCACTAAACAGTGTCCTCCAGAATCAGGCACTTTGGGACTCGGAAATGTCCCCTTTTGCCCCCCTTCGCTTTGTGATGCCAAAGCTGCTGGCAAGACTGTGGCTCCGAATCCAAGCCTGGGGAAGGGGCAGCCAAACAGACACTCACCGACTCTCCGGCCAGCTCCTTGGGAGGATGTCCCAGGTCCTGCAGCTGGAAGGCAAAGAGCAGAGTTAGCCCCAAGCTCCATGCATCACCCTCCACCCGGCCCACCCGGCCCCTCACCTGTTGCATCAGGTCCAAGATCGTTTCAAAGCGGGCTCTGTGCTGTGGGTCGCTGTCCGTGGGCTGCTCAGCCTCGAACTGCTCGCAGATCCTTCCCATGACCCTGTGCTGCTCCTGGTACTTCTCAAACTGCTCCCTGGGCAAGGAATCTCGGTGTCTCTGGAGCCACTCGGGGTACTGGGGGTGGGGGAGTCCACTGTGAGGTCACAGATGACCCACCTGCCGGACCTCCTGCCTTTCGGGGGTGGAACGATGTGGAGCCCCAGGCAACCCCTTTCCTGCCTTTCTGCAGGAGTTGGGAAGGAAGCTGCAGGGAGGGGTGGGCTTCCTGTTGTTGCTGGGAGGCACTCAGCCCAGCAGAGCCTGGCCTTACCTTCTCGGTGATCTCCTTGAGGGAGGGGTAGAGCACGTCCTTGGAGAGCAGGTTCTGCATGATGCTGTGCATGATGGGCCAGAGGCTGCCTTCCCCACCGTCCCCCTCCTCCAGGCCGAGCCCCTCCATTGTCCTGCTCAGCTCCTCCTCCGACACCCCGGAGCTCTAGGGAAAGAGGCAGCTGGCAGGGAGGGCTCTGCCCGCCCGCCCGCAGGGAGGAAAGGGCGGCAGGGCCCGGTGTGGAGGGGGTCGACCGGGGAACGCACCTGCAGGCCGTCGGCGTTCCTGGCCAGCCCGCTGAGCGTCTCCTTCAGGCAGGAGGTGAATTCCTGGCGCGACGCGGCGTCGCTCCCTGCAACGAGGCGGAGGCGGCAGCGCTCGCTGGGCTCCCCCCCCCCCGAGCCCCGCGACCCCCGCCCGAGCCCGGAGGGTCTCCCACGCCGCTCACCGACTCTGCCAGCGGCGGCCGAGAGTTTCTGGAACTGCTGCACGAGCAGCGGCTCCTCGGCCGCCAGCTCCTCCATGGCCCGCTCGAACTCGGCGCTCGCC
Source organism: Hydrophis major (assembly GCA_033807585.1). NCBI lineage: Eukaryota > Metazoa > Chordata > Lepidosauria > Squamata > Elapidae > Hydrophis > Hydrophis major. The sequence continues at coordinate 106,639,948 of CM066333.1, read as the reverse complement.
TGCGACGCCAGCTCGCCCTCGAAGAGCTCCTGGAAGAAGGTCTCTTGCGCGGCCAGCAGGCGGCCCTGCGGGGGCGAAGCGCGGAGGCTGCAGGCGCTTCCCGGGAGGGGGAGACCCTCGCCCGCCCCCCGCCCGGCCTCTGCCTACCGCCCCGGCCTACCTGCACCTTCCCCGCCGGCTCTGCGCCTCCCTCGCTGCCCCCGCCACTGCCCCCGCCGCCTCCTCCGGCGGGCTCCCCGGGCGCGGCCCTCTCAAAGTCCTCCAGGGCGCCTGCAGGAAGAGAGCGCAGCGGGGTCGGTCGGACGTGCAGCCGGAAGACCCCGCGGGCCTCGTCGCCCGCCCCCCGCCCAGGCCCGCCCGCTCGCTCACTGGCCAGCAGCTCCTCCAGCTCGGCGTCGGACTCCTCTCCGGGCGCCGCCATCTCGCAGCGCAGACCGGCCAGGCCGCCCGGGGGACGCGCACGCCGGCGTCGGGGGAGGGGCTGGAGCCTCCCGTCTACCCCGCGAGACGCCCCGGCGGACTACGGCTCCCGTCAAGCCCCGCGCGGGGCGGGCTGAGACGCTTGACCCCGCCCCCTCCGCGGTTGCCGGGCGACCCAGACGCCGCCGCGATGGGCAAGAAGGGCGAGCGGGGAGCGAAGGACAAGAGCGCCGCGCAGGAGGAGGAGGCGCGCATCGCGGCGCGCAGGGCTGAGCACGGAGAAGGTGACGGGGCCCCTCGCGCGACCCCCCCCCGCAATCCCCGCCCTCCGGCCCTGACGCCCCCCTTCTCCCCCCTCCCCCACAGAGGAGTACGTGTGCAGCGGCGCCCTGGAGGTGGACTTCCCGGAGCTTTGCGCGCGCGCCGGGCTGCAGGAGGCCCCCCGCGTGGTCGCCCGCCCCCACCCGCCCGCAGGAGCCTCCCCGGAAGAGGCGGAGGGCGCGGCGGGGCCGGTGGGGGAGCAGCGGGAGGCGCTGTCGGCGCTGGCCCAGATCCAGGCCAAGTACGCCTACTTCCGGCCCTGCGTGCAGGTGGAGCTGGAGCACGAGGACCCCAAGAGCGCCCGCGAGGTCTTCATCCGCAGTGAGTGCCCGCCCCGGCCCCCCGCCCGCCCCCTCCCCTCCCCTCCCCGCTCTGCCCGCCTCTCTGCCGCCCGCAGGTTGGAAGATCGAGGAGAAGATGCTGGGGGTCCTGGCCAAGAGCCTGCCGGCCCTCGCCCACCTCCAGGCCCTGCAGTGAGTGAGCGGGCGGGCGGGCGGGCGGGCGGGCGGGCGGGGGGAGGCGCGGCGGGGGCTCTCTTGCTCCGGACAGTCCGGCTCTCTTCCGCCCCTGCAGCCTCTGGAAGGTCGGCCTGAGCGACCTTGCCTTCGGCTCCCTGCTGCCCGTGCTGGCCGCCTGCGCCAACCTCAAGTAGGTGCCCCCACCTGGGGAGGGAGGGGAGGGCGGCTGGGCATGGGGGCCCTGCTTCTCCTCTTGCCCTGCAGGACCTTCGTCCTGGAAGGGAACCCGCTGCCCGAGCGCTCCTTCTACAAGCTGCTTTCGGAGGAGAGCAGGTGAGGCCGCAGAGCACAAGGACCCCGGTTGTCTGGCGAACCCCCCCCCTCCCCTGCCGGGCTTCCCCTGGGGGGGAAGGGGCGCCCCCCTCTCCCCTGCCACGGCCCTGCCTCTCTCCCCAGCTTGGCCCACCTCTCCCTGCGCAACAACTGCATTGACGACCAGGCCGTGCTGCTGATCGGCCAGGGGCTCTCCTCGCTCCGCAGCTCCAACAAGAACCTGGTCTCCATCAACCTCAGCTACAACCACATCACAGATGCGGGCGCCACCCACCTTGCCAACGTGAGGCTGCCGGGAAAGGGCCCCTGGCCTCTGCTTGGCAGGCGGGCCGGTTTCCCCATTGAGGATCAGCTGTGGGGGGAGGGGACATCCCTCTGCTGCTGCTGGCCTATGTGGAGGCTGACCATCCAGGGCCTGGGGGGGGGGGGTTCGCCAGGCGATTGAGCCTGGCCTGAGGTGCCCCTCCCTCTGTGCAGGGCCTGCGCCTCAACCGGTCCCTGCTGTCTTTGTCGTTGGCGCATAACCAGATTGGGGACGAGGGTGCCCTGAAGCTGGCCGAGGTCAGTCCCTTGGAGGAGCCTGGGCGCAGGGAGGCCAGAGGGCAGCCACACTGAGGGGTCTTTCAGCCAGCTGCTTGCCTTGCAGGTGCTCGGCCCCTTCGCCCTCACCCACACGGAGGTGGTGGAGAGGCGGAGGCTGCTGCTGGAGAAGGAGGCCCAGGAGAGAGGCCGCCTGGTGAGTGGCTAGTCCTGGGGCTCCGGCCTGCGGGGGACCTCTTGCCCTGGAGGCTGAGCGGGCAGAGGCACCCATGCAAACTGTGAATTGGGACCCCCCCTGCCCCGCCCCCTTTGCCTTCCGCCAGCCCCAGAGACACACAGAGCTGAAGAGCGACCGTCCCACCAGCCACGTCAGCAGCAGCACCACCATCGACAAGCTGCAGGCTGCCAAGGGCGCCAAGGCCATCAAGAAGAAGGCGAGCCATCCCGAGGAGAGGGGGCAGGTCTGGGGGAGGGGGCACCCAGAGAGGGTAGAGCACCTCCCTGGCAGGCAGAGACCAGCGTCTGACCTCTTCCAGGAACCCACCAAAAAGGAGGAGAAGGGCCCAGTGGGCGGAGCAGCTCCCGCACAGCCACCGGCGGCGCCAGCAGCCCAGGCCAAGAAGGAGGACGCCAAGCAATCCAAGAAAGGTTCTGGCTGGGCTGCCAGGCCCCTCCCCCTCCCCAGGCCTTGCAGGCCTCCCCCAAACCCCTGAGCTCCATTGTCTCCCGCAGCTGCCCCCCCCATTGATCCCAAAGCGAAGTGGGCCAAGGGAGTGAAGCTGGGCTCTAAGGACAAGCGGTCCCAGGTCCCAGAAGTGGAGGTGAGCCCCCCTCCCTCCCGAGCTGCCCCCTAGCCAGACGCTTAAGTGGTGGTGTGTGTATGTGTGTGTGTGGGGGGGATCCATAGCTCTCCTGTCCCAACTACTGTACCTGCCTGGCTTGCCCCTCCCTCGCAGCAAATCCTGGAGCCCACCGAGATGATGAATCCCCTGCTGGAACCAGCCGAGCATCGCGAGGGGCAGGTCTTCCTTCAGGGGAACCGTGTTCTGATCTACCTGAACCTCATGCGTAGGTTGGGGGGGGTGCAGGGCTTGCGGGGGGCTCTAAGATGGAGGAAGGCGCTTCACTCAGAGGGTCGCCCTCCCCTCCTTGCCTCCCAAGGAAACCGCATCTCGGAGAACGGCTTGAAGGCCTTCCTGGCCACGGTGGAGTACCAGGTCAGCCGGATCCTTCCTGGGGGCAAAGGGCCAACTGGCCTGTTGCATCTCACCCTGGCAGTGAGTTCCTCCCTGCTAATCAAGGGGTGGGGGGAAACAGCCCTCTTCCCTGCCAGCTGGAGCCCTCAGCCTCACGGGGGGGCCCCCCTTTCTGTTAACCCTCCCAGAAAAACCTCTTCCCAGCCGAGAGCAAGACCTATGCCAGGATCCAGGAGCTCATGGGGCCCCGAGACCCCCTACCCAGGGCCTCCAGGCCAGAGGAGGAGCTGCTCACCGCTGCCCAGTAAACCAAGCCAGCTTCTCCCCGAGGATCCTGCACGCAGAAGCTCTAGGCCCAGCCTCCCGGGTGTAGCCCCCAGGACTGGCACCGGCGGGCAGACCAGCCCCCTCACTCAAAGGCTCTCTTCCCCCCCCCTCCCCCACGGCTGCAAGGATGGAGCCCGGCCTTCCGCCCATTAAAAGCCCCACGAGAGACCCTGGAGTTTTTGTTCTGTGTTAAGACCCTGCCAACACTGGTGGGACCAGAGGAGCTTCCACCTCCGCCACCTGCACCCCCCTCCTCTCCGGCTGGCTGGCCCAGATCCAGGGGTCTCCACAGCCCACCTCTCTGCTTTTCAACCCAAAGACTTTTGCTGGCCAAGCAGCAGGTGGGCTGCATGTCACACACCAGGCTGATGCGCCAATACATGCTCCGAGCCCTGGGAGGAAAGAAAGCCCCTGCTTGCTCAGAGGCCCTCCCCAGGCCCCCTCCCTTCTTCAGCCTTTAGCGAGGCTCTCTCTGGGCCTTCCACAACCTGCTGCTTTTGAATGGAAAAACAGGCCACTCTCACACGCAAGAGGTTGAAGAATATTTTATTTTTCTGTTGAAAAATCTTTTAGTGCTGAAAGCAATAAAACCTGCTTTCAGTGTGTAACTCTGGTGCGCCCATGGCACAAACTCGGGGGGGGGGGGGGCGTGTGAACCGTTTGGGGTCGCTTCTGCTTCTGCAAGCAGCCTTCCCAGCCCCAGAAGGGCCAGGCCCTTCAGCAGAGCCTCAGAAGAAGGAATGGAGACAAGTTCAAAAGAAAAGAAGCAAAAAAAAAAAAAAGGTGGGTGGGAAACAACCATCTATGGTATTTACACAACCTCAATGCACATACATACAGATTTATACCCGATGAGAAGGTGGGCGGAGAGAAGACGTTAAGGAAAACAAAAGTGCAATTATACACAATATCCTCCCGCTGTCCTGTGCAGGCTGTGCATTGGGTCTACATATCTCTCACGCACACCATCAATTCATCTAGGGGACAAAACCAAGCTGAAAGTGCTTTTGCTCCCTCGCTCCCTTTGGGGAAGCCTCGGGATGTTTCCACATGAAGCCGGCACCTGTCCTTCCCCACGAGGCTTCCTCCCGCTCTTTCCGCTTCCTCCTTGATTTGGCCATTTTTCACCCTGGCAGCTCCTGGTCCCATCCACGGCCTCCTCCCACCTTCAGCACAGGCCAGGAGGAGTGGGAGAGCGAAGGAGGCATCACCTGGAGGTGCGTTTTCCTTCCTTCCTTCCTTGGCGGAAGCCATCCCACCCTACAGGGTCACTTCCTGGGAGCTTTGTTCGGGCAGGACAAGCAAGAGCCCGTTCACATCTGCAAAGACAGTGGCGTCAGTCCCCGGGTGGACAGCCGGCAGGGATGTGGCCCCAGGACCCTCAGGCCCTCGTACCAGGCTTGGCAGCCACTGGGGACTGTAGGGAGGGGTGGCTGACTCTGGACCCCCGGTGGGTGCTGGGTGACATCCGGCTGGGTTCTGGCAACGATGCGCTTCCCTGCCCAGGTGAGGCTTCGGGGGTGAGGTGCCCCTGGAGCAGCAGCTGGTATGCCCCTTCCACATCCTGCCAGGGGAGAAGAGAGCTGCCAGGGGGGTGCAACTAGAGCCCTTCCCTGCCCCCCAACCTCTCTCTGGTCATGCTGTGTCGCCACCCATTTTGCCTCCCTCCCAGGCTCACCTTGAGTTTGGTCAACTTGAGGGTGAGTTGCTCTATTGTCCGGAAGATGGCCTCTGTGTCCTGCACACCCTGGAGCTCTGCCGGGCTCAGCCACCCTGCCGGGGTCTCCCTGGTGCTCTCCTGACAGCTGGGCAACTGCACCGCCGGAGGCAAAGGTGGCGCCTGGCTCAAAGCACCCACAGTCTCCCCGACACTCTCGGCAGCTGCTTGGGGCTCCCCAGGGTGGGCCAGCAGGCTTAAGTAGAAAGTGTTTCCTGGGGGGGGGGGGGAGGAGGAGGGCGACTCAGAGGGGCCTGTTTTGGGGAAGGGGCTGCTGGTCCTGAAGGGCCCCAGCTGGGATTCAGTTCCTTGGGCAAAACCTCTGCCTCCCCCTCCAACCGCCCCAGCTTGGCAAACTGCCCCGTTGTAAGTGCAGGCAATGGCAGCTGTGCCCAGCCTGGACCTCTTGAAAGCCCAGCCAGGCCAACGTTCCACCTGAAGCAGGTGCACCTGGGGAGGAAGGCGCTGCTGCTGCTGCTGCTGAATGGCCTCTCTGCTTAAAACGCAACTCTCGGGGTTTGCAGTCTCCCTTGCGGTGCTGGTTTGCTTTTGTGTACAGCACTCAGAGCTCCGTGTGTGAGGTGGCGGTTGTACAGATTTAATTTAAGTAAAATAGCCCAGTGAGACTGAAGGGAAACAGCCCCTCCTCCCCCCCCCACCACACACAAAGGCAGCCCCGGCACAGGGCCCTCCCTCCCTCCCTCCCTTGCCCGCCCCCAGCCTCAGGGACCAGAGTGGCCCCGATTGGCATAATCTGGGGTGTCTAGTTTTTCTCTTTACCATCTGCATTAGGGGGCCCTCCAGCGTCAATTCCCGCCTGGCTGCCTTTGGCTATCAAGAGCGAAGCACTTTTATTCCCCTCCACCTCAGCTGAGCAAGAAACACCAGGAAAGAGAAAGTGGGGGGGGGAGATAGTTGGGGGAGGGGAAGAAACAAGACTCATCACCACTGGGAATCCCGGGAGGCTCCAGCACCCGCCACCCGCAGGAAAGCAGCCAAGAGGCAAATAGAGGGAGCGAGAGGCAGGCGAGGAGGAGGACACAGCGGGAGGGGGGCACCCCTCCTCCCTAAGCGCCCCTCCCCTGCACTTACCTTTCCGCACCACCAGGTACCCGCTGGGAGTCTCCTGGGCCACAGGGGGGCCCACCTGCTCCAGACCCTCGCCAGGCCCCGGATCGCATGGGGGGCCCCAGGATGGGGAGCCAATCATGGCCACCTGCGTGTCCAGCTCCGGGGGGCCAGGGAGAGCAGAGGTGCTGGGGCCCTCCGAGGGGGCCACACCCCGGTGCTGCTTGTGTCTGACCCCCGAGGGGGTGGGGGTCAGGTCATCTTCTGGCTCGGAGTCCCGGCAGGGCAGGAAGCTGTGCAGGAGGAGCCTCCGCAGGGTCTCCACTGAGGGGAGAGGAGGGGGAGGGCCGCCTTCAGTCTTGCCTGCCCGTCTCCACCAGCCCCCCAAGCACAGGAGTCCCCCAGGGCCCCGGCCTGGCCCTGCTGCGTGTCCTGGGCACCGGGGCACCTACCATCCCCCAGGGCGGATTCAGCCATGCTCTCCAAGCAGGGGGGCCTCTCAGGGGGGGGATCTTCCAGAGGGGGCAAGGGAGGTGCCGGGAGCGAGTTGCCTTCCTCCTCCTCCTTCTCTGGGTGCCCAACTTCCAGCCGCTCTGCTTCAGTCGGAGTGTCATCTGTGAAGGGGGTGAGCCTGAGAAGCAGCTGGGGGGGAAGAACCCTAACCAGCAAATGTCCCTCCCTGCCTTTTGCTGGCACCAAAGCCCTCCCCCCCCCAGCAGTTGCCTACCTGACGCCTCTTCCTCCTCCTCCTCCTCCTCCTCCTCCTCCTGCTCTTCCTCTGCTTCATGGCCGGGGGGGCTGCTCCCTTGGCCCAGCCCGGGGCCGATCTCGGCATCCTGGAAGATGAAACTGTGGAGAAGGGCAAGTGGGAAGAGAGGGCAGTGCCTAGGAGGAGGGGGGCACAAGGCCCGGGCTTCCCCTCTCTGCCTGCGGGACTCTCGCCCACCTGCTTGGGGCCGGCCGGTGGGGACGCAGCTCCTGGGCCTGCTGCTGGGGGGGCAGCGTGGCCTTCTGCGTGGCCCTCTGTGTGGCCCTCTTGACCGCCTCTTCTAGGAGTTCCATCCACCTGCCGGGAAAGAGCAGGAGGCAGCTTTCTTAAGGGCCCCTTGGAATGGGGGGGGGGCAGCCCCTGTGAACCCTCAGCCAGCCACGGGGGGTTGCACAGGCAAAAAAGGAACCCCCTCCCCAAGAACGGCCCCGCCCCGCCCCGCCCCGCCCCTACGTGTTCTTCTCCAGGGAGGTCGAGGCGACCAGCTCGTAGATCTGGGGCCCCAGTTCGGAGGTGCAGATGATGAAGAGGGCACGCTTGTCTGCGGAGGGAAGCAGAGGCCGGCAGGGGCCACACTCAGCACCTCCACCTTCCCCCCCTCCGGCCTCGGGAGCCCCCCGGGGAGGGAGGGGGCCGGGCTCACCGGTGGCCACGGAGCGGATGAGGACGGAGCCGAGGCGGAGGACGGGGCTGAAGCTCTGCTTGGGGTCCGAGGAGCCCAGCCCTGCCCGGCCGTGGCACTTCAGCACCAGCCTCTCGTCCTGCCGCTGGAGCAGCACCAGCAGGTCCCACAGGAGCAGCACCTGCAGGTCTGGGGAGATGGACCTCCTCAGCCGGACTCCCACCCCTGGCCCTCTGGAAGCCCCAGCCAAGGGACACCTGGGCCCCTGCCCCCGAGAGACCCCTCCCCTTCGGCCCCTACAGACCCACGGTCTTGTCCTTGCTGATGCGCCAGGTGAGGGGCCCTTCATGGATCATCCGGCAGCCTCGCAGGTCCAGGTTCTGGGCGGGGCAGGCAGGAAGAGATCAGCTGGAGCCACGCAGGGACACCCCTTCCCCCCTCCCCGCCACAGGCGTGGGCTTACTTTGAACTCCGCGGCGATGGGGTTGCTGGTCCGCTCCAGCGAGGAGGCGTCCAGGCGCTTCTGGTAGGACTCCAGGCGTTGCTGGTTCTCTGCCTGCTTGACCGCCTCGTTCACGTAGCGGAGGGCCTCCCGGCACTGGTCCCGGGCCCGGCAGAGCTTCTGGTGCTCCGCGGCCTGTCCTGGGGAGGGGCCGGAGAGGAGGGGTCAGCGAAGGGGAGGGGGCGGCCGTCTTGCGGAGGAGGGGGCGCCCACCTGAGGAGTGCTTGATGAGGCTGTCCAGCAGCAGCGGGTACTTGGTCAGGCGCTGCATCTCGGAGATGATGAGGTCTTTCAGCTGCAGCCGGCGGCACTGCGGGTGGCTCTCGGCGTCCTAGGGAACGCAGCACAAAGTGGGCTGTGCGGGTACCCCACCAAAGCCGCCCCCCAGGTGAGTCCCAGGCCGTACGAGGGGCACCTCACAGCTGCTCTTCCGGCTGCCTCCTTTGGTTCCTCCACCGCCCACTCCCGGGCTCTTCCCTGCCCCCCTCCCCCCCCCGAGGGTCCCACAGCCCACCTGCATGAAGAGCTGGAAGCGGGTCTCCTTCCGCTTCTTGGTTCTGATCAGTTCCAGTGCCATGGACTGGTAGGCGCAGAATTCGGCAGCCACTTGCTGGAATTCCTCCAGCGCAGCCCCATCGAACTAGGGGGCAGGAAGAGGAGGAGGAGGAGGAGCTGGGGTCCCCCTGGGAACAAGGCCCACTGCCACCCAGGCCCCACAGCCCCCGCTCAGTGGCTCACCCGTGAAAGCATCAGGTCTCCGACCTCCTTCACCACCGGCCCATCTTCCCGCAGCTTCTTCATGGATTCCGACAGGGAATCTGGGCCAGAAGAGAAGGGGGGGCAGACTAAGAGGAGCCAACCCCCCCCAACACAAACACACCTGTCTCCCCACCTCAGCCTAACCCTGACCCTAACCCGACTGTGAGCCCATCCCCTAATTTCAGTCCCCCCTGAAGAGACCCAAAGTGGCGACCGTCCAGGGAAAATCGCTCCTAGCCCCCCCCCGCCGTCTCTTTCTTCCCACTGTCCGTTCCCTGTGTCCCCCGAGAGCTGCGTCCGGTGGGATCCCCAGGGCCCGAGGGAGGAGGACCGGGGGGGGGGGGAGGGGCTTACTGTGGATCTCAATCAGCTCCGGAAGGTTGGGGAAGAGCAGAGCCAGCTCCTCCCGGGACAGCTGCCCCTCCCTCCTCAAGCGCTGGTAGAAAACCAGGTCCAGCACACGCAGCGTCCGCAGGTGGGAAGCCTCGGTCACAAAGAGCTCTGGGGGGCGGGCATCAGGATCCGGTCAGATGCAGCTGGGCTCAGGGCTCCTCCCCCCAGGATCTCTCCGAGGACCCACCAGGTCCTCCCCCTCCTCACCATTGATGACCTCCTGGCGGTCGATCTCCCGTGGAGGCAGCTGGGTGGACGCCTCCCGGCCCACCGTCTGCTGCCAGTTTTGGGAGTCCGGCTCTGCCTCCAGGTCCGAGAAGTGTCCGAGCTCGTCCTCCAGCAAGTGTGGCAGGAAGGCCTCAGAGCTGGAGCCCAGGCTGGGGGACTCCACACTCCTGCCAGGACAGGAAGGAGTCAGGCTGGGCCCCGGGACGAGAGGAGAAGGGGAGGAAAGCAAGCAAGGAGCCCCCCCCTCCATGGAAAAAGGAGGCCGGGACTGGGCTGCCGGGCTGGGGGGGCGGTTCTATCAGCAGCTGCTGGGTGTAAAAGTGAGCCCCTGATCTCAGTGGGGACACCTCTCCCGCCCTTCCCCCGGTCTTCTTTCCACTCACCTGCGCCCCATCTTGGGAGTGTAGGGGGGGGTGGGGTTTTCCAGGGATCTGGAGACCGGGAGACATGGCAGAATCAGCCCAGAGCAAGGATCTCTCCCCACCTCCCCCCTTGGGCTCAGCAGGACACCCCCCCCCACTTCCCTTCGCCTTCACGCTCAGCCCTCCCTTGAGAGTGCAAAACCCGGCCGGGCTCGGACGCCAGGGAGATGCCACGGCCGTGCCACTACGCAGCCGCTCCAGCCCCTTACCGGGTGGAGAGGCTGGAGGCAGAGGACGACGCTGACTGGTGGAGCCGAGCCGCTTCCGCAGCAGCATCCATGTCGACATCGCTGCGGGAACGGGGGACGTTTTCGCCCTTGCGCAGCCGCCTCAGCTCCTCCTGCCCCTTCAGGCTCTCCGACCGACCCAGCCGGACCTCAGCCCTGGAACTGGAGGAAGGGGGGAGCGGCTGAGGATTTGGGGTTCCCCAGCGCCTCCCCCTCCCCCCACAGGATCAGCAGCTGGGGGGGCTCAGAGTTGGTGGTCATTAGGAAAAGAGCCCCCCCCCAGGAGGAATGGCCGGAGCTCCTCACTTTTCAGAGTCCAGGAGGTCTTCGGGGAAGCTGCCCGTGGAAAGGCGCTGCTGGCCGGCCTCCTGGCCATCGTGGCTCTGGCTGTTCTCAAAATGCTGGATGATGGTCCTCACGTTGCCGGCCTTCACTGTTGAAGAGGAAGCCGCTAAGCAACCCCCCTGCGTGACCAGTGGTTGGCCACTGAGCCCGGCCCTCCAAGAGCCAGGAGGGGGAGGGGACAAGGAGCTCCTGCAGACCCCCAGAAAGGATCCGCGACTCCTGTGCCCTGAGGAAGAGCGGAGGGAGGCCACCGGGGCTCTGCGGAGACTTCTTGGGAGGGGGGGTAGAGGGAGAAGCCCCTCCCTGGCCTTCCCCTTCCCCCAGACCCAGCTACCCCAGGACCCCCAAGTGCCCCAAGGCCCAAAGAGGGAGCCAGGCAGCCCATGGCCCCCCTGGATTCCAGCATCCGCAGCCATTTCAGAAGCCCCAATGGGGACGGCCGGAAGCCCTGGAACAAACCGCCCCCTCCTGGCAGAATAGGGGTCCTGGGAGCTACGCTCACCCTCCCCCCCCCCCCCGTTGTGACAGCACAGGGGGAAAGGGAGGAGGGGCAGTTGGGGGGGAGGGAGGGGAGGGGTCGTGTTTACCTTCAACGGGGGACAGGGGGACATGAAATGCTGGAAAGGAAAACAGAAATGGGATGTCAAAACCAAGTTGATGGGGCTGATGAGAGGGGCCGAACTAAGAAGAGGGGGGTGGCGGCAGGACCCGCCCGGCCAGCCTGGGAGGTGGGAGTGGGAAGGAAGGAGGGGAGCCATTTGCAGAAAGCCCCCTCCCCCAAGGGACTCACTGCTCTGGGAGGCGCTCTTGGGCTTGGCGATGTACTTGAGGATGGGGTTCCGCTTCTTGTCCTCTCCTGCGGCCTCCTTGTCCTTCTTGCTGCTGCTGCTGCTGCTGCTGCTGCTCTGTGGCCCCAAAGAAGGGAGAGGCGGGTCAGGGTGCCTCGAGTCGGGCTGGGGGGGGTGCGCAAAGACAACAGGGTCCCGCGCTTTCCGGCTTCGCCATCCACCTTTTTGGTCTTGGGGAAGAAAGGCAGCCATTTGTCTTTCTCCTGGGACTTCTCCACCACGCTGGCCGGGCGAGCCTCCTGAGGGCAGATCCCCATGTGGATCATGTAGGTCTTCAGGGCAAAGCTCATGGGGGAGCTGCAAGGAGAGGGGAGGGCAGTCTGGCTGGGGAAAAAAAAACCCAACGCAGCCCTCGGAAACCCTCCCTGCCTCCCAGGTCCTGTGTCTCCGCTGGGAGCAACGCCTGTGCCCTCACGGAGCTCTCCGTGGTCCTGAAGAGGCCTTGGCCGAGGTTGGCTCTCCTTCAAGGAATGAACAGTGCATTCTGGGAGGGAGCCCAGGATGCTCACCAGAAGAAAGACCTGCTCCTTCTTTGAAGAGCTCCCAAACAGTTACTGCAAGTCAGCAAACTAGTAATTTACCAGGGATAATCTTAATAAACTTTTCAGCAACCTATTATTTAGGTTAATATTTTGAAGATGCTTTCCTGAAACTTATACAATAGGAAGAACTGAACGCGTAGAAATTATACATTTAAAGCTGCTAAGTTCAGAAGAGACACTCACCTCCGATCTTCATATTTGGATCTAAAGTAGGAGAGAAAACGTCACATCAGATCCCTCTTAAGCTGTTCCGGCATCCTGCTTTCTCTTCTTGCCCATTACGTCTAGGACAATGTTTCTTAAATTTGGAAAAACTTGAATCCCAGAATTCCCCAGCCAGCATGAATTCTGGCTGTTGGAGTTCACCATCTTAAAGTTGCTGAGTTTGCAAAGCATTGCTCTAGATGATGATGGGTCTTATCTGAGCTGACCTCTGGCGAGCCCGTCAGGCATCAGAGCGTGGCCCTTTCAGAGGCAGGTCGAGGCAAACGCGCTGCCCGAGAGGCCAACCGCAACCTCGGCCCCCAACAGACCCCTCGCCCACCAGTGGGACTCACAGGATGTCCCCCAGCTGCGCCAGCTGCTTCTCGGCCACCTGGCGTTCCTTCTGGAGCTCCCCGTCCAGCTCCAGCAGGTCATTCTCCCCATAGAGGCTCCCCAGACCCATCGTCCGCTTCGTCCTGCAAGCACAGAGAGGAGGGGGCCCACATGAAGGTTCGCCCTCTCCCTCTTGGAAACCAACCGAAGCCCCACTTGCAGGGCCATCCAAGCTGCTTCCCCCCTCGGCCCTTCTGGGTGGGCCCGCTGCTTCTTTCAGACCTGCTGACCTGTAATCTTGGATCTGCTCCTGGATCTCGGGCATGACGGCCTCCTGAGCCTCCAAGAAAGCACTTTGGGCGTGCTCTCCGTTCCGCACACGAGCATCTGGAGGGCACCAGGAAGCAGAAGGTGGGTGGGCTGAAGCTCCCTTCCCACCCCACCCCCCGGAATTCCTCCAGAGAGGCACCTTGGCTGGCCTGGCCTCCCTGCAGACTCACCAATTTCCGCCAACAGCTGATCGGAGACCTTGACCCTCAGGGGCTGCAGGAGGGGCAGAAGACACAAGGTTGACCACTCACGGGGACCTCTGCGTGCGCCACTGTGCCCTGGGCGGCGTCTCCCTTTCCCCACTGGGGAGCCGCGCACAAGGCAGGGGTGAGCACCACGGGAGCACCGAGGCAGGCGTGGTGAATGTGACCGGTCGCACTCACGGCAGTTTTGTCCAAGAAAATGTGCCAAATGTCTTTGCCCAGTGCCCGGGCTTCCTTATGGCTCAGCTGCTGGTAAACATCCACGCACAAATAGAGAAGCTGCGAGGAGAGAAGGACGGAAGCGTCACAGCAGAACCCGAAGCAGGGAGAAGGTGGTGAGGATGGTCAGCGGGTGTGGAGGGGGGAAAAATGGACAAACTGGGGAAGGGAAGGGACCCTCCCCCCGGGGACCCTACCAGGGGACTCGGATCCGCTTGAGAGAAGATGTAGCGCAGGAAGACCCCCAGGTGAGCCGGCCGCATCTTCAGCTTCCCCAAATCTTGGAATAGAGAGTCGTTCTGCCATGCGGGGAAAGAGATGCTCAAACCAGTGCAAAGGAACCCCTCCCCACTAGGCCTCCCTGCACACCTCAAGGACCCTCTGGTGAGCGCCCCACTTTCGGGGGCCTTTCCCAGCAAAAGCTGTACAGAGCAGCGGATTCCCCTCCCTTTGGGAGCAAGAGAAAGCAGCCCACCTCCTTGTCCAGGTATCCTGGGTCATAATCCTCTTCTGGGCCGATGATAGACGTTCGCAGCATCTGATCCAAACTCTGCAGAACAAAAGGGATTAAAATCTTCTCAGAAAAGAGACAGAGGTGCTGTAAAGGAGGAGGAGGAGGAGAAGGACCACAAAACAGCTGCGCCCTTGAACACCTCCATGTTCAGGCCCCAAAGAGAGGCAGGAAGTGGAAGGCACCGCCTGAGGCAGCTCCTGTGAACTGGCCCCGCCTGCCCTCACCTGCTCTGTGGAGGGCGAGAAGGGGGTGTCGGAGCCTTGGCGGTGGTGGTGCATGAAGAGCCGCGAGGCGGCAACAGGTGAGGTGTGTGGGCTGTCTAGGCCAGGGTCAGAAAGGACGGAGTTCCGGTTGAGGGAGACCTGCGCCAAGAGAAACCGGCACTCTCAGGTCAACCATCACGGGCTCTCTCCCTGGCACCACGGGGAGGAGAAGCCCCTCCGCGCTCACTTCGCTCACAGAAGGGAAGCGCTCCATGCCCGAGTCCAGGCCGCTGTCGCCATCCTGGGAGTCGACGGAGAGGCCCCCTGCAGGAGACAGAGAGAAGCCCTGGCTCAAGAAGGAACCCTGTGACAGCGGGCCATGGAGAGGAGGGGAGGCTCCCTGAGAGCCAGTGGGCAGACGCTCTGAGCACCCCCCACCCCCGGGACCCTTCCACTCAGCCAGTCTTCAGTTCTCAAAAGGGGCAGCAGCAAAACTCACGCTCCATCACCCGGGAGCTGAAGGAGCCGGAATCGCTGGGCAGCCGGGGGGCGTCCTGGGAGGGAGAGAGCCCTGTTGGTGCTTCCATAGCAAGGAGGCCCAGCCAGGCCCAGGGACCCTCCCTCTCTCTTCCTGGGCCCTGCAGGCCTTCGGGGAGCCAGCCCCGGAAAGGACACCCCCTTCCCCGCTCACCCCCAGCTCTCCCATCTCCTGCCAAATCTTGAGCTGCAACTGGCTGACCCTCCGCCGAGCCCCCTCGATCTGCTCCTCAAGCAAAGCAGCCGGATTCTGGCTATAGATCTCGTAACACCGCTGGGGAGAAAGCCAGGGATGGAGGGCTGTCAGGAGCTCCCCTGGGAACAGGAAGCATTTCAGCAGCCTTACTACTCCCGCTTGCTGCTACTCGGTCAGGCCAGGAGGACCCAGGCCCGGCTCCTGCGGGGAACCTGACCCTGCCTTCCAAGGAGGAGCCTGGCCCACACCTGCAAGTCGGCCTCTTCCTGCCGCAGCATTTTCCTGAGGATCTGCGCCGCATGTTTCCGGACTTCCGGGTCCTACGGTTGGCAAGGCCAGAGAGAGGTGAGCCTGGGGCTCCAGTGCTGCCCCCCCCCAGAACCGACTCTGCCCCGCCTGCACCTCCGTGGTACCTGGGGTGGCTTTGGCCCAGCGGTGACCCAGTGGGGAGGCGGCGGCAGTGGTGGCGGTGGCGGGGGGCACGTGCAGGTGGTCAGTGGGGGGCCTGCCTGTGGCCGGTCGTGCTGCAGTCCCAGGAGGCCCAGAGACGAAGGCGGGGAGCCCAGCAGGGTGAGAGCCACGTAAGCACCAGCTTGGGGAGCAGCGGGCGGGGCAGGAGGAGCAGAGAGAGCAGCACAGGGAGACCTTCAGCCACGTCCAGCGGGGTCTCCCCCCCGGGCCACGCAGCTGCTGTGGCTCCAGGCTCCAGCCTTCCCCAGCCCCGAGCCCGGCCCACTCACATCGGATGAGCTTGACCACTTCCAGGTGGGAGGTGTTGGTGACCACGGTCCCGTTCACCTGCGGGGAGAGTGAGGTCAGGCTCAGCAGCCGGCAGAGGAGCCACCGGGAAGCGGGGTTGGGGTGGGGGCAGAGTCGGCTCTCCCTGAGGGAGAGACGAAGGCGGCAGAAGCCCAGCAGCTGGGGCAGCCCTGGGAGACGCCGCTTACCTTGACGATCCGATCGCCTTCCTGCACCCCGGCCTTCATGGCGGCTCCGCCTGGAGAGGCGACCAGAGAGAGAAAGCCATGGGGGGGCTGGGGGAGTAAGAGGAAGGGGGCAGGGAAGCCATTGGGGGCGGGAGGGAGGAGGCTGCCTGGGGGGCCTTCAACAGCCTTGGGAGCACCCGCCAAAGCAGCCCCCTGTTGAGGGCTGCGGAGTGGCCAGCTCCCCTCCGAGCCCAGCTCTGCCAGGGCCCTGAGGGTGAGGCAGAGGGGACCCTCACCCCCAGAGGCCTCTGCTCACCTGGCCGGACGGACTGCACCAGCACAACACGGTCCCCGCTGACGGTGAAGCCAAAGCCCTGCTCGTCCTTCTGGATGATGACGCAGCGCTGGACAAGCCCTGCCAAGGCAAGAGAGGCCCCTTGGTCCACCCCACCCCCCCAGGGAAAGGCCTCCCCCCGTTTCTCCCCCACCCAGGAAAGACCAGGGCTGAGCAAGGGGTCCTCCCTGGCAGGATAGGCCTGAACCGGGCCTTGATGGAGCAGGGAACACGGTGCCAGCCTCCCCCTCCCCAACGACCCCCCCCATCCCAGCTCAGCCCCAGTGCAAACTCTGCCTCCCCCGCCCCCAAAAGAGCAAAGGAGGCACCTGTGCTCTCGCCTGAGTCAGAGGTCTGGCGATGGTTGCTGGGCGAGCGCCGTTCCAGAGCCGAGTCGCCCAAGGAAGACAGGGAGCCCAACCTGACGGAGAGAGGAAGGGGCAGCGGGAAGGCAAGGCTACAGCCCGTCACTCTGGCTGCACCTGGAGGGTGTCCCCTGATGCCCCACTTCCTCCCCACAGGGCCCAATGGAGGCCAAGAGGAAGCTGGAGAAACAAATCTGAAGACCTGGAGGCCCGGACTGACCCACTTCAGCAGGAGCTTCAGGCGGGGGTCCTGGGCCTTGACCTCTCCACCCCCGAGCCTGGGGGCAAAGGTCAAATGGACCTCCTCCTCCTCCTCCTCCTCCTCAGCCAATGGGCGGGGCAGCTTGGTCTTGTCCAAAATTACGGAGCTCTGGACCTCAAGAAGGCACCTTCTCTTTGGATGGACTTGCAAGGGTGGGGGGGTGCAGGCTGGTCCCCCCCATCCTTCTGTAGCTTTGCCCCCCCCTTCTCCCACAGCATCTAATCGGGGGGGGGGGGGGGAATAGCCTGGGAAAGGGGTGCAGCTTGCCACCAGCGGGCCAAGGAGCCAAGGGCGAGACGCTCGGGGGGCAAAGCCAGGCCAGGAGGAGGGGCACTTGGAGGAGCAGCTCTGATCTTACCAGGCAGCCGTGGGGCTGACGGAGGAGGGCACCCAAAGCGGCAACATGCAGAAGGACAGACAAGAAGGGAGAGTTAATGCCCACCGCTGAATGGGCAGGAGCTGCGGGAGCCCCCATCTCGGCCTCCTCCACTCCTTCAGAGGGGGGGCGTCCCACCCTGGCAACTGCCAGCTCTTCAGTGCCCTCAGCCAGCCATTCTGACCACGGCTTTCGAAGGTTTCTCAATCCACGCCTTTCAGGCCTCTGATCAGACCTGGTTCGGCCTGCTGCATTTTTAGCAGACGTTATTAAGCCAAGTTTAGACTTGTTCCTACTCAGGCATGGAGATGGGGTGGGGGGGCCTTCTGGAACCAGCCAGAGGCCTCCCCCATTCATTCTGCAGCTCCCACTGTGCTCCCACCAAAGGGCATGAAAAGAGGCTGCTGGCCCCATCTCCTTTCTAGCAGCAATTGACCCTCCTGGGGCTAGCTGGCTCACACCAACCCAGGGGCCAAGGAGCACCCCCAGGGTCCAGAGGGCCCTTGCAGCAGCCTTGGCACCAGTGGTCTCCACAAGCCCCCCAGAGATCTGTTGGTGGCCGCTTGGGGCCCCCACCTCAGTCCTCTGCAAGGGCTCTGGAATTGCATTATGCAAATCACCTGCTTTGGGGAGGGGGAGAACCGGCATTTGGGTAAGGGGGCTGGAAACAGGCAGCAGCCAAAGGGGAGGGGCTGACCCATATCCTCGCTGCTGAGCCATCTTTGGGGGGAGGGGCTACTGTTTGGGGCAGCCTCCCCCCCTGACAAGAGGGGTCCTTACCTGGGCAAGCGAGGGTGCCTTTTACTGGCGCGTCTGGCAGAAAGAGGAGAGAAAGCGAAACCAAAGGGGACCAAGGCAGCATGGAAGGAGACAGACGGGCGTGAAAAACAGGCAAAGCATCCTTCTCTTGCCCAAGCCGCTCTCCTTCCACCCACCCAGCTGCCTTCCACAAAACCCACAGACCCCCCATTTCTCTCCACCTGCAAACAGGACTGGCGAGGCCAAAGGGTTTCTGCGCTCGTACAGAATGCTTCCTGCTCTTGGCCCCTTCAAAAACAAACCCAGAGCACGCAGACCCTAACCCACGGCCAGCCTTCCCCTCTCCTGCTGGAAATCCAAGCCGAACTAAAAATAACCCTTGGCCGCTGCATAGCAAAGCATGTCTGGGGACAAAAAACAGGCCCTGCTCAAAGGAAGGGAAGGCCCGGTAGGTCCCTGGGCTGTAAGCGGGAGAGCAGCACAAGGGGCACCCCAAAGAATGGCAGCCCAGCCCCCCAGCCAGGACCCGGTCGGACTGTCCCGCTTCCATTGGCCCACCAAGTCCAAAGAAAGGAAAGAGAAGCAGGCTGGGAGGTGGCATTAAACACCTGCAGTTCATGAGGACTAGAAGCATTTCTGCTTCAAGATAAAAAGAAGCAGAATTGGGAGGAGGGGCCATGCTGAGAAAGTTTTTTTAAAAGAAGAGAATCCAACTGGCCCATGCTACAAATGTTCACACACCCAGCAACTAAGATCCCACTTCTGAACGGCAAAGAGGACTCTGGGGTTTCCCCACCTTGCATCGCCATAAAACAAAACACCTCTAAGCCTTCTCCCCCCCCCCCCCAAGGGAGAAAACCAGCAAGAGCCAAAGAGGGGACGACTTCAAGAGCATCTTCTAAACTGCCCTCCCCCACAATGCACACAGTCCCCTCACAAGAGGGGCAACACTGCCCTGTCCACAGAGGCTGCGGGCAGAGGGGACACAGGGGCTGGTGCAGCTCGGGCCCAGCACTCTGCTGCAGCAAGCAGATTCCTGCAAAGACGATGGACAGTCGGCCAGCAACCGCAATTGCAGGCGGAGAGAGGTAATTACCTCCATGGGCTCAGCATCCTTTACCTCCCCCACTGCCCCCCACTCATGTTGGGTCTTGGGGCGGGCTGCATTTTGAAAAATCCTGTTTCTCTCCAGTGGGAAGTTGGACTCAGCAATCTCAAGCAATCAGGGTCTCCAACAGTCCTGGGACGGACGGGGACACACACACACATATCTGTGGGAGGGTCGAGAGTCATAGGAGGGACTCAAGGACATTCTAGGGTCATCCCTGGTCTCAACACATCTTGGGATCTCTCTCTCTCTCACACACACACAGAGCCCCCATGATGGCTTGCTTAGGCTGGATCTGTAGGGTCCCTCACCGTGGCTCAGCTCACACAACCTGCCAAGCGAAAGGCACTAACCGCACAATGGCCTCATTTTGGGGGGGCGAAAGAGAGCCCGTCGGAAACTCGATCCGGGGACCTGTCCTGGATGCCTCCCCACCAACAGCTGCCTGGGAATTGTGGGGGCTGAAGTCCAACACATCTGGAAGGAGGCTGGCTGGGGGAAGGAGGGCGAGGGCAGGCCTGGACAATCCCAAACTCCCCCAGACACGCCGCCCATTCAGGCCCCGTCCAGAGGGGATTTCCCGGGCTGCAAACACCCAGCAGCTTCTCCGAGTTCCGAAAGGGCAGAATGAAGTCCAGCCCAGCCTCTTGGGCCACAAAGCCTCTTTCAGCTGACTCTCCAGCAGTTGAAGACGTGACAAAAACTCCAGATTGCCATGACAGAGAGGCCAGAGCTCCAAATTCTGCCCTCCTGGTGACATGCAACATTTAGGGACCCATCCTGGGCCTGCTCCCACCCCACCCCCAGCAGCTTGCTAGCCGTGGTTGGTTTTGCAAAAGTTAAGCAGAGTCAGGAAGCCAGAAAGGTCTCAGATGGGAGACCACCAAGAGATCAAAATTCTGCAGAAGCTTTGCTTGCTGCCACAATTTGCGAGGATGGGGCTTTATAAGAAAAAATGGGACTCCCTTTTCACACAGATCAGAATGGCAGAGGACCAATATTGAAATAAAAATCATCCATTAGGGCCTCCCTGAGGATCCAGCATGTTGCAGTGCTCACTGACAGCAAGTCTGTTTTGTTTTTAACATTACTCACAACCGACCACACCGCATTTGGCCTTTGCCTGACTGAAAACCTTCCTGCGGAGAAGGGATCCCCACGAAGAAGAGCAAGGACCCAGGCTGCAGGGCAGCCTTCTGCAAAGGGGGCACCAACGGGTGCCAGGCTTGGCCCTCTTGGAGGACGGCAAAGCCAAGCACGGGGGCCACCCCTCTGCCCATCCATGGCCGCCAGCCCAGGGAGGAGACAGGAGGAAGCCCAGCTGAAGCCCCCCAATCCCTCCCCCCTCCGCACAGCACCCGGCTAACCTGTCCAGGGCAGGGGGGCGCATGTTCATGGTTTGCAGTCAAGTCCAGCCCCCGCAGGTGGAGGGAGGGCTCGGGTCCTTCGGCTGCAGGAGGAGTCACTTCCCCATCCCGGGTGGGGGGAAGCCAGGCAGCCCCCCCCCGCCGTGCCCAGGGCTCCTTTTCTTCCCGGCGTCCCTTGCAGGAGGGTCCTTGGCAGATCGAGTGGCCTACATTGGGTGGGCTGGAGGGGGTGCTTCACTCCCCCCCCCGCGGCTCAGAAAGGCCGCCGGCGGGGCCAGCGGATCCCCATCGCGACCTTAAAGGCCGAACGGATCACAAGGGCGGAAGATCCACTTTTACCAGCCGGGCATCTGTCGCCCAAGGCAGGCGGGGGCTTCCCTTCTTCCGCTCGGCCGCCCAACAGGAGAAAGCCCGGCCGGGGATCCGCCTCTTCTGCCCGGCTCTGCTAGGGGGGGAGCGGGGGGCTCCTCCTGCGGGGGGAGGGGAGGGGGGTCAGCGCGGCCCTGCTGGGGGGGGAGCGGGGCGGGGGAAGGGGCGGGTCGCCCACCCAGGAAGACCCCTCCCCCTTGCTGGGCCCGCTGCGCCCGCCCGGCCCCCCTGGGGGGGCTGCACGGCTCGCCCGCCCGGCCCCGGCGAGGCCTGCTGCGGCGCAAAGCCCCGGGCTCGTCCGCCCCGCCGCCTTGCCTGCCAACCACGCCACCGCCGGCCCTGCGGAAGGGGCAACGGGAGGGAGCCGCGCGTTTCTTCTCGCTCGACAACCGCCGCCTCCCTCCGCCCTCCCGGCCGCTCCTTCGCTCGGCGGCGGCGGCTGCTGCTGCGGCCGCCTTCCTCCTCCTCCCCCTCCGGCTAATCCCCGCCCTCCTTCCTGCGGGAGGCTTCCCTCTGCGGCAGGTGGGAGGGGGCTCCCCCGCCGCCCCTCTCCCGGCGCTGCTGCAGAGGCGGAAGCCCCCCCCCGACGTACCGCCCTGGGCTTTCCTGGTGGTCTCCCATCCCCAGAGGGGCCAGCTGCCCCTCCCTTTCCTGGGCAAAGTGGCTGCAACTGAGCCACTCCGTTGGGAGCGGGGTGGGGGCATTGTTCCTTCCAGAGGGGCCCCTCCAAGCGAGGGCCTCCCCCTCCCCCTCGCCCAAGCAACCTCATTCTGAACCTAGGGGGGCGGAGGCTGGATTACAACACCCAGCAGCCCCAGCCACCTGCCCCCTCTGCTCCCCAACAGGCTGACCTGGGGAATACCTCACTGCAGACCAGGCCAGGGAGGGGCTGGTGCCAGGAGAGGCCACGCAGGCAGGGAGCGCTCCTCACGATGGGCACCTTTGGGAGGGGGAAAGGGGGTGTTTCCCCCCACCTTTCGAAATGGAGGTAGAGGGGTGGCTGGGGGCAAAATATCTTCTCCCTTATAATTGCTATAATGAGAGCGGCATGTCTCTAATATGAGGCTGGCTGAGGAAGGGGCATTGCGTGTGTGTGTGTTTGTGTGTGTGAATGCTGAAAAAAAGGGGATCCAGGCAGCCCCCCCAATCTCCCTCCTCCCTGGATTTCATTTATTCATTCATTAATGTGATTTTTCAGTACCCGAACCTCATAACTCCGGCCAATGCTCTTTATTTATTAGCACAACTTTGAACAGGGCAGAAGTAGAATCTGAGCCCACCCAGGTCGTCTCTGCGTTGCTAATTATGTTATAGATTATCCTGCCGTTTTGCAGAAAAAGGTCCTTAAAGCATTGCAATCCAAAGTATTCAGCAAGGAAAAGAAAGTTAGAAACATCATGAAAAAATGGGATTTTTCTGCCCCTCTGGCTTATATTGCAGGAAGTCCCATCCTTGGCAGGCTGCCTTTGCTGCTCCTCCTCCAGTCATGGTTTCTGCTTTGGTGTCCCAGATAAAGAGGCGGATGCCCAACTGAGGAGTGAGATTTCCCGCCCTGCGTAGCCGGGAGGCAGCGGAAGCCTGGACGGAGGCTGCCGGGAGGTGAGGGCAGAGCTGCTCACAGCTGCCCACACGCCCTCTGGAGCAGGAGGCGCCTCCTTGCAATAGAGCCAACCGGGCACCAGGGGCTGCTGGTGCTTTTCCCTGGGTCGGGACTGCCAGGACCTGCGCAGAAAGAGCCACGGGAGCCCTCTGTGCGCTGCGTCCAGCACTTCCATTCCCCCAATGGAGGGCGGCTCCTCCACTACTAAGGAGCCCTCCTGCACTTGGTTAAGGAAAGCCCGTTTTCATCCCGGAGGCTATGAACTGGTTTTCGGCTAGTCTGGGTCTCCTCAGGGGGACCAGCAACCCCTCCTGTAGAGCCTCTTTCTGGGGCAGTCAGGGGGCAGTCATGTCCAGCAGTTGGGGGTCCGTTTTGGGGGTCTTTGTCTGCCTCTGGAGCAGGGCTCTTCCTCCCGGGGCCTCTGCAACCTGGCCTCGGTGGTGGAAGAAAGGGCCGGAAAGGGGATCGGGGCCCTACCCACCAGAATGAGGGGTGAAGCGGGAAAGGGCCCCTGCAGGCAGAACCTGGTCCTTGGCGCTCAAACCAAGAGAGGGTTACTGAAGAGGCAGGAAGGCGGGGCGGTCCGGGGGCCTGAAGAGCAGAGAAAGGAGGGTGTACAGTGGCACAAGGCCAGAGCCCTCCCCTCATGCCCAAGCAAAGGGCAGCCTTGCTTCCTTGCAATCCCTCCGGAGGGAGCAGACGCAGCCAGAGAAGCGGCAAAACTGTCCTTGCCTCAGAACAATCCTTCTTACCTGGGTACAAAGTTAATTCATTAATAATAAACTGAGCCTGTTTACTCAGAGGTAAGCTTGGCTGGTGCCCACACTGGAGCAGAGCCAAGGCTGCCCGGGAAGCCGAGATCCTTAAGCTGTTGAGCAACCTCCGTCATCAACCTTTACAGAGAGCAACCCATTGCGAATAACAGCGACCATAACAGCGACTCCTCTTTACAGAACTGTAGGGAGGGGCGGTCGCTCTTGGGGGGACGCCATAGGTTGACCCCTGGGGCAGGAGATTCAGTCTCAACCTGGGGGGGGGCTGGGACCCCCCTCCTCCTTTGGTGAGGCCCAGGCAGCAGGAAGACGGCTTCAGAGGGCATTACCATGCTCGTTCCCATTAATTGGCCGTGCCGAAATGCACAGAAATTACAATGGCCTCAAATTGCCTTGTTCCTCCACCCTCCTGAGATGCTTCACAATATTTAAATTAGGACCCATCTGCCTAGAATTAACCAGCTGGCTGAGGATCCTCTCTACCTTTTACGAGCTCCTGGGAGGATGTGCCCACAGACACAGTGCCCACCTTGGCCGTAGCTGGAACCAGCCGCTCTCTCCTCCCCCGGCTGGCCCTGGGAGAGAAAAGGGCCAACGCAGGGTAGGCTGGCTGGGCTGGATTCGGCCTTGTACGTCCCGCCAGGAAGGGCTGGGCCTGCAAAACAGAGAGGAAGGTAAGGCAGTCCCCAGGTTGCTCTTCCTGAAGCCCCCTCCCAAGGGCAGATCTTCACCCTCACCCTCTTACCTGGCACCCAGCAGGGGCCTGGGGGAGATGCGGCTCCCTCCAGGACCTTCCATAATGCATCCTGCAAACCAGGATATATAGCCTGGCATGAGGGCAAATAGAAGGGGCCCAAGTGCCACTTTGACCTGGGGAAGATGCAGCCTCAGGGAAGCGGCTTTGGTAAAATAGCCCCTTCCCCAATATTGCCTGGAGCCTTCCAAGCTGGGCTTCCCAGGAGGCTGGCTAACTGGTTCCTCTGCTCCCAAAGGTTACTGCAGTTGCCTCTCCCCACTAAAGCTTTTAATCTAGCAATTCTTCCCATTTCTGTTTTCCTACTTCAGGTCTATCCTACTGTTTTCCTTGACCCTCTAGTGCCTAGTCACTTTCCCTTCTCACTTTAAGGCACTTTGGGCCATTGAGGGTTGCAGTGCATACAAGAGAGAACGTGAGATAATTAAACCACATGTAAAAGATGAAAGGCGTGTGATAACAGCCCGAACCAGAATTGGTTGCTAAATTACAGATTGCTTTTCCAAACTAAGAAGATGCAAAGATTACGTTTAAACCTCTGAAATATAAAACACAAAATAACGAGAACAGAAGCATGGTAGAATGCAACCCTGTGTCAGCCGCCCCTCCATTCAAAATCCAAGAAAGAAGCCCTTAGAGAAGGAGGTGCGAGGAAAGGATTCATTAAGGAGAAGGAATGCTGAGTCCTACTAAAGGCCGGTTTGCAACGGTTTTGGAGGGCAAAGTGTTTGCGGAAGCATCGGTCATATCCCAGAGGTGCCCAACCTTATCTGCCTGGTCTGTATGTAACTCGGTTTGGGATCTGAGTGCAGCTGGCGCTCAAGGAAGACCATTCCTCATCGTGAGAGGGTTCCTGGGCCCAGGACGGCCACTTCTGGAAGGATTCTGTGTGAACTCAGCTGCTGCTGAGTCCTGCCCTCTTACCCGTCTGCTTAAGGGGTCGGGGAGCAAAGGAGGCATGGAGAAGAGCCCCCACTGTTTGGGGGCCTTCAGTGCAGCCCATTTCCACATATAAAGGGAAAGAGGGTTTTAAAATCCAGATTGTGCACAAATTAATAAGAGGGGTAAATTCTATCTCCCTTCAGGAGAAAAAGTTTCCCCAGCCTTGCATGTTTGTGGCCTGGCCATCTCCATCCAAGGATGTCCCAGCAGCAATGGAAGGTGTGCAGCCTGCGTTGGCCCCCTTTGTGATGGGATGAGATGAGCAAAGGCACCAGTGGGCCCTCCAAGCATTGGAGCAGACTGGAGGCATGTCGGGCGTCAACCATGGGCATAGCAAACTCGGAAAGGGCCACTGGCACAAAGGAACCACATACACTGTTGAGATCCTTCCAGATGGATCCAGCTTCCTTCCTTCCCGCTTCACACTTTCCCTGGGCTCTTATTTGGGGCACCGGCAGGTTCCAACAGGTGGTTTCCGCATGCATAAGTACAGGTTTGCCTTGCCAGCAGAATTCCAGTTGAGCCGGCCTATCTGGCATGCAGGAAGAGCTGGGAATTGGCTGGCAGCCTCTTGCCGGCTCTCTTGCTCTCAGCCAAATCCCCCCCACAATCTGCTTAGCCCCACTGAGCTGAGCGGGAAAGTCAGAGGCTGCATGTCCAAAACCTCTTACGTTGGTTTCATCGAGCTGACTGCAGGACACCCAATGCTGGCTCTGCAGCCAAGGGGGAGGGGAAGGGGGCTGGTAAAAGCTGGGAGGGACCCTCCCTCCTACCCACATCTTTTGCGTAGCTTATGAGCTTTCCAAGCTATCCTGAGCTGAGCTGATTAAGAACAGACTAATTAACTAACAGGGACGGCCAGCCAGGGGCAGAGGGATACCAGAAGGGCAGGTGCTTTGAGGAGGGGGTATCTTCTCACTAAGGTGCCCATCTGTGGGTCAAGCTCCAAGAGAGGCTGTTGCCTCTGCCGGGGATGGAAGCCATCTTTGGGGAAATCTCCCGACGGAGGAGAGGCAGCTGGATCAGGGCCTTTCAAAGAAGGCCACTGGGACCTTGCTCCCCAATGGCCAAAGATGCTTGCGACCATCTGCCCAGGCCCCCTGCTTCAGGCTCCAGTTCCACTGGGAAGCGGCATCTCAGAATCAGCAAACTAGACAAGGGAAATTTGCTTGGAGAAGCTGGCACCGAATCCAGGGAAGGGTGGAACCCCAGCACGCCTCTCTGGACACGGTCACTGCCCCAGACTGGCAGGCAGAGGAAGTTGGGCTGATTGAAGATGTGGCGAGGAGTTTCCAGGAATTGCCATATCCTGCTTGGGAGAGAGGCAGCCCCAAACTCTTGCCGAAAGGCAGCTTGGAGGAAAGGGGGAGCTGGCACAAAATCTTGCTGGATTTTTCCCCCTGGGTTGGGTGTTTCCAGAGCGTGATACCTACACAGCCTTCAAGTAATAAGCCCAGCCCAGCACCATGCTTTCCGGAGGCAGAAGGAACAGCCACTGGGCCAGGATCTGCGGTCCAATCCTGTCTGGACGCTGCTCCCAGGTCCAGTTGTCTTTCAAAGCCGGCAATGCTTGCTGGAGGGGAAAAAGGGGCCACTTTGCCCAGACCTCAGTGCTCCCGAGAAGCCAGTGAGGCAGCGCAGTAGGGAGACCTGGATTTTCTTGGTTTCCCACCCACAGCACCCAAGGAAGTCTTTTGGCTGCCTCTTTTGAAAGACCTGCAGCCCGAGGCTGTTGGGAGGGACAGGCGGAACTGGCTGTGTTGGAGCATTTGAGGAGGAGCAGCTGAGCCAGAGGCGATTTCCATGGCCCAAGACAGGAATCTTGCAAGTTCATGTTCTTGGCCCACTTGGCTGTAGCCTGCAGGTGGCCGCTGCGCTCCAGGTGGGAGCCTCCACGGAGGGCATTTAGGAGATGGAGCAATGGAGCCAGGATGACCCTGGGAATTTGTTTATTGCAGGGTTTTTATTTTTTGCAAGTGCACAAAGTTTGTTAGCCTGCAACAGGAACGTGGCTCACGGGATGCGGCTGTGTTTGAAGGGTCCCACAACACGGCTGCAAAAATATGGGTATCGGGGTGGGAACCAGGAGACGGCTAGGAAAGGAACCAGGGTGCTGAAAAGAGGTGGGGAGCCCAGGAGAAATCTGAGCACCCAGTTCTTCCTGCTAAAGCTGAGGTCCGAGCCGAAGTGGCGTTTCCCTCCCAGCTGTCCTCCATGCAACCCTGAAGCCGCCCTGGGTTTGTGTCCCTCTCCACCCGCCTTGAGGAACCTGCCTGGGAGCCTCCTGTGACTCCCTGGGTGACGGGCTCCCTGTGGGCAATTAGGCTGCAAGCTGTGCTGAAAGGAAGCCATTCCCTGCCCTCCTCCCGTGAGAGGAAGTGCCAAAGGGCGCTCCAGGGAGGGAGAGTGCGTGAATCACAGCCATCCCAGGTGGAGGTTTCCTCCTCCGGAGGCCCACACACGTCATTTCATGTGGCAAAGCGGTGGCACCCGTGCCCATCCTGCCACAGGCTCTATCCCTGCCCCCGCTGGCCTTTGCCATGCAGAGCTCTGGATGGAGCTAGGGCCGAAACTGGCCAGGACCGAGGGGCAGTGTGAGGTGTGGAATGGAAAGTTCCTTGAGCTGCTGGGACGAAACCCAAGATGATCAGGGCACAAGACTGAGCAGTCTCCCAGGTCAAAGGGCCCTCCTCACCAGAGCTGGCTTCCTTGCTGTCAGACCCTCACCAAGGAAGCCTTGAACAAGCACCCAGCTGCCAGGAAAGACTGCTTGGCCTTGCAAGGACCTCCGGTGGGGTGGAGGGTCCACCTCTGTGGCAGAGCCCCCCTGTCCCCCAGGCCTCATCCGTGGGGAGGCCTCCACGTGGCGTTAAGAGTCCCACTAGCCCCAAGCAGAGGGGCTCGCCCCCCTGCACTTCCGCCTGCCTCGCTGCCTCCTTGGAACGCAGGCACCAATTCCAACACAGCCTCAAAAGCAAAAGACGGAAGGGACCCCAGCAAGCTTACTTAAAAGGTTTATTTAACTTTTTTTTTTAAAATTTGAGGTAAAATATTTCATATCAACTTCCATAACAAAATACAGAGCTATCAGATACCCCTGGAAAAAATATGTATATTATACATATATTTCTATAACATTACATCATATATATAATATATATGCAAAGGTGTTTTTTTTTTGAAGACTTTATAGAAAGTGGAACGTCTAAAGGCACTGCACAAAAGCATGAGGACTACTTACATTGTTTTTAGACACATTTTTAATCCTGCTTTACATGGACAAATACCTCAAGCTATGAGCTGCTGCCCCGCTGTGTTTAGTTCTTCAGTCAGGGCCATCTCATGGAAAATTGTTTTCTTTTTTTAAAGGAGTGATCAGTAAATACTTTGCCACTTTTAACACTCTAAAGTTGAAAAAAAGTTTTCTAAGAAAATAACCTAACGGGATGCCCCTCAAACCCAAGACCGGATCTCCCCTCCTAAGCCCACCGCATCCCTAAGACGCAAAAGGGAGACAGAGCAAAGCGGGGTAGAAGAGCAGCCCCCCCCCAGATAAATTCTTCCCATTCGAGGGGAACCCAGCACACTCCCCCCCCATGGGGAGGCTAGGGGTCTGGATCTAAGGCCCCTGGCCCTCAACCCTGGCTTCCCTGCTACTTGAGACCCCCCCCCAACTGAAAATACCCTTGCCCAGGGCATTTGCTCAGCCTTTAACAGCCAGCAGCAGCCCCCTCTCCTCCTCACCCCAAAGGCCTCCCTACAATGTGCTGGCAAGGGAGGGGCCCCCCTGGCAAAAACCCATCTAAGGTTTTCTATGGCTACAACACATCAAAACCATTTCCCAAAAGTACAAACGCCTCTTTGATCAGCGGCAGACGGGACTGCCCCCCCCCTACAGGGGCTTCCGTTTTTGGCACAAGGAGCTGTTTGGGCTGGCAGGCCCCAGTGCCCCCAAGGCAGCTCACCAGGCAGCCCCCAACCCACTGGGGAAGGAGGCAATCCCGGGGGGACTAGTCCTCCCTCAGCCTCCTGGAGCCCCCCACCCCCAAGGCCCGGAGGCGGTGATCGCAAGGGGGCAAGGGGGCCAGCCTCCAACCCCCAGCCCTCCCTCTCCCCAAAGAACACCGGCCCCCACCCGTGACCCCCACCCCTTCTGGCACTTGGGCTCAATAGAAGAGCGTTCCCCCCCCCAGGCAAAGGCCGTCCACGTTTCAGTTCCTGAGTTTCGGGGGCCACAGCCAGCCCCCTCCCTCCAGGGGGAAGAGGACCCCCCTGGAGGCTCTAAGGCTGGGGCATGCAAGGGGGAGGAGCCTTCCACCAGACTCCCCCAGTGCCCCCCCCTGCAAAGCCTCCTCCAGCAAGTCCCCCAATGGCTTTCTTTGCCCAATGCTACAAGGAAAGGCCAGGCCCCCAGCCTCATTGAGAGCCTTCAGCCCTGCTGGCTGAGGCCACCAGCCTCCCCGCATGAAGAGCACAAGGGCCAGGCAGTCTGAGCCCCCAGCTGGGGGAGAAGGCCCCTCCCAGGGCCACAGTAAGGCAGGCCCCCCATCTCTGTGTCCTGGCCCCTCCCCAAAGACTGGAACTGAGGGGAGGGGCTGCGTTAAAGGCACCTGCGCTGCCGCTTCCCTTCCCATCAACATCCCTGAAGGTTCAAGACAGAACCTGCCATGGCTTCTTCTAGTCAAAAAAGGTTCCTTCAAAGGTAAACCCCCCCCATTATGCCACCCGCCCCCCCATTTCTGAAGGTCGCTCTGCAGGCCGCTGTGCCAGCCCACGGCTTGTCTCCCAAAATGCCCACTTCCAAAACTGAAAGACAGTGCAATTTTCCAGCCCCCCCCTCCCCGAATTCTCCCTCCCAACACATCTTCCTCCACGGACGGGAGGCACCGTCCGGCTCTGACCAGGGAGAACCCCCCCACCCCCAGCTCCAGAAAGCAAGCCGCCCCAGAGACCAACCCCCCCCCCAAGAGAACCGAGGGGGGGCCATCGGAGGCGCTGTGGCTGCATTGGCCAGGCAGAAATGGCCCCGGGGGGGGGGGCTTGCAAGCCAAGGAGTGTCCCACCCTCGGGACATGAAAAACTGCATTTCACCTGCAATGCACACACATGCACACACACACACACGCCCCCACCCCTGCACGTTTAGTGAAGCCCTCCTCGCCGCCCTCCTGCCCCTCCCAGCCAGGAAAACCTTGCTACATGACACCTCGGGTGGCCGCCCCACAACCTCCCCCCCCCACCTAAGTATCCACCGCAGCCTTGGGGGCCAGCAGGATGTGGGGCGTGTCCAGGCTGCCGGCCCAGGAGGGCTTCCTGCCGGGGGTCTCCTCGGTGTCTCCCGCCATCCGGTCCCCGTTCCAGCGACGCTTCAGGCGCAGCTTGGGGGGCATGAGGGCGTCCTCCCTCTTCTCCGGGGCCCCCGGCTCCCCCCTGGGCTCCTGGGCGGGGGGCTTCTCAGCGGCCCCTTCCTCCTGCTTGAGCTTCTTGGCCAGGCCGGGCACCACGGAAATGCCCGGCCAAGCCGGGGCGGACGGGTGCAGGAAGAGCGTCTTTTCCCGCAGCAGCTCCAGGCCTTGGGGTGCAGGGGCCGAGGCCTCGCTCTCCTCCCGCCCGGCCGGGACCCTCTCGGGGGAGTCAGTGTCGCCGGGCTCCTCTGCCAAAGGCCTCTCCAGCTTGA
The DNA here is from genome assembly GCA_033807585.1 of Hydrophis major. NCBI lineage: Eukaryota > Metazoa > Chordata > Lepidosauria > Squamata > Elapidae > Hydrophis > Hydrophis major. The sequence continues at coordinate 106,609,560 of CM066333.1, read as the reverse complement.
TGCGGGGGGCCGGCAGAGGCTGCCCACTGCCCCCCTCGCTCTCGTGGCGCTCCCGGTGTTTGCGCCCGGCGGGCGGGGGCTGCAGCTTGATGGGGAAGGCCGGCTGCTCCTCAGGGGGCGGTTGGCAGGGCAGGGGCGGGAGGAGGAGGCCCGGGTAGCGTGGGAAGGTCCGGGGGCTGAGGTGGTAGTTGAAGACGGAGCAGGCCTGGGAGTGCAGGTAGTGCTTCATCTCCTCGGGGCTGAAGGAGAAGTAGCTGCTGCTGCCAGGCGCAAAGGGGCTCATGGCCGAGGAGGGGCTGTAGGAGAAGAGGGTGGGGGTCAGCGACAGGGCGGGGGAGAGGGGCACGTTGAGCAACCTCCCGCGGGGAGGGAGGGGCGACCCGGCAAAGGGGCTGTGGGCATCTGGGTAGAGGCCAGCCCGGCCGAAGATGGGCAGCACCAGGTCCGACTTGCGCTTCGGGTGGTCGACGGTGCCCGGGGCGGCTGCCGTGTTGCGGGAGGCCAGGAGATCGACCCTGCGGTGCCAATCCGGAGAGCCCCCGTCCAGCTCCAGCGCCGGAGATGCCTTCTCGTCCGCGCTGCTGTTGCTGAGCATCTCCTGGCCTGGGGGCCCCAGGGCTCTGCCCGAGAAGCAGCCTGGCTGGGAGTCCTCGCTGGGCGACTGGCCCTCCAGGGAGAAGTGGAAGCGGGATGAAGCCGTGGGCACTGGAGGGGCGCTCTGTGGCACGGCGCCTGGCAGGGAAGAGAGGAGGAGTCAGAGGAGGGTCCCCGGAATACAAACCCACCCAAGAAGTGGGGCTGGTCAGGGAGCCGTGGCAACTCAACGACTGGGATCCAGGCCTGGGGACGCAGCCCAGAGGCCCAGGAGAGGGTCTGCCCAGCCCCTCCCTCCCTCTGCTGCTCCCAAGGCGAGGGGTCTTTCTCAAAGGCTGCAGCCAAGGCCTCTCTTTAGCCAGTTCCCCCCCTGCACCCCCAAATGACGGAGCAACTCAGGGGCCAAGGACCCACTCCGCCCCCCCCCCCAATGCCGGCCCTCTCTCTGGCGGAAGAGGGCGGAGAAGATCCTCCCTGCTGGTGGTGGAGACTCAGCCGTGGCCCTGCCGCTCCTCCTTCCCGAGCAGGGCGGGGCCTCCACCTCCCCAGGTAAGAAGAAAGACAAAAGGCTGTAATCCTAGGGCAGCCTCCAGCCGCTCTGCTCGCCCAGGGAGCCTCAGGGCGTGGCCGAGAGAAATCAGGGTGAGCAACTGCCCGGACTTGTTCCTGCACTTGTCCAGGCCGCGGGAGTGCAGCCCTGCTCTGCTCTCGAGGCCCGGCTTTTGGCTGAGGGCTGCCAGATCTCGTGGACGGACCCCCTCCAACAAGGAGCATTTGCACCCCTCAGAAGGGAGAGCTGCTAACCCAGAGCCAGCAGGCAACCACACCGCTAGGCAGGAAGAGAGGAAGGCAAGGACTCCACCTCCCCACAGAAAGGAGCTGCTCTTTGGCCCCCTCCACCGGAAGGCCAAGGGACGGAGGCCGCCTGCACCAGGAAGGGGCTCTGGAACCCTAACCCGTGGCTGGGGCCCTTTCAGGCTCTGGGGGTCCCTTGGGGCAGAGCCCAGGAGAGCCGCTGGGCTCGCCCTCTTCCCAGCCACACCCAGCACTGCCCAGAGCGTCACTGCAGGAGGCCGGAGCTCCTCTGCCCAGTTCCCACACCAGGGAAGGCGTCTCTCGTGGCTGCTTTTTCCCCCCAAGTGCAGGAAAAGCGGCAATGTAGGGCTAGCGGCCACTGGGTCCAACCCTCGCTCCGCCAGTGGCCAAGCCCCTAGTGTGTCCTTACAACCAGAGGGGGGAAAGACCTGCAGTGGAACCCGTTGCTGGAGAAATGCTGCAGAAGCAGGAGAGCAGGCAGGTCTGGCAGCGCCAGGTATCAAGGGGCACTCGGCGAAAGGGGGAAAGCTAAAGGCGGAGAAGGGCCCCTCTTCAGCTGGGGGGAGGAGCCACGTGCCCAGCCAGAAATGTTTGGGGTCATGGAGAACAGTGTCCAGCTGCCCCCCACCCAATTTCCAGGGGCCAGGCATTTGCCCTCCTCAGCCAGCCTCCTCTGCAGGGAACGCGTGGGATTGTTGCCAGCCAGGGTCACTCACAAACAGAGCAAATGGAAATATTCCTCTCACCAACCCGTCAGGCCTTCTTCCCCCCCCCCGCCCCCCCGACTGGGCCCTGCAGACTGCTCTCACCGGTGGGGCAGATGTTAAGGAAGGGGTAACTGGGCATCACCAGTTTGCTGAAGTTGAACTTGTAGGTGAACCTCTTGCCTTTCGTCTTGTGCAGGATCCGCTTGTTGTAGTAGTACCTGCCGAGGAAGGAAAGCCATCCGTTGCTCTCCTTGGGAGGCAGCCAACTAGCAGACCCAGCCCTTCTGTCCGGCCAATATGGCCTTTACACCCAGGGAAGCATTTGCCCCCCACACACCCCCACCGAGAGGGAGAGAGATGGAGGGAGGGAGGGAGGGAAGAACCCTGCAAGGTACATTAGATTTTCCCTCTGTTACGCAAATACAGGTAGCGCCTCCTTGCAAGGGGCAGAGGGCAGAAAGCTGGCAAGGGTGCTCAGCCAAGCCTTCTTCCCTTCTTCCTGGGAAGAAAAACCACGGATGTACCACCCAGGCCACCAGCACTCACAGCTTGGCACCAAGTCAAGTCTGTTGCTCTGCCAACATCGAGGGTGGAGCACAGGGAAGATCCCAAGAAGGCAGCCAGAAGATGCCAGAAACTTTCCAGAGTGGAGTTCAGACCCCGGGAGCTTTTTTTTTCACACAAGTGGCTCCTTGGCCACACAGACCCGCCCAAGAAATCTATCCCCAATCAGGATCCAGAACTATGGGGAGCCTGCAGGGATGTTGGCACCAGACTTGTGGTACGCCAGGGAGCGTGCATCAATAAGCTTCAGTTCTGATGAAGGCAGGTGGGCTTTTCCAGCCAGCCTCAAGAACCCACTGCCCAAAGACACCAGACGACAAGTCTGCTCCAGAACCGTGTCTCCCGCTAAAGAGAGCTGGCATTCCCCAGGCCAGTCAGGGTCAGGGACCACGGAAAAACTCAGATCCATCTACGCCCGCAGGGCTGCCTTCCAGGGCCTCGGGTCAACCTCCCTCCTTCTCCACCAGCCCCACGCTCACCTGAGAGCTCGGCTCAGCTTGTCGTAGTTCATCTGGGGCTTGCATTTCCTCCGGCCCCACAGCCGGGCCACTTCGTCCGGGTCCTTGATGACAAACTCTCCGTATTCGCCCTGCTGCCAGGCGATCACGTGCCGGAACTCCTCCTTCTGCAGCAGCTCCAGGATGAAGTGCCAGAGTTGGATCTGGCGGGATCCTGGGCTGGATTCGGTCTTGTACGCCCAGTCAGGGAAATGGTAGCCTGGAGACCACAAAGCAAAGCTAGAGGTCAGAAAGAAGGGACCCAACAATCTCTGCCCCTCTTTGGCTGAAAAACCATGGGAGCAGAAGGCGGCAGGCACAGCCACTGCCACACTCTCCGGGGCCAGAGCAAAGCGACTGGCAGCCCAGGAAAGAAGGGGGCAAAGAGCCTCCCACCTCCTGATCCCCCAGCCAAGGCTTTGCCATCTTTGCCGGGGACACTGGAGCCCCCATCCAGCCTGCCCAGAAGCCGCCTCACCTCCTCCTCCTTCTGGTTTCTCCACAATGGGACAGCCTGCCTTCATGTCTCTGCTCCTGCTGCAAGGGGGGCCGGAGGCAGGGAAAAAAGGGAGGGGAAGTAGGGTTACCTCCGGGCACAGGCAACGTACCCTCTCCTTTCCCACAAAGCCAACCCGGGTTTTCCCTGCTGCTCCTGCACCTTTTATCAGAGCGGCCATCGCACCCCACCCGGTTTGGCTGCCGACTGTAAACACGGCGCTGAAGATCAACACCCGAGCGGCTCCCGGGGCTGCTGACACGCCCGCGGAAGGGAGAGAGGATTTCCTCGCCGGCCGCTCCGAGCGGGGAGAAGGACGCCTCTCCTCCCCAGCCCGCTTCCCGGTCCCAGCCTCGCAGGCTCCGCTTCTGCCCAGCGGCCTCGTCTGGGAGCCCGGAGGAGCAACTCCCCGCCGACCACCCAGGATGACAAGCGGGGGGAGCCGGGCCGGACCCCGCCGCCGGGGGAGGCCGGCCGAGAGGCGACCTTCCCGCCGGCTTCCTTCCCTCCGCCACGCCCGTGTTTGAACAGTGAAGTCAGCGGGGACAGCGCAGCGCCCGCGGCGCCGCCTCCCTGCTCTCTGGGCGATCGGGGCCCTCGAAGGGACCGTCTCCCGCTCCGCCCGCGGGCCCCGACGGGGCGGCGGTCTTGGCCGGGGAGCCGCGGATCCGGCGGCCGGGGAACCCCGGGACTCGCACCCGCCCGGACTGCCCGAAGAGCCCGCGCGGGGCGAAGCTCCCCCGCCCGCCGGCCGGCCGAGCAGAGGCGGCCCCCTCCCTCCCCCCGCCAACGCCGGTCCCCTCCCTGGCTCCCCGGGGCGCGGAGGACGGGGATGCCCCGAGCACCCGGGAGGGGAGGATGGGGCCCGCAGCGCCCGCCGCCCCCCGGCCGACCAGCGCCTGGTGGGGAAGGCCCGACCCTCCGCGGCCCCCGGCCCGGCCTCACCTGATCGCCGGCCGGCCGGCTGGGGCTCCGTCAGCGGGTCGGTGCGGCCTGCCCGGCTGCGCGGCCGCTTCTGCTTGCTGCCTCCCGTCGCTCCGCCGCCGCTCCTCGCCCACCTCCAGCTCCAGCCACCGGAAACGGAAACGCCTCGTCGACGGGCCGCCCGCCCACACGCCCTGACTCACCGCGCGACACTTCCGGGGGAGGCGACGGGCGGGCGAAGGCACGCGCGTCACTTCCGACCCGTTAGGGCGGCCCGCTCTAACCCACCTCTTCTCTATCGCCCTCAGGTTCTTTTCCCCGTTTAATTCTTCGGTCGCTGAGTGGCCGGAGTGCAAAAGGCACTTTCAGCCCGGTCCTCGCACTTACGGCCGTTCCCCGCCTCCCCCCGCCCCCGCCCCCATTGAGGCAGAAAACGAAAGTTCCTTCCAACTGGGGAAACACAAGAAATAAAACAAAAGGGGCAGAAGCGCTAAAGTCCCCATCCTAAGCAGGGACCCCCTTCCTAAGCATCGCCTGCGGTGCCCGAAATCCCGCCCTCCTGCCGACGCCTCGCTGGCACGGCCCCGGGGCCCCAGGAGGGCATCCCTGGACGGCGGCGGCGGGAGAAGCCCTCCTCTTCTGAGGTAGCAGCACCGCACTGCGGAGAAGCGGCCGAACGGCAGCTGGGAAGGCGTTGCGCTTCGCCCGGCAGGGGCTCTCCTTCCCCGCCAAGGAGCAAAAGCGGGGAGGTCGCCCCGGAGGGGACTCTCTGCTCGGGACCCCGGCCTCCTGTAGCTGGGCATGGCGTCTCCGTGGCGCCTCTCCTGCGCCGGGCTCCATCCCCGGTTCTCCTCTAGGCCCCTTCCCAAGACCAGGCAGGAATTCGATTGACCTCTGGTGGGTTCTTGAGGGGAAGCCCCAGAGAGCCAAGTCCATTTGGGAAGGCTGATAGAAGTCCCCCCATGCACATGCATACACAGACACTTCCACTCTTTATAAGAGCGTTTATAACTTCCCACGTGGAGGTTTGTGTAAGTAATTACATTGTTATCATCGCACCTGTGGTGCTTCTTCCCGGGCACGACCTCACAACTAAGGTAGAACCCCACAGTCTTGGTTGCCTTGAGACAGGTGAGGATTCCAATGGCAGTGACAGCTCAGCTGGCATCAGGATGCAGAACTGGTTCTCTCTTAATCGACATCTCCGCAGGTAAGGCCAAATTGGGCAGTTAAGGCCCAGAGATTGCCAGGGTGAGTCTTCCACAGCCATGGCTCTCTGGCCTTGGGAGCAGGGCAGCCCCAGAGGTCAGCCTGGCCTTCTTTGACCATCTCCTGAGGGGCCCCTTTAACTGGAAAGAGAGCTGGCTCACGTTGACAGTATTTGTGTCTGGGCACCAGAGGGCTCAATTTCCAGGCAGTTGACTTCTTCCTCTTTCCCTCCTCCTCCTCTTCCTCCTAGAACCATCTACGAGAAGAACAGACCGTGAGTAACTGGAACTCAAAGAAAACCTTGTCTTAGTAAGGCAGGGCAAATGAGGGTGCTGGAAGGAGAAACCGGGTTTGGGATACCCTGGATATTCCCAAGTTATTGGCTACCCATGGATCTATGGGTGTCCTTGTGGGGCACAGCATCACATACACGCTTTGCTTGGTACTTGCAGCCTTTCCGAGGATGATAAACGGGAAAGCCAGAATGAAGCTGGAAGAGACCCCCTTGTGGGGGAAGGTGAGTGAAGACTCCGAGGAGAGGTGGATTTCTTTGAAGAGCCAGGTGGTCTTGGGATCTCTGGAGAGATACACCTGTTTTGAACCAGGGGGGGTAGGGGGTGGACAGCCTCCCCTGACCAGTCCTGTGCCCTTCCTTTCCTGTTCCCCAGGTTGTCTTCTTCAGCTGCAACCCCAACCAAGTCCAGCTGCTGCAAATGGTAAGCCCCACAGTGGTGACTCCCCTGGGGTCCAGGTGCCCAGGCAGGGGCCGTTGCTAGCTCTACCTCCCTTCTCCTCAGCAGGGGATCCAGAAGGCAAGGCTCAGGCTGACCCTTTAGTTCCTGACCCATCGGCCCCCAAGGATGTTTCCCCAGAGCCGGCTCTCCCGGCTCTTATGCCTCCAGAGGAGATCATGGCCCTGATTCAGGAGCTACAAGCTGCGCATGAGTTCCAGTCTTCTCACTTCCAAGAGCGTACGTTGGAAGGAGGCCTTCTCCTGCTCCTCCCTTGGGGCAGGGGGGTGGTAGTGTCTGAGCTGAAAAGGCCCAGATTTTACCCCCTCTGCAGGCATCAGCTGGCTCTCTCCTTCCAGGCCGGCAGGATCTTCGCAGCTGCCACGATTGCCTGAAGTCCATGAAGATCCTCAGGGAGCACCTCCAGGCTGTGAAGACCCGGTTGTGGCATGTTGAGACCATGTTGGGCATTCAAGTCCCACCTCAAGAGCTGGACCCGGAGGAGGAGCAAGAGGAGCCAAGCACCCGGGGAGGGGCCCCCTGTGACCCTGACTTCCCTCCTGCCCCCCCCCCCTTTGTCTAACGAGGGGGCCTGAGAGGGGAGGAAAGCAGGCGGAGGGTTGGTGGGCCTTCTGAAAGCAAGCAGGAGAGCAGCATAAAGAGAGATCTGCAAACTCTAACCTCACACGTCCTGGGTGTTTTCTTTTTTTGAGTGCTGCTCCTCAAAATTTCTGCTCTGCTACCCTCCCCCCCCAGTGATGAGTAGGGAGGGGGTTGTGTTCCTTTAATAAAGGCAGGGCGAATAATACTGCGGAGACAGCCCACAAGTCTGGGAGGGAGGCAATCTGTAGCTCAAGAGGACTCCTTCTCCTGTTATCCTGTGGAGCGCCTTCCCTCCAGTGCTCTCTAATAAAGCAGAAAGGACGCAGAACTCAAAACATTTCAGAATATAATGGGAGAATTCACAGGGAGGATTTTGGCACCCTGCACACCCGAGCCTCAGCCAGCAGTAAAAAAAAAAAGAGAGAGCAGGGTTTAGACGACAACGTTAATGCCAACTGGGGAATTCTGGGCATGGAAGTCCACCCACTGGTGCAGCCCAGCTGCTGCCATCCAAGCCCTCCTCTCCTCCGCCCGCTTGGCAGCCAAGGAGGCAGACCGGCTGGGCTCTGCAAATGGGATGCGGGCAGTTGAAGGCGGCGGGATTCAGCCGAGTAGCCCGCTCTGCCCTTTCGTAGCTCTGGCCGGTGCCGTCGCCCGCCAGGACTGCAAATCCCAGGATGCAGCGCGGCCCGGCCGACGTGCCCGCCCCGCCCGCCGGGAAGGAGCTGTGAAGCGCGGCGGACCAGGTGAACGCCGGGCGGGCTCCTCGTGCAAAGCCGGGAGCGGCGGGCGGCGGTGGCAGCAGGCGGAGCGGCTCAGGGGGGTCTGGGCCGCTCGGGGCGCCTTCTCCAACCTGCACCCCTTGTAGGTACCATGAGGCTGATGCGGCTGCTGGCCATGGCGGAGAAGCTGACGCCCCCTTGGGCCCCCGAGCTCGGGCGGGCGGGGAAGGCGCCCCGGAGGAAGAAGCCCGCGCTGCCGCCCATCCCGGAGGAGGACTGGCAGGTCTTCCGGGGAGACACGGTGAGTTGGCAGCCGGACGTCGGAAGGCAGGCGCATCCCGCCCGCCCGGATCCCCCGACCCACCCGCCGCCCTTCTCTCCCCCCCACCGCAGGTGCAGATCCTGAGCGGCCGCGAGGCTGGCAAGCAAGGCCAGGTCATCCAGGTGGACAAGGAGGAGCAGTCGGTGCTGCTGGAGCGCCTCAACATGGTAAGGGAACCCCTTCCTTGCGGGGCAAAGGAGGGGAGACCCCTGCCCTTGATACCCGGTGGGCTTTTCTGGGGCAGGGGACTGCAGGCTCCACTGTGCTTCTCTGCCCCAGGGCTACTACTATGCGGACACCCAGGCAGGCAGGGCCATGATTGCCCGAGAGAAGCCACTGTCCTTGAAGCAGGTGGGCCTGGTGGACCCCACCGACAGGTAAGGCTAGATTGGCTCCTCCCACTTCCCTCCTTGGGGGCCCAGTCATTGGAGCTGCCCCATGGCCTCTGGGGGACCCAGTTGTGGAGCTGCAGGGAAGTGGTGTTCCTCCCCCCCCCCCCCCCCAAAAAAAGAACAAAGTCAAATCATTCCTGGTGGAAAATGGGCTGCAGCAAGAAGGTCCTTTGCCAAGATGGCTGCTTTTTAAAAACCCTCAAGATTCCTATTGTTTTTTTCAAACTCTTGGTGGGGGACTGAATGGGGGCCCTCTGAGTGTCCATGGAGAGGTTGGCTCTGGATCGAAAGGCAGACTGGCAACTCCAATTATACTTTCAAACCCCTCTGCCTCCTTTCCATGCAACCGCCTCGGGCCTTCCCCGTTGTGTCCACTTTGTGTGATCTCAGGCTGCCCACCCAAGTGACTTGGCGCTACACGGAACAGGGCGAACGCGTGCGGGTCTCCCTCCGGACAGGCCGGATCATCCCGAAACCCCTCGAGCAGAGGGAGGACGGCATCATCCCAGAGCTGTGGGTCGGTAAGCAGCTCCTCTGCTGAGCGAGGGAAGAGGAGGAGCCAGTGGCCTTCCTGGACAACCTCTGCTAGGCCCTGCCTTGGGGCCAGTTTGTTCTCAAACACCATAAGGACCAAAGCCTTGAAACTTTTCTCTCCTGCCCTGTTCCCTGCCAATTCAGACGGCCCAAAGGACACCTCCACCAAGGATGCCTTGGAGAAGACATACACCCCGTCCTTGAAGACCTTCCAGGAGGAAATTATGGAGCAGATGGGAATCGTAGAGAGACGGCGGCACAGGAAGTCTTACTGGTATTGAGGTGCCCCTCCCCTTCCCAGAGAAGGAGACACAGCAGGAACCGGAGGAGCTCTGCATTCACACCAGCGTCTTTTATCAAAGGCTAAAAGACCACTGACAATAAACATCCCTTAACAAGAGAACAAGTGTACAAGTGTTTACAAATGCAGAGGGTGGGTCCATGGGCCTGTTCGGCTGGGGAGCAGCAGGACACGCTCCAGGGGACGAGAAGGCCAGATCCTTCCGCTTTTCCTGCACCAGACACAGGAAAGAGCCTCCTCAGTCTCCTGCAGCCAGGCCCCAGAGGTCAGAGGGCGGCACCTTCTTGGCAGCCACCAGCACTAGGTTCCTGGCGGAGAGCGCTGGGTTGAAGAGAGGGATGAGCTCACAGGGGAAACCTGTGGGAGGCAAGAGGAAGGGAGTGGGCTTGGGGCAGCCTTGTCAAAGGGGCCAGGAACAAGGAGCCTGGCACAGCTCCCCCCCCCCCCCCCCAGACTCTCAATAAAAGCAGAGGGTGGAATCGGAAGGCTCAAAAGGGCTGCCTGCCCAGAGGCAGTAGAACGCCACTGGATGCCAGCTCCTCTCTGGCTGAGACCCCAGGTGCAGCTTACCTTGCTCCTGCAGGTAAATCATCCGATCAAGGAGGATGAGGGTCTCCACCAAGGGGGCCAGCAGGAGAGCAAGGCTGAAGAAGACCACCACCCGCCGCTGCTGAGCTGGAGAGGCAGGCTCCAGGGGCCCACTGGGGCTCATCCCCACACGCTCCAGTCCCTGGCGAGCATACCTGCCCGGGAAGGAAAGGCTGCGCTTGGCTGTTCCGGGCAGGGGGGGATCGGGGGGAGGGCCGTCCCAACCCCACCAGCTGGGGGAGGCACCCCCACAGTTCACTCACTGCTCAAAAGTCATCTCGTGGCTCTTGGGAATGGCCTGCACCCCGAGGCGTTTTTTGGTGGGGTCGATGGCCCGGATCATGGTCTCCAGCCTGGCCCGGAAGCAGTGCACCTTCAGCGAAGGACTATCGTGCTCCAGCCGCAGAAGGTAGTCCTCCATGGCATGGCAGGCCCCTTCTCGGGCCTTGTAGGAGAGCTGGTGGCCAGGCAGGGCCGCCACCCAGTTGCTCAGGGGGTAGCCGGGCTGGGTGCCCTCTCCGGTGCTCAGCTTCATGTAGCAGCAGGCCACCGAAGTGATGCCCACAACGTGGGGACAGGCCACAAAGAGCCGAAGGAGGGTCGCGCTGAGGTCCCCGCAGGCATGCAGGCCAGTGAGCAAAAGCGCCCCCGGTGGGAGCTGGGCTTGCAGGCAGGCTGAAGGGTTCTGCTCCAGGGATCCTGGGCCACCATCTGCACCTCCCTTTCCAGCCTCAGTTTCTCTTGGCTCACAAGGCTCTGTGGGTTGTCGGGCAGAGGCTGCTCCCCATGATCCCCCATCTCCAGCAGCCTCCCCAGGGTGCAGCAGCCCCAGGAACTCTGGCCACGGAGTGTGGGGACTGACCCAGCCCACCACGTGGCTCGGCCCCTGGACAGGGGGGCTGCCTGGCGCCTGCAAGACGGAGGGACCCAGTCAGAAAAGGGGCAGCCGGAGGGAGCCCAGCCGTCGGCTCCCTCCGCCCCACTCTTCACCTGCCGCCTGGCCTGCTCCTTCTCCAGCTCCTTCTCCAGCGCCCGGTCATGCTTGGCGGCCTGGGCAACCAGCCGGGCGTCTCCCTCCACGGCCGTAACCGACAGCTGCAGCCCGAAGGCCAGGAAGCGGGCGAGGTGGCCCTGCGGAAGGAGAGGCAGATGCAGAGGAGGCGCCCAGGCCCAACCAGGGCAGGGGGACCCAGGGCTGCCCCCCCTCCGCCGCCGAGGCTCACCTGCCCTGCGCCCACATCCACCACCTGGCGGCAGCCGGTCAGCTCGCTCAGCCGCTTCACCACCTGCCGGGCAGAAGGCGGTCAGGCCAGGGCGGCTTCGGGCCAGCTGCCCCTCGCCCTCCAAGAACCATCCGCCCGCCCCGCACCTGCGCCAGCCGCCGGACCTCGTGCTGCTTCTTGGGCCGCAAGTGCCTGCGGAAGCGGGGCGGCAGCGGGGGCTCCCAGGAGGCGGCGGAGGGGCGGCGCGGGAAGGCCAGGGCGTGGGCGGCGGCGCGGAAGGCCAGCAGCGAGAGCGGCCAGGGGTCGGTCGGGCGGCCCCTCCGCAGCAGCAGCGCCGCCACCTCCGGCGGGGAGAGCTCGCCCAGTGCCGCCTGCCAGCCGCGGGGGAGGCGGCCCCAGAGGTCGTCGCTGAAGAACTCCTGCGGGGGGAGAGAGGCGGGGGCGGCTCAGCGGGGGTCATTGGCCCCGGGAGGGGGGGACGGGGTGGGGCTTACGATGACGTAGGCGTCGGTCAGCGGCCGGTACAACGCGAGGACGCGGACCAGGCTGGCGGCCAGGCGCTTCTGCTGCTCCAGGGCGAAGCCGCGCATGGCGGGCAACTTTGGCCTCGGCCAGCGACCGTCGCGCTTCCGAACTGGGACTGGGGGGCCTCCGCCCCCAAAGCCCCCCACCTTCCCCCCCACACCCGGTTCTCCCTCCGGGGCGGGTGAGCCTGCAGCCGACCGGCGTCGGTTTCCAAGCTTGGGGGAAGGCCGGCGGAAGGACTTCCTTGGGGCCGGAAGTTCCCCTGCAGGGCGGCGCTTCCGCATCCGGGTCGGCCGCGCGGTGCCGTGGTGGCGGAGCCAGGTGGGCGTGGGTTCCCCGTGGCGGGGGAGGGGGGTCCTGGAGGCGCCCATGACGCCGACGGCGGGGTCGCTGTGATGCCGTCGGGGCTCCGCCGCGGTCACAAAGCCGGGCCTGCCGGGCGGGGGAGGAGGAGGAAGCCTGGCCGGCCAGCCCGGCCTCGCCGCCTGGACGGAGCCGCTCAGGTGCCCGAGGGGGCGGCCGAGAGGATCGCGGGGCTGCGAGGGCCCCTTCCAGGGGGCGGGGGGGGGCGAAAGGGGCTCTCGGGGTTCACTCCCGCTCCCTCCCTCCGTCTCTCGCAGGGCAGCCATGCTGACCTGCCCGTCTCCTCCTGCAGCCGGAGCCCTTTAGAGAGCCGCCTCGCTAATCGGGCGCGATGTCGGACATCCTCCTCAACCTGGACACGGTCCTCCCCCAGCCGGCCCAGAAGAGCTCCGGGGGCACCAAGAAGCACCAGCGCTTCGTCAAGCGGCGGCAGTTTTTGGAGCGGAAGGGCTTCCTGAAGCAGAAGCAGCTGCCCGCCCAGCCGCCCCTGCCCAGGCGGGATGCCTCCCTCGGCTGCCGCGTGGGGCCCGGCCGGGCCAAGAAGAAGCAGAGGACGGAGGCGGAGGAAGGGCTCCCTTGCCGGCCCAAAACACTGGCCAAGGAGAGCTCCGGTTCGGGAGCTGTGGACCCCGGACCCTGGATTTCCAGCTCCTCGGTGGCTGCGTCGGCCTCCAGGAAAATGGGGAGCGGTGCTGGGAAGCCCAACGGGACCCACTGCAGCCGGGGGGATGTTCCCCAAGTCGGGCGGCTGGACGAATTCAAGAGTGGCCTCCCCGATGCACTGGTGGTAGCCAAGCCTAGCAAAATGGTGGCCATTGACTGTGAGATGGTGGGCACAGGGCCCGGTGGGCGCAATAGTGACCTGGCTCGATGCAGTGTGGTTGACTACTATGGCGATGTGATGTACGATAAGTACATCCGTCCCCTGAGCCCCATCACCAACTACCGGACCCGGTGGAGTGGCATCAGGCAGCACCACATGAGAGATGCCGTCCCCTTCAAGCTGGCCCAGAAAGAGGTGAGGGGGAGGCGGAACCTCCTGGCCCTCCTTTCAGTGCCCATGTAGGGGAGCCTTCTGGTCCAGGGCATTGTGGGCATCATCTTGGAGGCCAGGCGCTTGCAGGGTCCGAACGAGCTCCCTCCTCTGCTTCATTCCAGATTCTTAAGCTTCTCTCGGGGAAGGTGGTCATTGGCCACGCGATCCACAATGACTTCAAGGCCCTCAAATATTTCCATCCCAAATCCTTGACCAGGGACACTTCAAAAATCCCCCTGCTCAATCGGAAGGCTGGCTTCCCCGAGAACGAGTCAGCTTCCCTGAAGCGACTCACCAAGCAGCTCCTGCACCGAGACATTCAGGTAACAGTGCTGGGCACACCTGCCCAGGTGCTGAGCCCGGCTGCTCGTTTGGGGCAGGGTCTCTTAAGCCCAGTGTTTGTCCAGCAGAGAGGGAGGGAGAATGGGCACCTCTGTGGCTAGGGAACAGGTCTGTGGCAGGACTTTGAATGATACTCTCCCTCAAGACTCTCCTTCCCTCCCTCCAGGTTGGTCACAACGGACACTCGTCGGTTGAAGATGCTCGAGCCACCATGGAGCTGTACAAGGTGATTGAGGTAGAGTGGGAGAGGCACTTGGCCACCTCCCCACTCCAGGACGGACCGCCAGGCACCACCACGTGACGTCCCTGGGCCAAGAGCCAGCTGGCCTGGACTTGATGGAGCGAGAGCTGCAGATGCTGCAGAAGCTTTTGGAGGGAGGGGCAGAGGAGGGGAAGAAGGTGTAGCGGATCTGTGGGGTGGGTTGTGTTGAGAAGGACGAGTCCATTACATCGTCTCCAGCTGAGGCCCACTTTGGTGTGTTCCTTGCAGGCTTCTTGGGAGCCGGTCTTGCCCTGAGGTGGGGAGGAGGAAGGCCTCTGCCTCCCAGAGCTCTAGGGGTGCTGGTGCCTCCCCAGAGGTGGGGTTGGGAGCAGGAGTGGGGCCACAACCACAAAGGGTTTCCTCAACCGGTGCGGTTGTTGGGCACAACCCTCCCAACGCTACCTCCTTCGTGCTGAAGGCTGGCACTTTCGTGGAGGCTGAGCCTGCCTTACTGAAAGGTATGTGGAAAGCGACCCTGGAAGTTGCTCCCCTCTTCTGGAGGTTGGGGGCACCCTGGCTGCAGGGACCACCGGGATTGCACCCTTCAGCAGCAGCAGCCTGGGAGCCGCCTCGGGCCCTGTGAGGCAAGGAGGCCCTTCTGGTCTCCCACTTCAGCTCCAGCGGCAGGATTGGGCCCTCCAAGACTTTCGCTGGGGACCTTCCGTCATCAGAGCAGCCTTCCGATCGTGGTGCATTGCATCGGAACAGGAGTGGGGCCTGGTTTTTATGGCTTGGATTGTGGGGGCTGGGGGGGTGCAGCAGTAGAAGTAGCGTAACTTGTGCATTTCGTGTGGGGGATGTAAAAGGGTTTTACCCAATTAAAAAATGCCTTCCCCCAAACCAAAATCTTCACCCACCTGTATCCCTCAGGTGGCTCCTCGGGAAAGCGGGCCTGTCTGGCCTGAGCTCCTTGGCGGAAACACCCCTGTCAGCTGAGCCGGGGGGGGGGGGCACGTTTGTTCCTGATGATGATATTCAAGATGACGGAAGTGGCTCTTCCTCTTGGCAACAGCCCCGGGGGCCAGAGGGGTCTGTTTCTGGGCTTGGCTGGATGTGAGCAGCCTCTTTTGGGCAACCAAAGAGCGCCCCCTTGTGTCTGCAAAAAACGAGTAGGGGGCTTCTTAAGGAGGGGGGGTCCCTTCGCCTGCTGGTACCCCAGAGTTTTTCCTTCTGCTTCATGCAGTTGGAGGGAGCTGCCTCTGTCCCAGAGATCCCCTCCAGCACCTGCTCACCATGGGGGGGGGGGGGGGTAGTTGGTCTGAAAATGAAGGCGCAGCTCTTGCAGGAGGCCCCAGAGAGTCTGCAGAGGGGAGGGGAGGAAAAGAGCCCAGCTTTCTTTGAGGCTACCAAGGGGGGAAGGGGGGGCGATATTTGGGGGGGGGATTGTTTTGTAGACAGCTTTGAAGGTTCCCGGTGTGATGGATAGCCGCTGCAGAGCGCAGTGTGGGTGGCCTCCTCTCCCTTTGCTCTGCTAGAGAAGAGCACCGTGGGCCGCCCCCCCCCCTCGCCCCCAACAAAACCTTCATGTCAGCTTAGACGCAGGAGGAGGAGGAGGGCGTCTCTGTTGGCCGGCATTTAATGTTTGTAACAGTCAGCACTTTATAAGGCTGTGAAAACAGGAGGGCAGCCCTTTTGTTAGCTTTAGCTCCTCTCCGCCTCCCTAAAACGAAGGCCGCCTCTTCCCAACCCCCAGGCCCTGCAAGGCAGCCTCATCGGGAGCAGGAGAGGCCTCTGGGCCCCAGGGCCAAAGCAGGCATCCCCCACACGCCCTGGCTGGGGTCAGGGGTTGAATTCACAGGCCTTTGCCAAGGGGCCTTCACCCTGGATCATGGCTCTAATCAAGAGCCATTGAAAGGGGACCTGGGCCGTCTGGGCTCAGGGTCAGGCAGGGTCAAGACAGGCAAACAGGCCCAGGAGAGGCGTTGGGAGCTCCTCCCCCTTTCAGGCCTCATGGGGGATGATGGAACTGACCCCTCCCCTTTTTTTGCAGGGCAGCAGCCCCTCCCCTCCTGCCAGGGCCAGCATGTGCCAACCCATTGCACCCCCAGGTGACCCCAACACCACCCCGCTTTCCCTCCAGCTCCTGAAAGAAAAACAAAGGGAAAAACTTCCCAGGATTTCAGGGAGCAGTTGAGGAAGAGAGGGCACAAGTTAGGACTGGCTGGAGAGCAGACAAAGGCCAGAAGCCCTACCCCCACTCCTGGGGCTCATTGGGCTTGCATCTTTTTAGAGCACAGGTCCTGGGGAGAGGGGTGCAAGCCAGTGCCCCAGAAGGGGCCACATCACTCAGCTCCTTCTCCGGATGCCTGGCCCTCTTGGATCAATCTCCTCGGTCTTTGCCCTGGACCCTCCTCCCCAGCCTGGCTCTTCTGGACTGGGCCTCCTCCTGGCGGCTCTGGAGACTGGGATCTGCCATTCCTGGCAGGCTGAGCCACCCACCCCTCCAACCGGGTCACTTCCCAGGAATTGTCCCCAAAGCCCGGCTTGACCGGCAGGAGCCCAGCTCAACTTATTCCTTCCCGGGCTGGGCCGGGCCAGGGTCCGCTTATCAGCCCGGCCCAGGAGCCCATCGGAGGCCCCGCCAGTCCTGCCCCTCTGAAGAGTCCAGCCGGGCGGGAGCCTCACCCCTCCAGGCCTGCTCTGTGGGGCGGAAGCTGGGAGCCCCTGGCCTCGAGGCTGGAGAGGGGGAGTCCCTCGGGAGCGCTTCTTTGGAGGCTCAGACCCACCTCCCCTCCAGGGCCCTGGCGCCCCCCTGATCAGCTGCTTCTCCAGCAGCTGCTTCTGCCACCGGACTCTGCCTGCACCATTAACCCTACGGAGGCCCTTCAGCTCTTGGGAGAGACGAGGGGCTTCGAGCGGGTCCCAGGGCTGCCTGCCCAGCCTTGTGGGGACCTGCCTTTGCCTCGGAGGGGGAAAGACCACCCAGTGACTCCCTGGCTGGGCTGCAGAGACCGACTCTGTAATTACCCAGGGAGGCTGAATGTTTATGGAGATAAGCTGAGAGATAGGAGGCTAAAAATTAACGCCAGCTGGAAATCTCACACTCCGGTTCCTTCTCTTCCTCCCTTTGCCCTTCCCCTACCCCCCCCCTTCCCAACCTTCTGTTTTTTAATTATTTATCCCGCCTACTGTTTCTTCAACCTCCCCTCTCCAAAAATGGAGCCAAGGACAAGGGGGGAGAGGGGGCAGAAGAGATGTCAGCCCCGAACTTAGAAAGTTGGCAACCTGGCAAATTCTGGGTCGGCCCTTCCTCTCCCCAGCTGGCAAAGGGGCTCGGGTTTTGTGTTATCGCCCCACTTAAGTGGGGCTGAAGCAGTTTGAAGTGGCCAGGACTTTTGTGGCACAGCTGAGATGAAGGGAAGGGCACACAGCATCAGCTTGGCTTCCTGGGCTCTGCCTGCCCTCTGTTTGGCCAGAGGGCTAGTGGGCACCGGTTATTGTGCCTGTAAAGAGCTGCAAACCCCCCCACCCCCAGCCTCTCTGGTGGGAGAGGTGGCCAAACACCTGGGGCCGGGCCAGGTGGGGGACAGCTGTCCTCCTTAATTTCGGAAAGAGGCAAGGAACAAAATGGAGATGGGAGCCAGCCTCTTTGTGTAACCAAACACTTCCCACACCATCTTAAAAGCTGGCCCTGGAATGCCTTGTGAGTGAGGGGGGAGGCTTTGCAGGAGGGGGGCATTGGGGGGGAGGGAGGCAGTGAAAGGACTCACCAAGGGTGACTCTGTACACAGATTTTATGCCTGGCCTCAATTTGGAAACAATTGAACCAGGGGTTTCCCCTCCAGGTCATGTTGATGGGCAGTCATTAAAACCTGTTCTGTCTCTGTCAATCAGAGCCAGGAAGCTCCCCTTGGCCCCCCCAACCCCCTTGCCTCCAGATGGCAGCCCAGCCCCCTCACTGAGAGATGGAGACCCAGCGGTTGATGTTACTCCTTCAGCCTTGGGGGAAGCGATTCAGAATTGTTTAGTCAGTAAACCTTGGTTAAGCCAGGGGTGGCTTAGCCACCTGACTAAGCACTGACTAATTTCCTGGACTTGTAGCTTTGGGGGCGGGGGTGGGGTTTCATTGCCTTGGACTTTCCCTTTCTGCAATCTTTCTGGGACCCCAGGGAGCTCCTCAGGCTGCCTTAGTCCCCACACTGGGCAACCGGATCCCATTCGGGCAGCAAGGAAGCAACCCCCCCCCAAAAAAAACAGGCTGAGCTCAGAGGGCTCTGGGGGGGGCACCAGGAGGGCAGGCAGCCACTGCGGGGAGGGGGAGGGGCCACCCTCCAGGGCAAGGAAGGGGCCCACATTCCTTCCCTCTCTGCACTGTGCTGCAGCCTCCTAATTGGAAGGGTCTGTGGCTGCTCCTCCTCCTCCTCCAAAAAGTTTCTTCGCCATAATCACATTCAGATGGGAAGCAGGAGAGCTTTGGGCCTACAGCCTTTCCTTCTTCTCCAGGAGGCTTGATGGGGGAGGAGGCTGGTAAATTCACACGGGGGTTGCGTGCAGGGCCATCTCCAGGTGACGGGCTGGCCAGTCCCCAGATGGGACCAGAGCCAAGTGGGAAAATTCGGGGGGGGGGGAGGGTTTCCATCTGGCCCCATGCTGGGGAACCTGAGGAATGTCCAGGAGGGGTTCACACACACACACACACACACGGCTTCCCCACCTTCCTCGGCTGCCATCCAGCCTTTGCCATGGGCATCCTGTGGGCACTCCATCTGCACCTGGGCTTGGCATGGGAAAAGGGGGGGCTGGGTTGGTTCCCACCTGCACCGCCTCTGCCAAAGGCTCATGAGGCCTTTTGTCTCCCAGCATTGGAGCCTCCTGGCTGTGATTTCACTGCAACGGCTGGAGAGCAATTAGTCCCCTTCCTGAAGATTGGCCGGAGCGCCATCCAGACGTCCCCCAAATGGACAGCGGGCTCCCGCAGTGGGACAGGAGCGTGGCCAGTGGTGGGAGCGGGTGGAGACAGGATGTCGTGGCAGGGTCCTGGTGGTGTGAATTCTCCAGGCTCCCCAAGTAAGGGGCTTCTTGGGGGTTTCTCAGCAAACAGGAAGAAGCAAAGAGTGAGTGCCACATCTGGAGAAGCCCAAAAGCTTGAGAATGGTAGTTTATTGTCAACAAGCCCTCCCTCCATTGGCTGGAATGTTTCTTTGTTTCATCTGTCTGAGGGCTAAGAAGCCCAGCCTTGCTCTGGGCGCCCGCTTTCTGATGTGCTTGCAAAAACTCTTGAGGCTCAGGGCTGACCGCCGTCCTGGCCCAAGGTCTGGGAGGCAGTGGACACCCTCTGGGGGCCACCTGGCCTCGCCTGGCAGGCGTCCGAGGGCCCCGCGAGGTCCCATGCCAGGCAGGCTCAGTTCAGCCTCTTGCCACGGGTGCTGGAGAGACTGCCCCCCCCGCCACTTCTGCCCCCCCCCCCCCGCAGCAGCTGTTTCAGGGCGCAACCTCTCTTGCCAGCCCACCTCGGGAGGAAGAGAAGGTGACGCCTCCTTCCTGGCCCTTGTGACCTGTGGCTAAGCCCTTGGCTGGCTGCCTCCCACCCTCCCCGTTACACCCTGCAGGAGGACCCTGCTCCTCCTCTCTGGCTTGGCTGGGCTTCCCGGGGGTTGGAAAGGGCAGGGAGGCGACTGGGAACAGGAGAGGAAAGGAAGGGGAAAGTGCTGGGCGAAGTAGCTCTGGCTCTGCCCACAGCCTTCCCCCCCATCCCTCCCCCCAGCCAGCACTCAGGCACCAAGAGGCTGTTGGGGGGACATGGGGGGACTGTCCCTTCAAAAGCATACCAAAAGGGGAAGGGGGCACAGCCAATCAGTCTTGCAAAAGTCACTCAGTATAGCTAATCAATAACATAAAAATAATAGTTTATTAACTTTATGTGCCACCTGATTCACAGCAACCAGTTTTAACTTCCCAGGCTGTCTCTAGGGCTGGCATGCCTGATGGTGCTGCCCCTCGTGCCTCCCTTCTTAGACTGGAGTGAATCGGGGGGGGGGGGGTGATGTTGTCATCCCCCAGTTTTTCAGTGCTCCCACCCTCCTGGCCTGCCCCAGCGAAGGGCCAGCCACAATCTCTGCCAAGGTCATCTTCTCCATTCTCAATGGTGGCAGAATTTGGGCGAAAGAATTATAAGTTGCGAGGGGGGCAGCAATTGGGAGTTACAGCTACAATCTGATTTGGCCTCTGTGTCCTTGTCCCCTTTTTGGCCTGTCCCAGGCCTCGTGCCCCATGGAAACCAAGAGCCTTGGGGCCCTCCTTGCCAGCGGGGGCCTCTTCACACCAGCCGGATGTGACTTTCCCCACTCAGACGGTTGCTTGGCCAGGAAGCTGCTGGCCCAGATGGGCTTTTCCATCAGCATGCAGAAGCAAACTGGGGGACTGGCCAGATTTCCCTCTTTGGATGTGTCTGGTGGGGAAGCTGGTTTTGAACCGAAGCCACTGTACCCCCCGCCCCGCCCCCCCATCACCACCCAAGCCTCTCTCTGGTGTTTCACAGGCGGCCGGGTTTCTGCCTGGAGCCAATTAGGTCCAGATTCTGCTGTGCTAATCATCCCCACATTTCAGGCCCTGGATGTTTTGCTGGGAAAAAGACAGCCTGCCTCCAACTGCCCCCACCCCCCGTCCCCTGTGGCTTTTGGCTCCTCTTCCCACCTTTGTGCCTTGGGTGCCACTTCCTACCCCTCCAGAGTGGGGCAGCCCTCAGGAATCTGCCAGATTCACCCTCTTCTTCGGTGGGCAGCCCTGCTGTGGCTGATAGGCTCTGGCCAGGCACTGCTGGGGACAAGGGGTTCGCTGAGCTGAGGGTCCCTCCCCGGTCCCTGTTTCTAAAGGGATTTGGCTCGCAGCAAAGCTCAGGAAAAGCAGCCTGCTTGATCCCAGGAGCTTTGGGTCAAGTCTGGGCCCAACACCTGCCGCCTGGCCCGGCTCTTTTAATGGAAGCCGACCTGGGGGGGGGGGCTCCGTCCTCACTTCAGAAGGGGGCCAGGTCAGGGCATAGCAGATGGGCTCTTCCAGCCTCTCAGTGCCAGGGGCCAAAATTGGGGGTGGTGCAAATGCCCCCCCCCCAGGTCACACTGGAATCCCTCTGGGGACTAACCACTGCTTGCTTTCAGAGCTGGGAAGAGAGGAGAGCCGGGGGGTGGGAAGCTGACCACTGAGCTGGCACAGGCGGGCAAATGTCATGCAAGCAAGTAGAGGGTCTTTTGAAGAGTGGCACAGCCCCCCCCCAAAGGTTCTGACTGAAAAGTCACACAACTGGGCTGTGAAGTGGGCAAGAGTAATTGCATAATGCCCCTATTACCCTCTGTGTGTGCATATGTGTATGTGTGTGCCAAGTTGCTCAATCATGCCTGGCATGTTACTTGGGAGTGGAAGCGCTAAGCAAGCAGAGAGGAGGTGTCTTTAGGCTCTTCCTTGCTTCCCTTGCCACAGCGTGTGTGCATGCAGACACCCACACCCACACAGGAGGGGGAGAAACCCCACTGCAAAGACTAAGCAGGGGAGTGAGGCCAGGCAGGATTTAGGGCTGGGGTGGCCTCAGGAGGTCTGTGCTGGAAGACAAGGGGAGGGACCCCATTTTGGCTTCATGCCGACACCTTTGGGGGGGCAGGATAAGCCCTGCAGGGCCCAGTGAGGGGTCCTCAGCAGCACCAGCCGCTCCTTCCTAACTGCATGAATATTGGCCAACCCAAAGAGAACAGGAGTGCTTGACCGGCCCTGTCCAAGGCTGGCCCTCTGCCTCCTCCCCCCTTTGCCTCTCTGCCTGCCTGCCCGCCCTGGGAGCCCTGGGGGTTTGGGACTGCAACGCCTCCAGGGCGGAGGTTTATGACCCAGGAGCCTTTCCTGCAAAGCCAGCCAGCCAAAGGCCTGCTGGTCAGTTGCTCTGCGCAATTTCCTCTGGCTTTCTGAAGTTGAACAAGGGGGCTTTCTGTGCCCCCTCCCTGGATGGTGGCCGGGCTGAGCCTCCCTAGAGGAAGCCTGAGGCGGCAGGGGCAGTTGCCCTCTGGCTTTCCTGGAACAATTGCACTGTGGGGGGGAGGAATCCCCCCACCCCAAGGCTGCTCCCTCCTTGGACTGGTGCCTACAGATGGTGGGCCTTGCCTGCAGCAGGAATGGGATGGGGGGGGGCTTGAACCCCCATCCGCCTCTGGAGCTGCCTTTTCTCTCCGGATCCTGGAAGGAGTCCAGGTACCCACAAGTGGGAGGGGCTGTCTGGAAAGCAGATGTTCTCCCCCCCTTCCTCCATTCCCAAAGGAATCCCTGACCAGCGGCTGAAGGGCGGCTTTGCACAGAGCTCTGCCTGACTTTTCCACCCACCCCCAGGAGCATTTTTGCACCGGGTGCTGCCCCACAAGGCCCACGCAGGAGGGACTGAGTTTCAGTGGAGAGTGGGGGACAGAGCAGGAGGTGATGGGATCTTTTCCCCCTTTGGAAAATCCCTCCTATAATCTGCCAACTTTCTGTGAACAAAAGCCAGGTTTCCAAGCTTGTGGAATTTTGGACTGCCCTCCCTATGGAGTGGGGGGCTTTCCCCTATTCTTCACCCCCCCCCCCTTTGGCAGGGCAACCCATTGCCCTCCCCAGTGGATGCTCTGGGTCTTCCTGTAATGGGGAACCTGCTAGAGGACCTTCCTCTCCAGCATGGCTCCCTCGGCCCCAGAATCCCACCTCTGGCGCAGGGAGTATCACTGGCCCATGAAGCCAGCCGGCTGCCACACAGGATAAGCTGAGTTAATGGAAGAAATAGGTAGGTGCGGTTGCCCACCCTCTCTTTCTCTTCCTTTTTGAAAGGGGAGTGGTGCCAGAATGGAGGGGGGGGCACTTTAATTCCCCTTGAAGGGCAGAGCTTGCTTGTGTCTGAGGTTCACCCCAGGGGGGCTGTTTTCCCAGACAAGGGGGGGGGGCTGACTTGGACTCCCGGAATTCTTGCTAGCTTGAAATGCTTTTAGATCTCTCTTCAGCCTGGCCAGTGAGACTTCACACACACACACACACACGGGGGGGGGGGGGGGGGGGGCACCAGGCAACTAGTCTCTCCAGACTAGCTTGTGTCCCCCAAACATTTCAAAACCAGCGAAGGGCCCCTGCAAGGAGCCAATTAAAATTCCCAGGGAACCTAAAACCTGCCCAAGGGGTGAACAAGGCAGGACTCTCCATCGGCCTGGGGTCACCCACCCACCCCCGACTCTTGCTGAAGGCCAGATCCAGGAGGGCTCCGAGGCCCGACTCCCACCTTTGCTGCCCCCAATGAAGTGGGGCGCAGTCCAAGCTTTCCGGGGCGTCCCTTCAGCACCCGGGGCTGGAAAGCGGCTTTTCGGGGATGCGGGAAGGGATTCCGGGAGGTGGCGGGGCAAGCAGGTGAGCGGGGGCCCCTCCTCCTCCTCCTCAGGAGGGGAGGGGCGGGGCGGGGCGGGGCGGGGCGGGCGGCTCTTAAGGCGAGGTGCGCCGGCGGAGCCACCAGCGGCCGCGGCGGCGAAGAAGCTTTGCTCGCGCTCCTCTCCCGCCGGACCAGGGACCAGCCCGGCCGTCCCCCCGCCGCCCCCGTCATGGCCAACTTCACCGGCAGCTGGAAGATGCGCAGCTCGGAGAACTTCGAGGAGCTGCTGAAGGCGCTGGGTGAGCGGCGGGGCCACCGGGGAGAGCGCGAGGCTGCGCTGCGGGGGCTGGCGGGCCGCTTCCTCCAAGGTCCGGGGCCACGCAGAGAAGGAAGGGACGGGGAAGCCTCCCCACTCCCGAAACCCCCAGCGCGAGCGAACCAGGAAAAGGCGGTGACCCGTCGGGGGACAGGCGGCTCCTCCGTGCGGGCTTCGGGAGGGAGACCCTCCGAAAAGGCTCCGATCACCCCCGGAGATGATGATCCGCGCTCTGGGGACGTCTCCAGCCCAGGACCGCTTCTCCGGCATCTGTCGCTCCCCGGGTCCCCAGAGGCGCTTGGCGTGGGAGGGGGTCAGAGTCGAGCCTTTGCTCCCGTCTCAGTCTCTCCCCTTCAGCAGCGCCGTTTCCTTCCTGGGGGAGATCGGGGCGGAGGGGGGGGACGACTCCAGGTGAGCCTTCAAGGCCGCGCCTGCCTCTCCCCCTTTTATTCCGAGGATTAGGGGCGCAGAAAGCAGGCGGGGCAGAACGGCGCCCTCTTTTCAGCAGCAGTTCTGGGGGATTTGCCCCTCTGGGGAGGCCGAAGCGGGAGGGAAGGCTCGCCCCTCCTCCGGGCAACGACTCAGCCACCAGGGAAGCCGCCTCTGTCTTCCCTGACCCAGACATCCGTCGGTGGCCCTTGCGGAGAGCAGCCAGGAGGGAAAATCCACGCCCCCGCAACCCTTCTCAGCCTCCCCTCCTCCCACCTTCAACCAGGAAAAAAAACTGCACCTTTTTCCAGGCAAACTGGAGCCCACCCACCCATTAACCTAAAGCCAGCAAAGCCAGGGGGAGGGGCTGCTTTCAAGCCCGGCTCCTTTCTGGGGGAGGTCTGTGGCTCTTGGCTCCTCTAGCTCAGACCTGCCCTCTCCCCAGGAGGAGATGGGGGGGGGGCTTTGCAAATTCCTTCCAGCTTGGGGAAAGGATAAATATCAAATCCTCGGGTTTCCTCTTCCCCGTAATTCTGCCTCCCAGATGGGGATAATTTGATGCCAGGAGGCTGGAGGAGAGACGGAGGTGGAATTCAGATGTGCATTTGTGAATCGATGCGGAAGAGAGGGAGGGCACATGGGGCTCACACTGGCACGAACCTGCGCCACTTAGGAGCCAGGACTGTGACCCAGTTCTTTGGGGAGGAGGTGGCCTGATCCTCCCCCAAGAGATTCCTGGAGGAAGGGGATAAATGCATTAAGAGCCATCTTGCTCCTGTGGAGGCGGAAGCACCAAGGCAAGTCTGGGCTGGAGCCACTTGGGGGAAGAGCGAAGCGAACCCTCTATCTCTGTGGCCAATCTAGCATCCAGGCCTTTGGGGCCTTAATCCTGCTCTACGATTGATACCACTGAGATGTCCCTGAATGTTGTGAGGGCACCCCGGAATGGCAGGCTTCCTGAGCGGCCCCACCAGCCCTGCCACAAACCCCACATATCTGGCAGAAGTCTTCCATCTCGTCCCCTTTGGGCCTGGCAAGACGGCCATTTTTGCTCAGTCTTGGGGTGGCAGCTGGCTGCTTCCGGCCAGCCACGGGCCACGCGACATGTTTTTCCACACAGGCTGAAACAGGGCTGGCCCCATCTCTGCTCCGAAAGGGTGAGGCTTCTTCGCTCCCCTGCTGCTCTCCACTTTCTGCTTCATGGGGGGCGGCTCTCATTCCAGTTATGGGGTGGGACAAGCACAACTGGAAAAAAGCAGGTGGGGTGGGAAACTTCAGGCAGGGTGCTGACTGGATCCAGACCCTGTGGAAAATCTGACCTAATAGCAAACAAAATAAAGTAGTGGGAGCCAATCCAGAGGAGAAAAATCTGCGTAGCTTAGAAGGCTGGAGAATTCTGGGAGTTGAAGTCCACAGGTCTACAGCTGCCTCTTTTGGATCCCCTTGGAATTCAGCCAGGCTGCCTGGAAGTTAGTGCCTCCGTCCTTTTGCCTCTCCTGCCTGTTGCACAATTGTCAGTTTGTACAACCCCACTGGCGCAGCTTCCCTCGGGGAGGCTGTCATGACTGACGGTTGTGCAAGTTCTTGATGACTGTTTTTTGGGAAACATGACAAAGAGCCTCCCCTCTCCCATTCTCCTTAAAGTCTGTCATTGCCTCATGTTGCGCCCCTTCAACTTGGCTGGAGTCCCACCTCTGCAAGTGTGTGCGTGTGCGTGTGTTTTAAGAAAGATAACAAAAAGTCAAATGAATAATGCCAATGAAGTAAGAAGCGTCGGAGAGATGACCAGGTTCATGTAGCATCAGCAAATGTTGTCATGCAAAGACAAGCAGGAATGTCCATAGACTGGGGGGGGAGGGGCATTACGAAATGGGGGGCCCCAGAGTTTGAGAGCTGGGCGAGTCCCTTGCAAATGGAGCCCAACTGTGAGCACAGCCTGTTCAGGAGGAGTGAAGGAGCCCATTTGGACAGGTGTGACTGGCAAGCAGTTGAGAAAAGGGTGAATCAGTCACGGAGGGAAAAGCCGCCAGCAGGCAGGGGGTTCCTAACGGTTCTCCTTTGGGAGGAGTCCCCCGTCCCCCTGCCTGGCCAGCTGGACCCCGGGTGGGCAGGATCCATGGCGGAAGGGCAGCTCCAGCTTCCCTGGGGATCCTCGATCCATCGATCGCCAGGGTCCCTCGGGGACTGGCTCACCTTGGCTGCTGCCACCCTCTTCTTCCAGGGGTCAACGTGATGCTCCGGAAGATCGCAGTGGCCGCAGCCTCCAAACCAGCAGTGGAGATCAAGCAGCAGGGACCCTCCTTCTACATCAAGACCTCCACCACTGTGCGCACCACAGAGATCCGCTTTGAGGTTGGGGAGGAGTTTGAGGAGCAGACGGTGGATGGGAGGCCTTGCAAGGTGAGGGCCAGGCAGGCGGGAGGGAGGCCCTGGCTGGGGGAGGCGCCCCCCCCACAAAGCAGCCCTCTCTGCTGTGAAGGAGAAGGGCCTCCGGCTGCACAGAGGCTCTGGTGGGGAACAGAGGCTGCCTGGCTGTCTCCCTAGCTGGACTGGCTGCAGCAAAAGGCGGGAGGAGTTGCCCTGCAAAGTGGAACAAACCCCTGGCCCATCCATGCCACCTCGTCCTGCCAGCTGCCTGCTGGGTGACAAATGCCTGTGATGGGCGGGAGCTGCGTGCCTTCCTTGGCCTCAGCAGGCTCCTTTGCTCAAGGGGGGCCCCACTTCTTTTCTTTCCCGACCTTCCAGAGTTTGGCCCAGTGGGAAAACGACAACAAGATCGTGTGTGAGCAGAAGCTGCTGAAAGGAGAAGGGCCCCAAACTAGCTGGTCCCGGGAACTGACCAACGACGGGGAGCTCATCCTGGTGAGCCCCCTCACTTCTGGCGCTGCGGTTCTGCCTCGCCCTCCTGCCTTCTCAGCTGCTCTTTTTTCGTTGGCCCAAAGCACAGACTTACACCAGGATTGGGCTCTGGGGGGTGCAGGGCAACACCCAATCCTGGGAGGGGCCACCTTCTCAAGCTCTCCCCCCAGATGTCACAGGAGCTGCAGGGAAAGCCCCCCCCCCCAACCCTTTTCCCTCCTGCGGAAGGCAGGAACAGCAACAAGCCCAAAGCACGTCCCAGGGTGCAGATTCGGTGGGGGGGGATCTCCTCGCTCCTTCTCCCCCCTTGCCAGAGGACAAGGAGCCGCTCCTGCTTCCCTCTCAACTGCTCCTCCTTTGCTTTCTCAGACCATGAAGGCCGACCACGTCGTGTGCACGAGGATCTACGTCCGTGAGTGAGGGGCCTCCATCCAGCACCAGGCACAAGTGGGGGAGCTGCACCCCTGCCCTGTAGCCCCATGCCAACCTCCCCCACTGCCTGGTGCGCAGAGGCTCCATCGGCCACGGGACTAAACAGAGCGGCCCTTCCACCCTGGCTGAAGGGAGGGGGCTGAAGCGACCAGAGACCCTCTCCCTGACCCCATCCCCCCTTTGGGGGAGGCCTACAGAAGTCTGCCTCATTTGGGGGATTAATGGCGGAATCTGGGGTTAGGCTTGGGGGGTCAGGACGGGTCCCCCATGGAGGCTCTGCCCTCCTCTCCCATTTGGGGCGGGGGGCTCCCCTGCTGCCCCTTCCTTTGTTCCTGGCCGGTGTGGGCTGCTCTTCCTGCTGAACCCCCAGAGCAGCGTGGCAGCTTTCCTGCAGGGACCCACCAAAGGGCTGCTGCCCTCACCTCCTTTCCTTTCCTTCTAGCCCAAAGCCTGTGACCTTCCCCAGCCTCCATTAAAGTCTTTTGCAGATCTCCTGCCTCCTCCATCCTTTCTACAATGCGGGAGGCGTTCCCCCCCCTGCCCCCCCCGTGCCCAGTTGGTGCCCCCATTGCCTTGCCAGTCTCTCCTCTCCATCTCACCACCTGGCACTTCGTCTCTCCTGGAACTGGGGAATTCTTGTGTGTTTGGGGGGGGGTTTCCCACTTCCCGCCTCCTTTCTCTCTGGCTCCAGGGCCCCCACAGGGAGGCCAGATCTGATCCTTTGGGAGGCTCTGGTGGGTGGCAAGCTGCCTTCCTGTGGGGCTCTCGGTGGGACGTTCTCTGCCTCACCGAGGGAGGGAGGGGGGAAGAAAAGCCCTCCTGGGGAGAAGCATCCGCGGACTTTGGAAACCTCCTCTGAAGCCCTTTCCATTCATTTCCCCCCCCCCACCGGACCCCCCCCACCTTTTGAGACGGGGGGGAGCAACCCAAAAGGGTCTGCTCTTCCATTATGGGAGGAGAGGGTGAAACTGGGGCCCCTGGAGTCCAGGCTGGGGCCTTTGCACATGTTCTGGGGCCACACTGCTTCAGGACTGGAAATGCCTGGCAGCCTTAAATCAAGGTGGCCACCCCCCAACCCACCCACCTGAAGCACAGGGGCTTTGGGCCGAGGGGATGCTGAGTTGCCCCCTTCCCTGCTCCGCCAGGGCAGCTGTAGCTCCTCCCAGCCAGGTGGCCTAACTTTGGAGAGGCAAGCACTCCATCAAGCCCCCCTCCCCTTCGTTGCCATGGCAAAGCCAAGGACCCCTCTGCGTTCTGTGCCTGGGAGCCTCCAGCGGCAGCGTTATCCCAGGCAACCTCCCTCGCAGTGACCTCCTCGTGCTCCGCTTTTCCTCTTGGGTTCCCAGGAAGGAGAACAAAGCTGGGGGCCCATCCCTCCCTCGCTCTGAAAGGGGCAACTTTCATCCTCAGACAAAGCCCGTCACGGCCCTCTCCCTCTCGGCGCCCGGAGGGTCAGAGGCCACGGTGACTGGCGGCCCCTCCTCCAGCTCTGCACAGATGGGGAGGTGAGAGTTGGGGGGCCCTGCCCCCTCCTTTCCAGGAGGCCGAGGAATGACCCACAAGGCCAGCCCTGAACTTTGGGCCTTGGCCCCCCTGTGGCTCTCAGCACCTGAGATGCAGGTGGGCCAGTCAAGCCCCGTCAGAGAGCAAAAGGAGCTCCTAGGCCACGTGGACCTGCTTGGGGGACCCCCACCCTCAGCTAGGAGATGGGCAGAGAACCAGGGGGAGGTCCCAGGACTAGCAGACCCTCCATTTTCAAGCAGGCTCTGTCCCGTCCCAAATGAGAAACAAGCAGCCAGGTTTTTTCTCTCTTAAAAAAAAAGGGGGGGGGAGGGGTAGATTTGTGCCGTCATTTTTGTTCTGAATCTAGGGGGACGGTGAGTTCCAGGGATCTCTCCCCTTTGCGGTTCCATAACGAGTCCACCGGGGGCATCATTCGCTGCCTAGATTCCCCAGTGGCCACCAGGGGGCAGGCTTCTCTTTCGCTCAGCTTTCCACCAGCTCTTCCAAGCCTCCCGATGTTTTGTCCAAGGTTTGGGGAGGGGTCAAACTCCCCCCACCCACTCGCTTTGCTCTTGCAAGGAGCAAGGACTAGCAAAGGAGACCCCCCCAGACCTCAAAAGCACTGGGGAATACAGCCCCCTTTTGAGACAGAAAAAGGTGCCGGGGTCTCCCACGCCTTCTCCTCTCCTTGCACCCACCTGCCCAAACAGATCAGGGAGGAGGAACTGGGGACCCCATGCCACCCTCTGCAAGGACCCTAAAAGTCCAGGAGGCGAAGCCACCCCAGTCAGGGAGACTCAGCGCATCGGAGGTCTGAGCATCTCCCCCTCCCACTTTCCCCCAAGGCCCCCAATCTGACAGCCGTTTCCTGCCCTTTCAAAGGGCGAATTAAGTTCCGCTTGGAAATCGGAAACCGTGTGCAGAAAGGCGGCTTTTCTGCAGCAGCAGCAGCAGGTACAAAATGGGCAAATCCACGCTTGGTCGGTGGGACGTCTCTGCCTGCAAATCCTCTTCCACTCCAGCAACCGTCCGGCGGCTCCCCTTCTGCAGTCCCAGCCCAGCCGCTTCCCGGATGCCTCCTGGTCCCCGTTCAGAAGCAGAGCTGAGGTTTTGGGGAGGGGGGCAGCTGGGCCCTGCACCCATCCCACCTTGTGGGGGATCTGCTTGTTATGACCACCAAGTGGTCCACCCAGCACAGGAGCTGCAACCAGCGTCCATGGCTGCATTCGCACACGGATCCAGAGGGAGCTGTGAGCAAGCGGTTGAGGGGATGCTGGGCCCCTTCGCACGGAGCCCCCGACCAAGCAGGGAGCAGCAGGGACGGGATCAATAACCAGGCAGACAAAGATCTGGAGAATCTCCTTGTTTCCCTTGAAGCAAAATTCAAGTCAAGTTCTGCAGAGCCCGGAGAGCCACGCTGGGGCCTTGTCCGGCTCCCACAGGCCCCCCAGTTCTTTCAGAAGGGGAAGCATAAAATAAAAAGAGGAAAACCAAAGAGTGGGGAACAAAGCCTGAAGTTTCCTCAGAGGAGACCAAGCTTTGCTGGGTTCGGAAGCCAAGGAGGGGGGGCTCTCACATGCCAGGTGGGGACCCAGGCCGAGAGGGGCCCCCCACCGCTCACCCCTAACCCTGGCTAGGCTACCTGGAAAAGGCCTGCTGTGACTCTGAAGGCTACTGTCAGGAGGCGGGCGGCACCCAGGATGGGTGGCACAACCGGGAAGGCACTTAAGGGCAAAGGGAAGCTTACCCTCCTGCAGAGCGGCAGCTGAAGGAGGCCCCCCCGCTGGTGCCAGAAAGGGGGGCTTCCCTTGCCAGGGCTGCCTGCCCGTCAGCTGCCACTTGTCTGCTGGACCCCCATCCTGGCTGGACTTTGAGATGGCCTAGAAATCAGCTGGGCCTGGGAGATGGACGCACCCCCATGGCCCCTGGAACTCCTTGCCTGCAGACGATGGCCAAGCCAAGGCCAGGACTCACCCTGCATGCAAAGGAATCTGGCTTGCAGCAGACGGGCCCTGTTTGGTTCCTCTCTGGAGTCAGGGTCTCCTAGGGAGAAGCCAGCATTATCGTCCGAAGCTGGCCATCTAGGGCAGGCCCGGAGCAGTCAAACACAAAAGGGAAATGTCCGGTGGACGCTCTGAAGTTGGTTTCTAGGCCAGGATCCTCGGGGGCAGCAGCTAAGACTCCCTAAGCTAAATGGGGGTTTCCAGAGGCAGCCAACCTCCGGAGGGTCGGGGGATTCCCCGGCCCTTGACCACTCCAGCCGGACAGCCTCTGGCAGTTGTGCTTCTTAAGGCATCCAGGGCTTCACCCCCTGCAAGGCACACGGGGGGGGGGGCTCCGTCCGGCAGGCTAAGAAGTCTGGCACTGGACGTTGTGGCGCAGAGGGTCTTCAAAGTCGCCTTCGTGGTAGATCTCGCTCTGGAAGCGACGGCTGGAGAAGTCCGGCTGGGGGAAATACTCCCGCAGCTCCACCTCCTCCATGTCCTCCGTGGCCATCACCTCTTCGTGGCGGGGGAAGAAGGACTGGAACTGGCGCAGCTGGTGGGGGGGCAGCCAGCCGGGCTCCGGGAATTTCACCTGGGCAGCAGAGGGGGAGGGGAAGGAGCATGGGCAGCTGGAGCTGGGGGAGGGGCAGGAAGCCAGGCTCCTTCCCAGCAGGACAGTCAGTAGGAATTGGGGAAAGGGGGGGGGCAAAAGAAATGGGGGGGCTATGGGGGCCCCAAGGCGACCAATGACTCTGGCTCTCCTCCTCCTCTGCCCCCCCCCCCCCGCTCAGATCGGGCTCTGGAGCCAACCGGGTTTGCGGGGGAGGGGGGGTGTCTGCGTACGACGAGAGACTTAGAAGACCTCACCCCAAAGGAGCCGGCTGAGGGCAGCCGAGGGCCTCCGTACCTCGAAGTGGATGACCAGCCTGCCCTTCTGGCCGGGGCTGCGGTAGACGGGCATTCCCTCGTTCGGGATGCACCGGATGTCCCCCGGCTTGATCACGCAGCCTGTGGGGCAGAGCAGGCAGGGTGAAGGGCGGGCAGCAGCCCCCCCAGGATCTCCCCCAGGAAAGAGGCCGGTGGGACCCAGTTCAGCTTCCGAGAGGGCCTGGCCCCTCCCTCCCTCCCTCCCAAGCCCAGAGGGCCCCCAGCAGCTTACCAGGCCGCGAAGAGACCAGGAGCCTCCGGTTGTCCAGGGTGCGGATGACCTGCTTGCAGCCACACAGGGCGTCCACCAGCGGCACCTCCCGCCGGATGATGAGGTCACTGCCGCTGCGCTGGAAGACCGGGTGCGGCTTCTGATCCAGCACGATCACGATGTCCCCGGGCTCAAATCCAGGTACTTGGTCCCCCTCCTGGTGGAAGGTGATCTTCTGCCGGTCGGCCATGCCTGGGGGGGGGAGAGCTGTGGGCTAGAAGCAGCGAGCCTGGGGGGCAAATCCTCTCCCACCCACGGGGAGGGAGGGAGGGTCCGTTGCTTGGCAACAGGCTATGAACTCAATCATCCGGAAGGGACTAAAACAAACCACGGTTAAAACTCAGCCAGGAATCTGAAACTAAACCGACATCCTTGCGGGTGCAAAGGGGGCCCAAGGAGGCGGAAAGGGGCATCAAGGAGAGGGCAGCCAGCAAAGTTCACCCCCCCGTCTCCCCTTCCCCAGCAAGGCTCACCTTTGTCCAGGTGGACAGTGAGAATCTTCTTCTCCCGGATGACCTTCTGGCCATTGCAGGTGAGGCAGCGGTCGAGGGGCCGCACCCACTCCCCTTGGCCCTGGCACTGCGAGCACATGGCCTGGATGTGGTGCACCATGTTGGGCCCCAGCTGATGGACAATGACCTCCATGCCGGATCCGTGGCACTTGGGACATCGGACGTCAAGGCCCTCCCTGCCCCCACGGCCTGCAGAGACAAAGTGGGCGCTCGGAGGAGGCAAGGACAGCCTCGTTGGGGGCTCCCCAACCTCTTTCAGCCCCCCTTGATTCTGCAGCCCAGCAGGGGGAGCCCATCCTCCTGCCCCCCTCTCTGCTGGGGGCCCGTGGCTCCCCCTGCCTGAGGATGGCTCTTTCCTACCCGCTACCTGTTGCACTTTTTGGAGATCCTGCAGCCACTCCCACCCCTCATGCTCCCTGGCCTCACCATCATCCAAGGCTGCTCAGAAAAGGGGTGCAGCAGACTGAAAGGGCCCCCCCAAATCCACTCTGCGCCCAGAACCCGCCCAGCCAGTCCTGGCTCAGCCAGAGCTCCGATCGGCTAATTCCAGCTCCAGAGGATTTTTGCGGCTTGCGGAGCTTCTGAACACGCCCAAGTCGAGAGCGCTTGCTTGGTATCGAGTGAAGCTTTGGGCTCAGCAACAGGTCCATCCTGCTCCCCAAGCCTCCCAGTGCAGTAGGCTGGTGGCGCCCCCCTCCTCCAAGAGCCCCCCCCGCCAACCTCCACAGTTCCTGCAGAGGACGTTCTTCTGCAGGGACAGCTTCCGGGTGGCCCCGTTGTACAGGTCCTCCAGGGTGACGGTCAGCAGGTGGACGGCCGTCTTGCCTGCGCAGGGAGGAGACCATCGGTTGTTTTTAAAGGGGGGCAGGCAGTGGCTGCGGTAACTGGAGCCCCTGGGATTTGGGCAGGACGGGGCTTGTCTTCGGCAGCCTCCGTTCCCACAGGCTGAATGGGGGGGGGGGAACAGCAGGCCTCCCTCACAGAGCTTGGAGCCCCAGGGAACACCAACAGGGCACCGGGAAACCAAACCCCCTCCCTGCACCTTCCAGGCACCACCAGCACGGGGGAGGGGGGGAGAAGGCAGGGGAATGGGGGTCCTCCCCAGATCAGGCTCACCCCAGACCCCCTGTCCCCCACGCAGTCCCAGAGCAGCCGCTCCTCCGGCCAAGCCCCCTACCTCTCCTCTCCACCCGGGGGCCCTGCGCACGGCCCCCTCCTCCGAAAAACAGGTCAAAGATGTCCATTGGGGGCCCAAAGCCTCCCCGCCCGGCTGTGCCGCCCTCCTTCATGGCCCGCTCCCCACCTCGGTCGTAGAGGGACCTCTTGCTGTGGTCCGAGAGGACCTCGTAGGCCTGCGAGATCTGCTTGAACTGGGGAAGAGGGAGAGGGAGGCTCAGGCCCAGCCTGGAGCTGGCAGGACCCCCCCCTTGCCCGGCTCTCCCCACCTACCCGCTCCCCCTCGCTGGGGTTCTTGTCCGGGTGGTATCTGAGCGCCAGGCGCCGGTATGCCCGCTTGATCTCCTCCATGGTGGCACAGGGCTTGACGCCCAACAGGTCATAGTAGCCCGTCTCCTTCACCATCTTTCCTCTTCTGGGGGGGAGGGAAGGCAGTTGGTGTGGGGCAGCCCCCCAGCGGATCCAGCCAACGAGGCCATCAGCCAGAGACCCACAAGGTGCTTTGCCCCATCGCCACAGACCTGACTCCGACGGCTAGCAGGTTTCGCACACAGGGCTAATCCGAGGGAGGGGAAAGAGTCAGCCAGGCAGCTCGGCAGGCCTTCCTCCAGCAGCCGGAGCAGCAGCAGCCGCCGCGTCTCTGCCGCTCAGGCCCTCCTCCTCCTCCTCCTCCTCTGCTCTGCCTCCATGGCAGCCAGCTTAATAACCTGGCAAGGGAGCCAGCGCTGGGTGTGGGGCTGTGTCACATCTCAAGGCGCTCATTAGCCGGCCTGCCCCACAGGATGAGCGTGTGTGAGTTCTCCGCCTTGCAGGGCGTGGAGGGCAGACGGAGGAGGATGGTGTGCACACTGGGCCGGCCGGCTCGGCCTGCCCTACTTTCCTCAGCTCCTTCTCGGCAAACCCCGTCTCTCGAAGCCCATCGCCCCAAAGGAAGGTCACGGCGGTGGAGCAGAAGGCAGCCTCCTTCCTTCCTCCCCACCAGGCTCAGCCCCCCTCTCTCTCCAGCCCCACAGCCAGTTTCCTGGGTCCCTGATGGGCAGGCATGGGTGGGGTCCCCAAAGAGTTCCTGGGAGGGGTCAGAAGACCCTCTGGACGCAGCAAAGGGGGCCGGAAGCTGGCCACTCCTCCGTCCCCAGGCAGCCTTGCTGCCCCCTCTGCCCAAGTGCCCACAGCTGCCCCCTCGGCCAAACTCACAGCTCCCTCCCTCCCTCCCTCCCTCTGGAGCCCCAGCCCCCCAAACTACCTTCTCCAGAATCCTCTTTGCGTCTCCTTCGAGAACCTGGAAAGGGTCCGATTCCCTGGGAATCCACAAGGCTGCTGAGCAAAGAGTTCCTCACTTGGAAATCTCCCTGGTGGCAACTTTGTGGGCTTTGAGAGACACCCAAACGCAGGGCGGGGTGTGGAGACGCCACCACCCAGGGAACGGCCCTGCCCTGTCAGCTCTTTCGGGAGCCGGGAACTCCTTTGCGCCACCTCACCCAAGCAGCCGGGCCAAAACAAGCACCGCAGCTCCTGCAACTCCTGCCGTGCTCCTCTGGGATGCATAGCAGTCCAAGAAGTCCGGCCCTGCCCTCCTCAAAGGAACCGCTGGGAGACGTCCACGCCTGGCACATAGCAGGCTGGCACAGGAGCCGGAGCACAAGTGACGCTGGGCAAGGGAAGCCGTGAGCCAAACCCTCACCCTTAGTTACGCCTCAGCTGCAGAGCAGCCCCGGGGCCCTCGGGTCTCAGGCCAGGCCCCCCAGCAGCTGCCCAGCCCAGCCATCAGGCGAGGAGTCACAGGTCACACGCAGCCACTTCACCCCTCTGCTGAGGGACATGATGAGGGGCGGAATGAGCCCCCCCCTCCCCCAGGGAAGAGGAGCGGAGCCCACTCATTTATGCTTGGCCTCCTCTTGCAAATGACAGGTTACAGAGTGAGTAAGGGGGGGGGAGGAAGGGCATCCTTCCAAAGGGACTAAGAGGTAAGTTGTCTGCATCTTACAGCCATTTGTTTAGCAACTGCTCAAAGTTAAAACAGCAGCGAAAAGGGCCCTTCCTCACACTTATGGCCATTGCAGCAGCATTACCATGGGCACACGGTCAAAACTCAGGTGCTTTGCAACCAGCATGCATTTAGGAGCCTCTGTGGTGCAGGGGTCAGAGTGCAGGACTGCCGGCTGCCTGCACTTTGGCAGTTCAAATCCCACCAGCCTCCCGTCCTTCCTTCCGAGGTGGGTAAAACGAGGACCCAGATTGTTGGGGGACAGAAGGACTCGGTGTGAACCGCTTAGAGAGGCCTGTAGAAGCCCTGGGAGGCGGGCTACCGGTGTCAGTGCCAGGGCTCTGGATGACGGGGCATGTCCCGGCTCATGTGACGGCCACTAGTGACCTCAAGGGAGGGTGACAGTCGTGTGACTCAACAACCTGTCAGTGGGAATGTTGGCTCCCTCCCCCGTCCTCTCCCCCCGTGTCTCCCTCTCTGGGGTCTCCCGAGGCCCAGAGAAGGCGGCCAGGAGAGAGAAGCCCGGCTTCGGTCCGGCCGCTGCTGCTCCACCCGGCCTGCGACGGCGGCGTTTGGGGCCCACGCGCGCGAGCCTCGAGGGACCCGCACAGCTTCCCTTCTGCGCCGCGCCCGGAGCTCCTGGGCGGGGAAAGGGCCGGCGGGTCCCGGGGGGGGGGGCTCGGTCCCTGCCTGCCCCGGACGCCCCCGAAGCCCGGGATCCCCGAGGGAAGCGCTGGGCCCGCTGGGCGGCCCCGGACACTGGCACGCGCAGCGCCGCCTCCGCCCGTGGGACTACACCGCCCATCCTCCCCAGCTGGGACGGGACGATACTCACCCCTCCCGCTCGGAACTCTCTGGAAGGGCGGCCACGCCCCCAGGTGCCCATTGGGCAGCCTGGCTTTTCCCGAGGAGGCCCCCCCTCCTTTCCCCACCCCTCTCGGGGAGGCTCCGCCCTACGCCGTCGCCATTGGGCGGTTCAGGCGGGACCGCTCGAGGGGCGGCATTCCTCCCGGTGACGTCCGTCTCTTCGCCTTTGGCGGGGCGCATGTCAAGCACTCCGGCTATTCTGATTGGCCAGGGGGAAGTGAGGGCGGAAGTAGCGCAAAGTGTGCCCTTCTGCGCCTCTAGATGCGTTCCACGTTGCCTGCCTCGAGTTTCCCATTGAAGCCCCGGGATTTGGCGCTTGATGGCATACGGTTGATGGCATTGATCTGCTGCGCCACTCCCGGTTACGTCCTGGAACATAATCACGATAGTTATCCATTCATATTCTTCTTAAAAGAGGTTTGATCCGAAGCTGTTGCCGCTGTGAACCGTCAGAGCTCAGACCGGGTGGGGGGTTTTGAGCAAAGGAGCCGACTTCCGAGCTGCCCTTGTGAGGCAGAGGTCTCCAACCCTGGCAACTTTAAGACTTGTGGACTTCAACTCTCAGAATTCCTCAGCCAGGGAGTTGAAGTGCACAAGTCTTAAAGTTGCCAAGGTTGGAGACCTCTGCTCAGGGATCCCACAGCAGCCGCAGATCCTGCGCGGGATTTCTGTGCTGAGGTTTGGGCGCTTGGCTCAGCCCTTCTGGGCGCCGGAGGAGGCCTCGGCTGCGCCGCTAGGGGGCGCCCGGGCTCCTAGCTTGGCTCCCTCCGCAGCTTGGACAGCTGGCTGAGCTCTGCTGCGGCTCAAGAGACCCCGGCGGTGGCTGATAAGGGTCTGGCGGGGTGGGGGCTTTGCTGCTGCTGCTGCTGCTGCTGCTGCTGCTGCTGCTGCTGCTGCTGCTGCTGCTGCTGCTCGGGCAGGTCCCCCGGGACTGACGGGTGGCAGTTGCCTGCCTGAGTCCAGGGGCCTCCGACTGCCCAGGAAGGGGTCCCACCCACTTCCAGCCCTTTGGGGACCCAGAGGCTGGCTAATTTTCCAGCCAGCAAAGCCCCCCTCCTCTTAAGTTGATCTGTGGTTGTGAAGTGGGTCCGGCTGGAGTGAAGTGTCTGGAATTCGCCTGGAGAAGGAATGTCACTGCGGCTGCAGAGCCCACTTCTTCCAGCTCTCTGAAAACAGGGCTTCAAAAAGGAAAGAGATTTGCCTTTCGCACCTCAAAGACTGGGCTGAAAATAGAAACCTCTCTAAAGCCCCTTTTCACTTGGGGGCTGAGTAGCTTCCATCTGGGGGCAGGGGAAGAAAACAGGAAAGGGACCGCCAGCCAATCTCTGTGGCGACCTTTTCTCCTCCAATAATGGCATTTCCAGGCCTTTTCTGAGGGAGGCATTACTCAGTGGCTGCCTATGGCTGATGTCATCCCATTATCTTGCAGAGGCTGCCAGGGAGGAAGGGGAGGGGAGGGGAGGGGAAGCAGCCACCGAAGAAAGGGGAGAAAAGACTTTTCTGGAGACCACAGACACACAGGCCCTGCTCCCCCTCCCCTGTTTCACTCCCCCCCCTCGCCTCCCCAGCCTCTTCCATCTTTTGCTACTACACAAAGGGAAAGAGGCATTCAGGAAACTCATTAAAAAAAGTCAAACGACAGTGAGTTCCGCGGGGAAACATCTGCTTTAACCCAAATTAACTCCAACTCGGTTATCTCTCTGGTTGAGTGGTTGCAGCCCAAGCAGGATCCGTGGGATACCTTGAAGGGACCGGAGCCGGGAATGGAGGGGCTGCCAAGCAGCCGTAGCCCACCCAGACGGGTTGTCTTTCCTTCTGTGCATCCCCAGTTTCTTTCCTATGTGTTTTGGGGAGAGGGCTCATCTGGAGGGGCACAAAATCGGACCCTCTCAAGCCGCTTGAAGCAAGGAAATCACCCCTCCAACCATACACACACACCCCACTGGCCTGAGCCCAAACCAGGCCCTGGCAGACAGTTGGCACCAGCTGGTGTGAAAATAAACTCTTCTCCTCCCCTCAGCGGGCTGCCTGCCTTGGATTCCTCTGGGCTGCAAGCATCATTCGGGAATGTTTCCAAAATGCTGACCCCTGGGGAGGCGGGGGGGGGGCAGGAATGAGGCTGAGGGTGGGACTGGAGAAGGACCAGAGATGGAGGCCCTGAGGGTTTCTGGAGGAGGGGGCCTGCTTGCCCCCCTCCCTGGATTACCAAAGCTGATGGGATATCCTTCTATGGCCTGCCAAGTGTGCTCGAGGGCAAGGGTCCTGGCCCTGGGACCACCAGCTGCTGGTCTTTCCCTCTCTCCCTGATGAGAAGAAACCCCCCTGCAGCGCCAGGAACCATCATCTGGGCAGCGCTCCCCCGGATTTGCCCCCCAAGAGCACCAAGAGGGTCTTAGCACCCCCTCCTTGGTCCCATTTCCATCCAGTGAAATCAGGGGGGTTCCATCACCACCGTGAAGCCCCCCCCAGATGGGCGTTTCTCCCCCAGGGCTCAAGTGGTGCCCGGAGCCCCGTGCCTGCTTCCTCTCTGCCTCGTGGCAGGGTGCCAAATGTGGACTAGGATGTCTCTCGTGCCCAGCTGGCAAACACTCCTGCCGCCCTGGGACCAGAGGGGAAAGCCTGGGCTGGCCACCCAATGGACCTGCCCCTTCCAGCCCCGCTACCCACTGCCAGGCTCCCAAAGGAAGCCCCAAACCAAGCTGGCTGGAGGCGATTCTGGAGGAGGCTGCGAGGAGTCTCGGTCCCCCCTTGTCCCTGCTCCCTTCTCTCTGGCTGGGCTATAATTACATCAGGCAAAGCACAATATTTACTGCTTTGAGAACGGCTGGCGCCATCTCCTCTCTTTCCCAGGTTGTCCTGACACCTCCAGAGCCCCCCCCCCCGCCCCTTTGCCTCCCAGTGGCCAACCCGGCAATTCTGTCATGGGCCCCCTCTCCCCTTCTCAGGGGGACTGCAAGAGTCCATTGTTGGGGGGAAGCAGGCAGGAGGAATCCCCCCTTCTGGGGGCTCATTCATGGCTGCCCCCCCATTGCTGCCAGCCTTCTCTTCCTGGCGGAGGGTCCCAGGCAGGGGCTGGAGGGGCAGCAGCATCTGCTCCCCACTCCCCCCACCCCCAGTTTCCATGAAACCCGAGTGCTGGCAGCTCAGTTACCCCCTCGCTGTGACCCCTCCTTCTTCTGGGGAGGGGGCTGCATTCTGGAGAGTCCAAATCCCCTGCTGGCCAGGCTTTAATCTGTCAGAGGTGAGGGGTCTCCTGTGATCTTGGCCGCCCCCTCCTCACTGCGTGCTTGTGCTGGGGAGGTGGCTGAGGCAGGCAGCAGCTGCAGATGGGGAGGGTCTGCGGAGGGCCACAGCCCTCTGGGCAGATGCTTCTCTGCTTAGGGAGGCTCTCAGAATAGATCCGGGGCCAAAGGACTCCCTTCTCCTCCTTTATGGTGCCCGGTTGCTGGGCGGGGAGGGGCTCCTGCCTGGACGGCTGAAATGCAAAGGGTTAGTTCACGCCAGCCACAGTCCCCAAAGGCAGGCAGACCCCAGGGGGCGAAGGACCCCAAAGCCCCTCCTGATGCAGGGATCCTGGGAGGATGAGGTACCAAGGGGCTGGGGAGGGAGAGAGGTGGAGAAGTCTCCCCTCTACAGCCATCGCAGCAAAGCCAGCTCCCAGGGCCCCCTTGCAGTGAGGGGGGCACAGACAGAGGAATCAGGCTCCCCTCAAGCTTTCGGAAGCCCCCACTTCCCCCCAGCGAGCCCCCCGTCCTCCGGGTCGGCCTTCAAAGCTGAACTTCGGAGTCAGTCTTTGCTTAGAGGAGGGAGGGGCCCCCTCGGTCCGTCCCCCCACCAAGTGTCTGGCTTCCCATTGACTGCATCAGAGGAATGGGGAGTGGGCAGAACAATGGCCAGGGAGGGGAGGGAGGGAAAACCCACCAGCATGTCCTTCGCAGGCTCCCTTCCCCTTCATTTTCTCCCTCCTCCTCCTCCTCCTCCTCCTCCTCCTCCTCCTCCTCCTCGGCATTCCTGCCCAACAAGGAGACTTGGCTGCCTCGCAACCAGGCAGCAGGTGGATGGGGGTGGGGGCTCCATTGTTCCCTGACTTGGGGGGGGGGTGTAGCAAAAGGTGGTTTTTCAGGAATTGAGAGAAAGTCAACTAACCGAGGGAGCAGACACAAAAATGGCCTGGCCCAGCAGGGGCGAGTGGGATGCCGCTCCTGAACAGCCTGGAGAGCTTGAACTGTGCAAAGAGGCCCAGGACTACCCATCCCCCACCCCACTCCACCCGTCTTTCTGCGGAGGTTCAGCGTTGGGCTGAGTGAGGTCATTGCTTTGAGGCTATCTTGCCCTCCCCCCCTCGGTCCTTCCCAGCCCCCATTGAAACAGGCCACAGAGCTCCTAACTGAATGGACCCTGGCCAGTTGGGGCTGCAGACAAAGGAGCTGCAGTGGGGCAGCCCAGACGGAGGATCCGGTCTGGGGGGGGGGGGACGGATGGGGAGCGAGCACCAAGGGAGAGAGGAGCCAGGGTCATTTCCGTGTCCGGCACAGAGCGAGGCGCCTGGCTGCTGGAGGCCACTTTCCAAGGCTCCCTGGGAGCCCTGAGGGTCAGTGGCCCCCTGAAGCACTCAGCCGCAGGGGAGGGGGCTTCTGACGGCTCAGCCTGGACCCTCCTGAGCCGCAGCTTCAGCATTGCTCTTCCCCTGGGCCTGTGGCTTCCCCCTTCTCCACTCCGCCAAGGCCTTGAATTCCACAGGTGCCCATAGCTGCCAAAACCCAGTGCCCCCTTCCCCAATAAGGGCAATGCCAAAGAAAAGGCACCTGGCAAACGTGTCTTTTGTCAGCCAGCAGGGCAAAAACAGCCTTTGTGATGCCAAGGCCTCTGAGTCAGGTCTGGCTCCCCATAGAAGGGGGGTCGGTGTCTGATTTTCCCATTGTGTGACTTCAGCCCTGCCACTTGCCCTTAAAAGGACCG
Source organism: Hydrophis major (assembly GCA_033807585.1). Taxonomy (NCBI): domain Eukaryota; kingdom Metazoa; phylum Chordata; class Lepidosauria; order Squamata; family Elapidae; genus Hydrophis; species Hydrophis major. Next base: position 106,568,291 of record CM066333.1, on the reverse strand, counting down.
GCTGGGCCCAGAGGACGGGGGTTTATCTGGCCTTGGAAGGGGCTACTGCAGCCTGAATGCAACGCCAGCTCCCAGCCCTTCGGCCTTTGGAAGGACCTGGGATCCATCAAGACTTTTGGGGCAGAGCCCACCTCTCTCTCCTATTCTTCCTCACCCAGTAGGAAATGCCAGCCTCGCCTGGCCTCCAAAGACGAGGTCTCTGCAACCCCCCGGTCTTGTCTCTCGGCCACCCAAGAGCTGCCAAAGTTTGGCTGCTAGCCGCTTCACCCTGGCATCCTCTTATCAGCCTCAGGCCCTCCTGCGCCTCCCATGAGCCGCCTGCCCCCCCCCCCAGCCCTCCTGGCTCTGCTTCAGCATTAAAAACAGCCACAAGTGACACAAGTGCAGAAACAGGTGGTGGGCTGTCCATTATTGTGCCCCCCCATGGGGGGAGGGGAGGCAGCCACATTTAACTTTCTCCCAACTCCCCCAAATATTTCTTCTCAGGAGGGAGCTGGTGGTTCAGCTGCATCAGGGCTCAAATGCATATTTTAAGGTCTTCCATCCCTTCCGCCATCTGGTCTTAGCTATAAAAAGTCCCCTTTTCTCTGCCTGGTCACTGGTCAGAGCACCTGTTTCTTGCAGCCAGGAAGGATCTGCAAAGATTCCACCCATCGACCTTCCACTTCCCCCACCCGCCTTGGCTAAAGTACCGGCTGCTCAACATGTGGCCTCCAACCTGCAGAGGGGCGAAGCAAAGCTAATAGAGAGAGAGTGGAGGGTTGTTGCTTCTTTTCACAGAAAAATGTATTTTTCTGTGTGCATATTCAAAATGATTTCATCCCAGGGGTCTCTTTATGCCCCAGCTTTTTTTCAGTATGGTCGGTCGCGGCAGCCATTTTCCCCCTGAACGAACACGGGCGAAGCTTTAAGACGTCAAGCAAAACACGGAGAGTTTGTACGGGATAAGAAACCAATGGCTTTATTAGGGTGTCAGAGGCACCGTCTGGAGCTTGGGGGTGTTTTATCACCCTGCCTTATCTCAGAAGGCCCTGAAGTTCCGGGCGCAGGGGAATGACCCTGGAACCTGTTTCTGGAACATCCTCTGGAGAACTCTGCCCACGCTCTGAGGCTAGGCTGGCCTTGGATGGGTGCTTGAACCTTTCCCATTAAAAAGAGGGGAGGGGGAATCAAACCCCTGTTCAGGAACTTCGGCTGCCACTTTGCTACGCTTCTGTGAGCTGGGCAGGTGCACGGAGGCTGGCAGAGATTCACAGGGGTTCTGAGTTTATTCCAAGGGACCGAAACACTGGATGTTTCTTCCAGGGCTGTTAGATCTGTCCCATTCAAAAGCATCGGGGCCCTGAGACCCCCCCCCAGAGATCAATGGCGAGTGGATAAGAGGAAAAGAGATTCCTGAGAAATAAGGAGAGAAGGCGGGGATGAGAAGGGAGCAGCATCAAATGACGTTTATACTGAAAACTCCAGAGTTTGTTCCACATATTCCTTAAAGTAAGGCACATCTTGTAGGAGCCATTATCAGAAAAGAAGCCCTCCCTCTAGATCCACCTGTCTCAGCCACAGCAACTGCAAGGTGTAAGGACTTCAACTCCCAGAATTCCCCATCCAGTACACTCCATTGGGGAATTCTGGGTGCTCTGCAGCCAAAAACAAGCTCTGTGCTGGGTGAAGCCCTTCTGACCCAGGTAATGGTGGGGAGGAGGGACACTGTAAAAGTATGGCGGGAGAACTTCAGGGCGCCTCCCTTAGAAAAACAAGGTGTGAGCCTGGACCTTCCTAAACGACTTGTTTTCCTGATGGGCAGGACTAGAGCCGGATGAAACATTCCATTTTCTTAAGAAAACAAAAACAGTTTTGCCAAATTGCGGGTTACACTTAACTGGGCTTACACTGGGCTTGAATGCCTTTTTCCTTTTAAAAAAGTATTTTATAAAAAGCCTACCATGGAAAACATGAAAGGGCTGAAAATGTGGCCTACCGAAGCTTCTGATTGTCAGTGGGGCTACCTCAAATTTGGAGGGAGGGAAGGAAGGAAGGTAGGAAGGAAGGAAGGAAAGGCTGAGACAGAAGGGGAGTGTCTACCAGGAACTACGCGGCTTGTCACTGGCTGGAATTAAGGGGTCAACGGGGACCTTTCAGGCGTCTTCCGAGGGCTGGAGATCCAGGTCCCCATCTGGCCGGAATCCCAGCGGTTGGTGCCGAATCTCGTCCCTGAACAGGAAGGACTCCAGCTTGGTATCCTTGCCTCCTTTCACACAGGCCTTCTGCCGCAGGTCGTCCAGGATGTTCTCATCCAGGGTCTCCTGACCGAGGGGGACCTTCTCAAGAACTTCGGGGCTGCCGGGTCCACTTCTAAACTCTTCTTTGGCAGCTGGGACTGGGGGTGGACTCTGGCTTGGGGTCTCTGCCACGGGGGAGTTGCCCTCGGTGCAGAACTGTGGGGCAACAGTCCCCTCTTGGGTGAAATCCTCATCTCCAGGAGGGTCCCCCTTGCCCTCCCCAAGGCTGTTGAGAAGCTCGCCTGGGAACTCATCCCAGCTTGGCTCCTCCTGAAGCCCATTAGCCTGGCTCCCCACCAATGGGTGGGCTTCCCTTGGGGTGGGAGGAGAGCCTTCCAGAGCCTCTGTAGGAGTCAGGGGTGGCCCCTGGCCCAGAGCGGTCAGGGGAGCATTGAGAGGCCTTTCTTCCAGGGAGCCAAGCCCTCCCAGCTCGTCCTCAGCTGCCTTCCTCAACTCTTGGTTGAACTCCAGAGCTTGTTCGACAATCTCCAGAATGTTGGGGTCTCTCTTGCTGTCTAGTGGAAGACCCACCACGTCCTCTGGGAACGTCTCAGGGAAGACGGTTCCTGGGGGATCTTCCACAGCCATTATTTTCTGCTGGATCGGATCTTCTGGATCCAAGACATGGAAATCTTCATCCTCACAGGGTTCCAGCAGGTCAGGTTCCACAGCCCTCTTCGGACCACTCAGGGAGCTGTCGCCTTCCAGCACTATTTCTCCCAAATCCGTGACACTGGTCAGGGGGGAAACCTTTGCAGGGGCCACATCCGTAGGCTCTCGGTTGCTAAATTCCAAGGGCCCCCGATCTTCCTCCTCCTCCTCCTCTTCCTCCTGCTGGGTGGAGCTGGGGTCCAACCCGTCCGCTGGGAACGCCAAGCCATCTCCTGGCTCCAAAGGGAGTCCTGTGCCCACCTCTTTCTTGGGGGTGGCTGGGCCTCTGGCCACCTCCCCCTCCTGCCAGGGGTCTTCCTCTGGCTCCAGGCCACAGGCCCCTTCCAGCTCTTCCAGCTCAGCCTCCCCGGGGCCCTCCGCCTCCCTGTCTCCTGTGAGCGGCAACATTTGGATGAAGGCTTCTGCCAAACCCCCTGTCTCCTCTGAGCTTGGCCCCCCCTCTTCCTGTGCCCTGTGGCCGCTTTCTCCCTTTGGAGGGCCCTCCTCCCCTCCGCCTTCCTTGGCCAGCCAAAGGCTTGCAGGCTCTTCTTCTAATATGGGGGCCTCTGCCTCTTGCGTCCAAAGGGGCATCTCTTCCCCCTCCGAGGAAGGAAGAAGGGCTGGAGTCTCGGGCATGGTCAGCCCATTGTCTAAAGCTGGCTGGCCTGGCAAGGTCTCTCCTCGCTGGACGTTCTCCCTGGCCCCTCCTCCCTCCCTCTGGGCATCTGGGACGAAGTCTGAGTCTTTGGGTGTCTCCTGAGACACTGAATCTTCCCTCTGGGATGCCTTGGCCTCTTGGACGTCTTCTGGGCTGGTGGCCTCTTCCCTGGAGGGGCCTTCAGCCTCGGCCAGCTGCTCTCCTGCCTGGGGACTGTCCAGCCCCCATCCTTTGTCCTCAGAGCTCCCGGGGCCGTTTTCTTTCTCCTGCAGCAGGCTCTCTGTCACCACGGCACCACGTAGCTCTTCCATCTGCAGGGCATCTGCGATGTCCTCACTTTCTGGCCCTCCGGAGATTGTCGGCAAGTCCCTTTCCTCCAAGGGGCTCCCTTCAGCTTGCAACGGGGTCTCTGGTAGTCCCTTTCCCCCCTTCTGTTCCTCCTCTTCGGGCCCCTTCATTCTTTGCTCTCCTTGCAGTGTCTCCTGCCCCTGGACGCTTGCCAGGTCCTCTCTGGGCAAGGATGCACCCAGTTCCAAGATCCCTTTGGGTGTCTCCAAATCCAAGTAGCCTTCGGTCTCCCTTCTTCCTTCATCTCCTGTATCTTCTGTGGGAAGAGGTCCGAGAGCACCTTCTCCCTCCTCTTCCATGACTTGCCTGCTCTCAACCGCCTTTGGCTCTTCATCTATGGCAGGACCTGAGCTTCTGGGCAGGGCATCCTCTCCCATGCCGAAGACCTTCTCCTCCTTCTCTGGTGGAGCAGAATTGGTCTCTGGAAGCAGCTCTTCTCGCCTCTCCCAGTTCTCCTGCTCTGCCTCCGGGACGAGAGCAGCTTTCTGGTCTTCACCTACTGTAGGGGGGGGGGGTGAGCAGCCCCCCTTGCCTGGGCTTCCCTCCCCCTCCAGGTGCTCTGCCTGCAGGTCACACCTGGGGGGGCTCTGGGGCTCTTTCCTTTCCTGGGAGAGGAGATTTTTTGGGCTGACCACCTCTACATCTTCAGCCCCTCCTCCACAGTCCTCCTCTGGGTCCACTTCTGGGGCCCCTTTGAGGACATCAGTTGGGGGGCTGCCCAGCTCCTGGCCTTCCTGGCTGCCATTCACATTGGTGGTTGCCTCCGGGGCAAATTCTGAGTTCTTGGGTGCTTCTCCCAATGCCTTGCCCAGCATCCCCCCCAGTAAAGCAGGCAGCTCTTCCTCCCCCTCTCTCTCCTTCCATTCTGGAGACCCTTTTTCTTCATCGGCCTCCTTTTCTCCTCCTTCTTCCCTCGGTTCTGCTCTCAGGAATTCTGCTCCCAGGGCTAAGGGGGCCTCTGCCTCCAGAGCCAGCCAGGCCTCTTCGGTCCCGTGCAGCTCAGCCCAGGCTTCCTGGCCACCATTGACCTCTGCAAAGTCTTCACAGACCCGGAGCTCCTCCAGGGGGTCGGTGGGTTGGCCCCCTCCTCGGTGGTCTTCCTGGGCCTCCTCCAGCCCCTCGGTGCTCCTCAGGGGAAGGAGCTGCTCCTCTTCGGAAGAAATGCCTGCTGGGCTTTTCCCCACCTTGAGCAAGCTGGATTCAAGGGGGGTTTCTCTGGGGCTCCCCTCCTGGATCGCAGTTTCTACAGCTTCAGGAACCATCTGGCTCAGGAAGGGCCCATTTAGGGCTTCTCTCTGTGCTGGGGGCATCTCTTCTCCCTCCTCCTTTTCCCCCGAGACCTTTCCCTCCTCCTCTCCTCCACCTTCGGCCTCCCTCTCCGCTTCTTCCTTTCCACTCTCCCCTCCGTCGGCCAGTCCCCCAGGGGACCTTCCCAAAGCCGCCTCCGGCTCCACGGAGTTGAAAGCCAGCTGTGGGTAGGTGCAGAAGATGGACTGGGCCAGGCTCTCAATGTGGGTGACCGTCACCCTCTGGCTGTGCTGGGAGGCATCCAGGCAGAAAGCAGAGGCCTCCTTTGGTGGCGGCGGCAGCCCATCGGCGCTCTTGGTGGCCTGCGACTGCTGGAGGGAGGCGTTGGCCTTCTGGAACTCCCTGGCCGCTGAGCTCGGGATCTTGGCCCCCCAGGAGGGTGACTCGACTTTGCTCTGGAACCCCCAAAGCATTGGAAAAGCGGCAGGGCTGGGGCGGACATCCTGGCTCCCCGAGCGGCCCTGATCCACCAACGGCCCCTGGAACCGGCTGAGCGTTGATTCAGTTGTTGCATCTGCAAGCAACAGAAAGAGCGAGAGTGAGGAAAGGCCGCGGCCTCCAGTGAACCAGGCCACCCTCTGCTAAGAGAGACCCACCCGAGGAGGGAACTGCCCCACTCTGCCCATCTGAGGAGGGGGAAGGAGAGCAGAGCTTCCCGGGGAAGGGGAGGATGGGTTCCTCTCCCCCCAACAATGACAAAGACGGGTTTTTCTGGCCACTCTCCTTTCTGAAAAGTAGTTCAGGGCAATCCACATTTTCCTGCGGGAAGCAGACATTATGAAGGGGGGGGGCTGCATATATATATATATATATAGCTTTGTTCGGGTATTTTCCCACGTCATAATAGTGGTGCTTTTAAACTTAAGAAACTTAAGAAAACATATATATATATATATCAACAGGGAGGGGCGACCCAGTTCCGTCTTCTTTCTGGTTCAGCAGAGCCTGGACTTTGCCTGCTGAAGGACAGCTCTGTCTGTTGCAGGAGAAGTGGGCTCTTTCGGCCTCCCCTGGAAGCCCTCCACTCATCCCTACCTCTGAGCTCCCTGGCCAGCTGGAGATCACTTGCTGGCAGCTGCAGCCTGGAGCTCTCAGCTTCCAAGAGGGCCCTGCAAGGCAGAAAGGGATTCTTGAGACAGGCGGGAGGCGCTGGGGGGTTATTCCTGGTGAGTTATTCCTGGCCTCTGGCAGCTGCCTCTCCCTGCCAGGTTTTTCTCCACCTTCCCAGCGCTGGGAGGCTCCCCCCACCTCCACCGCCCCCCCCCCGCGAATCAGGAGGGGGAGGGGGCTAGCAGGAGCAGGATAGTGGTGACATCATGCGGAGTCTGCCGGCCGCCCTCCCGCCCCCGCTTACCGGCAGCGGGGCCATTCTCATGCTAATCAACAGGAGCCCCCCCGCCCCCTTTTGTGTGGGAACCGTCTGGGGAAGGAGAAGGGGAGGCAGAGGGGAGGTTCCCATGGCGCGGGAGAGAAGCGGGCCCGCCTGCAAGGGAGGAGGCGAGGCAGAGGCGCAGAAGGAAGCGGATCGGCGCGCTTGGGCCCTTCAGTCGGGGGTCGGTTGCTGCGCGTAGCTGCCCCCGGCCTTATTTTAGAGCCCCCCGCCTCGTCCAGGCCTCTGTGTGGCCCGGGGAGCTGCGGAGGGGGCGTCCCTCACCTGTAGGTGGCCACTTCCAGGCTGAGCGACATTTTCAGGTGCACCAGCTGCTGCCGATCCTCCAGGACCTGGGCGATCTGGCCGCGCAGCGACTGCTTCTCCTCCTCCAGCGCCTCCATGGCCATCTGTCCGGCAGAAAAGGAGACACCGGCGGGTCAGCAGCCGCGGCCCTGGGGAGCCGCTCTCTGGGGGGACGGGGGAAGGGGGGCACGCTGCAGGAGGCCCTCTCGGGCAGCAGGAACCCCCCCCCCCGCCGGCAACTGCGGGAAATCCCGCCGATCTGCCATGCGAGTGGGTGTGGCAGCCCGGCGCTCCGTTTTCAAGCAGGCCAGAAAGAAAATCTTTTGTTCTGCTCGGCTTCAGCCTGGAAGCCCGGTCAAGCCGCCTCCAAAGCTCAGCCTTAGTTCTCCCGTTTCATTCCGATTTGGTCCAGCAAAGCGTTTCAAGGGCCCTGACCGGGCAGTTCACTTTCGCCTCCCACCCCCCCCTCCTCCCCATTCCAAGGCCAGCAGGGCGGGGCTCTCTCTTGCTGAGCTCCGGACGATTGAGGGAGGGGGTACGTTCCCCTCCCCTTCAGGGTTGGAAGGATAAGAAAAGTTGAACACAAATGTTATTTTCCTTGAAAACATTTCTGACTTTTTGGAAGGGCCCCTTCCCAGCTCCCCAGGCCCCTGCAGCCTGCTTGGGGGAGGGGGGGACTTGCATCTGCCAAAGGAAACGGGAGAGGAGAAGGAAATCCCCCCCCCCCGAATTCGTCTTCACATCCAAGCAGCAAAGGGGTGCACCAGTTCCAGGAGAAGCGTCCTGTAGGCTTCAGGAGGCCGTGAATGGAGGGGGCGAGGGAGGAACACAAGGGAAGGCTCTTCCCCAGCCAAGAGGAAATGACACCCAGAGTTGGGCAAAACTGACGTGATCCCTGCCGCCCTCAAGCTGCCCAGCCCCACCAGGTGCCAGTGGCTGAATCACAGCCTTGGTTCAGAGGAAATGCCAGGGGGCGATCCTTTTGCCAGCAACCCGCCACTTCCTGCCTACAAGCCACTTTTCCAAGCTACCAACAGCCCTCCAGGTGCCGCTGCCCACCTGGGACCCCAGCAAGTTGCTGTTAGGGGCAGAGCTGGCAAAAAGCTGCCCCAGGCAGGTGGGCATCCCCTCCAGACCCACCTGCAGCTTCTCGGCGTCACCCTGCTGCTGAGCCCACTGCTGGGAGAGGCTCTCCTCCAGGGTCTTCTTCCGGACCTTGAGGCTGGCCAGCTCTTTCTCCAGCTGCTGCAGCTGCAACTGGTTCTGCCGCTTGTGCTCGGTGGCCTTCCAGAGGTTCTCCTTGGCTTCGCAGAGAGAAGCCTCCAGCTGCGAGACCTCCATCTTGTAGGTCTCCACCGCTCCTTTCCAGATGTTGGTGAGCCTCTTGGCGTAGTCTTCCACTCCCACCGGCTGGAAGCAGACAGGCACCCCACGGAAGCCATCCAAGCTCTGGGAGAAGCTGGTCATCTCCTGATCCAGCCGCAGCAGCTCCTCTTGGTGGACCACCACCAGGTCTTCCATCTCTTTCTCCAGCTGGGTGGCCTTCTCCCTCAGCCAAATGTGGGCCCGCTTCTCCTCTTCCATCTCCTTCTTGCTGAGGGACAAGAACATCTTGGTCTCTTCCTGGGTCGCCCTCTCCCTCTGGCACCTGCTCTTCACCTGTTGGACCTCTTCGTAGAGGGAGTCCCTGGCCAGCTCCACCACGCACTTCTCCTGATAGGCCTGGTCCAGGGTGGCCCGGAGCGTGGCTACCTCCACCTCATACTTGGCCCTCCAGGGGGTCTCCACCAAGCCCCCCTTCAGGCCTTGGATCTCAGCCTTCAGCAGCTCGTTCTCCTCTTCCAGGAACTTCACCCTGGCCAAGTAGGCCTCCAGGCGCTTGTTGAGGTCCCACATCTGCAGAGATTCCTCTCCCAGAGGCCGCGAGGAGCTGAGGAGGCTGTCCATCTTCCAGGCGCCTGTCGGAGGCAGAGTCCAGCCGAGAGAGGAGCCTGGCTGGTGAACAAGGGCTGGGCAGCTCCGCAGGGGCGATTCATATGGAGGAGGGGAGGCTCCTGGCCAAGGAGGCTGGGCTTAACACTCCTCCCCCCCCATCGCCCAAGAAGAGCAGCATTCCTCGGGAAGCCTGCGGGTGGGAGGAAAGGAGGCTTGGAAATGCCTCCTCTGCAGCTGCTCCCTCCTGGCGGTGATGCCCCCCCCCCAGGCAATCAAGCGGCTCTTCAACATCTCCCTGGTAGGGAGGCTCTCCGAGTTGCCTCTCCTCCCCCTCCTCAGCACCATGCACCTCGGGAGAGAGGGAGGGAATGTGGGGCAGAAAACGCCACCAGGCTCCGAGTGGCGCTCAGACAGCTGTGCTGAGTTGGGCTCCAGGCAGGCTTGGGGGTGGCATCATTTTTTGGGGGGGGTCTTCGTTCTGTGCACCCCACATACATTAGTGCTCCACGTCAAAAAGGCCGGTTTTTAGGAGAGAGAGAGAGGCCGGAGGGGTGTTTGGGGGGGAGTGGAGGAGGAGTTGGGGGAAGCAGGATTTCAAAGGGGGGTGGGTGGGCTGCGTAGGGGCCCATAGGAGGGACAGCGAGCGTGCCTTGGAAGAGAGCGCCCTCTGGTGGACAGAAGGTGGAGCTTAGGTGGAGTTTCGAAGGCCACCCCTGAAACTTGGGGGCAGCTGCCGCTCCAGAATCTCCCCTTTCCCTTTGGATCCATTCTGTGCCAATCCAGCCTCTGAGACCTTTCTAGGACGGGGCTGGAGAGCCGGAACCTTCCCCTTTGCAAAGGAGGGTGCAGAGACCACCCCAGGGAGCCCCTCCTGGGCAGTTCCCTCCTTTTCCAATTCCCCTCTGCGCTTATTTGCCAGCGGAACTTATTTGCCCAGAACTCGGTTCAGTCCCCAGCCAAGGTTAGCCGAGGGGGTACCACCGTTGGGTGGTGGGGAGAGAAAGAGGTTCCAGACCAGCCGCTAACATTGTCATGACTCGCAGGAAACTCACCCCCAAGTCCCTTTCTGGGGGAGTCACCAAAGCCCCTCCCTTTTCTGCCCCACCCGCGCGGTGGCTTCGACAGCAGAAGACTTTCCAAAAGCTTTATTGAGGGCAGGCAGGGATTTCTGGCTCCAGCAGCCGGCCGGAGGTCGCGGGATCCACCAGGGGCGCGTTCCGGGCGCTCGGGCCCCTCGCCTCTTCCTTCCTGGCAGCCGGCAGCGCGGGGGGCAACCAGGGCGGGCCGTCCTCCTCGTCCTCCTCGTCCTCCTGGTCTTCCACGAAGAGCTCGCGCGGGGGCACTTGGATGCCCAGCTCCGCCTCCACCCTCCACAGCCGGCTCCGGACTCGGCGCAATTGGCCGCGCAGCATCTTAATCGAGCGGAGGCAGTCCTGGCAGCCCCGGTAGTCTCTCTGCCCTGGAAGCAGAAGGGCAACCTCGGGGCTCCGCCAGCCAGACCCCCGACTGCCCGCAGCGGCAGCTCCTGGAGCCCCGCCCCACCTGTCCCGGGCGCGGCCTCCCATCCCGGCCTGCTGCACTTCCTCGGGCGCGGAGCAGGACCCCGAGACTGGCCCGGGGAAGGCGCCCCCATCGGCGGACTCACGGTCGTGTAGGTGGCGCTCCTGGCGCTCCAGGAAGGTCTCCAGCGCCTCGTGCAGGTCGGGCAGGTGCGGCGGCAGCGGGGGCGGGGCGGGCGGCGGCGGGGGTGCGGGCAGCAGCAGCAGGGAGCAGCCGGAGAGGGAGGCGGCGGCGGCGGCGAGTCCCTGGCGCGAGGAGGCCAAGGCCAGCAGCTCGGACGGAGGCGGCGAGGGGCGGATCGGGAAAGCGCCTGCCGGAGCAGAGAGAAGCGTCAGCCGAAGCACCGGAGGGGGCGGGGGGCGAGGGAGCGGCCGGTAGCCGCGCGCACCTTCTGTTTCCCGGTGCTGCAGGCGGACCTCGGCGCGAATGAGTCTCCGGCGGCTGCGGCAGATCTGCAGGCTGAGGGCGCGCAGGGTGCGCGGGAAGTCCCGGCAGGTGCGTCGGATCCTCAGCTCTGGAGCGGAAGAAGAGCGAAGGGCAGAATTCGGCGGCGGGGGCGGGGGCCGGAGGGGTCAGTGGCCCCAGGAGCCCGGATACTTACGCCCCCGGAGGTACTGGCCTTGCAGGGCCTTCAGCGCCTCCAGCCGCTCTTGCAGCGCCTCCAGGCTGAGCGCGGTGCCCAGCGCTCGCTCCGCTGGCTGGGTAGCCGAAGGCGGCGGGGCGGCGAAGTCGCGGGAGCCCGAGCCGGAGGCCGGGGGAGGCGAAGGCGGAGGAGAAGGCGAAGGCGGCGTCCTTGCTGCAGGGGCAGGAGAAGCGGGTCTTAGCCTCCCCAGGAGGCAGGGAAGGAAGGATCAGCACCCGAGCGCTGCTGCCCGCCCACCCCGGGGTTGCCCTCGCCTAGGGGAAGGGGGGGCGCCAGAAACGGAGCCAGCACTCACCATCTTCTGTCTCTTCTCTCTTCCTGGGGAGGCTCCTGAGAGGACCAAGAAGGGTCAGCAGGAGCAGGCCAAGGTCCCCAGGGCCAAACCCCCCTCCTCCAGCATCCTCTGGCCAGCCCTTGGCCCACTGTAAGGGGATTGGGGGACCCCCGGAGCTGCCCAAAAGGGGCTACAGTGAACTCTGCCAGTGCAGGAACACTAAAGCCACTTGAGGCCTGGGGGGGGGAATCCCTCATAGGAGCCCAGACCCTGCCCACATGGGGCCCCTCTGGGCTCTGATCTCCCAACCCAACCAGTGTTAAGGAGATGAAGATGCCAACGGTCTCCTTTGGGCCTGATCCGTTGGAGGGAGGTTCGGGTTCCCAGAGGCCACTCACTCGAGGTTGCTGTCACGGCTGGGCCTGCAGGAAAGGAAGTGGGGTGAGGGCATCATCCCCCAGGCCGGAAGAGGAAGGGCAGCCCAGCCCCCTCCCAGAATGGAGTCTTGGAGCCCCCTTGGGTGGGCAGAGGCCAGCTCCCATTCCCACCTGTCTATGTGTGCTTGGGAAGAGGCTAAGGGGAGGGGGCCCTTCCCCACACCCAGCCTCCCTCCAGCCAAGGGGTCTGCCTGGGGTTGGGGGTCCCTGCCTCCTGTCCTGTCAGTACCTGTCCCCTAAACAGGACAGCCAGCTTCCCATCCCGCGGCCGAGAGGGCCGGTCTGAGTTGTTGTTGCTGCTGCTGCTGCTGCTGCTGCGGCTGCTCAGAAGGTTCCGGCCATCTCTGGGACCCCTGGATTCTGAAGCTTTGTGAGGTCAGAGCTGCCCCCCCCCTGCAAGAACTCTGCAGGCAGAGGCCACAGAAGAGCAGCAGGAGCCCCATTCCAGACCCTTCCCAAATCTCCCTTCCTGGGAGAAAGCACCCTGCGGGGGAGCAGTGGGCTTTGGGGGAAGACCAACCTCCCCCCAATTCAATTACAAGCCAGGGGGCCTGGTGGGCTGGGTGGTCCCTTGACCTCGTCCAACTCCAGGATTCCTGTGCTCCCTGGCCCCCAAATGTTTGCAGGAGCCTCTACTCACTCAGCTGTGCAAGGCAGCTGCAAACACCCGAAGCCGCCCAGGGGGAAATTGCAGATGTCAGGAACAAGGCAAGCCAAGCTGGGGAGGAAGCCCTCTCCCTCCCCACAGGCAAAGGTCTGTTTTGGGGGTCCTCTTCCTCCATCAACCAGTTGCCATGGCCGATGGGCACCCCCTCCCCAAGGAAGGTCTGAAGATCCCCAAACCCCCTGCAAAAGGCTTTGCAACCCTTCCTCCTCCCTCGCAGGAGCCCCTGGCCCCTTTTTCTGGCGGCGACGGGGGCAGCCTCTGCTGCCCAAAGAGGAAACGACAAGGCATGGCTGCATGATTTTTTTAAAAAGGCACCCAACTGCGTTTATTCCAAAGCGACCGATCCATACATTCCCTCTAAAAATTAGGACTAGCTCAAAGCGTAGCACCGGCGAAACGGCCGGCCAGGAGAGATGCAGGCAGGCTGGGCAGAGGCCGTTTCCTGTTCCTGGGGTGGAAATGTCGGGTTGCCTTCCCGCCCAGCGCCAGACACGGAAAGGAAAGGATGATGCAATCTGGTTGGTAGCACCGAGGAAACCCAGAGCACCGGCTACGCACTGCAGGAGGAGGAGAAGAAGAGGGTGAAACTTTGAGTCCTGCATAGCTGACCAGGGATTCTGGCACCTCCCCCAGCAGGTGATATCCAAGATACACTGTGCTGATCCACGGAGGTTCCACCCAGCTCCCCTTTCCCCACCGTGCCTGCCTACCTCTTCTCACGATCCCTGCTTTCCTGCTCTTCTTCTTCTTCTTCTTCCTCCTCCTCCTCCTCCTCCTCTTCCTCCTCCTCTTGGGCAGCCTTTCCCTTTCTTTCACCTCCTCCGAGCACATCAGGGGGGGGGCTGCCGCCCCCGCCATTCTTCCCCTGGCCTTCCCCTGGCTCCGGCTTCTGGTTCCCAGCTTCCTGGGCTGCATCCTCACAGCCCGGCTTCTCCCCAGTCACCTCCGACTGGTCTTCCCTGCTGTCCTTCATGCGCTTGAGGGAGGAGTCCTACAAGGGGGCAGGCCGCTCTCAGCTGGGGCCGGCATGTGGGGAGGGTGGGGAGCCCAAGGGGGCGAGAGTCCTGGGCCCCCCTTCCTGCCAAGGCGGGCAGGTGACCTACCTCTGGGGCCTCCGGGGCCTTCCTCTTATGGGCAGCCTTCTGGTTCTTCTCCCTGACCTGCTCGTCAATCACCAGGTTGCCCTCCTCCTCTTCCTCCTCGGGGCTGTTGCTTTTGGGGCTGCCCTTCCCGCCAGCCTCCGGCTCTTTCTTGGCCCTCCCTTCCTCCAGGGGCCGCTTCTTCTGAGCCGGCTGCCAAAGCAAGCTGCCATCAGTGGGAGCTGCCCAGAGAAGGGCCAGCGGGCTCCGGCCACAGGGTCCAGGGGAAATGGACTCGGCTTATTCCATAACAATCTTTGTTTATTACCACCTTTATCAGCCCAGCTAATGCTGAAGGGTCCTTGCCACCACCACCCCAGGCCCCGCGTGACTGCATGGAGTTAGAGGTATCGGAGGCCACGGCTAAGCCAGGTCAGGGCCTAGGTAGAGCAGGGCCCCATGTTCCACCCACCTGGTACCCCGAGGCCTTGATGGTGGGGTTGTTCTCGATCTCCCACAGGCCTTCGCTGAAGCCTTTCCGCTTGCTGGCTTTGCCAAACTTTGCTTTGCCCTCTTCGTAGGGAAAGAGATCCTTGGCACCCAGGAAGGCCCTGCAAGGGGGGGGGGGTGAGACTCCAAAGCGCACCTGAAGAGCGGGGAGGGCCTGCTTCCCACCCGTTGGAAGACAGAGAGGCCCCTCTAGCATCAGAGGCAGTCTACCTTCCAAGGCAGAGGAAGGGAGAGTGACCCCTCCAATTGGGTGAGTTGGGGGGGGGGTCCCTGTGGGTGCCTCCTGGGGAGCCCGGCTCCTGGCGTTACTCACGTTTCATGTGTCCCAAAGAAAAAGACCTGGTATCTGTTGGAAGTTGACTTCACAGCCGATTCCGGCATCTCATCAATCTGGGGGGAGAGAAAGGGGGGTGTCAGAAGGCCTCTTGGCTGGGGGGGGGGCTGCTCCCCTGCCTGAGTTTCTGGCGAATCCTGGGCCCCTCCAGTTTATTCCCCCCACCCTTCTCTGAAAGTGGTAGAACTTTTTATTCATGGTCACCTGAGATAAGGTGCCTCAATGACTCGCAGGGGCTCCACCCAGTCCAAGGCAAGGGAGGTTCCAGGCTCTTCCTCCACATTCTGCCCCCCAGCCCCCCCCCGGCCCTTTGCAGGTTCCATTTTTTGCCCACGTGCTTGTGCAGTTCTGGTGGCTGATGCACAGCAAAGGGGGAACAAAGGCCCCCATTGTGGCCTCAGGAGACGGGGCATAATCCCCCCCCCCCACAGCTAACAACCCTCCAGGCACAGCAGCAGACTTTGAACAGGTGCCCCCCCACCCAAGGAAATGACACGCCAAGCACAAAAGGAGTGTGAGACAACCCCCCCCCCATGCCCAATCAATGCCTGGGCGAACCCAACGGAGTCCCAAGCCCCCGGCCCCTCGGGCGTTCACACCAACAGCCCCAGCCGCACTCCTGGCCTTTGGGGGAGCCTGGGCTCACCCAGGGGTGCAGCTGCTGGGTCCAGAGAAGGCCAAGCAAAAGCCTCCCCCGACTTTCCAGGTCTCAGCTGTTCGGGGTTGCAAGCAAGCAGGCCTATCAACCCTAAGCGGCCTGGAAGGGGCATAAGGGCACCAGCCTGCCGACTGTCCCTGTCCTGTGGTCCCCGTTTATTCTCACCTATTTCCTGTATTCTTACTCATGTTTATTCTTATACCTATCATCTTGTAAGGGATGGACAAATCAGATAGATAGATAAAAAAATTGAGGGGGGGCACTGCTGCTTCTCCATAACCCAAGCCCAAGAAAAAGACCTTGCTAGCTGGGAGTGATACCTCCATGCTGGGAATAAAAAGCCCCATCAGGTTGCAGGGATGGGAAAACTGGGGGGGGGCACGGGGGGGCACAGAAGCCCTGTCCAAGCCTGCCAGGTGGCCCTCTAGGCCCCCAAGAGAGCACAGACTGACAGCTGCAGGGCAGGAGGCCAGCAGGGCCCCTCTGGGATAAAGCCCCCTTCCCTGTTTTGCCAGGTTAGCTCCTTTGTGATCTGGGGAAGGGCCAGGCCCAGCCAGCAATCAGATCCCTTTTCTGCCCCCCCCCGCAGAGAAGAGCCCCCCCCGCCCCCTCCTCGGAAGGAAGGCCCCTCCCCTCCCTCCCAGTAAGCGGAAGGCTCCTCAGAGATGCCCCAAAGGACCCCCAGGGTCAATTCACCCACTCTGCCCGCCTCCCCAGTGCGACCCCCCTTTGCTGGAGGAGGGCCTGAGGGTTCCCCCCCCGCAGGTGTCAGTGGAGGAAGCTGGGCCCGATTCAGGAAAAGGTTGCCAGGGATTCATCCCTGCGGTTGCTCGGCCGTTTCACCAGCGTCTCAACCCTGGCAGCCAGGACTTCAACTCCCAGAATTCCCCCGTGCAACCCTTCCGGGGCAAAGGCAGGCGAGCTCCCTAGGACCCCCCTTCCCCCTTTGTTAGGTGGGCAGGCAGCGTGCACCCCCTGGCAGCCCCTCCCTCACGGAAGGGGAGGCCGGCCCGCCTTGCCTGGTACCCCCGGGTGCCCTTGGATGAACCGAACTTAGGACCCGACTTTCTATCCAAGCGCCCCAGCGACGGGGGCAGAAGGCTCGGCCGCTGCTTCGCCTTGATCGGCAACACAATGCAAGCAGATTGGAAAAGAGCCACGTTTCTAGTCCTCAGCGTTGCAAAAGACGCGGCAAGACCAACCCCAAAACCGCAGAGGCCGCGTGGCTCACCAGGAGCCGCCCCATTGGGGGCCCCGCCGCTCGCAAGGGCAACGGCGCTGCCCGGGAAGGAGGAGGCGCGGGGCCATTAAGGCCGCCGAGGGAGCGGGCAGCACGGCTGCAGGCGGCCTTCCCTCGCCCCCTCCACCCCGCCCTGGGTTCAGTGCCCAGGCGAACCTCTCGGGCCCAGAGCTCCTTCCCGGAGCGGGGGGGGGCTTCCCCCGGTCCACCCGGCACCTGCCTGCTGCGTCCTCGGCAGATTTGGGCCCTGCGCGGGGAGAGGGCCGGCCCGGCCGCGCCACCCACCGCGGAGCGCGCGGCGCTTACCCGGGCGGGCCAGTGCGGGTAGCCCTTCATCTTGGCGAAGACCAGGTCGCCGCACTTGTAGTCGCGCGGCCGGCCGGAGCGGGACATGGCGCGGGCGGAGAGGAAGGCCGCCGCCGCCACTACAGCGCCCCCGCCGAGGCCGCCCTGGCCGAGCGATCGCCGCGCCTCCTCCGCAGCAACAGGCGCGCCCCCGCCACCTCTTCCTCGGTGCGCCGCGCTCGGAAGGGCCGCCCAGCCTGGCTGTCTGCGCGGGCGAAGGCGGCTGGCGGGGCGGGGAGGCGGCGAGGGGCGGCGCTGGCGGCTGGTGGGAGGGCTGCGCGCGGGGAAGGAAGGGTCCCCCCCCGCCCAGCGCCCTCTCCCTCCCTCCCGGGAGGCTCGGGGCTCCCGGCGGGGCTGCTCCGCGGGGGGCAGCCGGTGACCCCACCCCCACCCGGGCGGAGCGGGGGCTGCTTGGGTACTGCGCCCCTCCCTCCGCCCGCAGCGCCGCTCCGCGCAGAAAGCGGGCGGGGGTCCCGGGGGGTCGAGATTGTGACGGGCTTGAAACGGGCCCCGCCCCGCAGATCCTCGCTGGGGGCCCCTGGGGGCAGACCCCCCACTCAGCGGGGCCCGTCCAGCCGCGCAAGGGCTGACGGGAACAGAGGCGCGCTCGAGCAGCCAGGCGAGGGAGCCTCCCGCCGTCCGTCCTCGGTTTCCCGGCGGGCCCCGCGCTCCCAGAGTGCCCACCAGCCAATCGCGGCTTCCGGCGCGGGGCCTTCTGGGGGCGGTAGTCCATTTCCCCCTGCTGGAACGCGGAGGAAGGCGGACGGCGGGTGCCGGGCCGCTTTCTGCTTCCAGGGCTTCGCCGCCGCCGGGGGCCGATCGCAGGGAGGCGGCAGGGGCGCTCGGTCGTCTTCCGGCAGGTACCCTTGCCATGGGGGGAGCCGCGGCCTAGCGCCCCCACGAAGCCTGGGACTCGCGTAGCCGCCGCCACCGCCGCCGCCATGTCCTTAGTGGCCTACGCCAGCAGCGAGGAGGAGCGGGAGGAAGAGGAGGAGGAAGAGGAGGAAAAGGAGGAGAGCAAAGAGGCGGCCACGGGCCCGCGGGGGCTCCTCTCCGTCCTGCCGGCGGCCCGGCCCGGCCCGACCCCGAAGCGGCAGCCGGTGCGAATCCCGGCGCCGCGTCTGCCCGAGGAGGTGAGCGGGGTCCGGGCCCCGAGCCCCCCGCCCGCCCGCCCCTCCGCCTGACCCGGCCTCTCTGTCTCTCCCGCAGTCCGACTCGGAGGAGGAGGAGGAACCGACGCCCAAGAAGCCCGCGCGACCCGGGGGTCTCTCCGCGCTCCTCCCGCAGCCCCGCCGCGGAGCCCCGCCGCCCCGCAGGACCGACCCCGCCGCGCCGCCCTCCCCCTCGGCCATTAAGGCTGCGGCCAAGAGCGCGGCCAGGCAGGTGGCCCGGCAGGTGGCCCAGGAGGGCGAGGCGGAGCCGCCGCGGCCCTTTTTCTCGCTGCCGCCGCCGCCGCCCCTGCCGCCCCCCGGCCCGCCCGCCGTCGCCCCCCCCCGCCGTCGCCGCCTTCCCCGACGACCTTCCTCCCGGCACCGAGCCCGACGGCCAGGATGGCGCCAACGCCCCGCTGGAGTTCAAGACGCCACCCGGCGCCCGGCCCGCCCCGCCCGGCTGGCCCCCCGCGCCCGGCCCGGACTTCGGCGCGCCCTACGCGGTGAGGGGCTTGCGGGGCTGGGGCGGGGGTCTGGCGGGAGGGTCCCGGGCGCCGCTCTGACCGCTCTTTCCCCGCAGGGCTACTACGGTGGGGGCTACTACCCGGAGAACGACCCGGGCTTGGGGCAGCCCCCCGAGGGCAGCGCGGACGCCGCCCCCGCCTCCTTCATGGATGACGAAGCGGTGAGCCTCGCCTCTCCCGCCCCGCACAGCCTCTTGCGGGGGCCACTTCCCCGCCCCGGATGCCCAGAGCCTCGCCGGGCCGCTCGCTGGGGGAGGGGGTCAGGGTGCCTTCGGCGCCCGGCAGCAGAGACCCTTCCCCGACCCCTGTGTCCCTTTCCCGCCCCGCTCAGTTCAAGCGTCTGCAAGGCAAGCGCAACCGCGGCCGAGAAGAGATCAGCTTCCTGGAGATCCGGGGCGACGACCAGCTGAGCGGAGTCCAGCAGTGGCTCACCAAGTCCCTGACCGAGGAGCAGAGCATGAAGTCCTTCAGCAAGGTCTGGGCGGGGCCCCAAGAAGCGGGGTGGGGGGCCTTCTTGGGCCAAGGCCCCTGAGCTTCTCCTTTCCCTTCAGAAAAAGGGGGAGCAGCCCACCGGGCAGCAGCGAAGGAAGCACCAGATCACCTACCTGATCCACCAGGTGAGGCCCCCTCCCCCGTGCCTGCCTCCCTGTTTCTAAGGTGGGCCTTTTTGCTGAACACCCCCCAATCTCTGTGCCCCCCTCCCAGGCAAAAGAGCGTGAGCTGGAGCTGAAGAACAGCTGGGCAGAGAACAAGCTTAGCCGGCGTCAGACCCAGGCCAAGTATGGCTTTTAGCCCCTTCCCAGCCGAGGGGGGCCAACTCGGGACCCTGTTCTGCCAGGCAGCGAGGCCTGCCAGCCTGCCAGGGAAGCCGCTGCAGGAGGCCGTGCAGCCACCCCACCCCAAAGGGCCGAGGGTCCGTGTGCACTCTTGCCCCCTTGATTCACGAGGCTCCTTGGTTTCCCTCTAACAGTTTTTCTTTCAAGTAGCTGCCAAGGCAGGGGGGAGCCTTACCTGGATTGGCAGTGGCCGCCTGCCGCACCCCACCCCTGAGAAAGCCCCCCCGCTGGAGGGCAGGGGGCTCTTTCAGTTCACTCTGGACGCCTGGCTTGGCTGTGGGGCTGTGTCCCCCCTCAGCATTCCTGGCTGTGTCTGGGGTCCTCTTGCTGGCCATGGCAACGCTCTGCCCCCTCCCAACCCTTCCTGGTTTTGTTTGCCGGTTGTCCCCAGGGCCTCCCTGGCAGCCAGGGTTTCCATTGCAGAAACTGGAGGTCTCCCCCTCCCCTGTCCAGGAGATCCCCCTCTTCAGAGCTTTCCCCCACCCCCATAGCTTATTGGGTTTGATTTTCTCAGACCAGTCCTTAAAAGTTCATTTCCACTTAATGGACCTTCTCCAATGCACAGAGCAACCCCTGGAGGAGGGCAGGGCAGGATGATGGTGTCTTCTGTGCCGCCACCCCCCATTGAGCCTGGGCAGCCCCCCCAGACGACTCTATCACGCCCTCCCTCCTCTCTGCTCCTGGTAGTCTTTCTTTGTCCACACCTGTTCAGAATTGTAGCCGTTTCCTGTTCCGCGGAAGGATGCCCCTTTTTGCTGCAGAGTATCTGTATTTAGGGGTGGTTTTTTTTTTTTCTAAAAAGATCTTGGTTTATTTCCCTGAACACTTTAATACTTAGGAAAACTCTCTATCCCTATTTTGAATATTTGAAAATAAAACTCGTTCAGTAATTGATTTGTTTTTTCCTTTTCCTTTTGGGATTTGTCTGGGGAAAAGGGTTACAGGGGAATAAAAATGAAATGAAGAAAGGGCACAAGAGGGTGAGGGGACAAGAGAGGCCCAGGGCTGCAGTCCAAGGACACTTTCTGGGAAAGGGGGGGGAGGGTGGCTCTTGGGTCTGCAGCTGTGGAAGGACACCCCTCCATTTCTGCCAGGCAGGCCCCCCCTTAAGCCAGGGGGATCCTGCTAAGGAAAAGGACTGGCCCCCTTTGGGCTCCAGCTGCCCATGGGGGGGGCTGTTTTCTCCTCCCTGGTGGGAGTCCGGAGCCCATGATGAGCCTCCCTCCTCTGGGCTGCGGGTGCCCCCCCGGGACTTGGCTCTTGGGGGGACAGATCTCATCCTGCTGGGCCTGAGGACCACTTGTGGAAGACAAAAGGGCTTTAAGCCCATAAAGGGCCCAATTCTGCGCCTGCTCCAGCTCTCCAGCATGGCTCTGCTTGTAGAGTCTCTCCCCCAGGAGAAGTTGGGCATTCCCAAGGGAGGGTCTGGCAGGCAGCTCTCGACCCCGCTCCAGGACCCCCGGGGACTAGTAGTCGGGCCGGGCGCAGAGTCTTGCCGCTTGCTGGGCCCTCCTTGCGACCCCTGCGGAGCACTCGGGTCCCGAAGCGCATGGGGCGCCCCCCGCCGGGCCGCTCCTCCTCCAGGAGGGTCTGGCAGGTAGCGCAAAGGGGCCGAGCCTGTCTGCGGGGGGTGGGGGTGGGCGGCCGCCGTCCCGGCGCGGGGGCGGCTTCCAGCGCACTCCGGCGAGGAAGCGGCGGCGGGCGCTCCGGATCGCGCTCCCTCCCGTGCCTGAGCTGTAGGTACCCCGGGCGGGCGCTTTCCGCGGTGGTCGTGAGGGGAGGTTGGTGCTGAAGGGATGGACGCGTTTACGCGTGCTGGGCCCCCGGGCGCGGGGTCTGATCCTCGGGGCTGTGGGGCGGGAAGAGCCGGGTCGAGCCAAAGGAGGAACCGAAGACAACTGCCGCTAGAAGGAAGAAGCCCTTCGCGAAACCGTTTCAGGTCCCGAGAAACTGGGCCCGTTTCTTTGATGCCAGGACACGGGAGAAGAGAATGTAAAGTGCACCTGTCCAGGTAGCTGATGGCAGGCCACGCTCAGACCTCCCTGTCTTGGAAAGCGAAGACGCTCCCTCTCTCAATCTGGTGAGACTGTGGGATTTCTGCCTCTCTCACAGCCTCGTTCCAGGGTTGAGATATGACTCAAGCTGCAAAAAATGCTGGCAGATTTGTTTTCCTCTCCTTTCCCCGACGGGCGTTTTGTACCCTGAGAAGGTGGGCTGTGCTGGGAAAGGATCCCATCAGGAAAACACAGTATGCTTCTTTGCGGGAGAGGAGGATGGGAAGGGGGGGCCCCTGCGATTTCTCCTGGAGGTGGTTGCTGAGCGCCCCTTCCCCGAGCCTCACCGCGGAACCAGGCCTCGGCCGCGCCTGCGTTGCCCGCCAGCCAAAATCCCCCGTATTTATGACATTCCTGGCCTGCATAAAAGGGCTGGAAGAGGATCAAGAATCCAGGAATTGCAACACATTTGTCCATTTAAGCCCTGCTCTTCCCTCGCCTTTAAATGAGGCCTTTGTTCTGGGCCGGAGACCGAAAGTCCAGTTATTCTCTGGCCGAATAAAGGGGCAGATTCCAGGGGACGCGGCAGCCCCCATCCCGCTTGGAAAGGAAAGCAGCCTGGCCGGAGAGGAGGGAGCCTGTCTTTGGGGGCCTCTCCCTCCGCCTCCCGCTGCGATGCTCCCTTGAGACCCTCGGCGTCTGCTCAACTTTCCGAAGGGCATCACCAGGCGCCTCTCCTCGGCTCCCAAGGGACTCCTGAGAGCGGAAGGTGGGACTCCCCCTCCTTCTACCGGGCTCTTTCCACACTGCACCAGCCTCCCGAGACGCGGCCGCCCTCCCAGCCCCTCGCCCGCTGCCCTGCCTCTGCCGAGGGATGCGGGCCTGGTGGGCAGGAGGGGAGCTGGCGGGTGCCCTCCTTGCCTGGCCGCCCGCCAACCTCCAAAGGCGTTTGAGGTGAATCTCGGTCACTGGGAAGAGGGGAGGGGGACCCCCCGCAGCCCCCCGGCACCTGGCTTTGCCTTTGCGGAGCGATCTGCAACACCCCCCCCCACCAAGCTTTGCAGCCCTGGAGGCGAGGGGAGGGGGGGCGAGAAGGGGAAGCGCTCAGACACGCAGGAGGCGGCCGTGTTCGGGGCAGGGCGCGGCCAGCCGGTCCTCAGAGCCGCCTTTCCTGCCTGCGACCTGCCTGGGAGAATCCCGAGGCCGCCGCTTCCGCGTGGCCGGAGCTGGTGCAAGGGAACCCGTGGCCGGGATCGAGGTCCCTGGCCGGTGGGGCCCCCGCTCCCTCCAGGCCTCTGTCGGAGGCTGCGGATCAACCCAGCGCCGACGGATTTGTGATGGGTTCCCTTCCGGGCACCGGAGACCGCCCGCCGGGAAGCCCGGCTGGGCCGTTTGTGCAGGTGAGCTGCGCAGCTCCGTTGCCCTCCCGCGGGCGGGCGAAGCTTCACGCACCAGGAAGCAGAGGCGACGGACTGCCCGCCCTGGGCGGGAGGAGCCGCTGCAGCCGCAGGCCGGAGGGTCCCTCTCGGGGGGGCTGAGAGAGGAGGGGGAGGAGCCTCCCGCGTCCGGTAAGGGGTAGAAAAGCGGGCGGCTTCGGCCCGGGCGCTAGGCAGCCGCCTCCTGGCTCGGAAGTTCCTCCGCTGGAACCAGACGGGGGAGCCCTTCTCCTCCCCGGGAGTGGCGTCCAGCTGGGCGGGGCCAGGACGGGTGGGGGGATGCGGAAGACCCCCGTTGCTTCCAGTACAGTCCCTCCTTCTTTAAGGTGTCTTCCTCCGGCTTCTGGGTCCGGCCGGCAGCCTGACATGACGCAGGGTGTGCCCCCCTCCCATTCGGATAGTGCGGAGTGGGGTGCGAGGCAGAAGAGTCCGCCTGCTGCTTGCCAAGAGCGACCCTCTGGCTTTCTTCCCTCTGCAGCTGATGGCCAGAGATGGAACTGAAACCTGCCCTGGCAACCAGGGGGCTGCAGGGATCCAGGTGAGGGGGGCACCAGGACCAGGCTTCCCCTCCCCCCTCCCCCCTGCTGCCTCCTGCAGATAGCCCAAGGGGTCTGGGACAGGGTGGAAGAAATAGGAGTCCCACCCCATCAAAAAGGGTCCGCAAGAGAAACCAGTTGGATTCAAAAGCAGATTTTGTGAACTGTGGCGGCTGCATAGAATGGCTGGAGGGACTGAAATTGGGGTGGGGTGGAGGGAGGGAAAGCGCTCACAGGTCCTCTCCAGCAACCCCTCCCCCAGTCTAGGCCACTCCCCTTGTCTCTTCCAGGGAATCCTCTGCCCACACAGCTCCCCCCCCCCCCCCCCCGTACCCCAGCCCTTTCCCTCTTGCCAGCCAGGCCAAATTGTAGCTCAGGCGTGGGTGCCCCTCTTTGCCACTCAGCCGCCTCCTTTCCTGCTGCCTCAGGTGCCCCCATGCAGCCTGGAAGATGATGAGGTTTTCCTGGGCACCGAGGCGAGGCCCAGTGCCGCCCAAGCGGGCCCCTTCCGCCACTGCAGCGTGGAGGAGCTTTACGAACTGCTGGAGACGCTGGGCAGGTGAGGCCTGCGGGCTAGGAGGGAGCTGCTCTGCCTCTTCCTCCTCCTCCTCCTCCTCCTCCTCCCTGCAGGGCTGTGAAGAAGGCAAGGAGGTGGAGGGGTTCCTGTAATCCACCAAGGCTGTTGGGGTCTTCTGGGCCTCATCACCCGCCTTGGCTGCCCCTGCCAGTGCCCCCGAGGACAGGAGAGACCCCTCTGTGAAGCGCCTGACTTCTACCCCCCTGCCCTTCCTGCCACCTCCCCCCTGCAGCGGACACTTCGGGGTGGTCCGGCGTTGCCAGGAACGGAGCACCGGCGTCTTCTACGCGGCCAAATCCATCAAGGTGCGGAAGCGCAAGGGCAGCTGGCTGGGGCTGGACCGGGAGCAGGTGGAGCGCGAGGTCTGCATCCTGCAGCAGCTGCAGCACCCCAACATTATGCATCTTTACGACGTCTTTGCCAACCAGGCCGAGATGGTGCTGATCCTGGAGCTGTGAGTGCCCAGCAGGGAAGCGGCTCCTCCTCCCAAAGGGCCCTTTTGGGGGGGTTTAAGGGGCCCTTGGGGGGCTCCAGGAGTCGCTCACCCCTTGCCTCTCTGCAGCATCCTGGGAGGTGAACTCTTTGACTTCATTGCGGAGAAAGAGCTGCTCTCCGAGGACGAAGCCATAGAGTTCCTGCAGCAGATCCTGCTGGGCTTGGCCTACATGCACGCCCTCCGGGTCGCTCACTTTGACCTCAAGGTACGGCCAGGGAGCTTCTGGGGTGCCCCATGCCAGAGACCGGATGGGAGGCAGAAGCTCCCATTGGTCTCCCTTCTCTCCTGCAGCCGGAGAACATCATGTTGCTTGCGAAGGACGCCCCAAACCCCAAGATCAAGATCATCGATTTTGGGCTGGCCCAGAAGCTGGAGGAAGGGGTGGCCTACAAAAGTCTCTGTGGGACCCCCCAGTACATCGGTAGGACTCTGGTCCCACAGAAACAGGGAGGCTGAGGAATCGCCTGGGCCTCCCCAAGTCCCACTTCTGTCTCAGCCAAGCCCTGGCTGGGAGAAGGAAGGGACGGTTTCGCTCTGGGGAAAGCAGGGGCTGCCATATCGGCTGTGGGGGAAACAGACTTTTGGGCCCTGAGGAGGTCTTGGGGAGCCCAATTTGGTCTCCTACTTTCTCCCCTCCATTTTTTTCTCCCCAGCTCCTGAAGTGATCAACTACGAGGTCCTGAGCACAGCCACAGACATGTGGTAAGAGGCAGCCATGGGGGAGCGAGGGGGGGGGGCTCCTGCAGACCTTGGATAAGCCCTGTGGGGGAAGGAGGGTCAGGAAGTGGTTGCAGCTGCAGCTGCGCGGAGGAAAACCCCATTCCTGTCAGGGAGGGGCCTCTTTGTTCCACCCCTCCCTGTGTATACCTTGAGAAGGTCTCTGGGGACAGAAATGGCCTCTAGCCGAGAAGAGGCCCCCCCGGGCCTTCAGATCTCCCTTTCCTTACTCCTAGGAGCATTGGGGTGATCACCTACATCTTGTAAGTACCTGAAAGTTTTTTTTCCCGGGGAGGGAAGTGCTGGGGGCCCCCACTCAGCAGACCCCGAAGGGGATGGAGTTGACTTTGGGGGCAGGCAGATTTCAGCCACGGTCTCCGAGGGAATTTGGCCAGCTTTGAAAAAGGGAAATGGAAACAATCGGGAAACTCAGACCCCCCAAACAGCCCCCCTTCCCTACCCCCCTTTTGGACTGACCTCTTGAGGGCTCTTGGTGGGCTCCTTCTGCCTGGGGCAGGGGGAGGGTGGATCTCTGGTGGCTCTGATGCCCCCCATCCTCCTCCCCCCCCCCAGGCTGAGCGGGATGTCCCCATTCCAGGGGGAGACGGATGAGGAGACCCTCTCCAACGTGGTCTCTGGGAATTATGAGTTCGAGGCCAAGTACTTCAGCCAAACCTCGGAGATGGCCAAGGATTTCATCCAGAAACTCCTGCTGAAGGAGCCCAGGTAACGCCCGGCCCAGGGCTGCGGCTCTCTCCCCAGGCCCTGCAAAAGGTGGGCGATGCCCTTCCTGGGCAGGAACAGCAGCCAGAGGGGGGAGAACGTCCCTCCTGGAGCAGAAAGTAAGGACCAGGATAATAAAAGGGAGGAGTAGCACATGTTGGCAGGATGGCTGCTCTCACAACTGGGGTTTCTCCTGGCTCCCTTCCGCCCCCAAGGAGGAAAATGGATTTTGGTCTGTGTCTTAGGGACCGAATGACAGCCACTGAGTGTCTCCTTCATCCCTGGATCAAGGTAAGCCTCCCTCCCTCCCTCCCTCCCTCATTTCCTCCCTCCCTCCCTCCTTCCCTTCCATTTTTTCTCCTTCTGTCCCTCCAGCCCCTCACCCGGAAGCAGGCCATGAACCGGAGCCGTTCCTCCATCAACATGAAAAACTTCCGTAAATTCAACGCTCGCCGGAAGTGGAAGGTGAGCCCCCCTCCCCCCAGCTCAGCAGCAAAGGAGCCACTTGGCACCCCCCCCAATGCTGGGCAGCCGGCCTCATGGGCCGCCTGTCCCAGCCTCAGCCCCTCTCCTCCCTCTGCAGCTGTCCTTCCACATGGTCTCGGCCTGCAACCGTCTCTGCCGCCTGCGGCTCCTGTGCCAGCAGCAGAAGCCGGACAAGGAAGCCATGGCCCTGGTGGGTGCAGGGGAGGAGCCCTTTCGCTGCCTTGGGGTGGGGTGGGGTGGGGGCAGGAGGGCTGCCTGCCCCCCTGACCTTCTCACCTTCCTGGCTCTGGGCTGCAGCGGGACTGTGAGAGCGACCAGGAAGACCAGCCCTGCAGCCCAGGAGTCTTGCTCCGCAGGCGTCGAAGCATCTGCTCCTGAGTTCAGCCAGCCTCCGTCCTTCTGCCCATGCTCAGAGGCCAGGGCGACCATGTGGGAGGAAAGACCCTCCCCCGAAGGAGGCAGCGCTTGGCTCTTCTGAGTGGCCAGAAATGGGAAGCTGCTCAGCGCAGTGGGGGGGGTCCTTCCCTCTCCCATCAGCTGCTCTGGGGGGGCAGCTTCAGTGGGGTCCTGGAGGGGAACGGAGACGGGGGTCCTGGGGGTCTCTGCTCTCCTTGACTCTGGGGTTTTGGGGAAAGGCCCTTTTCATGCAGTGGGGAGGGCCCCTTGCTGCTCCCCCCACCCCACCAAACCCCCAGACTCCCCCTGCTTTGTTTGGAGAACCGTCCTCAAGCATCTGACCAAGAGTAGCCAGGAGCAACGGCCTGGCCGACTGTAACTTTTAAAATATATATATATATATATACACGTATTTGTCAAAAGGGGAAAAGCCCCACGGGAACAAAGTGTTGCGTGTTGTTCTTTTGTGTTCCACGGGTGTGCATTCTAATGGCAAAGGGGTCACAGCAATGAGGTGGTCGCTGCAAGGACAGGCAGTGGTCAAGAGGCTAAGCTGGCCAGGAGCCAGGAAGTCCCCCCCCCAAAGGTCTCTTCCTCCTCCTCTTCCTCCTCCTCCCACACAATTCCAGCTGGCTGCAGGGGCCAGGGATGGCCACCAGGGGGCAGCTCACTCCCAGTGTTGAGAGCTCTGGCGCCAACTTCCCTCTCTGGGGGAAAGTGCCCACCGCCTTCACCAGTTCACCCACCGGGCGGTGGGTCTGGGCTTCCACTGGCCAGGCAAAGAAAACAGGCAGGACTCTGGGCCTGCTGAAGGGTGAGAGGAAAAGCCCTGAATTAAAGGGCACCAGGCCCCTCGCCCAATGTCCTCTTAGCTTCCTCTGGGTCATCAAGCGCCCTGCAGGGGGGAGATTCCTCCCAGCCCCCCCCCCCGTCTCTGCCCCCCTGGGCCTCTTTGTACCTCAAGGTGCCTCCCCGCTGAGCTGAAAGGCCTTGGGGGCTTTGCCTCTCTCACGAAGGGGGAGGGGGTCACCTTGCTGCTTCCTTTCCCAGGGCTCCTCAACCATTGCCCCCCTCCAAATCCCACCCTGAATGGGAGTAGGGGAAGCGCCTGGGCCTGTGGCTCCCCCCTGCTTATTGACCAAACACGAAGAGCAGTGCTTGTGGGTCCCAGCCCATCTCGCTGGAGTTGTCAGGCTAAATATTTTGAAGGGAACAGGTGAAAACAGCCCTTGGAACGCATCCAGTCCCTGGCAGAAGGCCAGGCAGGGCGGGGGGGGCGTGCACGAGGGAGGAAGAAGGCCCGGCCCCACCCAGCCACCTGCCACACCTAGGGCTCTCGGCTAGCCATGCCTCCATTTTCCCAGCCCTTTCGCTGCGGTGTGAACATGCCGGAGGATGTTGGTGGTCGGGGACAAGGGCCTCCTGCCTCCCTGCTTCAGACCGGCGGCCCCACAGGCAGCAGGGTGCCCCCCTGGCACCAAACGATAGTCCGGGGCTGCTGCCAGCCAAGAAGCCAGCCTGGCCCCCCCTTGTCCGAAGCACTGCGGGCTGCCCTGCCACTCGCTTTCCTGCCAGCGCCAGGCCGTTTATGGACCATGGAGAAGAAGGAGAGACGGCGAGACTCTGGTGGCCACCTGTGGCCCATCCGGGGGGGTCTGCTCTTCCTCTGCCTGCTGGGGCTTGGCCCTGCACCAGCCTCTCCAGAAAGTAAGTCCCTCCTGGGTTGAGTGAGGTCAGCCTCCGGCCAGGCACAAAGGCACAGGGCTTTGCTGTCCACCCCCTTCCCACCTGGAGTGCCGAGGGCACAGGTGGAGCCGGGCTGGGTCAGCCTAGGGGGCATCAACTGGTGGCTCCATCCACTGGATACCAGAGTTTGAGATGGCATATCTCAAGCCAAAACTAGCCAGGGTGGCTATGAAACCGGCGTTCAAAATTTATCCTCTTGTGTGAGCTTGGCTCGTGGCTCCAGTCAGAGGGAAGCCCTTAAAATGTGCTTGTTTGTCTGTCTGTGTGGACGAAAAGGGCTGGTTGGAGAAATTGGCCTCAGGACAGAAGTGGGGATTGTAATAAAGGGAGAAAAAGCAGCCAGGGCTCCCCCCACCCGCCCAGGTTTGGCTTTGGCAAGTAGCGGGAGGAACCCACCTTGCAAACCTAGTTTTGAAGTGGCTCTTTCTAGAAAATTATTCCCTGAGACGGCTGAGGGTCAGCGCTTGATAAGGCCAGAGGAGAGAGCTGGATTAACCCATTGTCTTCAGTTGGCATGGGGGGGGGGGGCAGAGGGTCAAACTGCAAATGAAGAGCACTTCTGTTTTCCTCTCAAGTTGGCACGGGGCTCAGGGCAAAGTGTTTGTGCTGGACGTTCAGCGGCCTCTCCGCTCAGAGGCGGCAGTCGAAGGTTGTTTCTGCAGAGAAAAATCCACCAAGGGAGAAGACATTTGTCCTGGGGGAAGCGGCACAAAGGGCGTTTGGAGCAGCAGCCAGAAATCTCATTTCTGCTACAGGGGGTCTTCAGCGTGAAAGAAGGCAGAGCCCCCAACCCAGGAGCCCTGGCCCACCGGCAGCCTCGCCTCTCTTGCAAGGGGCTCAAGGGTGCAGGGGCGGGTTGTGGGGGGAGCAACACTCCGGTCTCTGGTCCCAAGTCCATCCCAGACACACACACACACATACACACACACTTCCTGTTCTTCATCCTCTTGCGGGATTTATAGGCACAAAGACACTTTTGGGTGTTGTCAAACAAGCAGAACCAAACAGCAGCTCTCAGGACACCACTTTAGCCAGACTGGCTGGGGGAAGGTCCTTCCCTGCCCCCCCCCTCCCCAAGAGAGGAGAGAAAGCAGGAGCATCTCTAGGGACCCACTCACACCTCCCTCCCCATTAAACTGTATGGAGGCTCCTAGCTGGAACCAGGATGGGGGGGGGGTTCTAAAACTGGCAGGGGTGCCTTTCAGCAAAGTCAATGGGCATCTAACGAGGCATTTCATCAATTAACAAGCCATTAATTAGCAGCATCTGCTAATTCAGAGGCTTCCTGCCAGTTTCTGCAGTTTTTAAAAGGAAAGGCTGTTGTTTTTTAAAGCAGGGAATGGAGCGAAGCATTGGAGGGGTGTCCCTCCTCCCTGCCCCAAAGAGAAAGTGGGGGGGGGGCAGAAGCAAAGGACCATAGAAGAGGACACCCCTCCGCCAAGACCAGCCACAAGACCGAAAGGGCCAAGGGGAAAGTTGGGCCAAATTGAGCTCCGGTTCTCCTCCACCTCTCGGTTTCCACCCTATGGCAGATATTTATCTGGATTCTTCTGGATATTTTCCATCAAGGAAGCAAAGCTATCGATGCTCCCTCCCCCTCAGGCCCAGAGGAGAGAGGCCCTGGGGGTCAAAGACCAGGCCCAGCCCCATCCATCCAAGACTTCACACGAGTTTGGGTCACTGAGACTTTGGTTGGGGTTGTTTTATAGGCGGTGAGGATCCGCTGGCTGGGTCCCTGGCTGGGGTCCTGCAGTGGCTCCACCTCCTTCCAGGGCTGAGGACAGGCTGGTCCCCTGTGCCGGCCTTCCTCTCTCAGCCCCATGGAGGAAGGTCGGAGGGCAACTTCACCAAGGCTGGCTGTGATTTCCTGCCTGCCATTTCTTCTCTTTGACAAGAGGAGGGATGCCCAAGGCGATGGGATGAGGGCTGGACAATGCCAGGAATTGGGCTGCTGTGATGGCAACCCCACCACCTGTGGGGTCCTCCCCCCCCTCTTCAGAGCCTCCACAGCAAACACAAGGCTGGGAACAGAGAAATGGCACCTGTTTAAACAGCAGCTGAACCCAGCCCTCCCCTCTCTGCAGGAGGCGCTTCCCAGGGAGGGGAGGGGGCACGGAGCCCGCAGGCAGAAGTGGGGGAGAGTGGGGGGGATGTTGCTTGGGCACCAGCTCCTTTCTGGTTGAGCTGGTATCCCTCTCTTGTGCTCGGAGTCCTCTGGGCCTGGACTTGGCCAGCAAGTGTGAGGGCTACTTGATAAAGCAGAAATGGGTGAGGAAGGGATCTGGAGGAGGGGCTCTTAATACAGTGGGCCCTCTAAGATGTCTAAAGCCCCCCTCACCCTCCCCGGCTGGAATACAGCTGCTGTGCCAGTTGTGCCTCCAGATGGTGCCAAGCTAAGAAGATGCTACCTTGGCACTGCAGCAGCAGGCATGGACAGAGGGACCTTGGGGCTCCTGTGCAAATGCCAGATTCGGGGGAGGGACTCAGCACAAGGAAGGTCCAGATGGCAGCCCTGCTCACCGGGCACTTTGCCAGCCGTTGCTGGGACAGGTCAAGGACAAGAGGCCCCTCGTGAGCAGTGAGGCAGTTGGCACAGACCAGAGTGGGCTGCAAGGGAGCACCTACAGGGACACACCAGCCACTCTCCCTGGAGGGACGGAGCCCCTTTTGGCCCATTTCATTGCGCCTCATCCTAAGCCACACGGGGCCGTCCCTGAGCCAATCTCTGGCCTGCACTTTTGCCCAAGAAAGGTTGGGCACACAGAGCAACTGACGAGAGGGAGCGGGGAGAAAGGAGGAAAAGGTTCGCAGGGTGGCTGGAGAGGTCATGGATGGTGGGTCCCCTAACTTTCCACTTGGCCCCACAGTCTGCGAGAGCATGGACATCCGCGTGGATCCCACGCAGCTGCGCCGCCTGGAGAACTGCTCGGTCATCGAGGGCAGCCTGCAGATCCTGCTGATGTTCACGGCCAGCGGCGAGGACTTCCGCTCGCTGGCCTTCCCGCGCCTGGTGCTCATCACCGAATACCTGCTGCTCTTCCGCGTCTATGGGCTGGAGAGCCTCCGCGACCTCTTCCCCAGCCTGGCCGTCATCCGTGGGGGCAGCCTCTTCTTCAGCTACGCCCTGGTCATCTTCGAGATGCCTCACCTGCGTGAAATCGGCCTGCGCAGCCTGACCAATGTGCTCAACGGCTCGGTCAGGATCGAGCGCAACCAGGAGCTCTGCCACATCTCCACCATCGACTGGGCACTGCTGCAGCCGTCGCTCGCACTCGAGCAGAACATCATCTTGCACAACAAGCCGGCCGAGGAGTGCGCCGACGTCTGCCCGGGCATCCTGGGTGGGGAGGAGCCCTGCGTGCAGACCCCCGCCGGCTTGGCTGGGCCCTTGGAGTACCGCTGCTGGACGTCCAGCAACTGCCAGAAAGGTGCGTCCCCCCATTGGGGGCTGCTGGGTGAAAGGACCAGGGCAGCCATGAGTCGTGGGAAGGTGCCACGCGCTTATACACATGCACAGTGGGCAGGCAAAGGGGCCACTGAGTTGCTTCAATGTCTCCTCCAAAAGATGAAGCTGGAAAGTGGGAGGGGGCGCACACTCCCCACTCCCGACCCGCCAGGTGCGAGCCCGCCGCGCAAAAGGGTGAGGTGCGCAGCCCCATCCTGCTCATCGAAAGCGGCTGCGCCTCTCGGATTCACCTCCTCCCACTCATTGCGGGTCCCCCCCCGCCTTTCCATCTCTCTCTCTCTCTCTCTCTCTCTCTCTGTGTGTGTGTGTGTGTGTGTGTGTGTGTGTGTTGTGAAACCCTCGTAAAGGGCTGCGAGTCTCCCCGGAGCCCGTTTGCTGTAAACAGCAGGGCTGCTAATGCAAACAGACTGCCGCGTCTCCTGCTTGGGGGGGGGAGTTGGCCGCTTGCCCGCCTGGGCGCATGGGGTGGGGGGGCCGAGGAGGCCACGAGTTTGTCTTTGGAAGGCTGGCCAATTCCTTGCGGCTGAGAGGGCAGAATTGCCAGACAAAATGCATGTAACGTTTGGCAGAAGCAGCCGACAGTGTCCTCCTCGCTGGTGGCATCAGCCCCGGTGGGCACTGCAGGACATTGCATCTGTAGGGCAGACCCCAAGAAGAGCCCCCCAAAGAAGCAGAAAACCAACAACCCCCCTAAAAGGACAGGGACACCCAGTTGCCAAGGTCAAAGGAGCCTTTTTACAGAGGTCAGTTCTGGCTTTCGACCTTTCTTGGCTGCTGGAATGTTTTGCTAGAGACTCACAAATCTTGGGGTTTCCCATCTCTCCTTGTTTCTGGTTTGGGGTTCAGTCAATCTCCGTTATAGATCCATTGGATTAATGGCCGCTTCCTTCTGCCAAGAGCCGAGTGTCGAGGGGGCCACATAAGAGGGGCCCAGTATCTCAAGGCCCCGATGCCTCCTTCCTCCAGCTGGGACCCCAAACCCTCCAGATTGGCTACTGAATCTCTGGATTCTTAGCCTCCAGACCTGAGCAATGTAGGAATAAGATTAGTTGTTTGGCAACCAGGGAACATTGGCTGCCTTCTTGTTGCCTAAACAGCCCTAAACAGCCGGTCTTAAAACCTGAAAGTTACCAAATGAATGAGGGAGATGGGCGAGAAGAGCAGAGCTCGGTTACACCAAATAAAAAAAATGGTGTTTTATAAACAGAAAAGGATATACATTTTGACACAAATCTTTGCAGGTAAGAGACCAACAACAGACGCCGATTTCAAGGTTTGGATGAGGCTGAACATTGTTACTCAGTTCATGGATGACCCCCAGTCCTAAAGGTGGGATGTAAATCTGTGGGTTTGGGATGAGAAGGAGCGTTCCAAAATCTTGAAAGGGCCACTGAGGTCCAAAGTATTTTTCCCTTTCTCTGGAGACATTTTGTGAAGAACCTTTCAGAGGCAATTGGAAATCAGCAGAGCAGCAGCAGCAGCCAGGGGTTTTCTTGGGGGGGAGGGGAAGGGGTGGAAACATGAGTCCCCATCAAATCCTTGCCAAAGCCCCTTACCCCCCTCTCTCCCACCCCCCCAGTGTGTCCGTGCAAAATTGGAGGCGCTGCTTGTACAAGCAAGGATGAATGCTGCCACCCGGAGTGCCTGGGAGGCTGCAGCCGTCCCGGGGACCCCCAGGCCTGCGTGGCCTGCCGCCACTTCTACTTCAATGGCCGCTGCCTCAGCTCCTGCCCAGACCTCACCTACGAGTACGAGCAGTGGCGCTGCGTGACGGCGGAGCACTGCGGCAGCCTGCGCAAGGTCTCTGAAAACCTCCGGGACTCCTCCCGGTTTGTCATCCACCAGAGGCAGTGCCTGGCCGAATGTCCCCCAGGCTACCAGAAGAATGAGAGCAGGTGAGGAGCGGTCCTGGTGCCAGTCCCCCCCACTTGGCTCTTCTGCCAGCGGCGGCTGCTTAAATGTTTGTAGAGGCCGAATTTGAGGTTCGATGCGGGAAGCCTCTTCCTTCATTAGCACAAGTGTGAGCACTTAATAACTGCTGGCAGAGTGGCTGCAATCCTTAAAAACCCATTAAGCTAATTCCTCCCTCATCACCATCATCCTGAAAGTGGCTTCACTTCCGCACACAGCAGCAACCATGGGTCCCTTTTGCTTCAAAGGGCTCCTCAAGTCTCAGACGTTCCCCATTCATCCGATGGATGAGGGGAGATGAGCAGAGAGTTGTGTTGCTCACCCACCCTGGCTACCATTTGGGGGCTGCCGGTTAGGGGTGGAGGGATGGGAAGGCCTGTGGCTCCCTGCGGTGCGTCCTGAACGAGGACACGCCAAGCCGCGCATCGCTTGGAAAGAGGGCGGACTTTGCACCATGGGAGCATAAGGGAGGGTGTTCCTCAGCCCCTCTTCCTCCCCTCCCCTCCCTCTTTCAGCCTTGTCTGCCATGAGTGCCAGGGGCTGTGCCCCAAGGAGTGCAAAGTGGGCACCAAAACCATTGACTCCATCCAGGCAGCCCGGGACCTGGCTGGCTGCACCCTCATTGAAGGGAACCTGATTGTCAACATCCGCCGGGGCGGTGAGTGGCTTCCCTTCGCTTCCCCCTGTGCCCTGTGGGGAGGCCTCAATCCCCACCAGGGAATTCCCTCCCACCCCCACCCGTGTGTGGCTCTGTCCTGCTCAGCCGTGCAGCGGCTGATGGCTGCCCATCTCCTCCTCTTCCACCTGGGCAGAAAACCTGGCCTCCACATTGCAAAGCAGCCTCGGCCTGATCGAGACCATCACGGGGTTCCTGAAGGTCCGGCACTCCTTCGCTCTCGTCTCCCTGGGTTTCTTCAGGAACCTCAAACTGATCCGGGGCGACTCCATGGTGGACGGGTGAGCAAGAGCCAGAACAGGAGCCTTAGGAGCTGTTGCTGCTTGGGCCTTGCCTGGCGGGAGGACAGCTTGCTGGCCTTCGGTGCTCCATGGAGGGCCAGCCAGGAGGGCCAGGCTTGGCTGGGGAGCCTGGAGGGGCCTGATCCTGCAAGCTGGGCCCTGATCCGCCCTGGGCTCTGCCCTCAGGAACTACACCCTCTACGTGCTGGACAACCAGAACCTGCAGCAGCTGTGGGACTGGAGCCAGCACCGCCTCTCCATCCCAGTGGGGAAGATGTATTTTGCCTTTAACCCCAAGCTGTGCCTCTCGGAGATCTTTCGGACGGAGGAGGTCACGGGGACCAAGGGCAGGCAGAACAAGGCCGAGATCAACCCCAGGACCAACGGGGATCAGGCCTCCTGTGAGTTGCGGGGTGGGGAAGGAGAGAAGAAGTTTGCACCCCTGGCCTTCCATTTAACCTCTCCATCCGCAAATAAAGCCTGCTTTTCGGCAGCCCATCAACTCACTAATTTCTTGCAGCAAAACCAATATTTTTAAATCCATTTTCTGGCAGGAAGATTCCCCAAACCTCCCTGCCGCTTCTTTCCATGGTCCCTTCACTCACTGTGTAGATAAAAGCCTCACTTTGCTCTTTCCAAACTCCCTCTTGCCCCGCAGCCCCTTTCTCACACACACACACACACGCACACACACACACACTGTCTTCTTATCGAGGGCCCCCTTTGAATGCCTCCTTCCCCTCTCAGGCAAGACCCAAACTCTCCGCTTTGTGTCCAACGCCACCGAGTCGGACCGTATTGTGCTCAAGTGGGAACGCTATCAGTCCCCGGAGTCCCCGGACCTCCTCAGCTTCATCGTCTACTACAAGGAGTCGTATGTGCCGGGGAGGGTTTCCCCCAGGGGTGGGGGATGAGGGCAGGGGTCTCCACCCCCACCCCCACAGAGGATGCTCTGGGCGGGGCTCCCTGGCCACCCCTGAGCCTGGCACCTCCCACAGGCCCGTCCAGGATGTAAGTGAGTATGTGGGGCAGGATACCTGCGGGGCCAACAGCTGGAACCTGGTGGACGTGGAGCTGCCCCTCAGCCACGACCAGGAGCCGGGCGTCACTTTGCAGAACCTGAAGCCATGGACGCAGTACGCCATTGCTGTACGGGCCATCAGCCTCACCACCGCCGAGGAGAGGCGCAACTTTGGGGCCCAGAGCGAGGTGGTCTACATCCGCACCCTGCCTGCAGGTGAGGGGCCAGGATCACCCCCCTCTGGGCCAGCATGATGGGCAAGAGAGTCCCCTCCTCCAACTCTCCACCCAACCAGCAGCCACCTTCTCTGACAGTGGGAAAGATGAGCGTGTCTCTCAGTACCGTTCGGTAAAAGCCAGTAGCAGCAATGCAGGTGGCCCTCGACTTATGGCCACAACTGAACTCTGTTGCTAAGGGAGACAAGGTTTGCCCAACTTCACGGCTTTTTTCCACAGTTGTTAAGTGAATCCCTGCCATTCTTAAGTGAGTCACACGGTTGTTAAATAAATCTGGCTTCCCCGTTGACTTTACTTATCAGAAGGACACAAAAGGGGACCCTGTGATCCCCCAGGGACGCTGTGCCCATCATAAGTATGAGCCAATGGCCAAGGGTCCTAAGGCCGAGCAATGGCCAGGGCCCTTGCAACTCTGAATGGTCAGTGGGGAGGACTGCCCAGGCATGCAGAGGAGGCTGGGCAGGGCAGAGGGGCCAAGGCCTCTGCCTCCCATGCCACCTTCTCCTGCTCTCCCAACTGCAGTGCCAACCGTGCCTAGGGATGTCATCTCCATGTCCAACTCTTCCTCACACCTGATCGTCCGGTGGAAGCCGCCCTCCCAGCCCAACGGCAACCTCAGCTACTACCTGGTGCTGTGGCAGCAGTTGGCTGAGGACTCGGAACTCTTTGCCAACGACTATTGCCACAAAGGTGAGGACCGCCCCTCCCTCCGCCCCCCCTCCGCCCCCCTGGCCTCCTGCTCATGGCCTGCTGGTCTCTGCACATCTGCCCAGGGCTCCGCCTGCCCACGAGCAGCGCAGACACCCGCTTCGACACCAGCGAGGAGCGCGAGGACCCTGAAGACCAGCAGTGCTGCCCGTGCCACAGCCCTGTGGGGCAGAGCCAGCCCAGTGCGGAAACCGTGTCTTTCCAGAAGAAGTTTGATAACTTCCTCCACAATTCCATCATCCTACCCAGGTGGGTCACCCTGGAGGGCAGAGGCCCTGCTTGAGGGGAGGGCTAAGAAGAGGGCCAGGAACCGCCTGGCCCATTCTGCCTCCCTCTTTCTCCAGACCCCCCTGGAAAGTCACCTCCATCGACAAGATTTCTTCTTACCGGTGAGCCCATTTTTGCCTTCACGGAAGGGAGTTTGCTTCGCTGGGCCTCCCTGGGGTTTGCTCTGGGGTGAAGCAGCTGGGCTGCCCCCTCACCCTTCCCTGGCTGTGACAGGACCCCCAAGAGGCGCAGAGACACCTTTGCCATGACCATGGGGAGCCAGGCCTATGCCAACGCCTCCTGGCCTGCCCCCGGGAGCCCTGGCGATGCAACCGTGGCCCACGAGGCTGAGCTGGACTCGAAGATGCAGAAGGACTTCCGCCTCTTTGAGGACAAGGTCGTTCGGGACCGGACAGTCATCGGCAACCTGCGCCACTTCACCGAGTACCGGATCGACATCCACGCCTGCAACCATGCAGCCCAGACGGTGGGGTGCAGCGCCGCAGCCTTCGTCTTTGCTCGGACAATGCCAGAAGGTGAGCCAAAATGGGCTACCCTTTCCTTGCTGAAAGCTGCCAATCAGTCCACTTGCTGAGTAAAATCCTCCCTGAGCTAATCCAGGAAATTAGAATCCACCTCTGGTCAATCCAGATTCTCTTAGTTGCCCCCCTTCCTTTGACGGGGGAGGCTCGGTCACTAGTCCGAGGAGGCCTCTCCCTCTTCCTAGTTTTGCCCAACGGCCTTTGCCTCCTCCTGGCCAGCTCAAGCCGACAACATCCCCGGGAACCTGACCTGGGAGCCAGCCAGCAAGAACAGCGTCCTCCTCCGCTGGCAGGAGCCCAAGAACCCCAACGGCCTCATTCTCAAGTACGAGATCAAGTACAGCCGGGAGAGCGAGGTGAGGAGGGGATTTCCAGGGGGGGGGCAGGCAGGCAGAGGTCCTGGGCGGCTTCTTGGCATCACCCCCCCACCAGCCGCTCTCCCAGCCACCTTCATCTCGGCTTCCCCGCAGAAAGTCATCTCGGTGCTCTGCGTGTCCCGTCACCGCTACGCCAGCTACAGCGGCTACCACCTCGCCCTCCTCCAGCCGGGCAATTACTCCGCCAGGGTCCGGGCCACCTCCCTGGCAGGAAATGGCTCCTGGACCAGCCTGATGACCTTCTACATCCTCGGGGGAGGTGGGTGTCTGAGCCATCGGGCTTTTCTCTAGGCGCTTTTCCTCCTGGGAGAGGGGGTGCTGATCGAGGGGCAGGGGAGGCCTTGTGCCCGGGTCTTGTGAGTGCAGCAGGCCCCCCCAGTGTTGGCAGGGGGTCTTAGTTCACCAACCCCTGGAGCCAAAAGATGCTGCGATGTTCATTCCTCCTTGCGTTTGCTTCCTTCTGCCTCTTCACTTGTGAGAACTGGGCAGCCTGCTTGGTGGGCTCCAAGTCCCAGAATTCCCTGGCCAGATGGGCCATCGCTGAGAAAGCTGGGAATTGAAGTCCAGACATCTGGAAACTGGCCCACCAGCAAACAGGACAAACGGGAGCAGTTAAGGAGGCAGGTAGCCAGGTTCTGTCGTTTCAGCCACGAGTGAAATTAACTACACTTGGAAAACATAAATAATAGATGGGTAGATGATAGAGATAGATAGATAGCGGGAGGGAGGGAGAGAGTTTATAAGAATATAAACAAAAGAAAGGTAATTTTAGGATTAAATTCTGTAGTCCTTTTACTTTAGGAAATAATTGCCAGCCATTTATAATGTAATAGAACTTGGTAAAAATGGTTTAAGCTCAAATAATTGTTCCGAAGCTTTTAAGTATCCCCTCAAAAGAAAATCCCTGGGGAAGGAGGGGAAGTTTCCCCTTAAGTTTATTTCCCCGACTTTTGCAACAGACGAAGAGTTATTACCTCTCCCTTGAAACTCGCTTAGCCAGCAGCTGGGAGCGTGTTGCCAAACAGAGGGAAAAATAACAAGCGTGCAAAAGGTTTATTTGGCCTAGTGAAGGGGAACAGAAGGAAATATTGCCTAAACAGGTGATTAGATGGCGGGGGTGGGGGGGGGGAGAGGAGGACTGGGGGGGGGGGTGTCTCCAAGCAATCTCCTCTCAGCGGAAAAATCAAATGTTCTCCATGGTTTGTGTTCATTGGTTTGGTCAGTCGGGGGGCAATAATTTCTCTCCTTTGGCAAACCCCCTTTCCAAGCAGAGGAAGAGGAATCTGGAAACTTCTACCTGTTCCTGACACTCACCCCGGTGGTTCTGGTGCTCGGCATCACCTGCCTGGCCGTCTTCGTTTTCTTGTACAATAGGAAGAGGTACGGCTTCCCTCCTCAGCTTCCCTTGCCTGAGTTTAGGGGCTCACCGTTAAATGGCCGGGCTGGGTTAAAAACAGGGGCGGTTTTCTTTGTGGCCGAGCCTGAGAGCCACATTGCCATCCCGAAAGGGGGTGGGATGACAAGTGCAAAAGCAGGGTTGGACCCCCCCCTTTTGAAATGTGCCGCCTGGGGGCAGCCGTGCCGGTGGGCGGCTTCTTCCTCTGCTGAGCGAGGTCTGCCTCGTCCAAATGGCTCAAGCGATGCAAGAGCACCTGAAAAAATGCCAGCCGCCTCCCCTCCCTGAGCCCTGAACTTTGCCCCCTGATCTTCGCTGTGCAGGAGGACCGAAGGGTACCCCAGCGGCACGCTCTATGCCTCGGTCAACCCCGAATACTTCAGTGCCTCCAACAGTGAGTGAAGAGGCAGGGAGGGGCGGAAGGCTGGGGGCTCTTGGGGGACACCTCCGGGGGTCTTTGGCAAGTGTCCCTGCCTCCCCCCCTCCTCAGTGTACGTCCCCGACAAGTGGGAGGTTCCCCGGGAGCGGATCACCATCCTGCGAGAGCTGGGCCAGGGATCCTTTGGGATGGTCTACGAGGGGATTGCCAAGGATCTGGAGCAGGAGGGCGAGGAGACCCGGGTGGCGCTGAAGACCGTCAACGAGCTGGCCTCCCTGCGGGAGTGCATCGAGTTCCTGAATGAGGCCTCCGTCATGAAGGCCTTTCGCTGCCACCACGTGGTAAGGGGCAGGCGCCCAGAGCAAGGGGGGGGGGGCTCTTTCCTGCCAGGAAGAAGAGCGAGGAGGCCCCCCCGAAGTGTTGGGGGT
Source organism: Hydrophis major (assembly GCA_033807585.1). Classification (NCBI taxonomy): domain Eukaryota; kingdom Metazoa; phylum Chordata; class Lepidosauria; order Squamata; family Elapidae; genus Hydrophis; species Hydrophis major. The sequence continues at coordinate 106,528,384 of CM066333.1, read as the reverse complement.
GAAAGAAACGCAGCTGAGCTCTCATTCAGCCGCCCGTTTTCTGCCCATGCCAGCACGGGGGTGGGGGGTGGGGGAAAACGCCTTCCAAGGAAGGCAAAGGCCTGTTCAACTCCTCCTGGACTCTGGACCTCTGGAGCGTTGTGCAAAGGGGCCACATGGTGGTTGCTTTCCTTCCCAGGAAGCAGCTCCAGCTTCCCAGACCAGGCATTTCCTGGTGACTCCCCTACCTTGGCCTCAGCAGGTCTGAGCCCAACAGCTTTTCCAGGGCCCAGATGGGTCCGGCCTGGGACTGGACAGGGTCAGGCTTGGTAGGGCCCCCGAACCGCTCTCAATATGCCGGATGCTCTCCTTTGTCTTCGGGGCCTCCAGGTCCGCCTCCTCGGAGTGGTGTCCCAAGGCCAGCCGGCTGTGGTCATCATGGAGCTGATGACCAGGGGAGATTTGAAAAGCTACCTGCGCTCCCTCCGTCCGGAAGCCGAGGTGGGTCCACCCCCCCACCCCGTACGGCTCAGGTTGCAGGCAGGGGGACCTTGGCTGGATCCCCATGGAGACTCTGGAGCAAAGCGAAAAACTCCCAAGGACTTCAAAGCAGTTCCAAGCAATGGGGAGGGAAGGAAACCTGGTCTCCACGGCCAGCCACACTTCCTTGTGGAGCCTGGTGACTTTCCCACAACCACGAACTTGCGTTTGTTATGCTCTGGACGCTCCCCGAGGCCCAATCATCCCTGCACCATTTCAGTTCTCTGTTCTGACCCCCTTGGGGCCTCTCCTTCCAGAATAACCCGGGTTTGCCTCCCCCGTCACTGAAGGCCATGATCCAAATGGCCGGAGAGATTGCCGATGGCATGGCCTACCTCAATGCCAAGAAGTTTGTCCACCGGGACCTTGCGGCTCGCAACTGCATGGTGTCCGAGGACTTCACCGTGAAGATTGGAGGTGGGGCTGAGGCGGGGCAGATGAGGGGAGGGTGAGGGGCTCCCCACGGCAGCCTGGGGTGGCTCAGACATTACTTGGAGAAGCTTTGACCTGTGCCAGCCTCTCCTCTCCCACTCTGCCTCTCAAGCTCTGCTGGTGTTTGGCCCTCCTCTCAATGGTGTCTTCCTTCCCAAAGACTTTGGGATGACCAGGGACATCTACGAGACGGACTATTACCGCAAAGGGGGGAAAGGGCTGCTGCCAGTCCGTTGGATGTCCCCCCAAGCCCTGAAGGATGGCATCTTCAACACTCAGTCGGACATCTGGTGAGCCCCTGGGAGCAGAAGCAGCCGGATAGGGTGGCTTAAGGTCAGCCCAGCTTTACCCCAGGGGGCATGAGTGCTGCCAGGACAGTCTGTAGCCCAAAGGGGAGAGGGCACCCTTGGAAGGAAACCCCCAGCAGGGCTAGCAGTGCAAAGCTCCTGCAGCCAGAGCAGAGGAACCAGCTGGGCGAGGGTGCCCCTTCTCAGCCCCCCGTCTTTCAGGTCCTTTGGCGTGGTGCTGTGGGAGATCGCCACCCTGGCAGAGCAGCCCTACCAGGGCATGTCCAACGAGCAGGTGCTCCATTTTGTGATGGACAACGGGGTCTTGGAGAGGCCCGAGAGCTGTCCCGACAAGCTGTGAGTGACTCTCAGAAGGGTGGCTGTGGGTGGGCTTGTGGCCTTCAAGGCTGCGGATCCCTGGCTGGAGAGAGGCGGGAAGGCAGAAAGCCAGCCCTGCATCCCCCCACCCCGTTCCTCTCCTGCCTACTCCGGCTTCCTCCTTCTCCCTGCCAGGCACCGCCTGATGACCTGGTGCTGGCAGCAGAACCCTCGACTGCGCCCGTCGTTTGTCCAGATTCTGGAGAGCATCCAAGAGGACATGCGTGCCAGCTTCCATGCTCACGCCTTCTTCTGCAGCCTGGAGAACAAGCGCAGCAGCTCTGCGGGGGCTCTGGACCTTGAGACAGACAAGCTGCTGGAGGAGGAGGAGGAGGAGCCGAAGCCGGTGGCCCCAGACCCTCTCTGGCCCAGGCCAGCCCAATGACTGCTGCCCGCCCAGCAGGAAGCCACGCCTCTGAGTCCGTCGGTCGGGGGTGGGGGGCTGTGTCCTATGCTGCTGGCCCAGAAGCACCCCTCCAATGCTAGGGGGACGGGGAGACTGTCAAGACGAACTGCTTTATGGCTCTTTTTTGGAAGGACAAAGCCAGGCCGGGATGGGCAGAGGCTGATTGGCACCTGGGCATGAAACCCATCAGCCTGGATGTGGGCAATGAACCTTAGGGTGGTGGCGGGTTGGGGGTTGTTTCCGGAAGCAAGGCAGAGAAGGAAGTTTTTATTAAACTGTTGAAGGGACCCCAAAGAGCAGAAGCCCCCTTGGTGTCTCCCCTCCCCCAGGCGCTCTCTTTGGCCAGCACAGGGACAGGGGGCCCTCCTGGCTGCCCCCAAGAGAAGGGGAGCCATGGGAGGAAGCCAGCCAAGCCCTGCGTCCCCTTTACGGCATGCAAATGGTAGGACATCCGAGAGGCCGGTGGACTCCAACGCAGCCTTTCTCCTTTGCCTGAAGGGAGCTGCGGGTCTCTCAGTCTCTCACTGGGGAGGGTCGTCTTCCTGCGATGCCCCCACCCTGTTGCTCGTAGCTTTTCCTGCTTCCTTGGGCAAGGGGGGGAGGGAGGGAGAGAGGTCCAGAGTCCAGGCTTGCTCCCCTCTCTTGGCAGCCCCCCAACCCCAAAGTCTGGCCAGGCTTGTCCGCTAGCTCTCTTCACGGAGGATCTCTACCCGCCACCTTTCCATAGTTAATCTTGGCCCAAATGCACCAGCCATCCTGGCTCTCCGTCCTCCCCAGCTGGAGGGTGCAGGAGAGGCAGCGGTGAGCAGGCGGAAGCCTTATCGGGCTTGTCTTCGGAGGGGGGGCGAGGGCGGGTAGTGCCGTACGGGGGGCACATCGTAGTGGCTAGGGATGTGGCTGTTTTTGGGAGAGTCGTAGTGGTTGGGGGGCACGGCTGGAGTCCTCTGCGAGGCGCCTGCTGCTGCAGCTAAGAGGGGGAGAAAAGAGGATGGGGAGGAGGGGAGATGGAGCTACCAACCAGCCCCCCTTCCACCTTCAGGCACTTCCCGCCATGAAAAGCCCCTCATTGCCTCTGAAAGGCCCGAGAAAGATCTTCCCCATCAAACCCCCCCCCCCCGCATCCCTTGTGGGCTTCCCCTTCCGTCTCATCCACCCAGGTTTCTTGAAGATGGGCAGTTTTATTACGATGATCCTGACTACCTTAAGCTGATTCCCATTTGCCTCCCTTGCATTATAATTTTAGGGTGTTGGGGTCACTGAGTGCGTTTATGTTTTGGAAAGAAAGACCAGGCCCAGAAAGGCAATAAACGAAACTCAGCCCTCCAGACGGAGGCCTCGCTTCTTGGTGTGAAAAGCCGCTCGGGCAGCCAGGACTGGCAGCAAAGTGAGGGGGGCCACCCAGCCTTTACCCCCACTCACCTAAGCCATCCTCTTCCTTGATCTCAGAGCTGCAGGAGGGCTCCTCGAAGAGGCTGATCTCCCGCTGGGAGGACGGGGGGCACTTCATCTCCATGTAGCTGCCCTCCGGCACCTTCCCTGCAGGGCCCGGACAGTCCTTGATGGTGGCGTAGGGGTTCTCGCTGCTGAGGGAGCTGTCGCTGTGGCCCCAGGGACCCTCCTTGGTGTGCACTAGGAAGGAAAGAAGGCAGAGGGCAGCCGTGGCACTTGCTGTGCCCGGCAAGCCCCCAACTTCTTGGGGGGGGAATGGGGGCAATGCTGGGGGACGTCCTGGCTTGTTTTGGTGGACCAATTGGCGACCTCGCATTCTTCAACAAAGCAGGACCATCATCGCCTGCAGCCAGTGGCCCTACCTGGACCCCCCCAGCAGCCGTTCCCTGCCCAGGGGTCTCCCGCAAGTCCTGGAAAGCCCCCTTTCTTGACCTGTTACCTTGGCAGCGATATTTTCCGAGGCCATCCGTGTAGCTGCAGCTCCGGTCAAGGTAGCCTCCCCCTGCAGAAGGGGCAGTTGGCTCAATTAAGTGGGGCTTAAGGGGGTGGGCAGGAGCTGAGCTGCTCCAAAGAACCCTGTTTTTGCGGGATCTTTCCCCATTTTCTCCAGTCTTCATGAGGCCTCCGGGGACTCTCTCTGGAGGGAGGTGTTTCCGCCTGCCAGGTGCTCAGAGCCCGCAGGAGCTCAGCTGCCACATGGCCAGGGCTTCTGGGCTGCAGAAGGGCAGCGATTCAGGCCAAGGATTACAGGGGGGGGAAGTGGGGGGCTTAAGAGGGCAAGCCAGCGTGGCTCTTTCCTCTCCCTGCCCCAACCTGCCCCCCTTCAAGGCAGGCACTGACCGTGGGCCGGGCTCCCCCGGCGGTGCTTCCAGTCGCTGGGCAGAGTGGCGTTGCAATCGGCCCCGTGCAGTCCTGACCAGTCTCGCTCCAGACTCTGCCAGTTGGAGAGAACATGGCTTGTAAGGGTTGGGAGAGGGGAAGCTTCTGAATCAGGAAGAGCAGCCCCATTGCGAGGGGGGCGGAAAAGGGGGCCACCAGTTCCAAGAAAATAAGGACATCCGGTTAGAAACAGAGGAACCTCAGCCTGCAATCCTTAGAGAGACCGTGCAGATTACAGGGCAAGAAAGCAGCCGCTCTGGATGCCAATCCCTGCCCCCCCCGCCTCTTTATGTCCAGGGAGGGACCCCCCTTATCAAGGGGAGAGAAGGGTCACCTGGGGGGGCTGAAGGAGGGGAGCCTCACCTTTCCAGGCTGGTTGGAGCTGCTTGGGGAGCAGGGCGAGAGGGTGTGGTAACTGGGGTTTGAATAATAATGGGTGTAATTCGGGGGCACATCTGGAAAGACAAGAGCCATTGGCTTGAATTCGCATTCTTGGAAAGGCCCTGTGGTTCGCACATGTGTCCACTCGGGCACAGAGGTTGGCACACTGTGGTTGCCTCTCCTCTTTCAATTTGGTCCCCCCCCCACCGTGCCCAGCCCCAGCTCACCAGGTACGACATACTCCGAACTGTCCGTCCTCCCTGTGGTGTAGGCCACGGAGACGTGTCGCTTCTCCTTCTCCTTCTGACACCGTCGGTAGCAGAAGAAAAGCACCAGCACAGCTGCCAGCAAAGCGGTCAGGATGATGATGCCAATCACGGCCCCCAAGGACAGGTTGGCGGTTGGCAAAGCGGGCACCATGGTGAGGGGGTGATCGGGGTAGCCTGTGAATCATTCAATTGAGGAACACAGCAATTTGGACCCAGATTCAGAAACCAGGGGGTCAGCCCCGCCTGTCCAGAGACCATCCTGCCACATCTGTGCCCTCTGGATCAGGTGTCTCCAAACTTGGTAACTGTAAGACTTGTGGCCTAACTCCCAGAATTCCCCAGCCAGCACCAGCTGAAGCCCAGAAGTCCTAAAGTTGCCAGGTTTGGAGAGCCCTGATCTGGATGGTCAAAGCTCCCCCTGGCACACCTTTCTCTTTGAGGATGGAGCGTCCCTGTCAATCTCACTTCCAGGAAAGGACGGGAGAGGAGGAAGGAAGGAAGGAAGGAAGGAAGGAAGGAAGGAAGGAAGGAAGGAAGGAAGGAAGGAAAGGAAGGAAGGAAGGAAGAAAGGAAGCGAAGGAAGGAAGGAAGGAAGGAAGGAAGGAAGGAAGGAAGGAAGGAAGCGAAGGAAGGAAGGAAGGAAGGAAGGAAGCGAAGGAAGGAAGGAAGGAAGGAAGGAAGGAAGGAAGGAAGGAAGGAAGGAAGGAAGGAAGCGAAGGAAGGAAGGAAGGAAGGAAGCGAAGGAAGGAAGGAAGGAAGGAAGGAAGGAAGGAAGCGAAGGAAGGAAGGAAGGAAGGAAGGAAGGAAGGAAGGAAGCGAAGGAAGGAAGGAAGGAAGGAAGGAAGGAAGGAAGGAAGCGAAGGAAGGAAGGAAGGAAGGAAGCGAAGGAAGGAAGGAAGGAAGGAAGGAAGGAAGGAAGGAAGGAAGGAAGGAAGGAAGCGAAGGAAGGAAGGAAGGAAGGAAGGAAGGAAGCGAAGGAAGGAAGGAAGGAAGGAAGCGAAGGAAGGAAGGAAGGAAGGAAGGAAGGAAGGAAGGAAGGAAGGAAGGAACCCCAATGCCTGGTTATTTTCCCTTTGTTCCTTCCTGTGCCTCAGAGCCCTAGAGAGGATTCTGCAGAAGGCGGCACAGGACGTCACACTTACTGGTCTCACAGTGGGCACCAGTGTAGCCTGAGGGGCACAAGCAGGACCCTGTGCCTGGGTCACAGAGGGCCCCATGCTGGCACTGGCACCGGGAGGTGCAGTTGTTGCCGAAGAAGCCGGAAGTGCAGCCTGCAAAACATTGGACGCGTTGCCTCCATGGATTGCGCCAACCCAGAAAATGGCATTCAGGGGGTCAGGTGGGGACACCCCCACAGGAGGCCTGAATGGCCCAGCACTGGCCCAGGGGCCCAGTGGGAGGCAACCCCATTCCAGGACCCCAGAGGAGGGGCATCGTTGGGTTTCTTGATCTTGGCTTGGCGCCCATCGGACTCACGTTTTGCACAATCGCTGCCCGTCCAGCCAGGCGGACAGTCGCAGGAGCCATCCACAGGGTGGCAGATGGAGTGATTGGCACACTTGCAGGGCATGGAGCACTTCTTGCCATAACGGCCCGATTGGCAGGCTGCATTTGGGGCAGGGGGTGGCGAGAAGGGGAAGGGGATTGAAGTCAGTCTGAGGGCAGGGATGGGACTGATGTCCATTTCTTGCCCTTCACAGCCAAGACTGGCCCTTTAGAGTGGTTTTGGCAGCGGGGTGGGTAGTGCAATTGGCAAGCAGGCGGATTCTTCCCTCCCTGCCTGTCCTCCCAACCCACCAGCTAAAACGGAGACCTGGGACCTCTAGAGGGGGAGGGGGATTCTGCTGCCCCAGCGAAGCTCACTTACGCCGTTGGCAGTTGGGCCCCCGGAAGCCTGGGGCGCACTCACAGATGCCATCCTTGGGGGAACAGCTGGCCCCGTTCTTGCAGGAGCACATCTGGAGGCACTGCTCCCCCCACAGGCCCTCTGCACACAGCTGGCTGCAACGGGGCCCTAGGGAGAAGGGGAGGGTCCCAGGCCAGTTGCCTCCATGGCCCACATCAGGGGCGCTGCAGGGGCTTAGGACCCGAACCCACCTGGGCCAGCTCTGCCTGCCCATCCTGGGATGGAAGCCCCCCAGGTCGGCCCCAGCCCAGCCCCTGTCCCCCTCCTGACCTTTCCACCCAGGCAGGCAGTGGCATCGTCCAGAGACGGGGTCACAACCAGCTGCATTTTCACAGGAACACTTCCAACCGCATCCCAGGCCGTAGAACCAGCCCTGGGCAGGAACAAAAGAGCAACGGTTGGCCGGCTGCCCCCCCGCCCTTACTACTGGTGAGCTGATTGGTATCGGTGGTCTGGGGTCTCCTGCTTGGGCAGACGGGGCTTGGAGTAAAAGACTCCCAGGGCCTCTTCTGCTCCGACTCCCCCCCTCGAGACCTGGTCACAGCCACCCACCAGGACTCCTTGCCTGAGAATGCTGCCCTTGGGGGCAACCCGGGTCCTAGGCCCAAGACCCAGATGGGCTGGCATCCAAGGTCTTTGCCCTCTTACCGGGCATGGCTGCGTGCACTGGCTGCCTCGCCACCCAGCCATGCAGGTGCATCCTCCATCAATGGGCTCACAGGTGGCTCCGTTGGCACAGAGGCAGGTTTGGTTGCAACCGGCCCCCCAGGTGCCTGCCGAGCAGGGGGCAGAACAGTCCACTCCCTGCCAGCCTGAAGGGGAGAGAAGAGGCAGAGGGGGAGAGGGTCACAGGAGGGGGATCTCATGGGCAGCCACTGGTGTGAGGGGTCGGGGTTCTCTCACACAAGCCGTTGGAACTCACAAAGGAAGCTATCACCCATCCCTGCCTTTTATCTCCTCCCCAGAATGAGGGCCCACCTTGCCAGATAGACCACCTGGGGACACAGCTACGGGAGCTATTTCAACCGTCTTGTAAAGCTCCAGTAACAGAATCTGGCAAATCTGAAAGTACAAAATTCTCCCGAGAAGCCAGGGAGGGTCCCTTCTCTTTCTCTGCTCAGGTTGCAGCTGCGGGCTCAGCTCCCCTTTATCGGTCTGCTTCCTGGGCAGCACCGCTTTGCCCGCCTCCCAAGGTCTCCTCCGTTCCAGAGACCTCCTACCTTCCTTGCAGAAGCAGGTCCCGTCCACAGGAGAACAGCCCAAGGCGTTTTGGCAGCTGCACCCCTGAGAGCAGTTCACCCCAAAAGTGTCATCGGGGCAGGGGCTGGAGCAGTGCTTGTCCTGCCCAAGGTAAAAGCAGTCAGGCAACCCCGCTGAGCCCCGGAGAGGGCCCCCCTCCAGCCTCTAACAGGTACTCACTGCATAGCCAGGTGGGCAGCTGCAGCACCCTGTCTCGCCATCACAAGTGCCCCCATTCAGGCACAGGCAGGGGTCCTGGCACCTGAGGCCGTGGGATCCATGGGGACACGTCTCGTTGCAGTACAGGCCGGCCCACCCTGCCTTGCAGGCGCATTCTCCAGAGATGGGGTGACAGCTGTGGGGACAAGCCAAGGAACAATGCCGCCCAGTGAGCTTATCCCGAGGAGCCGGATTTCCCTGCAGGGACCACTCCCATCTATCCCATCCAGCAGGGAAGGGAAGGTGCCTCAAGGAAACCAGGGGGCCCCTGGACTGACCTCTGGGTGTGCTGAGGATCACAGAGACAAGAAAACTGGCAGCTGAGGCCGTACAGCCCAGGAAGACATTTCCGCTCCTCGCAGTGGCTGCCATAGAACCCGGCTTCACACAAGCAGCCCCCGCTGATGTGAAAACAGTGGCCCCCGTTGGTGCAGTCACAGGTTTCATGGCAGTCCTGGCCATATTTGCCAATGGGACACTTCTCACGGCATCTTGGGGAGAAGCAGGAGAGTGGAGAACGGAAAACAGCTGCAACATCTGCCCATGTGGGTCAACTGCACTGTTGCTCTAGAATGCCAGTCCCAGAGCATGTGTCCACACCAACAGCGGTGGGTGGGAGGGGACTTCTGCCACAGGCCCACCACCAGCCCCCCTCTTGACTTGGATCAGGCCAAACCCAAGGAACCAAGAGTGACCCTTTGGAGTAGTTCTTTACGGTTGTTCGCTTACAGACAGAAACTGGCCAGACTAAAGCAATTATCCGCATCGCTATAGAGATGCTCTGAATTGCTAGGGAGGGTTCACCTTCGCCCTCTTCCTGCCTACCAGAGATTCCAAGCTCTGCCCTCTCTTTGCCCTCTGGGAAGCCGCTCCTCCCTCCTCGACCCTGGTCTACATTCCACCCCAGAACTGCAGGGAATTCTCTCCAAGGCAGGCTTGGTTGGGTGTGGCTTCCAACAGCGTTGCACCACCTTTAAGGAAGCCACCAGGGCTCCCCCTCAGCTCCTCCACATCCTCCTCCGACTTGGCCACTTCCATCTTCCCAGGAGCGCCTGCCTCCCTCTGCCTTCCCAATTCTTTGCAATTCCTGGACAGCAGCTGCAGTCTTTCCTTCCTCTTACCGTTTAGGGGGAAACACGGATTGGCCTGCTAACCACAGCCACCCTAATTGGCCAGGGGCTTCCTGCATGAAGGCTGGCCAGGTTTACAAAGGGCCGCTGCTACTTTGAGCAGAGACGGGATGACTGGCCTTGGCAGACGGGTGTGACCCTCCCGGGGAAGAGAGCCCAGTCAATGACAACTGCAGCTGGGCAGAAACCGCCACGGGTGGCCACAGGGGATCATGCCAGGCATTGGGTGGTGGGTGCAGCTGAAGACAGGGGGTCATTTTGGGGGGAGGAGAATCCTCCCCTTGGGCGAGCCTTGCAGGCTGCGGAGTTGATCTCCAAAACAGATGCGCAACACACGTCCAGTAAATGAGGGACCTTCATCCCTGTGGAAAACAGTTTCCTTCTCAAGCTGCGGCTATTGTTAGTTAGGAAGTTTTTGGTTGAATGTGCCTTTTTTGTGCTGAAATTGTGCGTCCTGCACAAAGGAGCACAAGTATTCTGATTTTAGAAGACTATCTTAGCTCTGTTGTTAGTGTGAAATGTCCCAGGTGTCTCCCACATCTTAGGGTCTACTTCCTGATGCTCTTTGTGAACGTTCTTTGAACTTGTTCCAGCTGGTATGGATCCAAGGCAGCCCAGATGCAGCCCTTGAGAAGGGGGTCCCTTCCTTACAGAAAATCGGAAATGCGATGCCTGCCATCTTCAGCAGGCTGGATGGCCTGTGAAGACCACCATGAGGACTGACAAGGCCCCGCAAAGACCCCCGCACTGTGGAGGGGTTACTCACTCCTCTCCCAGGTAGCCTGGCGCACAGCGGCACTGGCCCGAATCCGGATCGCACTGGCCTCCATTGTGGCATCGGCACTCTTCCTGACAGCTGGAACCAAAATGCCCAATGGGGCACCGGGTGGAGCAGATGTCACCCTGTGGGGAGAGAGCAGTCAGAACCTGCCTGGTGGGAGATTCAACCAACGATATGTGCCCAAATGGCAGGGAGGTTTTGTCACATGGAACTGTGGGCTCAAAACAGCCCTTCCTCCATTCCGTGTCTCTGTTCCCATAAATAGGAAGGTAGAGTCTATCCCAAAGAATTGGGGGGGGGGCTTCTGGTTCAGAGCTGAGAGATCAGGGATCCACCTCCCTGTCTCTGCTCACCCAACCACCTACCGTCCATCCAGGAGGGCAGGCACATTTGCTGGAGGAGGGGGAATGGCAGACACCCCCATTCTGGCAGGGGCAGAAGGCTGGGCACTGGAATCCATGGGTGCTGTTGGGGCAGAGGATCTCGCAGCTGGAAGAGAGAGGGAGCGGATGGGCTTAAGGCCACCGTTGGGACCAAGCTCGTTGTGATCCACTTCAGGAGGAAATGAGCTCTTAGAGATCCATTCTGTGTCCATTAGGGATAGTAAGAGCAGCCCCTCCTAGGCCTCCCTCCCCCCCAAGGTTCCACACACACAGCTGGGCAAGACTTCAGTTTGTCTAAATGGGATCCCGAAAGGATGCTACAGCCTCTCGAGTCCTCTCTAGGGGAGACTACTTCAGGGAGGGCCGTCGGTCGCTTTCCTGCAATTTCTGGTGCTGAAACCCTCGGCAGCGGTGTTGCTCCGATGCCCCCACATCTCTGGCGCCACCAGCCCCTCGCTTGCCCCCCCCCCAAATGCCCCAGCTCAGCCTTTCTGCCCTGTCTTCCCCGTCACTCACTGTGGCCCTGCATAGCCGGGAGTGCAGAGACAGGCGCCATTCACGAGGCTGCAGCTCGCTCCGTTCTGGCAATGGCAATCCAGCTGGCACCTTTGGCCATAGGTCCCTGTGGCACAGGGCTCTTGGCACTCCTGCCCGTGGTAGCCAGGGGGGCAAGTGCAGGCCCCGGTCAGGGGGTCACAGCTGCCTCCGTTCAAGCACGTGCAGGGGCTTTGGCAGTTGGGCCCCCAGGATCGGTCGCTGCACTCTGGAGAGGGGAAAAAGAGGCCATGCAATCCAGCAGGTCTCCCGGGGCCTCGATCCAACCTGCTTCCAGGACCACTGGCTGCCATCCTGGGAAGGGCAGGTGGCTCGTGTCCCCTCGCCCTGAGTCTGTCTCAGTCAGGTGCCTGGATGAGCAAGTCTGGACAAGGGCCTGGCCAGTGTCTGTCCAACGGCTGCTCTTATGGGCCAGCCCCCCCACAGCCCCCAGGCCTTTCTTTCTGAGCTCTGGGCCCTGAGGCCTGGCTCGAAGGAGGGGACTCACCACTGGAGCAGTCTGAGCCCCTCCAGCCTTGCTCGCACTGGCATCGCTCTGGAGCCACACACCGGCCATGCACGCACTCCTGGGCACACCGAGCTGCAGCCACGGGGAGAAAGAGAGCCTCATCTGCAGAACTGTTTCCCCCAGGACTGTAGGGGCCACATCCCCCCTGAGCTCAACCCCAGGGACGAGAAATCCAGGCCGTTTGCACAACAGAAATTCAGGAGCAGCTTTCCAGGTCTTTTGACATTTCCCAGTGGTCTCCCATCCCATCCCTTTCCAGCCTGGTCCTGCGTGGCTTCCTGTGTGTGCAGACCCTCCCGTTGCACAGTGGCTCCATGGAGGGGAATCACCGTGAGGAGATGGGCTTACGGACACAGGCGTCGCTGCTCTCGTAGAACCCCTCACAACAGTGATGGCGCCTCCGGTAGTCCACTCTGACGCCTTGCCGGTAGGCCGTCTTATACAGGACTCTGGAAGTGCCAAGAGTAAAAGCTGCTGGAGAGACCGCGACTCCGGCCATGGGGGGAGGGGGGACTTCAGGTGGGAGAGGGTCCGTGCTCACCTGTATTGAGGGCAGGTCTTTGCCCGTAACCACGCTGGGCTTTTGCAGGGCTCCTTGCACTCCTGGACAAAGGGCTGCACGAAGGACTCCTTGGAGACGGTGGTGAAACTGGGGGGGTGGGGGGGACAACGGCAGCTTGAATTGGGGTTTGCGCTTCGGCCATTGCTCACCCACCACTCAAATGCAGGGGGTCGACATGCCCAGGACAAGGAGAGAAATGGGGAAAGGGGCACATTCCCCAAAAACATTTTTGGAGAAATGGCCTCTTCCTAAAAAAAAAGGGGGGGAGGGGACACGCTGGGTCCCCCCCATTTTGCATTCTGGCCCCTGCCTTGCAAGGGGTCTCACCTTTCCCAGAAGCTGCAGACGTTGGGGTCATTGGAGCTGAGCAACAGGGCCCGATCCAGCTGCAGCCACAGCACCAGCAGGGAGTAACGGTAAGCCATCATCCTAAGTGACCAGAAGGGGTTTATGGCGACTGTAGAGGCCTTTGAAGTGACTTCACACCACCTGCCTCCCTCCTGGCCTCTCTCCTGCGTGACGTCCACACACACAGGAATGGCTGCGCAGAAAGAGGAAAGGCGCAGAGCCAGGGCTTTCTCGGGGGAGGGGGGGGCTGACATCCAGGCTGCACCAACATGGGGACCCCCAAACGGTCCTGTCCTTGGAACCGTCTCCCCACGGAACAGGACAGCTGCCTCCAAGGACAGAGGGAGAAAGCCCCACAGCCCACAAGAGGCCTGGTGTTGGCAAGTAGCTATCCAAGGAGCCTGGAGGAGCAGAGAAGGGGGGATTAGGGGGAGGGGAGGGGGATGTGGTTCCCTGTGAGGACTGGATGAAACCTTCATGCAGGCACCGTGGGAGACAATTGGGTTTCGCTTCTCCTGTGTTTTCGCCCTTCCTTCAGCTCCTTCGGTCCCAGCTTAGAGCGAAGGAGAAGGTCTCAGTTTGAAACAAAAGCTGGAAGCTTTTTTTTGTTTTTTTCCACAAATCTAATCCTGCAACTGTGGAATCTTTTCCCTAAGCCCAGGCCTGACCGCTGACCCCAGCCACTTTCTCACGGCTGCAGACGGCCGGCAGTTTTCCACAAAGGAAAACTTTACTCGCTTGGATGGCGCCAAACACGCTCCTGTTACCAAACATCAGTTCCCACCGCTGGCAGTGAAGGCGTTAAGCCTCCTCCCCTCTCTGGACATGATCCCCCCCTTTGTTCTCCCCCAGCCTTCTTTGGCAAAAGGGCAGAGCAGCCTCCATCCACTCGGTCCAATTCCCTTCTTCCCCTTTGCTGAGGCAGCAAAGTTTTGCAACCCTTTCCTGGCTGTTCCTGGGCCCCTCCTACTGCCGTGGGCTGGGTCTCCCAGGAGCCCCTGGAGACGAGGGGAAAACATGGGTTGGGGAGGGGAGGCTGGGCCTGGGCCTTCTTCTTCTGCACCCCTCCCACAATTTGCACCAGAATGTCTGAAGACCCATCCCTGTCCAATGACCTGGCTGGGGGGTGGGGTGTCAAGGAAATGCACCCGGACGCAGAGCACAACCATAGGCGGGGGCTGAAGGACCCCCTGGCACCCGAAACCCAGCAAAAGCCAAATCCTGCCACCCGTGGAGACTCACCAGCTGCCCAACCGTGTCCCTCCTTTGCCAAGACAAGCTGAGGGGGCCCAGTTTGCTCGGCCTGCCCGTGTGTTCTGTCCAGAGACCACCCGTGTCTCCAGGAACATGCAGAGGAGGAGGAGGAGGAGGAGGAGGAGGAGGAGGAGAGCCTCCCCCCCCCCCATTGCTTGCAAAGCTGGAAGCAGCCGAGTTCCCTGGGGAGGGGCGAGCTGCTTGGACAGCAACCCAAGACAGGCCGGGCCGTTTGGAGTCTTCTCCAAGTCTTGGGGAGCCGGTGGGGGCTGTGCACGCAGCCCACGCACCTCTTTGCAAGCAGGGCCTGCGGGGGCCGCCCCCTCCCCCCTCTCCAGATCCAGCCCATCTGAAGTCTCTCAACCAAGAAGAAATCCCGTTCTTCCAACTTTCCTAGCAAGGGTGTCAGAACTGGAGCTACGCGGAGCAAAGGCCCACCGCTCGCTCCCTTCTGCGTTTCCAGGGCCCAAGCAGGTGGGGCTCCCCTGGCCCCCCTGCCAGTCCCTAGATGGGGCTCATCTGGCCAGAGAGGGAGGCACTGCTCCTCTGCCTGGCTGCAAACAGGAAGTGACCCTGTGGCTCTGCAGGCGGAGGAGCGTGTGGGAAACAGAGCTGCTCTCGGGACGTCCCGCCAGGGCCTCTGCAGCCTGTGTGGGGCAGGCAGAAAGGAGGACAGCCATGCCGCCTCACCTCAAGAAGAAGGCAGCCCCGGGCGATGCTGGCTGACTGCAACAGGCAGAGCAGGATGGGACTTGGCTTGCAATGGATGGGGGACCACCAGGTGATCTTAGGGCTGCAGGCTAGAGTAGGAGGCTGAAAAACAGGAAGACCCAGCTGCTGCCGAGGGAAGTAAAGGCTTCCGATGACCAGAACCACAACAGTGTGTGTGTAGAGTTGCTTTGCCTGCCACCTGTGTGTAACTTCACGGAGATGTTTGTGCAAATGTCCCAGATCACCGTGGCTCTGCGTCTCCATTTCTGCAGGCAGGAAGAATAAGCGGGTCCCATAACACCCCACAAACCAAGGAAGACCTGGGTGGGCGGAACGTTAATGGCTGGGATTTCGGAAGAGAGACATGGGAGTATCAATCTGCAGCTGGAAGACTTGGCTGTGAGGCCTGTGCTGAGCCCCTGCAGGGCTTGTGGGGAGGGGGCTGCGGGGGGTGTGTGGGAGGGAACAAGGAGAGGCCGGAGCAAAGCTGGTTTGAGTTAAAGCTGCTGCCCGGAGCATCCCTGCGTGGGAAGCAGGGGAGCCAGAACGGGCTGGATTGCAGATTTCTCGGCAGGCAGACGAGGGGAGGTCTTGGGGGCTGCAAGAGCCCACCCCAGGCTCCCCTCCTCCTTGCCGCAGCATGGAGGGGAGGGGCTGCTGTTTGGCCAGAGGGGGTGAGCTTGTAAGCCCTGATTTCTCTGGAGGCTCAAGTGCTTCGGAAACAAGGCGCAAGGGGACCCCAAACAGGCCCAGGGAAGAGGAGGGGGCTCTCCAAGGCTTTCCCGGGCCTCCTCACCCCCCTCCCCCCCACAGCTGCCTTGGTGCCTGGGCTGGTCCCCAGGACTTCACCGCAGGAAAAGGCCAGAGCAGGAGAGGAAACAGGCAAGAGACAGGCAGGAAAAGGGGGTTTGCCAAGCACACGCAGGGCAGGCGTGGTGGCAGGCATGACATCTCAGGTGTCTCAGTGCACAGCCTGGAAGGGGCTCCCCAGAGGATCACCAGATGAGCCCCCATCCCCAGATGGTAACAGAAAATGGCTGTGCCACAGATGTAAAAATCCCTCCCTTCTCCCCAAACGTCGCAGCGGTGCCAGCCCCTGTTCTGAAGGCGGGGGGGGGGGGAGTGCCCTGCTTGCTCCTCCCTCCCGACCTCCCCTCTTTCCTGCCCCACAGATAGAAAGCTCCTGTTTACACCCCCAAAGCATCGTCGGACTCCCGTCCTGCTTCCTGTTTATCAGAAAGGAGCAAGCAGGGATGTCAGCCAAAGGTGGCCGGGCGAGGCTTGGGAGGCACGCCGGACCTCTGCTCTCCAAGGGCCACTCTGGGCTCTGCTGCCCCCGTCATGCTTGCAAGGGGGAGAGGCCCAGGAACGGGCTGGGAAAGGGAGCAGATCGAGAAGGGGCCAGGCTGGTAATAATAATAATAATAATAATAATAATAATAATAATAATAATAATAATAATAATAATAATAATAATAATAATATTCTGCTGCTACTTCACAATCTAGTCAAGTTCCCCTAACCCAGTTTAACTTTCCTTCTTGGCCAAAATAACCTGCCCCCCCTTCCCTCCCACTCTTTGCAGCCCCCCAAGCGATCCACGGAGGAAGCAGGTCCCTCCTGCAAGGCTGATTTCTGCTTGATCTCCAGAGGGACCCGGGGGAGCTTCCCACCCCACCCCCGGCGAGCTAGAGCTGCGGTTTCCTAAGAGCCCTGCTGGCCAGAGATAAGCCATCCTGATGACCTCGCTGGGCATTTTTAGATGGCCCGTCAAACTAACCCTTCTGTACCACCACCACCACGAAGCTTCATCTAGGAAGTGGCTGCGTTTTCAAGGGATGAGTCATGGATGCTGGAGGGAGTTGAACCCAGGGTTTCCTCCACCCCACCCAGCCCAGCTGGGGACGAAGCTATTCGCTAGGACTGAAGGCAAAGCCTTAGAGGATTCCGGGGTGGGTTGGGGGGCTGAGGAAGAGGGGGTGGCTTGAGGGCGCAGCTCCAGAGGGACCAAAGCTCTCATCAGCCCTGTGTCCCCTTTGGGCACATGGAGGCCTCTTCACACGTACAACAAACATTGCCATCCACTCTGGCTTCAAACAAGCAGCCCTGAGCAGAGACAAGGGAGGCTTTGAGTGGGATACCTCAGATTAAAAGAGCACTGAGGTCTTTGGAGACAAGCACAACGTCACTGAAGGGAAGGGACATTGTTCCACCTAACATGCCCAAAGTTCCAGCTCTGTCAGCTTTGGGGAGGACAGTCTCCTGGGGTGGGGTGGGCAAGGCAAGGTTAGTCTAGCTAGATGCCCCCCCTTCCAAGCCAGCCAAGGGGAAGCCCTGCACTCTGCTCTGGTTGGCACCTGAGCAATGTGCCCGGACATCATTGTCTCCAGGTTCAGCCTCCCCCAAAGCTTACCTCCTTGAGCTTCTGTGGGGGCTGCTCGTCCTCTCTGCTCCTCCTCCAGGAGCCGCTCTGGTCCCAGCCTCAGAGGAGGGCCCTCCAGGGCCTGCCTCCCTCGGCTGAGTTGGGTGTCCGAGCGCAGGAGAAGTGTGAACATGGGATTGGAGGGGAGGGGGGACAGCGAGGCAGGAAGGGGCCGGGTTCGGCTGGCGCCTTCAGGAAGCTTTGACGAGGAAGCTGAATGGAAAGAAACAGCAACAAAAAAAAAAAAAAGTAATTTTTTTTGGCAAGAAAGCCAAAATGTTTGGAACATGCGGACTCTCTCGTGAGAAGCAGAGCTCCTCTCCTCCCCCCGTCTCTACTCAGCCATCGGAGGGCAAGGTCGGGGTGGCCCAGGGGCCATCGGGGGTGTGGTGGGGCCATCGGGGGATTTGGTGCAGAGACGCTGGACGTTGGGGCCGCTCACCCTGCCTCAAAACTTGCCCTCTGCAGAAGCTGCGACCCCAAAGGTTGCTTTGATCCATGGAAGTAAATGATGAATAGCGCAGCAAAACTTCCTTGCAGCTGTAGCTGAACATGGGGGGAACCGGCAGCGTCAGGAGCCCACTCCCCAAAGATGAAGCAGAGACCCCCCCACCCCGTTCGCTCCCCAAGACATAAACCACGTGCATCTCTTCTGGTTGGCACTGGGGTTGGGGGGCAGATCACTCGGGGAGGGGGCTTTCCCAGGGCCCTGCAGAAGGAACCAGACACACAGGGAGGGATTCCCCTGAAGGGTTGCTGGAACTCAGCACCCGGAACAGCTCCCAACTCTGTCGGAAAGGAGGCAGCCCTGCCAGTCAGCTATTTCCCCAGGTCTCCCCTCTTCCTGGGGGCCTCTAGAGGCAGCTGCTGCTGTGAAGGGAGGGGCCTGGATGGGGGGGGGAAGCTATAACCAGTTGCCTTGGCCTCCACCAGGGGGCAGCAGGGACCCTTGCCAACTGGCCTGGCATCCCATAGACGCCGTGCCAGTTGAGCTGAGCCCTGCAGATGATGCCCACAGCTGCATTTATAAGGGGTCCGGTTCCTTCCTTAGCCTTGCCAGAGCCGTCCCGGCTGGCCTCATCCAGGACCCCAGAGTCTACTGGGCCCATGTCCACCTCAGGCCCATCCTTGGGGGCCACATCCACCCACTCAAGACCTTTTGCAGGGGGTCTGGATGAAGGTGCCCCCCATGGAAAGATCCCCATGCAAAGATGGCAAGCGTGAAGTCCCACCAAGATCAGCCGTGGGGGTTGGGGAATGCAGCCAGAAGTCTGGACAGCTGGTCAGTGGCGGAGACTCTTGCTGGAGGCGGCCATGGCCTGAGGGGAGGGGGGTCCGTTCCTGGAGGAAACGTCCTGCACCAAGGGTCTCCTCCTCCTTCTCCTCCCTGAATGGTCATCCCCAGACCGGCCGCTCCGGCCGCTCTCCTGCTTCCCCAGCTGCAGAGGACAGATATCAGCCTACCCCCGTCCTTCCTAATTGCCTCCCCCCCCCCTGAAGCTGAAGGACGTGGTAACGATTTCCACATTCCAGAGGTGCTGCCTCTCTGCCAGGCGACCCCCCATCACCGGGGCAGCCATTAGTTACAATTAGCCTGGCCGAAGAGGCTTGATGGATGGGCTTCTGGGGGTTTCAGGGTGGAGGGAGGAAAGAGGCCATCAAAGGGCCATCACACCCTGGGGAGCATTCCAGGACCTCAGCCAGCTGCTCCACACCTCTGATGCTTCCCCATCTCCCCCCCCCCCCCCCGAACCCTCAGCTCCAGCACTTCCTGGCTGTCCTCCCCCCAGCAAAGAAGACCTTCCTTCTATGGTCCTTCATCCTCCCCAGCACATGCCAAAAGGGGCAGCAGGACCCCTAGGGGCCAGCCAGGTGAGATTACCTGAGGGCTGTTAGCGGAGTCAGCCTCTTTTCCTCTCTCCTCTGCCGGCTGGCCTTCTGGTGCTGCTAGCGCCTGAGATGGGGACGGGGGGGGGGGGGGGGGGGGCGGGCTAGGCCGTGGGCCAGAGACCCTCCCAAAGGGCCAGCTGGCTGTTCCCTCCCAGCCGAAGCCCCTTCCTCAGCACTTCCAAGCCGCCCCGGGAACTCCTCTGAAATGGAAAACCGTCTGGAGCCAGCCCAGTCTCTGGCCCAGGAGCCCTGCAGGCCTCCCCACTTCTCACTCCCTGCCCCTTCCTGGGGAGATCTCCATGCCTCCCTCTCTCCTGCCCGGTGCCCCATGGCGCTGCTTGCCCCAGACCCCTTTTCCAGGGGTCCCCATCTCAGCTTCAGCTGCTAAAGAGGGTAAAAATGTCTCTGGAACAGCAATGGCAGAGTTCCGGTCAATATTCAGAAGGACCCCCACCACTTCCTTTCCCCACCTGCTTCAGATTCCTCTTCCTGTTGGGGAAGACCCCTCCTGGCTATCTTGGGGGTCTTATGCCCCCTTGACTAGGTCCCTGCAACTCATGGTCCCTAATTCTAGGCCAAGGAAAGCTGTTTCCCCCCCCCACTCACCCCCCCATCTCCTGGCTACCCAGAGCAAAATGGAGGGGCATCGAGCCTGGCAAGGATGCCCCTCCTTTCCTTCCTGCAGCCCCTCCTGTGCCCCTCTCCATATCAGGGCTCAAGGGAAGCCCCCTCTCGCCTTCTCTTCTCTCCAGCCCCCCTCCCCCCTCAAGAGTGGCTGGGGGTCATTTGTCAGCAGACCCAGCCAGGAGACGCACTCTGAAACTTGATGCCACCCCCTGCTCATCTGGGGGGGGGGTCTTTTCCCAGCTTAGCCCAGGGATAGGGAAGGAAGGTGCATGTTGGCTGGCATGGCTGCCAGGGCAGTGAGGGCGGGGGGCCCTCCCAGGGGCTGAATCGAGATTCACCCACGTCTGCCTGGGTAGAGGGGACCCCTGGGAGCTCATCCGGAGCTCGGCCGGTGGCCCTGCTGCCCTTGCCTACTTTCACGGGCTTTGGGGGATGCGGTTGCTGGTTATGGCCCCCCAACGCACAGCTGGTCTCCTGGGAGGCTGGGGGCTGCCAATTCTTGCTCCCTTCTGACCCACAACTCCCAATAGTCCTAGAGCCTCCATGCCCCTCCCCAACGCCCTGCTCCTGCCCTGGATGCCAATTGGTGGCTTGCCACGTCTGGCCCAAGGACGTAAGGCCCACCCCCACAGGCTGAGGGAGCCGTTGTGTGCCACGCTGTGGAGTTTCCTTTTGGGGCTGGCAGGAATCTCCTCGTGGGTCCAGGTTTTGGGCACCCCCTTCTGCAGTGGGCCCTTGGTGCCCGTTCTGCCCCTGAGTGGGAAGGACGGTCCGCTGCCCCCTGAACCAAACACCGCTGCCTCCCCCCCGCCCGTTTCGCCTTTGGCGACAAGCAAACGGGCCTGTTCATCACTCCGATGTAATCAATTCGGCCCCATTAGAGACCCAGCTGGCCAGGAGTTGCTGCCCCCATTTCTCCACAGATGTGATTACCGAGGATTCAATAAGGCTTTTGATTAGATGAAGGTGTGCATTTTTTTTGTCTCGGGGGGCCAATCGCTCTTCTTGTCACCCCCAATCAGCTGAGGGAGGCAGAGACGTGGCTGGCAGCTGAATCTGAATCTGATCTCCTGCCCAGATCGGGTGGGCTGAAGGACCAGGGGACGCCCTCCACAGCTTCGCACAGGGGGTTCGCTAAGGGGTGGGGAGGGAAGGGACCCCTTTCCTTTGATGGAGGCCTGGCAGACCCCAAGGAAAGCCAATCTTCTCGGGGATGAATAATCAGAGAGAGGAGTGAAGATGGACCGGATCCCTCCTGCCTCGAGACCAGACAGATCCCTGGAAGAGATCATTCAGAAAGAACATCTCATTCCAGAAATGGGAAAACAGATTTTGGCTACAGGAAGATTCGGATTACAGAATAGACCCAAGCAGAATTCGTCTATTCCTGCAAAGAGACAGAAATGGAAGGGAAGAAATGGTTCTCGTGCCCAAAGGGCCTGGCTTTGACTGGGACCCCCAAATTTGGAGCAAGCAAAGGAAGGCCCAACTGCACCCAACAAATGAGGGCAGATGAGGATTCGGGGGGTTCCCTCCCCAGTCCTGCACGGTGGTCTCTGAGCGAAAAAAGAAAAGGCAGACGCGTCTCCTCTAAAGATATGAATGAATCTGAGAGATTTTATTTCATGATTCAGCCCAGGTTCTCTCCAGCAAGTTCTTCTAATTCATACACACATCGAACACCAAGAGCTCAGCCTGGGCATGACATGCCCCCCCCCAAACCTCCATTGGGAAGACAGGTAGGGCCTGTGCAGTCCACAACCTCCCAGCCAATATAGTCAGTGCTTAGACAGGTGGGGGCAGAAGGATGGAGGAGCCCCTCCAGCAGAGCCTAATCCCTCTATCGGGGGTCTGCAATCCAATTAAATGTCATTCCTTAATCCCCTCTGCCTTGAAAATGGCATTTCTGCCCCCCCTTAAGAGTGGGGCACAGGGAAGAGCCCATGTTTGGGGAGGGGGGTGTTCTGGGGGGGGGGGAATGACCGATTGTCTGCACGCTAATCTTTTGAAAGGCACTTTCCCAAAGAGTCTCTGCTCGATCCCGCTTGTCCTCTGAGAAAGTGTGAAAAGCTTCACAACCAAGTGTGAAAAGCCGGCAGGGCAGGGGAGCAAAGGCAGGCTGGGTGGCCAGAGGGCTCTCGCCTTGGCAGGGGGGCTCCTTGCCCAACAAGCCGCCCGCTGATTATGGCTTCAGCCCACCTGGGGGGGGGGGAAAGCCGGTTATTTTGAATGCCATATTCAAAGCAGCAGCGTAGCTTCGGTTTAGACTGGGACTCACTGGGGATGATGGGGGCTTCTGGGGGTCTTAATTGACCTGGGGGGGGGGGGGTCCATCGCCCTTTGCCAGCCCGTTCTAAATCTCAGGTTGCTTTTTGCACCAGGGTTTGTCTGATTCCTCCAGATCCACGCCCCCACCCCCCATTGGCAGGAAAAGTGTAATTATGACAAGGAAGATCTCCAGCTCAGGACAATAAATAAGAAGATGGAAGGAACAGCAGCTTTTCTCCTGGTGCCCCCTGCCGCCCCCGCCCCCCCAGAGGCGTCTGGAGAGAGTCACTCAGGGAAGGACAGAGACACCGGTTGACGTCACCCTGGAGAGGCTGAGTGGCACCCCCACCTTCCCTCCCTCCCTCCCTCCCTCCCTCCCTCCAGGCTCTGCCAGGCAGGACCAGCTCCAGCGAATTCAGGCCATCGGGTGGGGCTTCCACCGTCTCTTTCCCTACACTAGCCTTGACACACACAGGAAGTGGGGAACAGCGGGCAGAGAAACGGGCTGGCTTTCCCGAGAGGGAAGAAGCATCTTCCATGGCAGGCAGAGTTCAGGCAACGGGTCCTGCCTGGGTTGAGTTTCTCGGTTGGATGGATGGATGGATGGATGGATGGATGGATGAGCAGATGGAGAAGGTGGGGGGGCTCCCCGCCCGCCCCTTAGCTGAGAATAGCCAGGTACACCGGTGGGGCCTTGGCCATCGCCTGCAAGCGGCTGTGGAGGTGCTTCATGCTCTGACGCTGTTGAGGCTCCCGTTGCCAGCAGCTCTGCATGATGTCGTAGACCTCAGAGGGGCAAGTGCGCGGCCTCTCCAGCTCGCGGCCCTGTGTGATGCACTCAATGGCCTGCAAAGTGGGAGAGGGGCAAGCATGGCCGGTTTGTGGGCTAGAAGCCCTGCAGGGCCACGGCCACCCTGCCTGCAGGCTGCCCGTTCGGTTCTGGAAGCCAGCCAGGATTTCCCTGGCGGGGAAGTTCTTGTCCCAGGAAACCAAAGGTGCCCCTGAAAAGTGGCTGTCCACGCAGGAAAGTCTGGGATTGGCTAACCTGGGGAAGAGAGACCCCCCCCCATTCACTGGGGACTCCCCTTTCCCTCCCCAAAAGCTGGCCATGAGCTGAGCCTCCCGCGGCCCCAGCCCCACGGCCATCGTCCAGGCACAGCCGTCCACAAGCAATGGGAGCAAGTGAGGGGCAACGTGCCCTCTCCCCTTTACCTCGGTGTTGGAGAGCTGGTACCAGGGCTGCTTCCCGTAGGTGAAGATCTCCCACAGGACCACGCCAAAGCTCCAGATGTCGCTCTCGGTGGTGAACTTGCGGTAGAGAATGCTCTCGGGGGGCATCCACCGGATGGGGAGCATGGTACGGCCCCCCACCTGGAGAGGGGGGGAGGCACGGGGTGAGTGGCTGGGGGGCCCAAGCGAGGGGGCCACGTGAGCGGAGCCCGGGGGGACGTTGCAGCGAGACGCCACGTGGGCCACGGCAGAGGTTGGAGTTGGGCATCTTCCTTGCCAGGCAGAAGGGAGGGACCAGGCAGGGCGTGGAAGACATGCCAGTCAGGGGGGCACAGCACCCTCAGAATTTGTGGGGGGAACGGCAGCCTTGGGGTCGGGCATGACCTCTGCCCCAGGATGGCCTCCCTTCCGCTCCAGGCGGTGCACCTAAGCAGGGTGCTTCCTAGGGAGGCCCCCCAAAGTCTCCTCCTCCCCCCCTCCCTTTCCCGGCCTCCATCTCCCTTCTTGCTCCTTGCCTGCCCCCCTTTTAATTAACCGTTAAATAGCAGCTCCCCCCATCTTTCCACTGGCTAAGTGCTGATCGGTTTTTCCACCCCAGGCCCCATTAAATATGAATAGAGGCTGGGGGAGAAACTAAAAGGGAAAAACGGGGGAGGGAGGGAGGACTGGCCCAGCCAGGTTCCCCCTGCCTGGGAGAGAGAAGGGGAGCCGAAGCTTAAATGCCAGCCTGGCAGAGAACCCCCAAATGCCCGGCCGTCCCTCCAAGCATGTTACAACCCCAGAGGCACCGGCACTGTTGGTGAGGGTCCCTCTTGCACCTCGGGGGCAGCAGCAGAGGGTCTCCCAGGGGGTGGCAAAGAGGAGCCCCCGGTGCCAGCCAGGAGAGAGCGGGACCTCCCAGCGGGACTGGCACAGGCGACAGGAAGGCAGCAGGCTCTGAATCGCCTGCGGAGAGGGGCAGTGCAGCCAAAGTCGGGGGGGGCCTAAACCCCCACCCCCAGAAGGCCGCAGGTCACCCCTGCCCTCACCCGGTAATAGTCGGTGCTGTAAACATCCCGCGACATGCCAAAGTCCCCGATTTTCACCACCAGGCCGTGTCCCACCAGGCAGTTGCGGGTGGCCAGGTCCCGGTGGACGAAGTGCTGGGAGGCCAAGTAGGCCATGCCAGAGGCGATCTGCGTGGCGATCTGCAGCATTTCGCTCAGGGTCAGCTGGCCAAAGGACGGGCCGTTCCCGCTGTCCAGCATCTTGGCATCAGGCCCGTGGGACCTGTAAAGTGGCGGGGGGGAAGGGAAGGTGAGACCCTCCTCTGCGTGGACCTCTCAAATTGCTCCTTTCAAGCCGTGTGTGGCTGGGATTGGCCCCCACCAGGCCGGACGTCCAGTCTTCTGCTTTGGTCAACTTCTCCCCGGAACCTGACAACCTCCAGAAGGGTTTGGGGATGGCAGGATTGCAGCTGAGGGAACCACCCCCCCATGTGCCCACAAGAGATGGTCTGTCATGCAGGCGCAGGACCCCCCCCCCCAATCTCAGGGTTCATCCCAACGAGCCACTCCTGGTCTCCTGCGGCTGAAGGCGGCTGGGCACCCTTTGGCTCTGCCCCAGGGTCTGCGGGACGGCCGCCCCCCTCGAGCCAGGGCCTTTCCCAAAGCAGGTCTCCCTTTTCTTCCTTGACACAAAACCCGACCGAGGGAGCCGGCTGAGGCCCTGGCCGCCCCCCCCCTCCATTAATGCCAACTCTTATCACTGTAAGGCTGCGAGCGGCAGGGCGGCTGGCAGCTCTCGCCTACGGGTGATACCTGGGGGCCGATCGAAAGAGCTTCTGATTATTCCCGCTGATGGCCAATCCCCTTCAATTTGAGCCTTTCAGACAACTAATCTAATCAATATTGCAAAGGGAAGATTGCATTAGCCGCGGAGGAGGAAGAGAAGGCTGGGGAGGCTGCTCCAGTAATGGAGAAGAGGGGGGAAGGGGCGCAGGGCGGGGAGGGGGGAGGAACAAGGTGGGATGGTGGGGGGCCACACGGATCCAACCTCTGGAAAAGGAGAGAGACAGAGATGCTCTGAGCACTGGCTGCCGGGCACCCCACTCACCGGAGGAAGCGGTTGAGGTCCCCGTGCTTCATGTACTCGAAGAGCATGATGAGGGGCTCCCCGTCGGTGCAGACCCCGTAGAACTTGACGATGTGCTCGTGCTGCAGGACGGTCAGCAGCTCGGCCTCCCGCTGGAAGTCCAGCCGGGCGCTCTCTGTGGCTTCTTTCAGGGTCTCCGGAGAGGAGGAGGAGGGAGGGACGGGGTGCTCAGCAAGGAGAGTTGGGGTCCCAAACCAAAACGGCTGCGGGACCCCCTGGGGGGGATCTCCAGGTGTCCCCTTCCCCAGACCCAGAGGGGCGAGAAAGGGGGGGTAGGAGGGGAGGGGTCCTCACCTTCACGGCCACCAGCATCTTCTCCTGGGTGAGGCTGAGGTTGTGGCACTCGGCCAGGAAGACCTTCCCGAAAGCCCCTTCGCCCAGCTCCCACTTCAGCACAATCTCCCTGCGCTTGAGGTGCCGGACAGCTGGGGGGGGGGAAGACAAGCATCAATGGGGGTGGTGGTCAGAGGGAGATCCCTTGGGGCGTGTGATCCCGGGTGGGAGCAGGGTGAGAGAGCCCAGCTGGGGACCAGGAGGGGCTGAGAAAGTGCCCCCCCAGCAGTGCAGCCCGCCCCCCCAGCCCCAAGGACCTACTGGTGTTGCAGAAGTACTGGGGGTTCTCCACGAAGCTGCTCTTCAGCCCCTCCAACTTGGCCTCGACGGAGGAGCGGGGGCTGCTGCTCCCCCCGTCCATGAACTGCAGGGCCAGAGCCAGGTTGTCCTCTTGAGCCAACACCACGGACCCTGTGGAGGAGGCCAGGGGGTTGCCGAAGCGGCCCAGCGGCTGTGTGCCAGGCCTGAGGCTCTAGAAGGGCGTGTGGGTCAGCTGGCCGGGCGTGGAACGGTCACAGAGACTCCCAGTGGGAGAGCAGCCAAAGAGCCTGGCTGGGTCAATCGAGGGTGAATGGCTGGAAGAGTTTGGGGTGACCAGCACTGGGGGGTTTACCTTGTGGTGGGAAGCCCAGCCGGCCTGGGGAGGGTTTAAATTTCCCTGGGGAAGGGCCCTCCCAGGAGACAGCCCACAACAGCCTTGACGAGGAGGAGGAAGAGGAGGAGGAGGGTAAGTGGCATAATTTTCAAGCAGTTGGCCAACTGTGGAAGAGCCTCCATGCAAATTTTGCAGAGCTGGTTCATCCAGCCTTTTTCCTGGGATGTTCTTTGACTTTCCTCTCTGACAGTTTTGGATTTCCTGGTGGTCTCCCACCCACCCTTTCAGGCCCAGGCCAGGCGGTTCGGGGGCCGAGACTCCCTTTTCCAGGGGGTCCTCCAGGGAATCCCCCAGACCTGGCAGGCCGGAGGAGGCAGTGCCGACCGCGGCCATCACCGCCTGCTAGGAAGGCGCATCTGTGGCCTGAGCAGCCTGCGGTGCACGAGGAGGGGCTGGGGTGCCTCGCCAATCTGGTGCCCCCTCCTGAAAGGCCAGCCGTGCCAAGGGAGCCGTCAGCCGAGCATTTAAGCCTCCAGTAATTACTGTGAGAGGGTACGAGCCCCCCCCCCCCAGCCCTTCCCCATGCTTCTTCATCAACGTCACGGCTGCTGGAGCCTGGGGGGGGGGCGGGGGGAGAGGACGGCTCTGGAGCCGCTCTGGGGGAGAAGCGGGCGGTGGGCTTCCAGAAGGCTCTCGCGCTTCTCCTGGCGGGACCGGGAGGGGCTTGGCCTTGCCGGCTTCTGAGCTGACCTGGGTAGGGGGTCAATCCTGCCACCCTGCTTCTTCTGCAAGAGCCGCCAAAGGCTGCTGGAGTCTACCTGGCAGTGGGGAGGGGGAGCAGGGAGGCCCGGCAGGCCTGGACAGGCAGCGTCTTATGCCCCCGTTGGAGGCTTGGCAGACCCAGAATCAGAGCCAGCTTGGTCTCTGCCAGCTGAGCAGGAGGCAAGAGGGTGGGGTGTGTGTGTGTGTGTGTGTGTTTGTGGGGGGGGTTTTCTGGAGGACTCTAACAACAAGTGGCTGCTGCTTCCCTCCCCCTGCCCCCCCCCAAGCATTTTGCTGCCTTTCCAGGCCCCCTGGGGGTGATTCAGGCCGATCAAGCCCATTTACAGCCTGAATCAATTCCAGCAGTGAATTAGCAGCTGATGCCTGCCTGGAGGGGGAGGGGGAGGAGGAGGAAGACTAATGAAGTGGGGGGAGGCTGGGGGGGCAGCTCCTCCCCCCCCTGACGCCTCTCCTTCTCCAGCCCTCCGGACCACCTTCTCCCGTCCAGGGCAAGGAAGGCCACAGCTGCCCTGGGAAGCCACCGGAGGGGCCCCACAGATGTCCACCCCAAGAGAAGTCCATTTCCAGCCCAGTGCACGGGGTGTGGGGGCGGGTAGGGAAGGTTGAAGCCCCCCCCCCGCTTACGCTTGATGCTGAATTTGGAGCGCTGTCCACACTTGTTTAGGATGACCAGCATGATGGACAGGAAGACGCAGGCACAAACAGCCAGGACCACGGCCACGGAGATCTGCAGAGTGTGGAGGGAGAAAGAGTGTGGCACCCTCGGCTGCGCCCCCCCCCGAGAAGAAGGCTCCCCCTCCCTCCCTCCCTCCCTCCCCAAGGGGGGGCTCCTTCTTGGCCCTTTACCCCAATTGGCTGCTCCTCTGAGGTCTCCACGGCTGCCCCTTGGGTGCCATTTGCATCCTCTGCTCCTGGGCACAAAAGGGAGAACAGAATCAGGCCATTTCTGGGCAGGCAGCCCCCCCTCCCAGTAGCGTCCCCCTCCCCCACTGCTCTCGTAACTGTCCCCACCATCCCTGCCCTTTGGATCCTGGGGCGCAAAGGCTCTCTGTGGGGTGAGGGAGGAGGGTCTCTCCATTGGAAAGCACCCCAGTTTCCGCATGGCCCTCCTCTGTCCCAGGTGGGTGGGGCCCTCCTCCCTTCCCCCTCCCCCAGGGCAAAGAGAACCTCACTTACTGCCGGGCGTGAGGGAGCCTGAGCAGCCAGGAAAGAGAAGGAGAAGGGGAGGTTGGTGGACCTTTGGAGCTCAGGTGCCTCCCCCACACAAACGGGGCAGCCCCCCAATTGCACCCTCTCTCCTCCTCCTCCTCTCTCTTTCTTGCACACAAACAACTTGCCCCCCCCCCCATGCACCCACGGGCACCCACGGCAAGGCCTGCCTCAACAGGGCCCTTCGGGGGGCTCTCCACCCTCAGAGAGAGGAGCATCTCCACGCCTGACCCAGAAGCCCGCAGAGGCTGGCACCGTGAAAGGGTTCCTCCTCGTTGAAGCCTTCGTCCGGGAGCGCCATGAAGTGCTGGTAGGTGGTGCAGGAGGCCGAGCCCAGGGCGTTGGCCACCAGCAGGGTGTAGTTGCCATTGAAGAAATGCGAGGGCTTGTCCAGGATCAGGCAGCCGTGGACAATGGTGGAAGTCGGGGCATCTTCCGGGAAGAGCTTGGTGTGGATGATTTGTGTCTCCAGGAGGTCCCTGTGGTCCAGCTGCCACCGGATGCTGGGCGTGGGGTTGCCGTCCACGGAGAAGGGGATGCACCAGCGGTAGTACAGGACGGCCTGGCCCATCGCGCGGATCATGGCTGGGACTGCAGGAAGGGGGAAAGCGGGGGGTTGTGGGGCATCCCAGACTTTCAAGTCCTTCCCCTGCAAGCCTCAACTGCAGCAAGACTCCAGACGCTCCCCCTCCCCCCCCCCAGTCAGCTCAAGACTGGACCTCCAAGAGGGACGAGGGATTGAAAAAGTGACCCAGCTGGACAAGCTCTCTGCTGGGCTTGGATCAGCCACAAGCTGGGCGGTAGAGTCGTGAACACCAAGGCTGGACTGCACCACCTCAGGGAGGGGGCAGCCCTATCTCTTTGCTGGTTTGCTCAATCTGCCACCTGGGCACTTTTCCCTTTCTTGCAAGGAAAAAAATCTCCTAGCTGCCAAACACACACAAGTAGCTCATTCTTGGTTCTCAAGCCCCTTTGCTGAATTCACACCCACACCCAGCCCCCATGCCCCCTTTCCTCTTACAGGTCACATTCAGCCGGGCAACAGCCTGCCCCATGCCTGCCTCATTCTCTGCTTGGCAGGTGATGTTTTGCAGGTTGTAGCTGGCAGAGACGTTGGTGATCTGCAGCATGATTTCCGACTCCGACTTCTGGGGGAGCAGAAACAGGGGTCACTGACCAGCCAGACCCCCTGCTTTAAGGGCTCCAGAGAGCATTTGGTGAGCCGCACCAACAACTTGCCTTGGTTTGGATGGGGTGTTCACCCCCCACCTTGGGCAAATCCCAATCTGCCACCGGCTGCGGCTCTCCTGCGATGTAACACGTCAGGTTGACACTCCCGCCTTCCCCCATCGGGGTGGGGTCATAGTCGATCCTGACCTTGGGGAAATCTGCACAGGGATGGAGGGGGAGAGGGGGGGCTTCAGGTAGCCACCCCCCCCCCCAAGCTGGAGAGGGACTCTGTTGCGGCAGTAAAAGGAGCCGGGAAAATTCTGGACAGGGCTGGAATTGCATCCATGCAGGAAGGATCTCCCGTCCGCTGAATTTCGGCCGGGGTCTCCCACTGAGGGGGGCTCTGCCTTACCACAGCCAGAGAGGGTGAAGTTGAAGATGGGAACCAGGGTCCTGTCCTCCTGCAGGCACTGGAGGGACTGGTTGCCCGCCCAGTCCAGCTGCCTCTTCTGCTGCCAGGACTGCAGCCACAGCAGTCCACAAACGCACCGGAGGGGGTTTCCCACAAGGACCCTGCCCAGAGGAAGCCAGAGTGGGGGGAATGACGCAGTCAGCCCAATGAAGCTGCAAACTCTCCCCCCCCCCCAGAATAGAGGGCCCGGAGAACATCCATCTCCTTCTTTTAATTTTTTGGTCAATGTTTCCAGCTCTCCAGAATAGCATTAAACGGGAACAGTGATATTCGCCAAGCCTGGCTAGAAATCCAATTTATCCACGCTGATCTTTTTATACTTGCTTAAAGCAGAGTGGATCTCCAAATTGCATTATGGAGCAGAAGCCGGCAAGCCAGACCCCTTTTATCCTGAGTGAATCAGTCCAGCCCAGAAAGGTGGAACCTCGCAGGGACATCCGAGGCCAAACAGCACCATGAGGAAGGGACCCTCCACCACCCCACCCAGGTCAGGCCTGTCCCTCAGCAGGAAAGCCAGAATATTTTGCAGGAGAGGCTCACTGGGAATTGGAAGGAATAATCCAGTTTCCATCAGAAAAATTAAACAGCTTGAATGTTCAAAGAACTCCGAAATCTCCTGGTCGGTTCAGAAAAGCCCAACTCCAGCGGAGCCAAATTTAAAGATTGGAAGATAGCATGGGGGGGGGGGGAGCAGGGGCTTTGCTCTGCCAGAAATCAAGGACAAGACCCCACTTTGTGAGCTGCAAGGGTCTGTCTCTCTCTCTCTCTCTCTCTCTCTCTCTCTCTCTCTCTCTCTCTGTGTGTGGACTCACAGCTCCTGAAGGCGGAGATGGTGGAAGGTTCTCCAGGAGAGGAACTCCAGCTGGTTGAAGGCCAGATTCCTACGGAGAGACAGAAGGAAACGACATCCTTGCCTCTTCTCTGCTGCTTGCTTTCCCTGCAGGGGCAGTCTCGTCCGGCTGGGCAGCACTCCACAGCTGTTTATTGCACTGCTAAGTTCACCCAGTCCAGGTTTGTTTGGGTGACCCACCCGCCCAACGGAGGCAGCCCCCGCCCTGTGGCTCGTGCCAGGCTGAGCCATTGACAGCATCGTCCCCTCCGCCCTCATGGGGAGGTGACCCAGCACCTGGTCTGAGGGAGGCCAGGGCCTGCCTGGACATCCCAGGAATGGAAGCCGTGGCTTTTGCCCTTTGGAACTGACCCTCCCACGGGCTTCTGGCCTTGGTGCTGCCTGTTGCTCCCTCCACCCCTCGGCTGGCCCCACACCAGCCCTTCCTATCCGGTGGCTTCAGCTTGGCTTTCCCGCCTGCCAAGAGGGCAGCCAGAGCTGTGCTGAGCAGGGATCTATCGATCATTGTGGGTTGCAGAGGGACATTAACCCTAACAATGATTAATCGCGGTTCCAGGCAAGCTGTTAATGAACAAAGGGGAAGGGGTGAGGGGGAGCAGAATCGACCTGCGAGGGGGGGGCCAGGGAGAGACCCCTGGGGTTTCTCGGATGGAGCAGAGCCCAGTTCCTCTTCCTGAGGAAGATCGGTCATTGTTTCAGCCAGGATTGCTCCACGCCAGCAAGTCTAAGGCAGGTGGACTTCAACTCCCAGAATCCCCCAGCCTAGCTTTGAGCCTCAGCTGAGGATCATCCCTCCTGCCCGTGCCTCAAAGACCCTCTCTGCAGGAAGCCCCCTGCACCCCCCCCCCAGGCAGAAAGGCCCCATGCCTAACACTCACACGTGGGTCAGATTTGGGCTGGCCTTGAAGGCATCTGGAGCGATGAACTTCAGGTGGGTCCTCGCAATCGTCCTGCAAGACAAGCATAAGGTCTTCAGAGGGCAGGAAGGGGCGAAGAATCGCCTCCTCTACCCAGGCAGAGCCCCTCTGCCAACAACCCCCCCTCGTTCTCCCCCTTGAGCTGGCCAAGCCCCCCCCTCTCCAAAACTCACAGATTCTTCAGCTCCCGGGGATTTTTCAGGTCGTCCCCAGTCAGGTTGATCAGCCCAGCCTGGTTTTCGACAACTCTGAAAAAGAGCAGATCCCCTTCCAGCTCTGGCTCTGCAGCAGAGGAGACGCTGCCAGAGCCGGCCACTTTCCGGCCCAGTTCCAACCCCTTTCTCACCCTTAGGTATTATCTCTTTCTTTCTTTCTTTTTTTTGTATGGCACATTCACATTGTATTTCAATAAACAGGAACACAGGAGCAAAAATAGAAAGCACAGAATATTAAACCTGAAATCTTAACGGGAAGATCACAAAGAGAGTCTAAGTTGCAAATAGATATATATACATATATACATATATACATATACATATACATATACATATGCATATACATATACATATACATACATACATACATACATACATACATACATTACATACATACATACATACATACATACATACATACATACACATATATATATATATAATTTCATTTATCACAGCCAGAAAATCAGCAAAAACTCCTTTAGGGGCTGTTTTTGACTCTCCGTCCCTGGGTGTCTGCCCCACTTCAGACCCAGACATGAACCCACAAGGCATTTTTGGGGTTGCCGAGTGGAAGCGCAAACCGCTGTTCAAAATCCAGGAGCCACGAGTGGGCCGGTGCCCTTCAGTGGGGCTTAGGATGCTCAGCCGTAGGGCTGGCTCACTGTGGGGCTCAGCCCAGGCAGGACCTCGCCGCATCTTTTCCAGGAAGTCCTCTCTTCCTGCCACCAGAGATGTTGGGGAAAACAGCCTTGGCATAATGGACCATCCGTTCTCGCCACTTAAGCGGTGCAGAAGATAGAGAGGAGCTATTAGCGGGAACCTGGAGGAGAAGTGGAGCTTCAGCCCCGGGCAGGATGGTGCCCCTTCATCCACAGAGCAAACCAAAACAGAGATCACACACACCTGCATTCCCACAAAAAGCTCCTTCTGTCTCTAGAAAGCAACCAAGGTTAGCTCCAGTGGAAGAAAACTCCTGATCCAAAAAGGCTTCTTTGGTGCTTTTTACAAATAAAGTGGCCCACCGGATTGAATCTCAGGCCAGACAAAGCAGCCCTCAAAACCGATGAGGTCCTTTTCGGTGGCTGATCCCCAATAACACATTGTTTTCCAAGAATTAACACAATTAATGTGTTGACAGCTTTGGCTCCCCCCACCTCCCACTGCCTTTAATTTGTTCTCTGCATCAGATGAATGGAAAAATGTAATGAATGTGGCTGACTGGCCTATTCTGAAATATTTACGGGCTGTCTAATGCGTTTGGATCCCAGCGTTCAAAGTATTGATTTTCCTCCCCTCGCAATGTCTCCGTTCAAATCTCTTTGCCTCTCACCCATGAAAGTGATGCTAGCTACGATTTGGGTTTGTGCGGCTTACAAACTATCCGTCCCGGCTGCTAAATGAGGATTACACACACACACACACACACACACACACACACACACACCCTGTGGAACAGAGGTTGTCTGCCCTCTCCAGCCTGCAAGTTATGAACAGCCAAAGTGCCAAAAGTGATCCTGTGGAAGAAGGGCCAAGTCATCCAAGAAAGGGGATGCCAGAGAGCAGAAGGAGGGAGGGGTGTGTGTGTTGTGAGAGGACCAGAAGAGATGAGGGGTGAAAGTAGCACCAAGTGACGAACTCCACTGCATTGCGGGCATAAGAGGGTGGGTTGCCACCTGTGGCAGGCGCAGGGTGTGAATCGGGGCCTCTTGACTGCAACAGGGATGCCACCAAACACCCCTCAAAGGCTGATGGGAGAAAGAAACTGCCATTTTGGGGCTGCAGGGCATATAAAGAGAAGTTGTTAAGTCAAACCTGTTCCCACCCTTCCCCGAGAAAGGGGTGGGGGGTAGGGCTTCTGCCAGGTGGTGAGACTTCCATGTGCCCCCCCCTTTACTCAATGGAAGTCTCATCAGGAGGACCCAAATCTTCTGTCCTTGGGAGGGGGGGGGGCAAGAGCGTCCCAGTGAGACCAGCATTTCAGTGGCATGTTTCCCAGGGTAAACACTGTGTCCATTTTTATGCCTAATTGGCTTCGGAGCTGGCCTGAATCCCCACCTCTGTCTTTGGGGGTCTCACCGCCAGCCTGGCCTCCTCTCCCCCCCATGCAGGGGCTGGGCTGCCAAAGGGGGCTAGCATGTGGCAACCCTTTCTCATGGCAGTGGCACAAAGGGCCCACCTGGGCTGGGTCTTCTAGGAAGCTGCTAATGCAGCCTAGGGAAGCATTATGCCCCAGGGGCGGGGGGAGCCAGCCAGGCAGGGCCATGCTGAGTGCATCCCCCTTCCTGGAGATGAGGTGGCCTCCTTTGCAGGGAAGATGGCTGGTGGCCAGGAGACCAAGGCCGGGGGGAGGAGGGGCTGCCTCACTCCATGCTCAAGGCCCCCATGGAAAAATCAAGAATGGTCCCAGGGACGGGATGGAGGTAATTCCAAGGCTCATTGCCAGGTCTCCTCTCTGGCTAGGATGGGGTGAGGGGACCCACTGGGCCAATACCCCCATCCAGAAGCTTTGCTGCCCCCCCCCCCCAAGATCCATGCAAGGAGAAGGTGGCTGCAGCCCCTTTGAACCCCGAATCCTGGCCGCTTGCTGAGCCACAGAATCAAAGCGCCGCTTCTAAATTATGTGATGTGCTCCTTTCTTGACTGCTCCAGAATATTAAAGACCTGTTTTCAGTTTTAGGAGCTCTTGAGGGACTTGGTCACTATTTGGCAGCCCAGAAAGCGCATCCATGTGGATATTTGCATCTTTTTCTCTATTTTTGACTCTCTCTGCCTCTTTCTCTCTCTCTTTCTTTCTCTCGTTTCTTTCTCTTTTCCCTTCTCTTTTTCTCCCTCCCCCCCAATCTACTCTAGGTTTTGTGGCAAAACAAAAGCCGTTCCGACCTTACAACCCTTCTCAAAGGTTGCTCAGCGCTGTTATCCCAGTTGGCACCAAGGGGAGCTCAGGGAAACGCTGCCAACGCTTCGGATGGGGCTTCCCTGCAAACCCCGTTTGGAAAGCTACCTGCCTTTGTTTGGGGCTCGACCGCCCCAGTGTTTTCAGGGCGACGGCCCCAAGCGGGGAGAAAAGAGGGAGGGTCCGCGTCTCTTTAGGAGGAGCGGGAGGGGCAGGAGAACCGGAGCTAGACCTGACTGGCGCTGAGGCTCCGCCGGCTGTCAAACTTTCCTTCCGCTGCGCCCCTCTTCTGGGGAGACCCGCCGCTCCGGCTCGCTTAGCTCCCCGCCCTCCGCTCCACCTTCCGCATCCCCCCCTCCCCGACACTCACATTTCGGTGAAGTTCTCCAGGCTGCGCAGCTGCGCCAGGGAGTGGATGTCGCGCGGCTCCTGGCAGAGTAGCGCGCTCAGGTAGCAGCGGCACTCTTCCAGGCAGGGCGAGGGTGCGCCGGGCGACAGGCACAGCCAACCCAGGCACAGCAGAAGTCCGGCCGAGGTGCGGAGCTGCATGTCGGACCCGGAGAAGCGGCCGCTCTCATCTGCGCCTCCCCCGGAGAGTCCCGGGTCGCGGGGCACGCTCAGGGCATCTGCCTCTGCCCGGCTCCTCTTCTCTACTGCGGAGCACGTGGGGATGCAACAGCAACTCCATTCCTGGAGGGGTTTTCAACCTTCGAGGGGCGGGGCTGCCTCCAGGCTCCTCCTTCCCAAACAGCCCCTCCCGCCCTGTCCCCGCGGCCCTCTCGGGGATGCGGACTGAGCAGGACGGCTGGATGTGCCCAGGAAGGCGGAGAGGCTGCCTCCGCCTCCAACGGGCACCAGGGCTGTGGGTAGACGGCGCGGCCGCCTTGGCCCAGGACTCTGGCTGAGAAGGGCAGGCGCGGCTGGAGAATCTGGGGCTGGACGCGGCAGTCCAGGGGAAGGACAAGCCAGACCGAAGGCCCCGACCCACCGCGGGCGCAAAGGGGACCTGGCCCGTTCCATAATGCGAGGCTGTGCCCAGAGGCAGGAGACCGCCTGTTTCCCCTCTCGGGTTGGCAGCCCTCTCTGAGTGGCATCCTCTGCCCTTTGCCCTCCGGACAGCCAACTGACCAATGGAGTCAACACCTTTCAACAACCGGTCGATTAAACCATTGTGTGCCGCGGAGGCCTAGCCACCCCTGGGAAGGGGCCACGGAACACCCTCCCTCCTTGCTCCCCCTCCTAGAGGGACCCTCCACATTCCTGGGTCCTGTGCCCTGGTGGTCCTCCACCCACAGATATGGGGGACTGTCAGGCTGCTGCCATGCCCAGGTTTTTGACTTGCCAAACCAGGGAGCGCCGCTGCTCTCGGAGGAGGAGAAAGCGTTAGCCTTCGCTTCCCGGGCTTGCGTTCAACCCAGAGCTAAATCTGTCTTCTGGGAAACAAGGCCCCTGAGCGCGTGCAGAGGGCACCGCAAAGAAAAGCAGCTGCTCACAGAGTGAGAGTAAGTGGGGAGTTGTGAGTCTTGGAAGAAGAGGATGGAGATGAGGAAGGCCCCCAGGAGAGAATCAGCCTTCGCTGCCTCTCCCACGATTTGAATTCCCTTTCGCCCTCGCTACCCCGCTGCTCTGCACGGACCGAGCCCCCTTCCCGGGCAGGAGGGGGAGGTCCTGGTGCCAGCGGATGGCGCTGCAAACAAGGCGTGAGGGTCTGCGAGGGGGGGATAATGACGACGGCCTCTTTGGCAGCAGATGGCGAAAGCTTTTTCAGCAAACGCTTCGCTTTTATTACGATAAAAGGGAGCCAAATTTAAAACGGAGGCGAGGAAGTGCATTTGCAGCCCTTTTGCGGAATAGGAACTCGGTTCCAGCAAGGACTACTTGGGGGCTTTGCGCGGAGGTGACACGAAGGGGAACAAAATGGGGGGGGGGGGCGCCTTGATTTAAGAGGCGCCCCAAGTGGCCAGCCTTGGCAAGACCCCCCCCCCCCCCGAGAAGTTTTAGAGCAGCATTTCTGAACCTTGGCAACTTTTAAGGTGGGTGGACTTCAAATCCCAGGATTCCCCAGCCAGCGTGGAATTCTGGGAGTTAATGTCCACACATCTTAAAACTGTCAAAAGGTTGAGAAATACTGATTTAAGGAGGATCCCAGTCTCAAAAGACCCTGGGGAATGTTCAGTCTCTTTTAGCATGCAGGATAAACTTCGTTTTTCCCGGATCAAGATGCAGATTTTCGGAGAAGAGGGACCCCACTCCCCCTTGTCTAAATATTTTGGGTTGAGGGCAAGGGGTGCAGCCCACGGGATCCATCCACTATTGGGCAGACCCCGGAGACACCCCGTTGCCAGTCGTGAGGACGAGTCTTGCGACTTCGCCATTCAAGCTCGGATAAGCCTTTGGCGTCACCATCAATCTTGATTCTCCGGCTGCTAATTTGTTTTGACAGAGATATTTTGACAGACTTCAAGCGCGTCCCTCTCTTCCTCCCGTTCCATTTGGGTGCGATGGAGAAAAATCAAGCTGGCGACAGCACTTGGGAGGCATCAATTGCTTGGATGGCAAGCGCTTCTGGGGTGGAGAACGCCAGCCAACGCCATTCCTCACCCAACGAAGCTCCGGGGAACGGCCGCGAGGCAAGGAGCTGTCCAGCGGAATAGGAGCCGGGCGACTTTCTTTGCAGGAACCCCGAGTCACGGGCAAGACGGGAAAACGTTTTGCTGGAAAACCGGGGAATCTTATTGCACGACTCGGGGACCAATTCGGGCTCCGCTCGCCTTCCTCGGGTGCAAAAGTCGGTCGCCGAAACGCGGGTCCCGCACGGGCGGCCCGTGGCTTTCCGCGTCGTCACCCATCCAGCTCGGCAGCCTCCACCCTCCACCTCTTCTGCCCCCCCCACCTCCGGCCCCACGCGCGCGAGGGGAGCAGAAAACAGGCCCCACGCCTGCGCCTGCGCCTGCGCGTGGGGCACGCGGAGGCGGGGCGCGCGCGCGTGCGCAGTGGCGCCCGCCCTGAGCGGCGTTGCTGGTGCGACCGAAGGGGAGGGAAGATGGCGGCCGGCGGCAAGGCCTCCTCCGCCTCCTCCTCCTCGTCCTCGTCCTCCTCTTCCTCGGCCGCGGCCCCGTCGTCGTCCGGCACGGCGGCCTTCTCGGCGGCCTCCCCGCCGCCGCCCTCCTCCTCCTCCTCCTCCTGGTCGGGGCTGGAGGCGTCGCTGGACAGGAAGCTGCAGGCGCTGAGCAACACCATGGAGTCCATCCAGGGCCTCTCGTCCTGGTGCCTGGAGAACAAGCGCCACCACGCCGCCATCGCCCGCCGCTGGATCCACTGGATGCGCCGCTGTGAGTGTGCGGGGGGGGGCGGGGGGGGAAGGTCCCGCCGGAGGTTCTCCCCGCAGTCCGCTCCTCTGCCGTGGGGGGGAAGGAGGAGGGGGGCTGCTCTCCCGGGAGGGGAGCCCGGGCGCGGGAACCCCGCGGTCCGCCCCCCTGTGAGGTCGGGGGGGTCCTCCGTTCCTGCTCTCCGGGGGGAGCCGCCCCTTCCTGAAGGGCCGTGCGGGGGGGGTCACCTTTGGGCGGGTAGGAAGCGGCGCCCCCGTCCTGGACGACCGAGGGGGGCTGCCATGGGGAGGAGGAGCCCTCCTGGCTGATGCCCACCCCGGCCTTCCCCGGAGAGGAGGAGGAGGAGGAGGAGCAGCAGCAGTAGCCATGGAAGCGGGCAGCCCGGCAGCTGGAGCAGAGGGGGAGCCCCTCGGCCTGGACCACGGAGCCCCCCTCGGCCCCGGTCCCCGCTGTAATGAGGTCGCTTGTGTGCCTCCCTTGACTTCTCAGGCCGTGTTATCACCCCGACCATTGTGGGTCTGGCTGGCTGGGCCCCAGAAGCCTTGCAGCCCCAAAGGCAGACGGAACCCACCTGCCTTTGGGGCTTGCTTGGGTCCAGGAGGTGCTAAGAGACGCTGGGTGGGCTGGTGTGTGGTCCGTGCAGATGGCAGAAGGTCGGGTGCCTGTGTGGCTTTTCTTCAGGGCTGGTTTTCCTGAAGGAAAACACGGAGGAGGAAATCAACTCCTAAACGGGGCTGGATTGTTAAAAAGGTTGGGGGCTGTTTTGCTGGTGGCAGGCTCCCCCCCCCCCAGGTGGCTGGACACTTGACAGGAAATGTTGAGCTGATGGAGAGTCCTATTTCCGGACTCATGGGGCACATTCCTCCTCTTTTAAAAAGGCTTGTCACACTTGAGATTTTTTGGGGGGCGGGGGGGAGAGAAACTGGCCTATTTTTGTGAAGATTGTAAGCGTTGTTGGACGCACGCAAGTGGGCCGAGCCCTGAAGTCTGCCTGTGGAGTGGTATTCCTGAACAATCAGCTCCAACCTGCTACCCTTAATCCTAGTTGGGGGATGTGACTCTCCAGAGGCCAGAAACACACCTGAAGGGTGGCAGGTGGGGAAGGCAGAGATGGGCAGTATCCATGTTTCGGTCTTTGGACAGAGAACGAAAAACAGGCGTTTTATGGAGGAGCATTCAAAACATGCCAGTCTGGGTTCTGAATGAAATAGCAGTGCTGCTGTCAACAGTTCTTGGCCATTGCCTGGATGAGCTTCTGAATGGGGGCCTGACCTCACGGCTGTCCCTCCTTTCCTCTCATACTCCCCACTCTTCTGAATTCACTTGATTTTTCTCAGGAGTTGGAGGTGAAAAAAGATGCTTTTTCTACTCGTGTTTTCTGAATTATCTTGTGAATCCAAAAGTTGGCTTTACATGTGTATGCTTTCTCTGGATTTCTGAATGTTGGCAATGGCCCTGGTTCTAAGATTTTCTAAGAAGTTGTGGGATCCGGTGACCGGCACAAAATTATGTCTGTGAATTGGATATTTGCTTGAAATCTCACATAATGGTTAAAATATTGAAGGGCTGTGAAATGTTTGCCTTAGCTGCCACATCCCTGAGGGAACATCACCATCTGCAGCACAATTAGTAATCTCATTAATTTCACTTGGATTTCCATCCAAGGCTTAGAATCGAGGTTATAAAAATTATTTTGTCTCCATTTTCTGAAAATGGCAAATTATTACCACAGGCTACAGGTTTCCGTTTGATGTTTGTGTTACTGACCACCATAAGGAGAGCAGGGCAAAGCTGGTTTAAAAACTTGGTGGTGCACTTGAAAAAACCGTATGGATGGTCTTAGATACTGGGGTGTCTGTGGCATGGAGGCTACCCATAAAAACAGGTGATTTACTGTTGCAGTAAACTCCACAGAATGATATTTTTATGGAGTTGAAAGAACAGAGTGAAGGCCCTTCCATAAGGTGGCCAGTCTGGCAGTTCAGCATTGGTGCGAAAGCTTGCCTCTGGCCTTGTTTCCTGTGGCTGCAGAATGGGGCCATTCCGGCCGTGGCATTGTAGTGGGGAAGAACATCCTTCCCCTACACTGGCTGTGGGATGCACCAAAGTTTTGGGCCCACCTGAACCAGCTCCTCAAGAGCAGAGCTGGCTAGAAACACAGACCTCGCTGGGGGTGCTGAGTTCGGCCCCTTTGGGAAACATGGGTCAGCTCTGGCTTTTGACGGATGCTCAGTTGCTGACTCTTGAAGGGACACAACTGCTGTAGTTGGTGTGGTGTGGTCCCATCTTTGTTGTACCTTTTTATATGGGCTGGTCGGGGAATTCTGGGAGGTGAACTCCACGTGCCTTGAGGCTGCCAATGTGGAGATACGCTGCCTCCAATGTGGAGATATGCTGTTTTTCAGAACGTCCATGCAGGATGGAGAGAGAACCTGAGGCTGGAGCAGTCTAGAGAGCTGATTTGCCTTGGGCTGAATGAGGGTCGGAGCATCACTGGGTGGCTGGCTGGAAAAGGGTCTTCCCTCAGGAGTCTGCAGCTTGAACCTTTGGAGATTTGGGGGAGGGGGGGTCTTGCACCCAAACCCCCACTGTGTCCCTTTTGAAGAGATTTGTCCTTGCATGATGATGGTAGGAATTCCTAAGGCAATCTGTGCAAATTGCACTTTGAAATGGTAGGAGAATGGCTACAAACATCCCTCTGAAGACCACACCAGCGATTTACTATTTCTCCTATGCTGTTGATACATGGATTGTGTCATTGTTTATTTAAAGGTTTTCTTCATCCAAAAAATGATCCCTGAGTAGTTTGTGACAGACTGATTAGATAGTTCCTACCTTCAAAGACATAACACCTTTTTAAAAATGGTTGGGTTTTTTTTTTTTTTTTGAATAAGTGGTTTGTTTCACACCAACTCGAAGCCAAACCCTTTGGGTCCCTTGGCTCATCTTATGCCTATGCACAACTTCCGTTTGTTGCAGGGACACACAGTTGGGAATCCTGACAGCCAGCTAAATGCTGGCTGAGCAAGCCTGACATTGATTCACGCATCCTCCCTCTATGAGGGTGGAATTTGTCCCCCTGTGCCTGGAGGGCACCACTCTGGGACTCAGCCGTGCCATGAAAACGTTTTCTTTGAGGTGCCACAGAACATTTGCTGTTGGTCCCTCTTTGAGGCGGTGGGACTGAGGATCCTAGTTAAAACATCAGGCAGTAGAAGTCGGCCGAGCAGGATAGCTTGTCCAGATGCCTTTGAACCCCAACGGGGATTGAAATAATTTATCCTAGGGTGACCCAGGAAGGAAGGTGGGGAGGGTCGACTACCAGGGCAGCAGCTCCTGGGGCGCTTCAGCGGTCTGCTTGGTCCTCGCTTTGCCCGGGACTTCGGCCCCTGCAGCCTAGCATAGAGGGTGTTTTCCTTGCCTGGGGACAGCTGAGGAAGGAGGGAGGAGGGGAGGTCCCTATAGTCCAGAGAGGGTCAGCTCCTGGGAGGGGAAGCTTGGGCAGAGACTGGGGAGGGGGGACAGCCAGTCCCTTTTCTTTCCTGGCCCAGAGTGAGAGCAGAGCTTTTGCAAATGTTCAGCACCCCTTCCCCAATTCTAAGGGAGGCAGGACTTGGCCGGGACACTCCACAGGTCTGAGTCTCCCTAGCTGGTAATCCAGATTTTTGGAAAGGAGGACCCTGTGCCCACAGGTGTAAAATAGTGAGGCCGCTCCTCCCGTCACTTGGGAAGAAAAAAAGCACTTACTTTAGAAATAATTGTGTGCTCAGCGCGTTGGAGCGCGGCTGTGGTCTTGAGGCTGTGAGAAGCATCCAGCTCACCCCAAAGGAGACCCCTTTTCCTTGGGGTTCAGGTGGGATTTGTTCTCGCTCCCATGGAGCAGATTAAGCAGGCAGAGGGAACCTTTTTTTTTGGTCCTGTTTGTCAAACGGCCTTTGGACTTGTGCAAGCGGAATTGCGCCTCCGCTTTGCTTTTGAATGCCTGATGCTGGTGCCAGATAAGAGGGAGCAAAGCATTTCTTGGGGGGGGGGGCACAAGCCCCGCTCAGCCACTGCCCGAAGCCTCTGGCTTTGCTCGACTGCTTCTCCTGCCAGCTGGGCACCATGGGTGTTGCTCTCCCACAACTCTGGCAGCTGGAAGAGAGCTCGGACGTAGGCCAGTAGGAGCGGCTGGCCTGAGAGACCTTGGGGCAATTGTGTCAACCGACTTCTATAATTGGTCCTAATAATCGTGTCCTTACTAATTGGAGGATAGGATGGATTGTTGGGTGAGGTTTGTCAGTAACCTTGGAGCTTCCCTTCTGAGGGGTCACCCAGTGCAATGGCAACCACTCAGGCTGGGGTGATTTGGAAAGGAAGGGGGGGGGCTTAGGGCCCCTTGTTGGGTTGGGGTCGTGGATGATCTAAAGGTTCCCCCTGGCAGCCTACCAACTGACCCAAGAAAAGCAGAGGGGCTTGGGGTGCCAGGGGCGGCATTTCCTGATGCCCCCCTGAGCTCAACAGAGCCCCCAAGCAAAGAAAAGCCACCCTCTGCCCTCCCCCACCTGGGGAATCTGCAGGTGGGGTGTGGGTGTCTTTTGAAAGAGAAACAGAAGCAAATTGGTTTTTAAGAGGGGCCCAGTTTTAAAGTGACCCCTCCCCCCCTGCCAATTTGCAGCGGGACAGTGTAGTTGTAGGAGGCGTAAGTGGCAGGGTTGAAGAGGGGGTTGGCCCATCCAAGGCCAGCTGGCCAGGGTGTCATGGCCGGCCTCTGCTTCTCTTCTGCCCTCAGCCGCCTTTGCTCACCGGCTGAACCTCTTCTACTTGGCCAACGACGTCATACAGAACTGCAAGAGGAAAAATGCCATCGTCTTTCGCGACACGTTTGCCGAAGTGCTGCCGGAAGCCGCTGCTTTGGTGAAGTAAGTGGAGCCTTTTCTCTCCTTCCCATCCGGCTCTTGCTGCTGCCTTGGCAGGTTTGCGTGTGAAGGTCCCTGAAAAGGCCAAAGGGTGCTGGACGGAGGGCGGCTTGACCAGGTGCCAGAGGGACGGGACTGGCTGCTCGAGAGGCATCCGTGGATTCGGCCAGAGCAACCTGCTTCTCAGGAAGCGGTTGCCCTTCTTGGAAAGCTGCAAAG
The DNA here is from genome assembly GCA_033807585.1 of Hydrophis major. Classification (NCBI taxonomy): domain Eukaryota; kingdom Metazoa; phylum Chordata; class Lepidosauria; order Squamata; family Elapidae; genus Hydrophis; species Hydrophis major. The sequence continues at coordinate 106,485,332 of CM066333.1, read as the reverse complement.
CTTTGGTCTACGTGGAGTTTATTTGTCCACAGTGCAAGGGGCTCTTGTTTCTTTGGTGTTTTATTGCCAGTGGCTACAATTCTCTCTGGCCACTCTTGGCCTGTGTGACCTTCTCCAAACTCCTGTGGCTTCCAGCTAAGCCAAGGATAAAAGTTTTAAAACTTATATCGGAAACAGCTCAGAGGCTGAGGTCCTGCGAAGGGGGTTCCTTTTTCCTGGTGGGAGGAACTCAATTGCAGGTGGCGAGGGTGGGTGGGCTGGCCCCTCTTGCCTGGAGACCCTGCTTTCCTGGGGGAGGGGGGTGGCGAGAGGACCCCCTGCTTGAAGTCTGGGGCTGCTCAGCCCTTCCTGGCTCTCGAGTGGGATCTGGGTTGTTCTTCGCTTAGGGAAGGCCCCCCAGGATAGCTTGTGTTTCTACCCTTTCAAATCCTCTTCTCGTTGATTACGTGGGGGCTGCAGTGATGGGGGCCAGCAGGCCGGGAGGGATGGAAGCTGGCTTTCTTTGTATCCTGCTGCCTTTACCTTCTGCCTCTTTGGAGACCTATTCGTATGAAATGTTCTCAGGGCAACATTTGGCTTTTCTCGTGAAAGATGCCTATAGTTGGATTGCATAGTTTTAACCCACATGTCATTGCTTAAGGCCCACTGACTCCCAAAATCTCCATGGTTTTATTTCTTTTGGAGGGGCAGCTGTGCTGACCAACATCTGGGGCCGCCTGCTTTGGTGAATGCTCTGTAAAGCAGGGGTCTCCAACCATGGCAACTTTAAGACTTGTGGACTTCAACTCCCAGAATTCCTCAGCCAGCTCCTCAGTTTGCCTGTGTTTTGCAGAGGCATCCAAAATCTCTGCAGTCAGGTGACACTACTGTAAAATTCAAATATTTTTTTGGAAAATAGTGTTTTGGTAGCCCATTTTCCCTTGCTCCGAGATATAAAGCCAGCCTCTGATCAGAGCCACTGTGTTGGGTGTTTCCTTCTTTATCTTTTTAACTAATTTGAACCCTTGCCAGAATCTGAGGGCGCGTGGATTTCAGTCCTAAGGTGGAATTGCTCTTTTAAAATAAAAGAAAGAAAACTGTCTCTTTGGTTCTTGCTTGCGGAAGAGAGGCATGCAATCCCCACCGTCCTTCTCTCTGTTGTTTGTAGAGACCCATCCGTCTCCAAGTCTATAGAGAGGATATTTAAAATATGGGAAGACAGAAATGTGTATCCAGAGGAAAGAATTCTCATCTTAAAAGAAGCTTTAAGTAAGTTCCCCTACCCTTTTCCTTTCTTGTCTGGGCCTGTTCTGGGTTTGTCCATGTGTACGACAGACAGACAAAGTCGGGGTGTTGGGCTTTAAGGAAACTGGGGGGACAGGAGGAAGCAAGCTCCCAATTCTTATCTCTCTGCAGTGTTGGCTGAAACTCTGCTTTGTCCCTAAAATTTATCCTCTTGAGTAGCTCATCGTCCTGAAATAGTTGAATTTATTCTGGACCTCCTCCTGGCCCTTTCTCAGTTTGTGCTTTGGAGGGAAAACACTGGGAGTCTCCATATTTCCTTCCCTTTTTACTGCTGTACTCAATCTATATTCATTTGGGGAGCAGCTCTTGAAGTTACAGCCAAAGGGCCTTTCTGGTCCTTCAAGGCGGGTCCCATTGGCCCCATTTACTCTGAGGCACCCCGGAGTACAGCACGCAAAACCTTGTTTTCCAGGTTCCACTTTCAAATCCCAGAAACAGCAGAAAGAAACTCAGAACAAACAGCCAACTAAGTCTTGGAAGAAATCGCAAAGTAAGGAATTCTCACGTATGAAGCGTCTGAATGTGGTAGCCAGAAGGGGGCCTAGAAGGGCCCCTCTAGAAGCTTCCGGGGGGGTGGGGGTGGCAGACACCCAATTTGGCATCCTTGGGAGAACAGCCTGTCCGGTCAGCCTTTGCCGGCTAAGGCTCACTCACAGGGCAGCAGCGATGTTTCACATGCTGCCCCGGCCACTTAGCGCCGGTCAGAAGCTCCGATTCCCCCGAGGGGGAAGCTGTGAACCTCCCAACCTCCCCTCTGCAGCCTCTAGCCTGAGTTGGCTCTGAGGGCCCTCTAGCCCACCTCCCCAAAAGGACTGCCGGGCGGCCTGTAACGCCTGGCCCAGCCCTGCAGGCAGAAGGAGCTCAGCTTCCCTGCAAAGGGAGGTCAGGGTCACCCCCCGGGATGAAGGAGAGGAGTGGGCCCAGGCGGAAGTGCTGGGGACGGGGTCCCTTGTCTAAACCAGATTCCTTCCTTCCAGCCTCCACCAATCCAAAGGCAGCGTTAAAATCCAAGATTGTGGCCGAGTTTCGGGTAAGTCCAGTAACGATTTGCTCACGCTGGTGGGAGGTTGGGAGGCCCTTGGGTGGCAGGGCAGCCACCTTCCTTCCCCAGGGGAGGCCACTCAACCCTTGGAGGGAGGGGCTGGCCCCTGGTCAGGCTGGCCTCAACCGGCTCTCCCTTCCCCTGGTGCAGCCGCAGCCGCTGGTGGACGAGCTCCTCTCCCACAAGCTCTTGGAAGACCAGATCGAGCTGAAGGAGAAGCAGCTGTCCACCATGAGGGTGGACGTTTGCAGCACCGAGACCCTGAAATGCCTAAAAGGTAAAGGTGGCAGGATATTGCCCCAGGCCCTCCGCCCTTGGGACCTAGGGGCTGCCCTCCTGCCTGGGTCCGCTTCCGCCCCAGACGCCCCTTTCTCGTCCTTTCAGACAAAACCGGAGGGAAGAAGTTCTCCAAGGAGTTCGAGGAGGCCAGCGCCAAGCTGGAGGAGTTTGTCCACAGCCTGGACAAGCAGGTGAAGAACGGCCCTTCGCTGACGGAAGTGCTGGAGAACGCCGGCATCTTCTACGAAGCCCAGTACAAGGAGGTCAAGGTAGTGGCCAACGTGAGTCTGCAGGAACAAACACACACACACCCCTTGTGTCAAGGTGCCTCTCCCGGTGTGGCCCAGCCCTCGGGGGTGCGAGAGGGGCCGGTCCATCGAGCTTCCTCCCCCTTCTATCAGGCTGGCAACGAAAGGCGAGCCACACGGCCACCTTCCTCCGCAGCCAGAGCAGGTGTGGTGGGGCTGTGCCTGCCTTGGGCCATTGCAGGTGGGCTTTCCAGGGGCGCCAGAGACAGGCCTCCTCCCTGTTGCCAGCTCAGGGGGTTTCCTCCCCTGCATGGCCCTGGACTGGCTTCCGCCGGGACGCCGTGTCTCCCTTTGGCCGGCTGTGGCGAGGAGGCATCTCTGCCCCTGACTGGTGGGCTCTGCTTCCCTCCCTCCCCCCCTCCCTCCCTCAGGCTTACAAGACTTTCGCCAACCGGGTGAACAACCTGAAGAAGAAACTGGACCAGCTCAAGGCCACCCTCCCTGACCCAGAGGAGTCGCCGGTCCCCTCGCCCAGCATGGATGCCCCCTCCCCCACGGGCTCCGAGTCCCCCTTCCCCGGGATGGGGGAGGAAGAGGCTGCCCCCTCGCCCAAGGCAGAAGCGGCCAAGTCTCCCTCGCCAGAGCTCGCCACCGACAATCGGGATGTGGAGGACATGGAGCTCTCCGACGTGGAAGACGAGCCCCCCAAAATTATTGGTAGGGTCCCCGGAGCGGGGAGGGGAACCGGCTGGGAGGCGGTGCTGCTGCTTCCCCATGGCACCTGGGGGCCGGTTGAGGGGGGAGGTTGACAGCTGGGTCTAAGCGGAGGTTGCTCTTTCCAGCTGCAAAACATCTGCCTGGGTGTCCCAGAGGCCACGCATGTGTTGGGGGGGGGAGCATTTTGTCTCTGGCGAGGGGAAAGGCTTCCTCGATCGGCTGCGGCTTCCTCCCACCTCGGACTCCGGGGGCGCCCTCTCCGTTTTGGTCCACAGTCTAAACTGGCTCAAAGCCCCACTAATTTTTTTTTGGGGGGGGGCGGTTATGTGTGTGCGGGGGGGGGGGTTGATTTGCAGGCTGTCCAGCAAGGCTGAAAGGACCTGCCTCTTTTGTTTTCCGGATTAGTGGAAGAGAGAAAAGAAAAACTGGCAGCTTCTACCCCGGCCCCCACCAAGATGCCCGAGACCACCCCCAAGGCTTCTCCACTGATGGTGGCCCCCCCGGCAGCTGCTGCAGCCTCTGGAGCGCCCCCAGCGGCTGCATCCGTGCTGGCGCCCAGTCCGGTCACTCCTCCAGCCCCCAAGCCAGTGAGCCAAAACCCTCTTCCTTCCTCACCTGCTCTTCCTTTGCCGAACCTGGCCAACGTGGACCTGGCCAAGATCAGCTCCATCCTCAGCAGCCTGACTTCCGTCATGAAGAACACAGGTGAGGGAGGGGGGCAGGGGACCCCAGATGGGCTGCGAGGGGGCTGCCTTCCTCCCACCAGACAGACTCCACCGGGCCGGGTTTCCAGGGAATTTGTAGGTGGGCTTGTTTTGCCAGGAAAGAAGGATCACCTGTGAACAGGTGGAGGGGGGGGAAGAGCCAGGAAGGCACCCTCGGTTGGGGCTCAGATCCGCTGCCTTCCTGCCAACCTTGATCTTCCCTGTGTTTGTGGGGGTCTCCAGCCAGGACTGGCTTCTGCCTCCGAAGTGGCTCATCTCTGCCCCGGTCTCTCCCTCCAGGGGTCAGTCCTGCCTCGAGGCCTTCCCCCAGCACCCCAACAAGCCCCTCCTCTCTCATGGGTGGCCTGAAGACCCCGGGGACGGGGCCTCTGGCGGCGTCCCCCAACCCCTTGGCCAGCATCCTCTCCAAAGTGGAGATCACCCCGGAGAGCATCTTGTCCGCCCTCTCCAAGAGCCAGGCCCAGGCTGCCCCAGGCCTGCAAGGTAAGGCATGGGCTTGCCCCTCCCCCTGGGCCACATAACCGCACTTGGTTCTGGGTTTCAGGAAAGCCGGCCCACCAGGAACCTCTGGCTCCTCCTACGGCCGTGAATGGAAGGCTGCCTGGACTGTCCGATTAACGAGCTTCTCTTTTGCCCCAGGTTTGTCCTCATTTCTCCAGAGCGTTGCTGGGAATCCGGGCCAGCCCAACGAGACGGCCCCCCAGAGCACATCTCCGGCCCCCGCAACCCCCCCGGTGGCTCCTGGGAAGGGGAGGAGCGTCCTGTCCACCACGCAGCCCTTCCTGCCACAAAGCCTCAGCTACTCTCCGAATTCCTCCTCTTCGGGCGAAGTTTCTTCCACCTCGGTCAACAAGATGCCCTCTGGACAGGGCCCGGGGCTCTCCGGGTCCAGCTTCAAGCCCGCCATCAACTCCCTGGGCTTTGGCAGCTGCCAGGCCCCCAGCCCATCCCTCCGGCCCGTTGAGGCTCCAGCCCCTCAGTCTTCGGAGATCTCGGAGGCTAAGATGGAGCCGGAGCCCACTTCACCCAGCCTGGAGATGAAGATCCACAACTTCCTGAAGGGGAATCCGGGCTTCAGCGGCCTGAACCTGAATATCCCCATCCTGAGCAGCCTTGGCTCCTCCAGCCTGCCGCCTGAGAGCCACTCCGCCTCCTCTCCGGATTTCAGCCGAGGCCCCACCAGCACTTCGATGGACAGCATAGACGGCACTCCGGTGCGCGACGAAAGGAGCGGGACGCCCACGCAGGACGAGATGATGGACAAGCCGTCCTCCAGCAACGTCGACACTATGTCGCTGCTCTCGAAGATCATCAGCCCTGGCTCCTCCACCCCGAGCAGCACCAGGTCGCCCCTCCAGGGCCGGGAGGACAGCTACCCGCAGGAGTTGCCCAGCGCCGCCTACCGGCCTTTCGGTCTGAGCCGGGATTCCCCTGCCGGGATGTACAAGCCACCCCCAGATGGGATCGAGCTGCCCTCCTCGCTGATGGGCTCCCCCCAGGAGAAGTTCTACCCCGACACCTCCTTCCAGGAGGACGAAGATTACCGCGACTTTGACTACTCCGGCCCCCCACCCTCCGCCCTGGTCAACCTGGAGAAGCAGCCGTCCAAATCCATCCTGAAAACGGGTAAGCTCCCCGACCCCTCGGAATACCCGGCGGCTATGCCGAGCTACCGGCCGAGGCCCTCAGGGTTTGGCCTGAAGGCCCCTTTTCCCCAGCCCGGCCGGCCTCTGCACGACCAGAGCGACGGCTGCGACCCTCTGCCCTCCACGGGGATCTACGGGAGCTACACCCGGCGGGGAAACGACTCGGGCTCGGACGCCTCCCCGACGCCCAGCAAGAACGACGCCTTCTTCCCGCCGGATTCCAACCACAGCGGCTTGCCTAAGTCCGCGCAGCAGCAGCAGCAGCAGCAGCAGCAGCAGCACTCAGGGCTGTTGCAGAAGCAGTACCCCGACTCCCCCCTGGGGGCTCCCCGGGGGTCCCTTTTCTCGCCTCAAAACGCCCTCCTGAGCCCCACCAGCCGGCTCCCGACCTCCAACGTGGAGAAGTCCCTCCTCTCCTCCATCTCGGCCACCTCCACCATGGAGTTCAAGAATATGCTGAAAAACGCCTCCCGGAAGCCCTCGGAGGAGGGCAAGCACTTCGGCCAGGGGCCCAAGGGGGGTGCCAGTGAGGTGCCCGGCCTTTCCCCGGGAGGGGAGCCCTTGAAGCAGGCGGAGGAGCACTTCCGCATCGAGACCAGGGTCTCCTCTTCCTGCCTAGACCTGCCCGACAGCACGGAGGAGAAGGGAGCGCCCATCGAGACGCTGGGCTACCACAACATGGCCAGCCGGGGAATGTCCGGGGAGCCCATCCAGACGGTGGAGTCCATCCGAGTCCTGGGGAAGGGCAGCCGGGGCCACGGGCGAGAGGCCCCCCGAACAGGCTGGTTCGAGATGAGCAGTGCGGGCGCGACAGAGATTCCCCCCCTGGGATCCGGAGGCGGCGGTGGGGCCGTGCCGAGCTTCCCCAGCCAGTACAAGGAGCGGCTGGGCTCGTTCCAGGAGAGCGTTAGCAACTTCCGGGCCGGGGGCTTCGCTGCCCCCTTTGACCGCCACGTCCCACCGCCTCCCCTGGAGCACGGGGCTTCCTTCCCTAGAGACCAGCTGGGGCCGCCCCCCTCGGGCCCTCAGGCCCTCCCGCCCAAGGACCTCAGCCCCCTCTTCTCCAGAGATCACTCGGGGGCCCCGCCACGGATGCCGGCAGTGGGCCGCACCAGCCCCTTCTCCAAGGAGGCCTCCTCCCCGCTGACAATGCCTCACGGGGTGCCTCCTCCCCCGCCTCCGCCCCTCGAGCGGGGTGGGGTGCCCTTTCCCCCCCAGCCGCCCCCTCCTCTCCCGGGGGAACACGGCGGGGTCCCTCCGTTCTCCAGCCCTCCCCCCCCTCCCGGAGACCTCGGCCTCCCCTTCCCAGCCCCTCCCCTGGCTGCCGAGCACGGGGGCCTCCACCAAGGAACGATGAAGGAGCATTTTAGCCTGCCGCCAGGAGCCCCCCGGGATCCAGGGGCCCAACCTCCGTGCGACCACAGCGGTCAGCCCCTGGGCTCTGGCCTCTCCGTGGGCCCCTCCCTGGCCGCTCAGCGGAACGGCACAAACCGAGGCGGGCTGGGGCTCAGGAACCAGCGGCCGGATTTTAGACCCCGGGAATTCTTCTTAAACCGAGACCCCTTCAACAGCCTGAAGAGGCCCCGGCCCCCCTTCGCCCGTCCACCCCCCTTCTTTGTACCCAAACGCCCCTTCTTCCCTCCCAGGTACTGAGCGGAGAAGCGGTGGCCAAACTTACCCTCCCCATCACTCTGCGTCCCCCCCAATGCCCCCCCCGCCCAGACCGAAAGGGCCCCGCGGCTGGAGGGAGTTCCTCTGCCGCGACATACATACACACACACACACACACATATATATATATATATTGTTCTGTTTGTTTCTTGACTTTCTTTTCCTCTGTGATTGGCCTCCGTAGAGGGGAAGGGAAGCTTACATTTTTTTGTTTTTTCTTCCTGCAAAAATAATTTTAAAAGTTAATCCTAAATGTGGTTATTGACAATAAAAGCTTTCCGAAGTGACTAAATTAAATTAAAATGGGATTTATTTTTAAGATTGGAGCTCCTACAGAAGGAAAGCGGGATTTAAGCAACCCCCCCCCCTCCCGTAACTGCTGGAGTAAACAGTCCACAAGAAGGTGACCCCCCCATCCCATCCCATTTCCCCCCCCCCTTCTCCTCCTGGCTCCGTTTCCCTCTTGTTGGTTCTGCTGCTGCTGCTGCTCTTCTGGCCCCTCCTCTTCACTGGGTCCATCGCGGGAGGTTCTGCCTGCCTCCCCCTCCCTCTGTCTAATCTGTCTTTTTTTAACAGTCTTTTAGGTTTTTGACCGTTCTCAGGCCTGTCTCCATCGCTGAGGACCAGAATTCTCTGATGGACTCAATGGCTTTTGCCTGGTCTGGAGACAGGAGACCGGAAGATGGCCGTAGCCAGGCCCTCCTCCTCTGCCTTTCCTTGGGGTGAGGGAGCTTGTCGCTTGTAGGAGCAAAACGGGGGGCGGGGGGAGAGAGAGAGCAGGGCAGGGCAGGGCAAACCCACCTTCTCCCCCTCCCCAGACCAGGCCTCTGTTCCTCCTTCCCCTCCAGAAGGGTTAGGAATGGGCTGGCTTCAGTCAAGAGGTCGAGAAGGAAACTCGATCCCAAAGGAAGTTCCCCCCCTCTTTACACCGCCCTGGGACCAAGAGGACCCCCTCTGAAAGGGTTGGGTGCAGGTAGCAAGTCTTCTTCGAAAGGAAGGATGCGTGGGTGCACACCTGCGTGTTTGTGTGGAAAGCCCACCCAACCCGTCCCCCCCAAAGGCATGCAGACAAGGGTTCCCCCCCACCGAAGCATTCTGGAGTTGGCACTCTCTGTTTTAAAAGAGCTTTTCTCCTCTCCCTTCTGTTTTCCCCTTCCTTTCTTTATGAACATTCCCTCAAATCTCAAGCTCCCTTAATAGTGTAGCTTTCCCCCTCCCCTTTAATCAACAGGAAATCTAGTATATTAATACAGATATACTTCAGTTGTGCCAGATTGCACCTGTATTTCAGCACTGGTGTTTACAAGAAGATGTACAGTTTTGATACATTGAGGGGATTTCAGAATTCCTGGATTTGTTTAGATCCCCCCTTTTTCCTGTTGTAAGCCTGGGGAATTCTTCACACTGACTTTTCTTTTTTTAAAAGCAATTTTCTCTTTGTTTCTCCTCGTATGAAGTCAGCTTCCCGTAGCCAATATTTTGCAGTTGGTTTTTTTCTAAGTCAAGCATCTTGGAAAAATTGAACCCATTAAGAGTCTGGTTTCTCATAGCAATAGGGGACTGTTATTTATATGTCAATGTTTTGAGGTTTGTAGTAGGAAACAGGTTGATTTTTCAGTTCTGTCCTAAGCTAATTTTACCTGTCTGTTGAACGAGTGCATCATACCCACCCCTTCCCCACCTACGCGGCCTGGAGGTTCTGGGAGTGGGGGGCTCCTATAACTGGCTTTAGTTTGTGTTTTCCCCTGCCCCCTAGTTTGGGCCTGGTACTTTCCTGGAAACAACACCCCTCTCATGCAGCTCAAGAAAACCAGCAACGTGGCTGGTCTGTACAGCTCTGCTTTACTGCATGACTGCGGCACTCCTGATGCGGGCTTCAGCTTTTGTTGTGGGGCTTTTGGGGGACGGGGGGAGGAGCCCATTTATGTGCTACACAAACCCATCCAGGCCAAGAGGTGGTTCCCAGCCCGACATACGTTCACGGTTGCCATCTCTGGCTTCCGGATTGAAACGGCTGGATGCTAGATGAACAAAAGCACTTGCTGTCCCTCACTGCGGAACCTCCCCCCCCTTTCTCCTGGCAGTTTTGGAGATCTTTGGAGCACGGTGGGCTCTTGTGACTTGGATGGGTTAGTCCAAAGGGCTCCTGGTCCTTAAAATTGCCACCCCAAAAAAGAGGACCTTTTGGGCAGTTGGCAGGAATAGAATGGAAAAAGTTGGCAGCTGGTGAAAAAGACAAAATGCTTTAATGGTAAAACTGTGTCTTCTATCCCCCCCCCCCCCCCGGGTCACTTTCCTTTCTCCCCTGGTTCTGTGCTTTCACTTTAAATCGTTCAGAGTTAACGGACGGGCAGCAAACGTTCCTATGCGGGGAGAGTAGCAAAACACACCAAGTTTCTTTGGAAGGAGGAGACGCCTCCTGGTCTTGGCATGTTTTGCTTTTACTTCGCTGTTTCTTTTGTATTTCACTTGGGGGGTTTTCACAGAGAACCACCAGCGTCTCTGGGAAGGAGCTGAGAGGCAGGACTGGGAGACAGGAGCCTTCAAGGGAGGTTTTATGAAGGTGGGCAGAGTAGGTCTCTTTGGAGATCACATGGGGGGGGGGGGAGCTGGATATCAGCAGAGCAGAGAGGCAATGCCTGCAATCTTTAAAGCTGGGGGGGGGGGGGGGAGTTCAGAGAACGAGCATACCCAGACTTTGCTGCCCTTTGGAAAACACTGTAAATAACCATTGCTTTTTATTTTCATGCCTGTTTAAAGAGCTGGGTATTGTGTTGGCTTGACTTTCTTTCCAGTGTTTTCTTTTGTGTGTGGGGGGGGGGTGAGGTGAGGTGGGGGGGTAGAAACAGGGAGGGAGACTTTGTGGGAAACAGCAGTCTCTGCATTGTACATGAATACATTTAATAAAACAACTAGTTTGAAGGTTTTGATATTCTTATTGTAAATAAGCTCTCCCACAGGTGTCTGGCAGGTGTGCGAGGCTGCCTCCCCTCTCTCGCTTTGCAGAGTAGAATTCGGGCCAGAGGCTCCCTCACTGCCCACCGGCCGGCTGGAGAAGACCTACAGAGGCAAGAAGTGGCTGCGATGCAAAGTGGGGGCGGGGGGGGGCAGAGACCTAGCCCAGGAGGAAGACACGTGGCCAGCCCACTACCACAAGATCCACAGACACGTTTCCAAGGGAAGTTTAGACTGTTCTGATTTGTGCATATTGTCTATAGCTTGGAAGGGGCTTAGAAAGGGTGCCATTTACAGAGCGAAGCGAGGCATCTTCAAGCAGAACTTCATCGCCTGCCTTCCGTTATTTTTGTACTGTATACTAATAAAGTGTTCTTGACCTGGTGTGGCCTCCATTCCTAGAGCCCGAGGGGTGGCAGTCCTTTCGCCCTGGACTGTTGAGGTTGGTCATCAGGATGTCCAGGGATTGATCCTATGTGTGCAGGTCAATTGCAGCTGTGCTTTGTGGTCGGATGTTGCAATAACTTGAATCATTTTCTTCCCCAGCATCTAAGGATTCTGGATTTAGGTCCAAAATGCAGGCCAGCTCGCTGGACTCTTGGTCTCCTCTTCCTTAGCCTTTTTCTGTTTCAACTATGTTGCTGTTATTTATTTTTATATATTTATTAAAAGCTGTCACTTTTATCCTTAAAAACAAATACATGATGGGCTAGAAGGGACCTGCTGCTCGGTTCTTGGGTGGAGGGCAAGCAAAGCCTGCCAAAACAAACAAACAAACCCGTAAGACGGTTATAACACATTGAATGAGTGAGAAAAATGTGGGTTGCAAGCCGCTACCACATCCATCTGCTTCCAGGTGCCAGGAATGAGGTGGGGGTGTGGGAGGTATTGGGTACACAGTTGGGTTGCAGTTGTGTGTCTGGCTTGTTACGGTTTGTATATTTGGGCCTTGATGGAGGAGTCGGTCTGGGGCCAATGGGGCTTCAGACAGGAAAGGCACTTGATTTACAGTAATTGGGGCTGTGGCAGGAAGGCAAATCACTTCCCTAAACCTAGATCTCCAACACAATGGACCCATATTCCCAGTCCAAGGCCGAGAGTGCGTTGTGACTTTTCACCAGTCCTTTTGGGTGTTGAGAGCTTCTTTTGGAGATTCTGCTCTGGAGCTGCAGATTCCACCCAGGCGTGTTATGCAGATACGTAACATGCAAACATGTAGCCCTGCACTCTTGGTGGGTGGCTTTGGGGGATCCAGGGATTCCTCTTAGGAGGGTGGGAGCACTGGGTCCCTTTCCCATGCTCCCCCCCCCATAGCAACAGCCGGTTGTACTTGCTGAGCAAGAGACGGTACCTGGAATATGGAAGCCGCCCATAGAATTTTCCCGCTCCTCGTAGTCGAAGTGTAGCTCAAGTTGCTTGTAGAAAACACTCAAAAAGGTGCAACCCCTTTGAGGACAGTGAGGAAGCAGCAGAGTCTCCACTGCATTTCCTCAAGTCGGTGCTTTTTCTTCAACCGAGGTGTTCCCAGGGCCCCGGTTCATTTGGGATCGGACACCGCCGCGCTTGGGCTGCTTTTGCTAATACGGGAAGACTGCGGGACTTGGCCAATTTTGCCCAGGAGAGTCAAGCACTGGCCAAATACTGTATGAGAGAATCTCGTTCCTAGGCAGTCTTGGACGGCAGAACCAAGTGACAAAAGAACCTTCAATTTTGGGCATGGAATTGACTTAAGAATGGGAAACGGGTCCTGGGACTGGCGATGGGGCTAGGATGCATGCAGGATGTCTGGAGATTATCAGTCCTCCAGGTCATGATTGCCCCAAAGGTGCTTTTCCAAAGGCAACTGGACTTTCTTGGTTTCTTTCCCTGAAAAGCTTATCCAAGAAGCTTCTTCAGTTCTTCATTGAAGAAGCTTCTTGGATGGGAAGTAGAATATTTCAGGGAAAGAAACCAAGAAAGTCCAGTTGCCTTTAGAAAAGCACCTTTGGGACAGGATCCAGGATCTTAGGGGAGGCTTGCTTTGTCGCTTGGCCTTTATTTTCCACCTTAGAGCAAGCAAAGCCAGGAGGCTGGTGGCTGTTAATGCTTTTGGCCATGCCCTCCTCAGCTTCCTTGAAGACAGGCTCTAGAAAGCTGGCCAAGACTTGTAAACTGGCTGAGCACATTTAACTTTGAACCCTCTGTATTCAAGCTTTGTTAAGCTGTATTTCTGCAGCTGCTTCCATTTGGATTGGCCAAAGACAGGTTCCCTGGGGGAAGGTCAAAATAATTCTGCTGCTTCCAGAGAGTTGCTATAAGGTGCGAAAGTCCAGTGAGCAAAGCAAATAGGTCTTCTGTTGATGCCATTAGCTGACCTGGTTAGTTTTAAGAGGCTGAGTGTTTTTCTTAATGTGTTGTGGGAATGCAGCCTGGGTTCACATTAGCTGAAGGGGGAACCTATACCAAAGTGTGCGAATTGAAAACCTTGGAATTGGAAGAGAACCAAGGAAAAAGCCTTCTGGAAGTTGGGAGAAATCCCAGGGCAATGTTAGGCTTGCTTGGTGGGACCAGGCTGTGCGGCATGTAGACTGGAGTTGGGCGTGAATGCATGCCCAAAGCCCTTGACTGCCCTCTGCAGATTTGGGGGCTTGTGGGTGAGAAGAAGCAAAGGGCTCCTTTTTAGAGGTTGATGACAAATGGGGTTCAAGGCAAGGATTGTTAATGGGGCATGGGGGAAAGTCGCTGAGGGGCTTCCCTTTGTCTATGTTGCCAGGGGGGTGGATGAGAAGTGAGGCCTTGTGGCTGTGGCTTGAGATGCTGAGTTGGGATTTGTGATGGAGGCGCTTTGGGAATTGCTTGGCTGTGACTTGGCTCGCAGAGTTTTCGCGATTGCTACCAATCCAGGGCTGCAATGTAATTAGCTTGATTTTGTGTAATCCCTGGCTCAAATATGTGATGTGTGAGTGGGAAGACCTAGCAGACTCCATCCACATCTACGTTGGCTTGTCTTTTTTCTCTTGCACCATCTCCTTGGATTGTGTGAATGGATTCGTAATGCCAACAGGATCTCTGCTTCATGTCAAGGCTATCATTCTTGGGTCTGCTGGTGCAAGTTAGCTCTGCCTCCCTCCCCCCCCCTCCAGTTTTATTGACTTGTTTCCCTCATATTAAAGGCATCTGATTATTATTTTGTTTTATGTCCATTTGCGATTACCAGTTTACAGTGAATAAGGGAAGGAAGGTGCTGTTTTGATGGTTTCTAGTTGTGTCACTTTGCAAAGGTCCATTGAAGGAACTCTGCTGGCCAACTCTGTGACCAGGAGTAAACTGGTGACTCAGTGGATGGACTGATTCACCTCACTGATTTTGTTCTCTTATTTATCCATTTATTTAGAAAATCGTTTGGGCATCTAAGGCCTGGGCCCCAAGAACGCCACTGTAATGCCCCCATTCTGCAGGGAAAGCCCTGTTGATCCCCCCCCAGCAGGCATGAGATCAGGTGGACAGTGGCTTTGTCAGGCGGTTGGGCTTTAATATAATAAAGGAGAAAGCAGGACAATAAGAAGCCAGCATTGATAGGGCTGAAAGCTGACGATTGCATCTGGTGGAGGTCAAGAGAGGGAGGGGGATTGTTCCTTGACTTTTTAATGCCCCCTCCTCAAAAGGGGGGGCGAGTCCAAGGGGCACACGGCCTTCCCTTTGCCTTTTGCAGCAGTTGGCAAGATCCCAACGGAAGGCACTTTAGCGTAAATAAGTTAACAGCACATTCGGGGCTGCGTTGAGTCACAAATTGCCTAAAAATACATTTGTGGGGGTTTTTTTGAGGGTGGGGGGCGGGAGAGCGGTCGCTTTCGCTCCAAATGAAGCCGGAACTTTCGTTTTCTCCGGTTTTTGTTTCAGGAGGGGAAAGAAAACAACGGCGTCCCTCCTTCCGGGGCTGGCGTGCGCGAGAGCCTATTGGCCGGCCGCGCAAACCAATCCGCGCTCTCTTCCTCTTCGCGCCGCTTGGGCCACGCCCACCCGTTCCCTGGCTTCGCGTGCCCGGGTAGTCACGGGCGTTTTATTTTGCACGTGGGGACGCGGGTTCCCCAAAAGATGCAGCTCCTTCGCGTCTGGAAGAAGATCTGGGCGAGGAGGGGCGGCCCACGCCGACAATACGCGGTCTGCTGCCTTTCTTGTATTCCGGGGCGGCTCGGCTCTTTTGCTTGTTAGAGATTCAAGGGCGTCTCTCGGGTCGCTGCTTAGCCCCCCCCTCCCCTTCCCTCACCAGCTTCTTTTAGGAGGTGGCAGGCGGGCATTCAACCGGGAAGGCTGGCCCTGCAGGCTGTCGGGATGTTGAAGTGCCGCTCCTTGCTTGTGCGTGCAGGCAGGCAGGCTCAGGGCTGCTCAGGAAGGCAGGTTTTCGGAGGGAGGGTTGGCGGTTGGCAGCTTCATGTCTTATCCCGATTTTGTGCCCGATTCGCCTCTCCGTCTTCTGAGCCCCGCTGTATCTCTCTGTCTTTCCCGCCCCGGAGTCTAACGGTGCTGCTCTCTCCTTCCCTCCTCAGACAGCGGCTCTTCCATCCCAAGTTGCCGAGCGCCTGGCGTTATACCAGCGGCTGAAGGCTGCGGCAGACGAGCGCCAGGCTGAGCAAAGCCTCCGGGGGAAGCGCCCAATCTTGGTTTCTTTGCCAGGCGGCCGAAGCGTCGAGTGCGAATCCTGGACGACCACCCCTTATCGGCTGGCCTTGCAGATCAGGTGACTCTTAAGCCCCCAAGCAGCTCTTTGCAAAACGTTTCCTAAAAATAGATCCCCCGGGATACTTTTTTCTCACAGAGAGGCATTTATTTATTGCAGGAAAATGGGGTGGTTTTTTTTTAATGGTTCGTTGATCAAAATGAATCTAAACTCTCTTCTGTCCCCCAGCCAGAGTCTGGCAGAGACTGTGGTAACGGCACGGGTGAATGGAGGCCTTTATGACTTGGATCGTCCTCTGGAGGGTGACGCCACTGTGGAATTTTTGGGGTTTGATTCTCAGGCCGGACAAGAGGTGAGGAGCAAGGAAGGGGCACATTTCTTTGGGAAAGAGGAAAGTGGGTGGGGGTTGCAGGCTCGGCCTTCAGTTGGCAGCGCTTCAGTACATCAAGGGCACCTTCTCCCCCACAAGAAAAATGGGGTCCTTTTCTAGCTGAGCTCAGAGGGACAAAAAAGTGGTCGGGGGCTCCGTTAGATGGAGGTGGCCCGTCTTTTGCCCCAGTGTCCTTCCATGCCTCTCTCTTGGCGAGGAATGACTCAGCAGGCCGACTGCTCAGGGCCCCCAGGGAGGCCGGTACCCAACCCTCTCCTTGAATGTCTCCCCAGCTGTTCTGGCATTCCAGCGCCCACCTCCTGGGCGAGGCTGCTGAGCGTTTCTATGGTGCCCTGTTGTGCCACGGGCCCAGCACCGAGCAGGGCTTCTTCTATGACCTGTATTTGGACGAGGATCGGTAGGTGGTAACCCAGGTGGGGGTTTTGGCGGGACATTAATGGCCCTGGGGGGAGGTGGGGTCGCTCTGCTCCCTGCGTTCCAGGAGATGTTTTTGCTGTGTTTTCTGCACTGAGCAGGGGCTGGTCTGGATGGCCTCAGGGGTCCCTTCTGGTTGCAGGGTCCTGTAAATAAAAAAAGTGGACATTGCATAATCCCTGCTCCTTTGCCGTAGCTGTGGGGTGAACTTGACATGACAGAGTGGGCCAGGGTTTTCTGTCATGTCAGTGCGCTCATTGAGCTGATTCTGGCTTGGGGACCCCTCCTCTGCCCCTCGACAGGAGGGAAAACAGGAGCCTTCATCTGGGTCTCTCACATCAGTGAGGGAGCCTGTCATGCTTCTAACGCCCACTAGGTGTCCTCGCAGGCTGTGCTGTGAGGTGGTTGTGATCTCTCACTTGATTGGGTGGAAGGGCCCAGCAAGTGGCAGCATTGGTGGAGCTAACTTGGAAGGGAGACCACCAGGACATCCCCAAGTGGTAGACCAGCTCAAGAAGCCACACAAAGACCCTGGCAAAGAGTGGGAGGAACTCTGCCCTTGGTGGCTCCATTTTCCTCAACGCCCCCAATTTTATTATAACCCCGCATCCCCGAATCTTCCCATCCCAGGAAGGTGTCCAGCAAAGACCTCCCTGACTTGGAAGAGCTCTGCAAAGTGACCGTCGCAGCCCAGATCCCTTTTGAACGGCTGGAGGTTTCCCGAGAGGATCTGCTGGAGCTCTTTAAGGTAGGACGACACCGGGATCCCTTCAATCCGGGGTCCCTCCGAGGCTCCAGGTGTGGAAAAGAAAGGCAGCCCCCGGTCCTCTTTCACTGGGTGTTGGCAGAAGTCAAGCTCTGCATTCACCCCTTTTCTTTTTGGATCCAAGATGGAGGTTCTGGGTCCAACCGCCCAGCGAGGCAGTTCTGCCTATGGGGGACAGGGGGCTTCAGAATGCG
The DNA here is from genome assembly GCA_033807585.1 of Hydrophis major. Taxonomy (NCBI): domain Eukaryota; kingdom Metazoa; phylum Chordata; class Lepidosauria; order Squamata; family Elapidae; genus Hydrophis; species Hydrophis major. Next base: position 106,468,343 of record CM066333.1, on the reverse strand, counting down.
GCATTTCTGCCTTCCCCGTGGGAGCCCTTTTCTGCTTTAACGGAGGGGCTTCCAAGTGCTTGACGGTGCCAATGGCCGCTGCTTCCCAGCCCAAATTTTGATCCCGCTAATTAACCCGTCTGAGGAGAGGAACAGGTTGCTCAAGGCTCTGACAGCTGACACATTTTTCTTTGAAACGGGAACAAAGCCGCTCGGGTTGCCACAGGATGTGAGGAGGTCTAGGAGAGCAGCTTCCTCAAGCAATTCTTAGTCACGGTGCCCATGTTGAGCCTCTGTGGTCAGGAGCAGTATACCTCAAGAGCCAGTTGCCGCAGAGCTGGCTGGCTGTTTGGGGAAACAGGAAGCCAGGCGAAAAAGGCCGATGATCTGAACAGGCAGGATTGTTTACCACCAAAACAGCTTGGCTGCCAAGGGTTACGCACAGATGAGCCAGCGTTTTTCACGAGCTTCGCAATGTTATTTACTTGTTGTTGTTTTTTTGTTTTTTTACTAATCACCCAAAACTTGTGCTTGGGATGACCAGCAGTAATAAAAATAGATACCAAATTATCCCAGAGAGAAGGTAAACTGTAATTAAAGCACCATCAAAAACAACACAGCCGTTAACTTTAACCTACTTTGGCAGCCGAAATGACCTAATTTTAAAAGTTTGTGTGAATCCCGCATGAGAGCAACCAAGAAAGATCGGGCCTCACCTCTCGTGGCAGGGAGTTCCAAACCCCCGGAAACCTTTTGCAAGACTTTGAAGTGGAGCAAGGGGGCTAACTCTGATTTATTGCAGTGTCTCTGGTTTTTCCAAAGTGCAAAAAGTTCCCTTAAGAAGCAGCAGGGCCCGGAACATTTTTAGGCTGTTTTGATCATTTTCAGACAATTTAGAAGCCAGATTTTCCCCAGAACGAGGCATTCTTCTTTAAAATTGGGGAAGGGTTGATATTTACTCTAGCCACATTTACCCTGGACTTTGGCCTCCAGCCGCTTGCCCATCTTGGGAGCTGCGGCTTGGTTCTTAGCCCCGAAGAGAGACGAGGTGCAAGGAGAAAGGCTGCAGTGTGATCTGGGATCGGAAAGGGAGGAGAGGAAACGGGGGCAGAGGAGCTGGACTGCCTCTGGTGGGGCTGCCTTTGAGGGGGTGGAGAGGATTTCTGTTCATAAAATGAATTAATGGGGAGGGGGTGCAGGTGGTCTCCCCAAATTTATGCATCCTTCAGCCTCCCAGATGGAGATTGGTTCCTCTTCCTGCCTTTCAGCACAACCGATTCAAACTGGATATCATCAGACGGCGGGTGAAGTCTCAGACTGCCACCGTGTACAGGTGACCCTGCGGCAGGTGGGGAGGGATGGGGGTGGCTGCCCAGTGGCCCCCTGCCCAGATCTACAGCCCCAGAGGGTTTCCCCGGGCCTCTTCGGTCTACATTTGGCTTCTTTTCTGGATTGGCTTGCTTGCTGGAGTTACCTATAGACCAGACCATGCTGCAACCTCGTTCTGGATATCTGGAGACACCCCGGCATACACTTTAGCAAACACTGCCAGGGCGTCACGTACTCACGAGGGCTAGAAACCTGAGCAGGGTTCAGGTGGCTTAAGTTACAAAGACAGCTGTAATTCGCATGAGGTTTGCAGTGGTGGCGTTTATTGCAAGAAATCCTCCAGGAACCCAGCCTGCCTGCCTTCCGCGTGCCCTGATCCTGCTTCCCCTTTTCTGCGTGTAGATGTGGGACGCTAGTCGACCTCTGCCAGGGCCCCCACCTCCGGCACAGCGGGGAGATCCGAGCCCTGAAACTCATCAAGGTTTGTGCCCCCCCCCCCCGACGAAAGGATCCAAGTGGTTCTCCATCACATGCTGGGCAGGTGGTTCCAGGCCTTTCCGCTCGCAAAGAGCATTTAGTGTACAAGTGTAAAAGTCGCCAGGTGGCCAATGCTTTGTGGAAAACAGCCTGGAGAGCTTCAGCTGCCAGACCACTTCAAATGCTTAATAAACGGGAATGCATTTAGTTGCATCGTCCAGGAGTCTCCAAACTGGGCCAGTTTAAGGTTGTGGACTTCAACTCCCAGAATTCCTCAACTGGTTATGCACGGCCGGCTGGGGGATTCTGGGAGTTGAAGTCTGCCAGTCTTACAAGGGCCGAGTTTGGAGCCCCCTGGTTTACTTGAGAGCAGCCCCTGGCGGTTGCCAAGAGGCAGGATTTGCCCTCTGCAATCTACGTAGCCTCTTGTTTCCAGTGGATTTCCCTGTCCTGCAGCAGAACGATGGGAATTTTAATCTCTCGGATTGAGGCCGGGCCTTTCCCCATCCTCCCTGGAGAATGGGGGACTCGGGGGTCCGTGCCGTGGGAGTAAACCTGGGGCTCACTGGGCAGCTGATGAAGCGGGGGGGAGAGGGGGCAGGCAGGCCCCCTAGCCGAACTGGCACAGCCCGCAGGAGTGCCCTTCCTTTGCAGAACTCTGCCACCTCCTGGCAAGGAGGCCCCTCCGGAGAGTCCCTGCAGCGCATTTATGGCATCTCCTTCCCCAGCGCCCAGCAGCTGGCCGCCTGGGAGCAGGCCCAGGAAGAGGCTGCCCGGCGGGACCACCGGCGTATCGGAATGGTGGGTGTGCGTGCCGCAGTCCTCGTGCCAAGGCGGCTGCTTTGCAAACTCTAGCACCCGGGGGGGGGGTTGCCCAGCATCACCATTCCCCCGCAGCTGAAATCTTGGGAGAATGGCTCTTCTGACCTCCTGGACTAGAAACTTGGAGTGGCGCCTTCAGACGGAAAGGGAGATGCTTCCCAAAGCAAGTGGCTCTCCCTGTCTGCATGCTTGTGGGGGTTGAATTTAGGGTGAAATGGAGAAGAGGGGGTGCAACCTGCTTAGCGGGGGTCTGTCCTTGCCCGTTGCCTGGGGGGGGTGAATTGGGGAATCGGACCCTCCCAGGCCAACTGCTCCGTCTTTCGGATTCCTCGCCAGGACCAGGAACTGTTCTTTTTCCATCCGCTGAGTCCCGGGAGCTGCTTCTTCCTCCCCAAAGGGACCCACATCTACACAACCCTCATGGACTTCATCAAGGTCTGTGTCTGTCGCGTTGTGTGTGTGTGGGGGGCACTGCAGTTGGGATCCGGGCAGGTTCTTCCCTCCATCCGTCTACAGGCGTGGCTGGAAGCGGGGTGTGCTATTCACGCCCACACAGGGGCCGTTGCTCAAACCAGTGCATCTCTTTGCAGAGCGAGTACCTCAAGCGCGGCTTCTCCGAAGTCGTCACCCCCAACATTTTCAACGCGAAGCTCTGGGAAACCTCCGGCCACTGGGAGCATTACGGCGAGAACATGTTCTCCTTCCCGGTGGAAGGCCAGACGTTCGCCCTCAAGCCCATGAATTGTCCCGGCCACTGGTGAGGGGGAGCCTTTTTGGGCAGGGGAGGATTTAAGATCCACTTGCAAATCCAGATCCCTGGATTTGGGGATGACGAAGAGGGCCCCTTCTGGAGCTGAGATCTCACTCTGTGTCTGCCAGCCTCATGTTCGGCCACCGGCCCCGATCCTGGCGGGAGCTGCCCCTGCGGCTGGCTGACTTCGGGGTGCTCCATCGCAACGAGTCCTCGGGGTCTCTGGCGGGGCTGACACGAGTCCGGCGCTTCCAGCAGGATGACGCCCACATCTTCTGCTCCATAGATCAGGTGGGGAGGCTAGCCAGGGGGTGCCAGCATGGCTGAACCGAGGGCTTTACCCTGCCGTGCCATGCTGAGCAGCGCAGGGATGGGGCCTGACCCCTGCCCTCCTCTTTTCAATTCAGCTGCAGGGGGAGATCGGAGGCTGCCTGGACTTCCTACAGGCCGTGTACTCCGTCTTTGGGTTCACCTTCCGCTTCTTCCTCTCCACCCGCCCTGAACACTTTCTCGGGGACCCCCCGCTCTGGGATCAGGCCGAGCAGGTGAGAATGGGGCTCCCAGCCGGGGCAGAGAGCCGGGGGGGGGGGCTTGGAGTGCCTCTGCCTCCCTGTCCTGCTGCCAGGAGGGGAAGGTGCCCCCAGGAGGCTGGCACAGCCGCTCTGCAGGCAGGCCTCTCGCCTCTCAAGGGGGGACCTTTTGCTCAGCCAGGACTGGGGAGCCTCTCCGCTTCCCTACTGACCCCCCCCCCAGCACCCCTGGCGGGACCAAGGCATCCTCCCTGCTGGGGGGGGGGGAGTCCTGTGCAGGGGCTCCTGACGGCACCCCTTTTTCCTCCCAGCTGCTGGAAAAAAGCCTCCAGGAGTTTGGCCAGCCGTGGGAACTCAACCCCGGGGACGGCGCCTTCTACGGGCCCAAGGTCAGTCAGGTCTGGTCAGCCTGCCGGAAGCGCTTGGGACAGAATCTGAAAAGGGAGGGGTTCCTCCAGGTCATTTAGCCCAGCCCCCAGGGTATGTGAGAGATGTTTTGACGGGGGGGGGGGGGGGGCTTTCAGGGCTGGGGAAAGGGCAGCCAAAATGCTCCCCCTTACCTGGCTTTTGGGGGGGGTGTTACGAATGGGAAGCTGCCCTTCTCGCTGCTGGCACTGCCTCAGCCGGCTGGCCCTCCTTCCACCATCCAAGGCCCTTTGGGACGGGCTCCGGAGAAAGCTGCTTCAGGCATGAATCACTGTCCTGGGGATGCCTGAATGGCTGAACTGTTCGGGTTTTGGGCATGGTGCCCCCAGGCCTGCTCTGCCTCCCCCTCCCCCCCTCCGTGGGTTTATGGGGTGACTCTGAGTGACCTCAGCCTTGAAAACCCTCCGGAGGGCGGCTTGGCCAGCCAGAAGGGCAGCAAAGGCCACCTGGGCCGGCCGGCCGGCACCTCTGACCCTGCCCACCTTCCTCTGCATCCTGTGGAATGGCCAGGGCTGCTGGCCCCTTGGATGCCCCCCCCCACGCATCCCCCCCCCCAATTGCAAGGGCTCTGGTGCCAAGCCAGTCCCCTGCCCACACCCTTTGAAGGAAGCCACACCCTTTGAAGGAAGTCGGGGAGCCTGAGAAAGAGCCTCTTGGGGTGAAGGGCCAGCTGGACTTCTCCAGCCGGCAGGCCCTTAGACCCTCCTGGGCCGAGCGGCCCTCATTCTGCATCCAGGCCAACTTTCATTATTATCTCCGCCGCCGTGAAAGAAAACAGTTTTTCTGGGCTGGGCTGCCCGTCCGATGCCCCAAGGCCGCCTCCCGTCTCGGCCGGCTTAGCAGCCACAGGGTTTAGGAACCGAAGGGCCCGATCCCCCGGGGGGAGAAACATTTTGGTGGGCTTCCCAGCTCCCCGTCACTTTGGGTGTGTGCGGTGGGCTGAGTCTCTCCCTGCTGGGCCTTTGCCCGTCTCTGCAGGTGGACATTCAGATCCAGGACGCGCTGGGGCGATACCACCAGTGTGCCACCATTCAGCTGGACTTCCAGATGCCGCTTCGCTTCGACCTCTCCTACAAGGGGTGAGAGACCCCCTCCCTTGCAAGGCCCGGACTGGCACAACCTGGGAGCCCCTCCCCCCCAGCCAGAAAGCGGCTTTTGGTTGCTCGGCAGAAGATTTGGGGAGCCCTCTCGGCGCTGAGGCTCTCCTCTGCAACAGCCCCCTACTCAAACCATCCCTTCCTCTTTTTTCTGACTCCCATACCTTTGGCTACCCACCCCTCCCCACAAAAGCCAAGTTGCGTAGGGCTGGCATTCCAGGCATGGCTTGTCTTCAGGCAGGCAGGCAGACTTGGGTAGAAAATGGCCCTTTTGGGGTGAAAGCTGTGGGGCCTTCCTCTTTTTTGGTGGAAGCCGCCCCCCCCCCCCAAGTGATCTAAATGTCAGCCTCCAGCAGGCAATCTGGCCGTGACCGCAGAGGCCCTTCGTGTGACGCAGGCAGATGACAGAGGCACTTCCGTCATTTCCCCTTTTCCCTTCCCACGAATGAGGCCCCCTCACCGCCCCCCACCCCCGGGGAAGAGGAACCGCCAAGCAGGAATGCTGGGGAGGGGAGGGCAGAGACGGAGGAGCGGAGTGAAGAGGGGGGTCCAGAGCCAGAAGTCCCCAAACGGGCCCAGAGTGGCTCTTCCAGTCGGCCATTTTGGGCTGAATGGCAGGGCCACCCTTTGGGCCAAACCCTTCCTCGGCCTACAAGGCAAGGTTCCTGTCTGTGCCCCCCAAAAGTCCCAGCCCTGCCCTCGTCTCTCCCCTGCAGAAGGGACAGCGGGGCCCCCGAGAGGCCGGTCATGATCCACCGGGCAGTGCTGGGCTCTGTGGAGAGGATGCTGGCCATCTTGGCCGAGAACTACGGGGGCAAATGGTGAGTTGGAGGCTTCCCACTTGCCCCCCCAACCCAATTTCTGCTGAGTGGGGGGGGAGTCTCAAAAGGGGGGTCTCCCCCAAGGGGGCAGGGATTAAACTCTGCTCCCAGTTGGGAGGAAGGGGGCCCACCAGGCTCTGGCTGGCTGCAGGGGCCTGCAGGGGCGGTGGGTTTGGGGGGCTGGAGGGGGTGTCTGGGCCAAGCCGTGCGCTCTGCTCCCCTCCCCCAGGCCCTTCTGGCTGTCCCCCTCCCAAATCATGGTGATTCCAGTGGGCCCTGACGCAGAGGAGTACGCTGGCCAGGTGAGAGCCAAGTGGGGGCAGGGAATTGGGGCTGGGGGATGGAAAGGCTGAAATGGGGCTGGGGGAACCTTCAGGCCTGGCAGGCAAGCTGAGAAACCCACCCTAGATTTGGGCAGTTGCCCCCTGACTCCCAGCACAAGAGCAGCCGGGAAGGGGGGCAGTGGGGGGGGGACTGCTGAACCGGCCTTGCCGGCCTCTCCTCCTCCGGGCAGGTCCACCAGATCTTCCGCCAGGAGGGGTTCCAGGCAGACCTGGATGCCGATTCGGGAGAGACCCTCAACCGCAAGATCCGTAAAGCCCAGTTGGCCCAGTACAACTTCCAGTTTGGTACGTTGGCATCGCCCGGGATGGGATGCGAGGGGAGGGGGGGGGACCGGGCTGAGCTACACGGAGCCAGGAGAAGGGGGGGGCGGCAGAACTCTGGAGGGGACCAGATCTCCCATGTTGCTGGCCCAAAGGACCCGCCAGGCGACCCAGGCAGGGATCCCTTCTCTCGGTCGCTTTGGCTCGGCTGGGCAGGGAGGGAGGGAAGCAGAGTTGGGCGATTGGGGCAATGGGCCGGGGGGGGGGGCTATTTGGGAGACAGGCTGCTTCAGGGCTCCTTCCCCCCCCACACACACAGTGGTTGGCCGGAAGGAGGTGACCCACCGCACCGTGAACGTCCGCAGTCGCAACAACCACTGTCACGGCGAGAGAGATTTGCACCAGGTGCAGCTCCGGCTGCGGGAACTCCAGGAGACGCGGGTCAGAAACGCGGAGGAGATCTTCTGAGCCAAGGGCTGGCGGGGCTCACGCGGCCGGGGGGAGGGCTGGGGTGGTGTGTGCAATTGAAGCTTCCTTGTGACCCTTCCGGTCTCAGAAAAATGCTTGGCACGTCTGTGAATGCTCTGTGGAACTGAACCTCCACCTTCCGAGGCAGTCTACCTCTGTGTACCGGGAAGGCGCTGCTTTCTGGAACAGGATGTGCCAGCCAGACCGGAGCTGGCCTTGGTGACATGGCGGCTTCTCCAGGTTCCCAAAAACAGTTTGGCCCCCAGCGGTGACTCAGGTGTGCCGGGACCCAGGCGTGGCTCTTCCCATTGAAGGTCCAAAACAGGCCTGAGCGAGACCGGCTGCCGCTGCTGCACAGCAGCCCCTCCCTCAGGGCTCCCTAACCCTCCCTGGGGGGCACAGCACTTTGATTCTCCCCAAAGCAGCAGAATGAAATATACCTCCTTCAACCTGCGCTGGGCTAATCCGCTTCTTTAATTGCGGGGGGGTGTGTGTGTGTGCATGTGAGACCTGCCCTTCGTAATTTGTACAGGGAGCACCTGGGTAAGGCCAGCGCTCTGCCCATGCTCAGGGGCCTGCGCCTGTTGCTGTGGACTCCGGCGCTCTCCTGACTGCCAAGTAGTGGCACCAAATGCAGAAGACTCGTCCTTCGCCCCCTGAGCTGGGCAGGGACCCTCACCTGGATCTCTTTTGGGGACCTCGTGCCAGGAAGCCTCCCCACCAGGAAACCCCCCCTCCCCGGCCTTCACCCTTCCTTTGGGAGAGGGGCTGCCTCCGATTTCCAAAGCAGAGGGCCCGTTTCCATTGCCCCTTTTTCCCCTCGGGGTCCTGGCAGGACCGGAGCTGCCGCCTTCGCCCGTCTTGTGGCTTTGCAGAGGGGAGGGGGCCGTTCTGGATGTGGGGGGGTGTCATTTCCTTAACTGGCTGCTTGTTTCTCAAGGAGTGACGTGTGGGTGCAGTGTTTGCCTTTCATAACTGCCCCCCCCCCCCCCCCCCCCCGCAGCTGCTTTCCAGGGAGTCCGGTGACTCATGTGAGCAAAAAATGAGTGGGAGGCCCTGTTGCAACACAGCCCTCCCCTCACTGGTGGGGGGCATCGGGCTGGGCTCCCTTGCGCAATTGGCCCCTGACACCCACGCACCCACCTGCTCTCCTCCCCATGGCTTTCTGCTAAAAAACAATGAGGACCGGAGCCTTGAAAATTCCACTCCTGAGAAAGCCTTCCTTCCTTCTTCCTTCTTCCCTTTTGACTTTCTCTTCTCCCCCCTTTCAAAGCAGGCCTTCTCCACTAAGGCCAGCCCTTCTCTCCCCCCCCCCCCGGGACTTTCCCAGCTGAATTCTAGCAGAAGGGGGGCAAGGGGGGATCATGCTTGGCCTCTGCTGCACCTCCCAAACCCACCCAGGGACAATGACGGCTTTGTTCCTTCCTGGTTTTGTTACTCATCCTGGCACAGAGGTGCTGAGCTCTCTTGAGCCTCGGTGGCTCTTACGACACACACAGCCCTCCGTGGGACAGGAGGCCGGGCTGCTGCAGCCCTGAGGCTGCACGTTCCAGCCGAGGATGTGGAGGAGCAGGTGCCCTTAATTTCCCCAATAAACTTTGGCTGAGATCTGCGCTGGCAGAAGCCCTTGGTGCCCCGGGGACATTCCTGGCAGGCTGTTCTCCAGCCAGGGCCCGGTGAGGCCACCTTGACCCGGAAGGATGCAGGGACACCCAGCAGCTTCTCTGGGGCCACGGAGGGTAGCCGTTCTGCTGCCCCACGGCCTTGGTGGCCCCCGCTGAGTCCAGGAAGGCCCAGCGAAGGGAGAGGCCTGCTGGTGTCTCTGTGGGCAGGTGGCATCGAGGCAGCCGTGGCCCCGTGGAGCACCCCCTCGAGGGCCACTTAGGAGACAGGAGCATTAAGGGCCCAGTTGAGTTTCCAGGCTGACCTTGAAGGAGCTAAGCTGGGTCTGCTGAGGTTGGCCTGGAAAAAGGCAACCCAAGCTGCCCTCTCAGCTCACAGGGGTGCCCAGTGCCAACAGGCAAGGCCAAGGAACCCCTGATCAGCTCACAGAGGAGGAAGGAGGCTTTGGGGAGGCCCTTTGTCTCAGGCAGAGGGAAATGCTGGTTTTTAAGGGCATCCTGCAAAATGAAAGGAAAGGAAATCCCACCCGGGGAAGGGAAGAGATTCTCTGTCTCACTATATAGCAAAATGGGGAAGGTCTTCCTGAATCCCATGGCTTCACCCAGGGAGCCAGCAGGGAGTTTCAGGGTGTTTGCAGCCAATTCCTTGGCTCGAGCTCCTGCATCACCCCAGGCCAGGCAAAGCCAAACAAAGACGACCAAGCGGTGCCTTGTGGCTTGTGTGGTTTAACACTCAGCTGCGCTGGCTCTCCTCCAGCCGCAGGTCAGTTGCCCCCAGAGAGGATGCCTGGCCATCTCCTCTTGCTCTGGGGCTTCCTAGCCCGGGACCTTCCCCACAACTCCTGAAGGGCTCTTGGGCTCCACAGGAGAGGGGAAAACCAGGAAATTTGACTTACAGCGGCTGGCAGGACAATTCAGTGGGCCAGACAGGAACATTGCAAATGAAACTCAACAAGGAGGAGGAAGGGACTGTTTAAAAACTTAAGGTCCCCCCCCCAAAAATGCATTTGTGACTGGAAGCAGCAAAGTAAAATGAAGGAAGGATGGGGGAAAATAAACAGTTACAAGCGTGCTTTTTAATATTTTAAGGGTTGCCAATTCACATCTGCGCTTGAAATTCCCAGGGTGGCCTCCTTTCAGTTTGTCTTTTGGGGGGGGGGATCTCCCTTGAGGCTGGCTGACTGATCCCCCGGCTGCAGAACCATGGAAGAGGGAGTGGGGTGGGAGTTGTCGGCTGAAGGGGTGCTGCATTGGGCCAGGCATTCCTGAGGATGAAGGCGAATTCTGCAGAATGGGGCGCCTGAGTCTGCGTGGAGGAAGAAGGCTTTAAAAGTTTAATCTCTGAGCATGTGTAGAATTCATTTTTCTACCCAAGAGTGACCACTGGCCTACATGCATTGGATACTGAGGTTTTACCCTAACCCAAAAAGATTGCTTCCTTAATGAGCTGCAGCTTTGGCTGGACTTGAGCTAAACAATTCACAAAGAAGTGAGGATTTCTTTTTCCTGAAATGCAGATTTTAATCTCCCTTTTGTAATCAGCAGCAGCAGAAGGGGGGGGGGGGGTTTGCTGATTGCTTCAGGCCACTTTCCCACCAAGATTCCCCCTCCCCCCATTTTTGATTCATTTTTGGACATCCCAGAGATGGGTGTCTGCCACCTGCTGGGGTCTTCAGTTCACCTCCAAATCATAAAACCGAATCATAAGGCCAAAGGCAGAGAAAGGAGAAATCCAGTTTTAAGACTCTAAATTAAATATAGTGGGAACATTGCAACACTCTGAAGTGGAAGAGTAAAACCACCTCTGTTTCCTGTGTTACGGCTCACCCTGACTTCCAGGTACTTCTTCAACCCTTCCAAAATTAGCCCCCTCTTAAGTTTCGAGAAAAAGCCAAGAGCCGGAAACTTTCCCACAGTTAACTGTTGTTGTTTGTTTGCTTTTAAGTCACTCCACTATTACAAATCACAAAAATATGTGATTAACAAGTGGCAGAAATATGTCATTATGTTTTGCTGTCAGTCTTCACCTTAATCCCTTTGAAACTACTTTGGTCTGGGGAGTTTCAGGGGCTGGTTGTGCTCCCTGTGGAGAAGCCTTCGGCCCTGGGAGCCCAGAGGTGGCTTTGGATCTGCTGACTCTGGCCCTTCTGACTCTGCAGTCACATGTCTCCCTTTGCCCACGCAGGCCACACATGCTCTCAGGCAAAGGCCCACCGGTTGGGGGTCAGGGTTCGGCGGCGGGGGGGGGATGAAACCCACCCGGTTGAGCAAGTGACTGTGGTTTCAGCTGACAGCATTTCAAAAGTACAACATCTGGAGAGGCCATGACCCCACTTCCCCCCCCCCAATTCTTCAGCCTGGCATGCCAATTTTAAAAATGTTGCCAAGGAAACATCATAATTTGGTCCAGGTTCCCCCCCCCCAGTGAAACACTGACCAAAGCCCCAAAATGTTGATTAGAAGGGCTGGCACTCAAAAGGAATAACTGGTCACTCAGCATCAACATCAGCCGCCTCCCGTCTGAAGAGATTTCTACTGATCTATTATTATAGAAAATGTGTACTACGTAGCCCATCAGATTCTGTACCCAATTCCCTGCACCCTTAGCCTGGGAGAGTGTGCCTATTCCCATAATTTAGGGAACATTGCAGCCCAGCAAACTCTGGGTTACCAGAGTTAACCATCTGGTTGAAAAGAGGCCTCAGTTGGTGATCTAATAGGCCCGGCCCTGGGACAAATCGATCCCTTCCAAACAGGGCAATGTTGGGGTTGTCCCCACAGGAGACTCCGGGCCAGGGGAAGCTCTTCTGGCCAAAGAGGCCCCCTCCCCACCCGCCCCCTTTTCTGGACTTCGAAGTTTATCTGGCTCCGCTTCTACCGGGTGCAATGACTGCTCCAGCCTGCAGCCCAGATCGAGGAAATCTACCCCGGGAGCGCTCCTTCCGATGGCCAGGATGCCTTTTTAGAGCCCCGGCGCTGCGTGCTCGGAGCTGGGGGGCTGGGGGGGGCTTCTATGGGCGCCATCCCCAGGCAAAGGGACAGAGATAAACGGGGGGCGGATCCCTACCCACCAGCTAGAGCCCGGCCTTGCCTCCCGCCGCCCCGTCCCGGATTAGGCAATGCCCAGCTGCGGTGTCACAACCAACTCCGGGTGTGGTTTTCTGCTGCTGCTGCCGCCGCCGCCGCCGCCGCTTCTTCTTTTTTCTTGCCCTGTAAGCGGATTCGGGGGTGCAGAGAAGGGGAGAAGGGAGGGGGCGCGGTCCCCCATCCAACGACACTGCTCCGAGCCCGGCCCACCTGCCGAGGCGGGTCCTGCCCTCCGTGGAGGCGGCGTCTCCGCCGAGCGCCCGGGGATAAAAGGGCTGGAACCGCGGCGGCGGCAGCAATCCAGCCCCCGAGCGAGCAAGAAGCACCGGAGCGATGACCACGATGAGCCCCCTCTGGCTCTGGCTCTGCTGCCTGGCCGCTTGGCCCGCCTGGACACGCTCGGAGAGCCAGGCGACGCCGCCAGGTAGGAGCCGCTCCGGGGAGCGGCCAGAGGGAAGACCGGGAGGGCGGGAGGAGGGGGGTCCTGGCCGGGGACTCGCCTTCTGAGGAGCCCCCCAGGGCCGGAGGGACAGAGAGGGGAGGGGGCTGCCCGGGGAGGGGCGCTCCTGGGCGGGCAGCCCACCCACCCCCAACCCTTCCCAGGGACAGCCCGCTTTCTGTCGGCGGAGGCCGGAGGGAAGGGGGTCCGAGCGAAAGGTCCCAGGGCGCAGCGCCACCTCCCCGGCCCGCTTGGGTGGCCTGAAACCAGCTGGTTCCGCTCGGGGCGGGTTCCAGGCCCCGGGGCTGCCGTTGTGGGGCCGAGAGCCCGATTCCTCCCAACCCGGAGCCGCCCGGCTGGGTGCCCTGAAGTTTATTCCGGTCCCCGCTTGCTGGCTCTTGCGTGGCTCTTGCCCCGAGGGGAAAAGCGAAGGGAAAAACCTCCTTTTGTGTTGTCGGGTATCGGAGCCAAACGGTTTGGGGACTTCAGAGCGCCTGGAAATTTTCCACCCTCCTCGAAAGGGGGCGAGGCTTCTGCTGGCCCAGAACTGGCTCAGCGGCGGGGAAGGGCAGCTGCAGCGGTGCCTTCCTGGGGCTCAAGGGAAGGAGGGTCCCGGCGTCGCCCCAGAGTTTGCCACTGGGGGCGGGAGTCCAGGGACCGGGCACCTTTCGGTGTGGGGAGGCTGCGGGTCTGTCCTCGTGCTGAAGAGGGGAGGCGACCCAGGGCAACTTGGATGGATGGAGGAGAGCAAGACTGCGTTCACTCAAGGGACGCCCCCCCCCCCATGGCAACTGCCAGACCTGCCATTTGAGGAGCCCCTGCAGGGGGAGGGAAGCAGGACAGTGGCATCCCAGTGCCCGATGGCCTCCAGCTGAGTGATGGAGAAAGGAAGCCAAAGAGGCCCATCCAGGGGAAGGGGAGCCAGGAAAACAGTTCTCCCCTTGGGCTGCTGGCCCCTTCCCCCCCCAAACCCTCCCCCCCAGGGTCAGCTCTGCCAAGAGGCCGGGCCAAGAACCTGATGATTTGTGCCGAGGTGTTGTGTCATTCCTGGGAAGCCTCATCGTGACTAATCCCTTCAGGTGCAAATTAAGTTGGCCGAACTAATTTGCTTCCTCCTGAATCTCTTTGCCTTTTGGGGTGGGAATTTGGGGCTGAACCGGCTGAGGGGGGGCAGTGGGTGTGGCTCAGCCAAGGCAGCAGTAGCGCTTTCCCTGTCTCCCTGCTCGCCACACGTCCCATCATCCATAACTCAGCACTGGGGAGGGGGCTGCTTCTGTTCTCCCGGGGGCTGTCTTCCAGCCTGAAAGCCCCGCTTCTGCTAAAAGTGCATGAAACAAACCACAACCAAGCCCTGGTTTAGTGCAGGTTATGTGTTTGATTGGACCACCATGTGCTTGACCAAGGGCTGGCTCAGCATGTTGTTCAGCCAGGTGTGAGTTCACTGGGAAAGCACAGCTAAACAAACCATGGCTTATCAGTAGCAGAGGTGTGTTTCTGGGCCGAATCCACAGTTAACCTCCTCTTCCTCCTCCTCCTCTCCCAGCCAATGGAGACCATCAGCCTCCACCAGCGCAGTTCCCGGCCGACGTCTCCCAACACGACGTCCTTCCCGATGCGATTTCTCGGGAGTTCCTGTTGCAGAAGATCCAGGAAAACCTAGAAGACGGTGAGGAGGCTGCTGAGGAGAGGCAGGGAGGCCCTTGGGGCCTTAGAGGACAGCTGGACCCAACGCCCCCCTATGGGAGAGAGCTTCAGCGCCACTGCTTGGAGCCAGCTAAGCCCAACTTCCTCAAGGCTCACCAAGGGCCTCATTCTGCAGGGAGCTTGGTGTCTCCCCCCCCAACAACAGGAGGGGCTGAAAGATCTCTGGGGGGGCAGGGAAGCAAAGGAACCAACGAAAGAGCAAAAAAATAAATAAATAAATAAAAGCAAAGAAAAATGAGGTCCAGAGGAGAGAAATCTTCTTGGGTGCAGCCAGCCAGCCAGCAGCTTGTTTGGTGCTTGTCTGTCACTTGTCTGAACCCAGCCAGCATAGTAACCCCTCCCCTCTTTCCTCCCCATTTAGGGCAACAGCTGCCCATTCTGGTCCAGGGGGAGCCCCAGTCAGTGCCCCTGCAGCCCAGAGGGAGCGGCCGCCACTGCAAGGAGGTGGGCTGCACCCATAAAACCCCCTTCTACAAGCTGGAAGAATTCCCACCAGGCCGCCCCTCCCTCAGCAACCTGGGGGCGCTCTGCTCTGTGGGGCGGATAAAGCCCAGCTACGGGCCCTGGAACCTGCCCCAGACCAGCTTCAGCCACCTCTCGCGCCAGGGGGAGGCCCTGAACCAGCTGGAGCGCCAATTCACCCACTGCTGCCAGCTGGCCGAGGACCAGAAGCTGCCCTGTGCCTCCAACGAGGTGAGTCTTCCCTGTGCCTCTGGGTGCCTTTGTGCATTTGGGTCACTTCAGCAGCGCCCTGCAGGGTCTCCGTTCAGCCAGGCTCAACCCAACTCTCCTGGCCCCTCCTGGCCAGGTGTGGGAAGCGACTGAAACTTTGCCCTTAAAAAAGACAGTCCCTGGGTGACTCTGGAGTCCTGCAGCTCATCCCGTTTCCACCAAATAAATTTTAAATAACGGCCGGTTCAGTTGGATGCAATTCCTCCTGCTCACCCCCCCCCCCACCATCTCGGAGGGAGGGCCACATCCATCCAGAAGTCTCACCTGGAAGGCAGAACCGAGTGGGCCGCTGTGCATATTGCGAGGTCAAGTTTTGCAAGCAAGCTTGGCTGGGCCTGTGGTGCTGAGTTTACACACACCCTGATCATTCTGCAGAAGGTCTAATTAAAAAACCCACAAAGTGTTTACCTGTTTACCTGGGCTGTGAAACCGGCTGGATTTGGTTCTGGGTGGCTCAGCAATTCTGGGAGTTGAAGTCCACAGGTCAGAAAGGAGACCGAGTTGCCTTAGCCTTTTGTCCTCCGAGTCTTCCCACCTTTTAAGGCAAATCCTTTCTGGTCCTTTGCACAGGGGTAGCTAATCCCTTTTCCTTGTTTCTCTCCCCCTTCCCCCTCCCCTTTTCCAGTGGGAAAAGTGCCTGGCCCGGTATTGCAAGCAGGAGTTTTCAACCAAGACTCGGCCCTTCCACTGCTGCCGTGCAGGTGGCCGCGAGGACCGTCTCAACTGCTTCGCCAGACAAGCGCCCTTCCCCAAGTATGAGGGCGAGGGGGAATGGCTGGACCTGGCCAACCTCACCACCCCCAGCCTGGACTCCATTTGCAGCCAAGCATCAAGCCAGGACAAGCAGTGAGTCTCTCTCACCCACATCCTAGAGTCTGCTTGGATGGGGGGGGGCTAGATGACCTACAAGGTCCCTTTCAACTCTGTTAATCTGTAAAATGTTGGCCGGTTGGGTTGGAGCTGCCGGGAAGAGGTTCTATCTCCCCTTGGGAGTATTTAGGAGGCCCTTCTCTGAAGCTCTCCCTCTTCACGTGGGCTGGGCTCTTCTGGCAGGGAGTGATGGAGGTGGTAGTCCAAGCCATCTGGCAGGTGGCCTGTGGAGTAAGAGTGCTGTGCTCTGGTGCCATTTACGCCAACCAGTTAGGATACCAGTAGAAGTTTGTACAGCTGGCAGATTTTCAGGAGCCCCCCCCCCAGCCCTTCAAACACCTGTGTGTGTGTTTGTAATTGAGGGGTTGTGGTGCGTTTGATGGGTTCCTATAAATTACAGCAATTAAATGCAAGAGGTCAGATTTGCCCTCTTGTGGCTGCCATGTGAAATGCATCTATGCACTAAGCCAGCATGTTTAGTCTCCAAAATCGGTTTGGGAGATTTGAGGGGCTGCAGATGTCCGACCCCACCGCCCCTCCTGACTTCCCTGAGCCCTGAGTGTGGCATTCCTCCTTTTGTGCTGCTCTCCAGGAAGCCCAGCCCAGCTTTGGTCCAGAACATCACAGAGTCCTGCTGCAAACTGCCAGAGAGTGAACGGACCCTCTGCGCCCAAGGAATGGTGAGTGTCCCATCTCGAGGGGGGGTCTCTTCTCATATCTTCTCCCCCCCAGGGAGGGCTGGGCTCCCACTGAGCCTGTTTCCACCCCAAGTGAGTTGATCCAGAACCCTTGAGTGCGATCAGAAGCGATGAAGGGAAGCAGCTGCTTTCAAAGGGCCGGATATGAAGGAGTTTGGTTTGGCCCCTCAAGAATTCTTCTCCTTCTTCTCCCCCAGAAATCGCAGTTCATCACCGCTTTCTGCAGCTCCCAAAGGCGCAGCTGGAGGGACCCCCAGAAGTGCTGTGCCCAGACAGAGGAAGCCGCCCGCAACGACTGCTTCGACCGCAGCTACCTGGGACACGTCTCCCTCCTCCGCAGGCAGCAGGAGGAGGAGGAAGAGGCGGAGGAGGAGGAGGTGGAAGAAATCGTGTTTCCCACCCAGGCGGCCCCTTGAACCCTCCCGGGGCCTGATCCTGCCCCCCCCCCAGCCTGTCTCTGCCTCTCCTTCCCTCTGGCTGGCTCCCTCCCTGAATCTGGGGATGGGACAGGAAACCTTCTCCCCCCCCTAACTTTATGATCCAAGAGGGCCTCCCTGGAGACCCTCTTTCCACGCACTTTACCGCCTTGACAGAAGCCGCAGGCTGGTCGCAGCCAGCTGAGCTTGGGGGGGGGGGCAGGATTCTGCAGCTCCTTCTTGGCTTGGCTGAGAGCACTTGGGGGTGATTCTAGGCATCTGGGGGGATAGAAAAAGGGGCTCTGCCTGTGCCCCACAGACCTCCCCTGGCTGCCCCTCAACTGTGGGCTGCTCCAGTTCCTGGATGCCTCTCTGGCCCATATGGGCCGTGGCTTGTCTGCTCCATCTGAAGGGATCCACTGGCCTTTAGGATCCAGCTTTGGGGCCAGGAAGGGAAGCCCCGTGGATTGGAGAACGGAGTCGATTTGGGCTGAGCTTCCAAACTGCAGCCCCCTCCCAACCGGGTCTGCGGTGCTCCCTAACACAGAAGGGCCTAGCCGCCACCCGAATGGTGCTTGCCAGCTCCGAAGGTGGCGGCCGGTTGGCATCTTGCTCTTCCCAGCTGCATTTCTGCCTGGTGACCAATCCTAAACTCTCTGCTTGTCACAAATGCCTTGGGAGGGAGGGATGACTTGGCCTCGTGCCAGAGGCAAAGGGTCCGACAAATAAACCACTTTTTGGAAAAAGAATGCAACTTTGTCCTGTTGTGGTTCTTCCCCCCGCCTCCCCGCCGCCCTCCCATGCAAGCTCCTTGGGGAAGACTCGGACCCCATTCTCCCAAAGAGAGCCAGAAATGGGGGGCCGGGGGGGCTCGTCCTTGGTGCTTGGGCATCCAAACGCAGCTCAGGGGGCAGGTGACATATGGGGCCCCTCACGATCCTTCAGTGGGGTGTGGGAATTCCAGGGCATTTCACCGAGCAAGAAACGGGGAAAGTGCTGCTTCCCTTCAGGATCTCACGAGATCCTCCCTCTCAGCCCGCTGTGCTCCAATGGCCGGCAGACTCTGGACGGGGCATGGTGGGACAGTGAGAGGGAGACGCTGGCAGCTGCCCTCCAGTCGGGGGGCCTTTTAACCCTCCACCCTTCCACTGGTCCGGCTGCAAGGTGCCCTGGGGCAACGAAAGCGGCTTCAGGGCCTGAGGGCCAGGGAAAGGGGGGCCCTTGTATGGTGTGTGTGTGTGTGTGTGGTCTTGGTTGAAAGGGAGGGGAAGGGTCCAGTTTTTAAAAAAGATGCTTTTTGGTGTGACTGCTCCCTCCACGGTGTTTTCACCGCCATGAAGAGCAAAAATGGGCCATGGAGGTTCCTTCACCTGCCCTGGTGCTCCTTGAGTATCTTCAGCCCCCCCCCCCCGTCTTACCTGGACCTGAGGGTCCTGTAGCCACCAACCTTCCTTCACCTGACATATTTAGCAGCAGCGTCTTCTCTGGCATCCGTGGGCACCTGGCTGTATCTGTGGCCAACCGGTTAGGGGTCAACTTGGCACCTTTGGGGCAAGGAGGAGGGCTGGAGATGGAGTGGGGAGGGGGGAGTTCAGGCCCCAATTTTTGCCCTTCTGCTGACCCCCAGCAAGGAACAGCCTTCCAGCCTCTTTGGATTAAGAGGCGAGCTCGGTGCTCCCCGTTGAGAGCCGGGGGGGGGGGGGAGTTGGAGGGGGGGCTGCTGTCTTTTGGCTTCACCCTTCCTGCTCCTGGCGCTACAAATGTCTGCCCACAGATTGGAGAGTTTCGTGGGGGCCCCCTCTGCCGAGAAGGGTCTCCCTTGAATTTGTGCTGGGAAGGTTCTGCCCCAAACGGTGGTCATGCACGGCCTCTCATAGGGACGCCCCCCCCCCCTCAAAATCTGGCTCTTCCACATGTGTGCTCAGCAAGCAGTCTTGGCTGCCAGTCGCTTGGCCTCCCTTTTCCAGGAGTCGCGGCTTGGAAGCTGCTCAAATGGGGCTCTGGTTTTTATATGTTTTTCCAGGAAGGATCTTCTGAATTTGGGAGGGGGGCAGCAGAGCCCCTCAGGGCAGCTCTGGCTGGCCACTGCCTCCCTCTGGGCACCCTTGAGACGGAGGGTCATTGGCCATCGACTGCTAGAGGCAGGGAAGCCCCTGGTTGGACCCTCAAAGCGGGAGGGGGGCTTTTAAACGTCTGGATTTGTGGGTGGGGAACAATGTTCTGGCCCAACAGCATGGAAAATGCAAGTGATCTTGGGGGCCCAGCCAACACTGTGTGGACTGAAGATACTGGCAGAAGAACATATGATCCCATATTGTTCTTGGTTTCCTGTGTGTTCCGCCATCAGAATCGAGTCACTAAATGGAAGAAATGCCTCTGGCCATTAAAGTTATCCTATAGAGGCTCTGATCCTGCTTGTTCAGGCTTTCTGAGTGCCTCGTATTTACTGATAGTAGCTTTAAGAACAATTATGCAGCAGCAACATTTCAAAATTTCACACAGAAATATCCCTGCCCAAGGACAGCTACTTGTTGGTTACAAAATAGAAGCGTTTTGCGGCAAGCAATTGATAACCTTTGAAGCAATAATCCCAGGAAGATTTAAATGTTCATCCAGTGGTATTATAAATCAAGCAGCGTTGGGTAACAAGATGAGACGTTATGAAATAGATTAATTGATGTTGTTATAGTCTATTTTAAGGAGCCAAACTCAGGCAGTTAAAAATAGTAGGATTAATTTCTCGCCCCCTCCCCCCATTTTGTTCTCATAGATGGCAAACTGACAATGGATTTTTTTTTTAAAGGGCTTTTGAGCAGACACAGTGAGGGACAAGCCGAGTTCAGTTTGTCATTTTGATTTAGCTGGGAAACTTAATGTTCGCATCATAGATAAAAGCCATGAAACAGAGTTTTGAAATGAGGTAGGTGGGGTTTCACAGGGCGAAGAGGGACTTTAAAAATACAGTGGAGGAGGGGCAAATCTTCCTGGGTTTAAAATAACGCCGTAGGGGCATGCATGAAAGTGAAAATTAGGCCTCTTCATTGTTGGCAGTGGGTGGGAGACTCTGATTTATTTAACAGGCTCTTTTTCATCTTATTGTAAGTTGAAAAGTTCTTAGAAGATGAAACTGTTAGGAAGACCACAGTTGTTTTAAGCTTGTCTGTGTGAACCTGCAGACTGAACGTGGTTCCCATTCAGGGATTTAAAATGTGATTTTTAAAAATATTTTCTGGGCTATTTAGTTGTTTGGGTTCCTTAGCTGCACCATGTGGTACAGTCAGGGCACCAGTGATGGAGCAAAGGGTGGTGGAATAGGAGAAAAAAGCTGGTTTTGCCTTCTGCCCCTTCCTTGCACCGAGATTTGGAGAGTAAGCCCCCGCCACCCGCTTGTTTACATGGGCCATCCACACACACCCTCTGCCCCCCCCAGCCCCCAAAACGGCCTCTCTGCTGGGCTTGGCTTGAGAGGTGTAGCATTCATTTGCACAAAGTTTTTCCATTTTAGGCTGGCCACACCACTGTGTCTGCCAGGTCACGATGGATGGAAAGGTGGAGGGGAGGGTTTTTCCCCCCAAGCGAGCTGCTAATCTCCCCACCCCATCTCCACCCCAGTTCTGGCTGCCAAAGGACCAGAGGCTGTGTAATGTTTGCTTTGTGTGTCCCTGTTTGTGTGTTGGTGACTTTCAAAGTGGCCCTTTGGAATTCTTCTCCGAACCACAAGGCACCCCCGGGGTTCTGGCATTGCCAAGCCAGGCCAAAGGGAATATGGAACGGCTGTCCTCATGGCCCTTGGAGAAACTCAGCTGCGTGGGTTGCTTTGGCCATGGAGAATCCATGGCTTGTTTAAACCCAGGGAAGAGAAAATGGCCTTTTTGGCAGCTGGGATTTGGCTGACCAACAAGGAAAAACCTCAGCAACACGAGAAAGTGTTTGAATCGATACGCCCGGGAAATATTTACAGTTGCAAACATTTACAGAATAAAAAACGCCACATACACTTATAAAATCCGAAACTATAAAGCTAGGAACCCTGCTGGTTTTATTTGGCTGTTAAGATGTATTTGATTTACTTTCCTTACTGGACCTGAAGGTCTAGGGTTGACCGCTGGAAAGGACGCAGGGCAAAGAGAGAAGTGCCTTGTGTTTGTGGTTAAGTTGTGGGCTGTTGTTTTTCTGAGGTTGCTTTTAACAACCAGAGAGTTTGAGAGGATAAAAATACCCCAAAAGAAGCTAAACCAGCAACTGACATAATTTAAACCAGCCTGAAAGAGGCAACTTGCAATTTAACAAACATTATAGAATAACAGAACCTCAACCTCACAATTGCTCTGTTAAATCAAAGGTTGCATTTCTACTAAATGTAAATATTAGATCTAATAAATCTGTAGCTGTCTGCAGAAAGAAGCAGGAAAAAAACAGATGTTTAATTTCATCTGGCAATCAGGAATGCACTTCTCGTTTATTTTTATTTTTTATTTTCTGGAATTGCTAACCAAAGTGATTTAGCCACCATAAAAAAAATGAAATAAAACTCTTAAGAAGGCGTCTGTTCTTTTTTGATCTTACTCTCTTTAATTTCCTCTTATTGCAGAAAAGGCGCCCTAAGTCATAAAAATGTGGGGGAAAGGGCTGTTTGTTGTTATTAGGACAAAAAAACAGCAACCAGTCTAGCAATGTGGAAAATTATACGTTTTATTCTTGTTCCTTTTTAAGAAATAAACTGTTTATATGCCTTGAAAGAATTCCCTTTCCTAGAAAGGGAAGAGAGAGAAATTAGACCAAAGACCAGGGAACTGGCCTGAAAAATTCAAAGAAATCCAAGGAAAAGGAAAGAAATTCAAAGAAAAATGGGGAAAAGAGAAAAAAAAAAAAACATTTGAGATTGAGGGCCCAATGTTTCCCCCTACAAGCTTCTGGCTTGGTGCCAAAGGGATTCTGCACATGCTCATATTTAGACATTTATTGTCTAAATATTCCCAAGAGAACATTTTGCTCTCAATTCAAGGGTTGCATTTTAAAAAACACAAATGGAATTGCTTATTTCTTCAGAAGCCTTTAGGAATGTAAAAACCTTCTAGGCACATCCACAGGCAGCTCCTTAAAATGTTTGTGCCTATACATGGGTGGCTGCCTTCAATGCTTCAAGTTCCTAGTCCCTGGCGTTCTAAGAATGGTCAGACCGGGAAATCCTGAGGGTCCAATCCTGGGGTTTGTGCCTGGCAGGAGGAAGCCTGGCGGGGATCAAGCCGCCCATTTGAAGGAAAAATCTGGTCGCCTGAATGGCTGAGAAGCCCAAAGTGGGCGAAGTTTTTCTGCTTCTGATCCTTCTCAATGTGGGAAGACAAGTGGATTTCCTGCTAGTGGGAAAAGGCCCCGTTTTCATCTCCTGCTTGTTGTCTTTCCAAGTTCCCCCAAGTTTTCTCTCTGGATAAAGCAGCTTTGATGTTTATCTCCCCCTCAAGTTCCTTTAGAAGTGCTGCATAAAGACGTTTCTGGGGGAATTTGCTGCTAAAGTTGCCTAGAGAAAAAAAAACACCCAGATTGTTATCCTGCACCAAGGAGGACGCCTCCACCCCCCCCCCCTGAAAACAAGACCGACTTTTAGAAGAGGCGAGTTGAACTTTTCCCCTAGAAACCGGATCTCTTTTCTGTGCCTGAATTCAGGATCTTTTTGGACTCAGTTTTAGGGATCCAGCAAGCAAGCAGATCAGAAGCTGGACACTTCCTGAATTTGGGGATCCTGAGACCCGCCCCTTGGCCCCCCCAATGTCCCCCCACTGACTGCAAGTCAGCTCTGGGGCTGGTCTCAAAATAAGGGGGTGGCAGGAAGCCAGGCCGACGGAGCCCAGGGCATCTGCTCTGGCAGCTGGAGGGATGGGGGCCAAGCACCTGTGGGGCAGGCAGGTGGGTGTGGATCGGTCCCTGGCAGCCCCACACAGCCCAGGCCGCAAAGGGTTGGAGGTTGGTCAGCTTCGCAAGGTGGTTGGCATCCCAAATTCTGAACCAGAGCATGTGCAAAGTGCTTTTCCTTTTCCCCAGATGGCAGAGCCAGTTCAGAAGCTGCTCCAGGCTGCCAAAGGGGCAAGCCAGCTGTCACATAAAGGGGTGCCTTTAACTGGCGTGAATGCCACCCACTGATACTCTTTGTCCCCAGAGCCTAATCTTAGCCCCTTGGTGACTTCCCATCCAAGAAGGAAATAGATCGCGTGAGTCACCAAGCCTGAGGGAAGGGAACGTTCTGGCCTCCGCTGGCGCTGGACTCGTTTCATGCCAGGTCTTGAAGTGGGAGGAAAGTGGTTGTGGGTGCCTGCGGATGACCTCCGCATCCCCACTCTGCCCTGAGGCCAAAGTGCCTGGACCCGGACTCCTTCCGCTTAGACCAGGCCCTGGGAGAGAACAAAGCACCAGTCAGGGTTTTCTTGGGGTTTTTGGCAGACTTTGTACCTTGAGGAAGCTAGGATGGCGACCAAAGGCTGGCAAGATTGGCGAAACCCCTTCAGGGCACTCAGTCAGTTAAGATGGAGGCCATGCCAACTTTGGGTAAAAGGAGAGGCCACCTTCATGCCCTCTGCTCTCATCCAGGTGCTCCTGTCCTTTGGAATTGGATCTCCAGGTATTCCTCAATCTTCTTCCACTTCCAGGAGAGGGAAGGTGTGTTTCCCCTTCTCAGCCACCTGTTCCTTTGGGCCCCGACTTCTCCCACAGGCCATGGAGGCTCTGGGTTTTTTTTAAACCCTGCAATTATGCGGCCATGTGTGGGTCACCAGCCGCCCCAAAGCTGATCCACTCCTTGTCCCTCCCTGCCCACAAGTACGGGTCTGCGCTGCCAAAACTCAGCTGGGCTCCCAAAACATGGAATTGTGGTGCAGAAGAGCAAAGGAGAGTGACTGCAGGCATAAGACTGAGGAAGGTTCAACCGCCCTGGGTGCCCCCTTCAAATATGTATCCTTCTGGTCATCGGATGCCCCCCCCAAGAGGAGGCTTCAGGTGTCCACGGGGCTGTGGGTTCTTCCTGGCCCTCAGAGGGGAAACAGGCCTGGGAAGAGTTGGACTTTTGAGAAGCAAGGAAAGAAAGGTTGCCCAGTTTTTCTGGAGCTCTGTGAATGCTGCCTTTGAGCGCTGGGCTTCAGGGTGGCCCAGCCCCCGACTTCCCTCCCCCCCAAAAAAAAGTGTCTGGAAGGAGGGGGGGCTGCTTCTACCTGGCCTCCCTTGCAGCTCCAGCTTCCTTGGCCAATGAGGGACCCCCATCCTCCCCTGCCTCCTTTTTTCCTCCTGGGGAGACTGGGGGAACAGGCCAAGCTCTATGGTTGTGGGAGGGGCAGCGAAGAAACCACAGCCCCTTCCCACCCTCTGGTTTTCCAGTGGCGGACAGAGACAAGGACCCCGTGATCCAGAGGTCACCTGTGGGAGAAGGCCAGGGAAGCTGGGAGAAGATTGGAGCCTGGTCTTATGAATGGTTGGTTGTTGCTTTTGAGGGCAAGGGGACACACACACAGCCTCACAAAGACCAGCATTTGGGAGGGGGGGGTCAAAGCCTCGGGAAGCCTCCTTTTCCATAGCTTTCTACTATCTTTTCAGGTAGATTGCTCCTGCACCAGGCGGCTCCCTGACTAGGAGGCTGAGCAGCCCATCGCTTTCCCCAAAGGGCCAATTGTGGGCAAGCCTCAGTCGGGGGAACAGCCGCTGTCCTCAGTCCGGCAGACCCCTGAGCCGCCGTGAAGGCGACCCTCGGAGGCGGCTCGGCTTCTCCCTCTGCCGGCCCCGCGGTGTTGGCTGCCACTGGTCCTCTCGCGAGCGCGCCTCCGCCATCCGCGTTCCCGGGACTGTTCCGGGACTCGCAGGCGGCTTCCTGGGGGCTCCGCTGCCCACTGGCCTGCTGTGGATTCGAACCCACAGCCGACCAAGAACTCTGCGGATCGCGCAAGGCAGCCCCCCCCCGCGCCTCCTCCTTGGCTTCTCTCGGAGAATGCGCGGGGGGGGGGGAGACAGGGCCACGTGGAGGGGGAGGGGAGGGGGGAAGGGTCTCTCTCTCTCTACTCACCCCCCGCACCTGATGGGCGGGGGCGTGCGGTGAGGGGCGGGACAGGAGCAGCCAGAGGAGGAGGAGCCCCGGGGAGGGGGCGTCGAAAGGCCAGAAAGGAGGCGGGAGCGAGCCAGGCCGAGGCCGCCGGGAGGGAAGCGCTGCAGCGCGACCAGCCCGGGACAATTTCGGCTCCGGTGGGAAGGACTTTCTCCCCCTGCGGGCACCTGAGATGGCAGGTAAGGGGCTCGGGCGGGGAGGGGGCCCCTTTCTGCCCCGCTTCTCTCTCTACGCCGCTTGGACTACAAAACCCCCCTGAGGGTCCCTTGTCCCGCTCCCTCGCCCTGCGCTGCCCCCGGCCCCGCTCGCCTCCCGTCCCGGCTTTGAGGCGTGGGAGACCCGCTTCAGATCCGGGCTGTCCCCCTCTGCCCCTCCCAGCCTCCCCCCAAGCTGGGCGAGACTGAGCGCATCCCGAGGGAGGCTTGGAGTCCGCCGGAGGGCAAACCCCGAGACCAGCCGCGATGAGTCGTGTGAACCTCGGCAGACCCGAGTTTCCCGGAATTCTTTCTATAAGCCGCCTTCTCCTCTCTCCAGGCGGATGATCGCCTGTCTTTGCTGGTCGCCCTCTGCAACGAGGCCGAGGAAGCGCAAGGGGATCCTAAGAATAGGTGAGAGAGATCCGAGCAGCTCCTTCCAGGCGCTTAAACCCTCCCCGCCCGCCTTTCTCCTCAGCCCAAAGAGGACAGGGCCAGGGGAGCACTCTGTACATGCTCAGAAGCCCCCTTACGCAGCCTCTGTCCTACTTCTCTTCATTGTCCCGAAAGGGGTTTAAACAAAAACAGCAGAACATGATTGCCATCCTATGGTTTTAGCCCCCCCCCGCCCCCATTCGGAGGCCCACATCCCGCCAGCCCCCTGCGCTCCGACGGAAATTTCCACCGGTCCCGGCTTTCACCTGGCGCCCCCTCCCCCCCCTTCCTCCCTCCTTTTCACCGGGCCTGGCAAGAAGCAGCAAAGAAACCTCCATTGGCTAAAAGGGGGAGGGGGGGCTTGGCGGGGCGGGGTGGAAGGAGCGGGGCCCCATCCTGACATTCCGCGAGGGGAGGGGAGGGGGGCACTTGGTGGAGCCCGTCCCTTGGCCGAGCCTCAATGGGGCATTCTTTCGCCCTCGCTTTGAAGGCGCCTGGCCGCGGACCACCCGGGAGAGGAAGGGCTCGGGTAATGTCGGGAGGGTTTTTTGCTGGGCCGGGGAGCACGAGACAGGGACACACACACACACACACAAGTTTCCAAGCCCGGGCTGCCTCCTCGAAGGCTCCTCTCCGCTGTGTGTGTGTGTGTGTGTGGTTAAGGTGTGGGTTGGTCCTTTCAGGACCTGTAATGTGATAGGAAGAGATGCTCCCAAGGTTGGAAAATGTCAGCCCTGCTGGTTTAATGGGGGGGGGGGATCCTCTCTGCAGCCTTCCAAAGGGGTTTATTATTATTCTCCCCCCCCTCAAAAAAAACAGCCGCGTAGGCGGTCCAGGTGCTTTGCCCGGTGCTGTTTAGGTAGACTGCCTCTGACAAGGGAGTTTTGCGGTTCTTCTCTTTCTCTGGGAGGGGGGGGTTGTGTGAATTGGGGGGGGGGGAGGCGAGAAAGCTTTAAAACGAAAGCCAACTCTTTTCTAGCCTCTAAAGTGCTTGGAAAGAGGCCAGCGGTCCTGGATGGAAGAACTGGGTGAAAAGCAAAATGTTTCTGGCTTTGGAAAGAGGCGGCTGAAAACGGGGTGGCTTGAGGACTGTTTACCTGGGAGTGAGCTCCTTTCTCTTTGCAGGCCCAAATTTTGGGGAACGGGGGGGGGGTTGTCTTCCTGGCCTTCTCAGTGGCATCCCCTTGGTGACCTTCCTTGAGAAGGGGGCTGGGCTAGAAGACCTCCAAGGTCCCTTCCAACAGATTGTCCTGCCTCCCAGGGCTGTTTCAGAAGAGTTGTGAGTTGTGGGGTCTCCTATTCCTGAAGCTATTTTGCGGCTTTCGAGTTCCCCTTTTTTGGTTCAGTTTTGTTGTGCAGATGGGACTTCCCTGCAAGCGCAGCCATGGTGAAGGCACAAATAGCCAAAAATAACAGGAGTTGTGTGAAAAAAAAAAGTTTTTTCCATTAAACTAAGGAAATTCCTCCTGCTGCCCTGAATAACTCTGACCACAGTTATTCTTTGTTTCACAAAAGGTGTGAATCCTTCCCTCGCTTATGTGCACATAGATTAAGAGTTGTGTAGCTCTCTGATTCCACAACCTGCACCAGAGTTGCTAATCGGGCATCCAAAAAATGACTTCAGCTCCCATCGGGCCCGGCCAGCGTAATTTTTATTTGCTGTGGTTTTCTCTTTGGTGGAGGGGAAAATTTTAGGCTCCTCTGACGGGGGAGAGGAATTCAGGAACTCAGGTTAATCAATGCCACTGCTTGGGGCTTAATTTGCAAGCGTTTAAATGCGCGTGGGGAGGGGGGATTAAGACATGGATTTGGCACAATCCCACAGTTCCTGTGCCGGGGAGTTCATTTCTTCAGCAGGATCATGAAAGCTGCGGGGGAAGAAGAATGGCTGCCTGCTGGAACTGAGAGTTTTCTCGGCCGCCTCTTCCCTTCCCTAAATGCACCACAGGTGCTTGGGACGCATCCTTTGATGGGGGGGGGGGTGATTTAGAAGTGGGAGCCCAGACTGGAAGGAGCCAGTTTGAAAGGAGGGGGGGCTTGTTTGTCTTCACCTGCGTCCCCTCCTCCCAAAAGAGAGCGGGAGGAGGTTCCTGTGCGGCTGAGCCACCTCAAGGTCTCCGTCCGAGTCTCCCTGGGCAGCCGGGCCAAGAGCCGCTCCCATTCCCACGCTTGTCTCTGGGCTGAGGCCTTGCAGCTGCTGGCCGGCCCACCACACAGGAGCGATTCTGACCCAAATTTTGTGGCTGTGTGTAGGCCAATTACTCATCTTTTGGCGACCTGGCTATGTTGTTTTGGTCTCCATGTGCGCCAGCAAAGAATGCTCTCCCTTTCCCCTCCCTCCGTCAGCCGTTAAGAGCAGGCTATACCCCCCCACCACAGCATTTCGCAGGGGGGCTGGCGAGGCTTCCCTTGGAGCAGCAGAGGGGATCACCCTTGCTGGGGGGCTGCAGGGTGTCTTCGCTGGGCCCTCCCCATTCCACTTGGCTCTGGGGAGACAGGTGCTGGATTGCTTCATCACAAAGCTATGTGTATGGGGGGGGGGGCTCCTTCCATCAGCCCCGGGATGGGAAGCGTGGAAGCCCCACCCAGAGGACTTTGGGGGGCGAATGTGCTTGGCTGAGTGTCTCCTGGGGGGGGTTGGGGGGGCAGGTGGAGTCCAGGGGGGGGATGGTGGAGGGGATGTCTCGGGTCAGGATTTTCTCTAGGGCAAATGGGGGCGATGAAGAAAATGATATCTCTTTCCTGTGGGAGCGAGTGAAAAGGCACTCTGTGCATGTTCAGAGGCGGGGGAGTCCGGTGTAGAAGCAGGCAAGGGTCTTCCTTAGGCCAGGCTGTTCCTTGCAAGAGGTTTTCTTCTGCAAAGACTCCAGGGGTTAAAGTCCCCCTCCCCCCGTCTCTCTGGAGAGATTTCCAGAAGCCCAACTAGTGCAAGGGGGGAGGCCTCGCTGCTTTTCGGGCACCACCTCAGAAGCTGGGGCGTCCCCCGGGGGAGGCGGTGGTTTTAGACCTGAGCTTCTCCTCGGCCCCCTTTTATGGTGTTGGGATGCCACCGTGGTGGCAGTGCTGCTGGGGATGATGGGAGCTGTCATCCCAGGGAGCAGGAAGGCAGCAGAGGATGGGAGGAAGCCGAAGGGTGCCAAGCTTGGCCCGGCCTTCCTTCTCTCCAAAGCAGAGGAGCAGTGAGGTTCCCCCTCCTTTGGAGGGGTGAGGGGCCACAGTGGTTCTCCCCTCCTCCTCCAGAGGGGAGGGTCCCATTCCTGGAGGTGACGCTGCTGCTGCTGCCTTTGCTTCTTCCTCTCCCCGGGTGATGGGCGGGCGGTGGGCTTTCCTGGGGAGGTCAGCTGAGCCGGCACCTCCTCCCTGGCCCCCCTTCCAGGGGAGCGTGGATGTCCTGCCAGCTCTCGGCCGGCCTCAGAGGGCTCCGAGGAGCACGGACGGTCCGGCAGCCGCCCAGAGCCGGTGCAGCCAGGGATCCAGAGCCCAGCCGCCCAGATCCCTTGGATCGCAGCTGCAGAGGCCGGGCCAGGTTAAGAAGGTGGGGCTGGGGCTCTTGTTCAGTCCTGGGAGGGGCTGCCTCGAGGGTCATCAAGACACCCTCTCCCCAATTCCCAAGCAGGAGAGGTTGCAAACAGTTGCCTGGCAGGAAAATAGCCGGGGAAACCTCCAAAAATCGATCCTTTCAAAATGAGTTGGAAAGTTTGGCTTGGGGGCGAATTTTCATGCTGGACCGCAGGTTCTTACATGCAGCCTGCACCCCCAGCCTCACCCGCTTAGCCACATCCGAGGCATTCTGGTCAAGTCTTCCAAAACTTCAGAGTTTTGCTGAAACCTCTCTCTCGCTCTGTGTGTGTTTCTCTTCCTTGTGCAAAGAAGCTGTAAAAGTGGGGAGGGGTGCATTTTAAAAGGGTGGGTGGGTGAGAGTGCAAAGCAGAGTGAGGGGGGGCAAGGGATCCCTGTTGTAACGCAGCCCCCAAATCTGCAAATGGTCTGTTTTCTGTTGCCATGTCGGCCTCTATTTTCCAAGCTAAATGGGGAAGGGGCTGTATGGGGGGAGGAGCCACAGCTGGAATCTGTTGGGGTTTTTTCTCACTGGGGGGGCCTTGCTGGGATTCCGTTTGATCCTCCTCGGCTTCAAGGAAGCTCCCCCCCCAAATCCTGGAAAGCCACAACTGGTCAGGATAGAGAATCCCGTTCTGCATCCAGCAACTGCTGAACTTGGCCAGGGGTCACAAAAGGACTTCCAGAAACTTTCCAGGATGCTGGACTTGGCCATGTGGACAGCGAAAGTCCTGCAGGCCTCGGCCCCGTCTTCCACCGGAGCTGTGGCAGAGTAGTACAACCAGGCTGCCTTTGAAGGGATTATCCAGGCCAGCACATTCCGGTGTGGCCAAAGCCGGATTCCTCTGGGGATCCGTTCCGATCTCTTCCCCCTCCCTGCCTGTTGCCAGGAGTGTGGCCGAGACCTTGGTCTTTCTTTCCACAAAGTGCCCTAAAGCCGTGTTTGTCTTTCTTTTCCTTTTCCATTTGCCAGGAAGGAAGATTGTTCTGCGGTTGTCACCCTGCCCACCTCTCCTCACCCCTCTTCCCAAGGCAAATCCAGCCAGCAACCCATCCTCTGTCTGGAAAACCAACCTTGTTGTAACTTGATTTCACACAGCCACATTCTTCTCCCTTCTTGTTACTCGGCTTAGTTTGACGGGTTTCTGAAAAAAGCCTTTTGCATTAATTATTTCTGTTTATTTTAGTTGTTTGCTCCTGTGTTCTGGTAGAGCATTTAGAGCCTTAAATGAGGATCTTTGCAGGTGGCTCGCTTGTTATGTTTATCTATTTAGTTTATGGCATCCAGAGGTCATCCAATCACCGATGTACACGTGCAAATTTAAATGGAGCATCAGCTGTCTGTGTGTATGTGGGGGGAATAGTATGTGGAAAATACAATTTAGGAGATAAAATATTTACAGAATAACGGAGTTGGAAGGGACTTTTGAGGCACTCTAGTCCAACCCCTTGCTCAAGCAGGAAACCAAACCATTCCAGACTAATGGCTGTCCAGTCCCTTCTTGAAAACCTCCCGTGTTGGAGCATTCATACCTTCTGGAAGGAAGTCATTCCAATGGTTAATTGTTCTGTCAGGAAAATTAAGTTAAGGATAAAGGCACCACCGTTATAAGGCAGAGTTGCAATGGGATAGAGGTTTAGTTGTTCCACAGGGGCTGCTGGGGAGGGATGGAGAAGTTTTAAACCAGAGTTTTCCAATCTTTAAGATGGGTTAAGACCAACTCCCAGAATTCCCCAGCCAGCAACGCCTCCTCTTACTTCATTGCATTATTCTCACACTGGCTGGGGAATTCTGGGAGTTGAAGTCCACCCACCTTCACGCTGCCAAGGTTGGAAACTAGATTGTACTAGAAGACCTCCAGGGTCCCTTCCATCTCTCTTCTGATTCTGATGGAGAAACGCTGTTTTGGAGTCCCATGCGAATCCTTCGGGGGCCTTGAGGAGCGCCCAGTGGCTGGAGAAACGGCTGGCACCTCCTTCTCCAGGACGTGCTTCGCTTCCCCTCCTCCGTCCAAGGCTTTGCGTGACTTCGGCACATTTCCTTCCCTTCCCAAGGCCCCGGCAGGCCCGGCTCGGCTCGGCTTCTCAAGGTTGGCCAAAGCCGGCCGGCCGGAGGCTGCGACGGGCGGGAAGGCTTCGCAGGTCAGGCATCCTCCTGGGCCGGTCGGTGCGTGCGAGGAAGAGCGCTGGCACTTCGGCCTGGAGACTCGCCCCAGAGGGGCGGAGGGAGGGTGGCGCTGGTTCAGGCGAGGTAGCCTGGCTCGCTGGCCCGGCCGGAGGGGGAATTGCGCCGGCCGAGAGCGCAACCTTGGCGGTTGCCGCTTCCTTTGGTCTCCGGCTGCTTTCCCAGCGAGCGCGTCCTTTTCTTTCGGACTTTCCAAACCGCCAGCCAAGCGGAGGGAGGGAGGCGAAATCATTGCTATCGGCATTCTCGCCCGCCTCCCCCTCTGGTTCATCATGAAGTAAGAGGAGGGGAATG
This sequence comes from Hydrophis major, assembly GCA_033807585.1. Classification (NCBI taxonomy): domain Eukaryota; kingdom Metazoa; phylum Chordata; class Lepidosauria; order Squamata; family Elapidae; genus Hydrophis; species Hydrophis major. Next base: position 106,436,724 of record CM066333.1, on the reverse strand, counting down.
TGGCTGTAATTGGGAGAGCCAAGAAGGGAGGGAACTGCTCACTCGACCGAAAACCCTCCTGGGCAGGAGTTGGGTTTGCAACCCGCTGGTTGTTTGTTTTGACTTTCAGCAGCAAAAGAAGCGCCCCCCCCGGGCCCCTCCCTTCCCCTCCGCTCCTTCCCGCCGTCTCTCCCCTACGGCTGCCCTGGAGAGGCGCCCGGGCGCTCTGCGCGTTCTCAGAAGCCGCGGTCGCTACCGCTTCGCCAGCAATTCCAACCGCAGCGCACGGAATCCGAGTTGTGTTGGGGTGGCGGCTTGTAAGAGGAAACGCGTATGGAAGCAAAAAGCGGGGCAAACCGTTGGCGCGTGCGGGTGGGGGGTGGGGGTGGGGGTTGGAGAGGCAGAGAGCGGGACCTTTGCTTGCTGGTCCCTCCCTGACCTTTGGGGGCCCCTTCCTGGGTGGCCCATCAGTTGCCTTGCAGGAGCCACGCCGGATTACAAAAACCCCCATCTCCCCATTTCTTTAGCTGGCCAACTTGGTCCTGGGAATGCAAGCTGCCTCTTGACCATGGCCCTGCATCCATCCATTGCAATGTGTTTCTGGATCAGGGTGTGTTTGTGGGTCAAAATATTGGCCTTGTTGTGCTGCGTTCCCTGGAATTGGCGACAGAGACCAGTAATAATACTGGGGTGGGGGGGTTTCCTCTCAGTCCACCTGCACCCCTAATTCTCTTGTAGTCAGGATCTGGGCGGGGGCAGGGGAGGGGTTCCTGTGTGGGGTGAGCAGTGGGGCACCAGGGAGATTGCAGAACAGGGTCTGGGCCTGGGGGTCACCTCAGGACCCCCTCACAGCTCCCTTTCCCACATCCCTCCAAGCAAGGGCGCCCTTTGGAACGCAACCTCCCACTCTGGTCTGGGCCATGGCTGGAAAGATAAACAAGGAATGTGGCTGGTATATTTGGCCTGGACATCCAACCCTGGACAACAGAAGAAAACCCTGCCTGGTTCCCAGTGGGATAAAAATACCGCCGGACAGATTAGAAAGCGGGCTGGACAAACAAAGGCCTGGGAGACCAAACTGTAGAGTGAAGTGGTCATGGCAACACTGGCGAGGTCACCAGACGGCTCCCTTCAGCTCCAGCCACTGTAGACCCTCCAAATATATTTATTTATAAAATATAAAATATGTTATATTTTATGACTCTGGTGGGGAACAAAAGGAAGAGAGTGGAGAATGGAAAGAAAAACTAGAAACTGGTTGGGGTGTGTGTGTGTGTGTGTGTGTGTGGCACTGATTGTTTTTTTTTTTTAAAGAAAGGGCAGATTTGATCCTGCATTTGAAGGATCACTCAGTGCCTGTTTATACCAGGCCATCCATGAATCTGGCTTGCACCCACAAATTATGGGATGTTTAATTCCCCAGCCAGAGCAGGGGCGCAGTCTTGAAGTTAGCACAAAGGGCAGCCAGGTGGGAACTGGGCAAAAGCCGCCAGTGAGGGGCCAGGGGATTATGGATCCATTTCAAGGGAAGGAGACCAAGAGGGGAACAGCCACTTTCTGCAGGAGGACACTCTGTGTGTGTGTGTGTGTGAGAGAGAGAGAGAGAGAGAGAGAGACTGACTTGATGGAGGGTCCCAGATTGGGGTCTGGGGTTTTCCCTGCAGAGTGGAGCCCCCAGGCCTTGCTGGGTTCCTCTCCTGAGTCTTTGAGAAATTTCTTAATTTCCTCTCTTTCCTTCCTCCCATCTCCGGGTGAGTCACGATTCTTCCTTTCGGAAGGTCAGCGCAAGGTTGAAAGTTGAACAAAAGTTCAAAAGCTTTAAGAGAAAGACCCCCCCCCCATCCAGTCCATTGGCCAAATTGCCCCCCCCCCCTCCGTCCCCTCCTTCCCTTTTACAGAATCTGTAAGTCAATATTTAAAGCATTTTACAGGTTCCGGATATTGACTGTTAGCCCTGCAATCTCTTTTTACGCCTTCAACCTCATTGCTCTTTCAGGGGACTGAAAGGTGGTTCCTGAAAGGGACGGGTCCCCTCCCCAACCCCAGAAGAGATGGGTGGGCTGGGCAGACCTTAACGCAGCCTCTCCCTTTCCATGCCAAGACCAGCCAGAGAGGCGATGGGAGCAGCGGGCCAACGCCGGAGTGGGAGGTAAGGCTGGGGAGAATATTTGTGAAGGAGGGCTTGGGGGAGTCCAGGTGGCTCTCAAAACATATTTTTTCACATGTAAACTTACTGTCCTCATGAGGACTAGAAGCTTGCTTTTGTAGCCTTTTGTTTTCCCTGGTTGAGAGATTTTGCATCTCCAGGGGAAATTAAGAGGGCTGAAAAAAAAAATGGCTTTGACGGATGCATTATAAAACAAAACATTTTCCATTGCTAAAAACCGAAAGACAGATTGGATTTTCTGTACTTCTTCTGTCTGGAAAGCTCAGATGGTGGAGATTCCACAGAGGCAGCTTGCAGGTGTGTTTATGAAAAGCGCAGCCTTTCTTCTCTGGCTTACTTAACCTGGCCAGTGGCAGAGGTCCCATCCCATCCCCCTTGGAAAGGAAGGGAGGGCTCTGCAGAAATATTCTGCTGCCCTGGGTTTCATTCCAAGGTTCGGGGGAGGCGGGGGTGTGTGTGTGTGTCTTGGGATGACAAGTACCTGCCATATTTGGTGGCAATTTTGACACCCCAGTGGCACAGACTCTGCTGGCGGTTGTTATCCACCCCACCCCCAGGTCGAGGCTGTGTCTTTGTGTCCAAGTGTACACACACACACACACGTGTGTGCGTGTGCTTCCTGGGCTTTGAAGAGACACCTACTTATCTCCCTCAAAATGAAGGGTCTCCACACTTGGCAACTTTAAGTCTGGTGGGCTTCAACTCCACAATTCCCCAGCCAGCCCTGCTGGGAGTTGAAGTCCACCTGCCTTAAAAGTGGCCACTCGGAGACCCCTCCTCAAGAGGGACTGAAACCCAGAGGAATGCCCAAGAGAATCTGTTTCAGCAAAGCAGTTGCTGGGGAAAAGGTAGAGATATTCCCATCATGCTTTGCTCCTGGAGCATCCCTCAGGCCGAGGGATGCAGCTGTGTTGCGTATCGTTTGGCCACCAAGTCCTTTGCTGGCCACAGCTGCCTTTCCCCCCAAGAACGTGGTGGATTCCAGCAGCCTTGAAGAATCCAATCCTGGCTCTGTTTCCCTTTCTAGCTTTTGCTTGGCCGGCTTCTTGCTGACACTCTCCCTGGTGGCGCTGGGCCTGGCCTCCGAGAAGGTGAGTCATGGCCGGCCAAGAGGCTTACTCATCCACTGGCAGAGAAGCCCGGAGGGACCAGGGTGTGCGAGCGAGCGAGCGTGCGTGCGTGCATGCGTTTTCCCAGGGAGGAAGCGCTGCCTGCCCCCTTTGGGCTCCATCAAAAGCGGGGTCCCTGTAGCCCCTCTCAATTTCATCCACCAGCCCTGAAAGTCCTTTGCAAAGGAATGAAATCTTTTTCTCGCCTGAAAGTGCTGAAGCCTCTGGCAGTTACCATGTCTCATATCTGGGCCTGAGGACTGCAAACTTGAAGAAATCAATTTGCCCTCCATAGCTTAAAAATTTGGCCCACTCCAAAGTTTCCCGTCCACAATCAAATTCTCGCAAGTAAGAACTGTTTGGGGTCATGGTGCAAAACACAGGACAGGCCGTCCTCATTTAGCGACAACAATAGGGACGAGCAACTCCGTCGTTCAGCAGAATGGTCCCTAAGTTAAGGCTTAGGTTTGATCTTACTCTGGCTTGGCTTGGCTTTGCAGACCTGGGAAAGTTTAAAAGTGAGGATGCAAAGTTGTTATTTTTCAGCACCATCGTAACTGCGAACAGATCCAAAATGAAGCGGTGGCTAGACAGGGACTGTTTGCATTGGCTCCGTAATGTATGTGGTGAAAATAAATATTGGCGTTTTGATTAGCAATGGTTTAGGGAATGAAAGGAAGGGCTTAGCGTATGGAAAAGGTCTTAAGGTTTATTTAAAAGTTTTCCCCTTCCATTTTATTTCTCTGCATACCTTTTTATGCCTCGGAGTTTATTTGACTGAGAAGATGACAAATTTTGACAGCCACCAGGGAGTTTACAATTGGGGCTTTATCCTGTGGATTAACTGTGTCTTTTTAAAGGCCAAGAAATATTTTTTCTCTCTCTCTCGGTGCACCCAATTTTCTAAATATCCTAGGATTCTGGCTCTCACCCTTCCTCTTTTAAAGAGGCATTTCTTTTTATAACACGTCACTCATATCACTCACATCATCCAACTAAACTGTAAATCCCTCTTGTGTGTGTACGAGCCAGCCAGTATGCAGTTGAAACCCAAGGACAATTCATAAGAGGAAGGTGGAACTTCCTGCATTGGAGGCAAGCTGTATGGAAAGATTTACAGCCTTTTTATACACTTAAAATCCTAAAGTCTCTATAGCCCTTAAAAATGTGACTTCTGAGCAGGGCTGTCCGTCCTGGGCAAATTTAAGACCTGTGGACTTCAACTCCTAGAATTCTCCAGCCAGCATGGAAAGAAAGAGAAGGAAGGAAGGAAGGAAGGAAGAAACAGAAAAAGAGATATTATCTATAGAGAGAGAGAGTGGGAGGGAGATGTGAATGGGAAGGAAAGGAAGGAATAAGAAGAAATAAAAAGAAATATTCCCTGGCACCTCATGAACCAGTGGCACTTTTCGTATTTGCTGCCCATCTACCCAAAACTCTGCCTGGCTGGCCTGCTTAGCAAAATCACCTCCGTTTTGTTAATTGTTTCCTTTTATGGCTGAAAACTCTGCCATTTTGGTTCCCCTCCCTTCTTGGTGCGCCTCTGACATCACAGCCCGCCAGGAACCTGCCCCAAAGGCCACCAGCTGGGAAGCCTCTTGGACACCTCGGAGGGCAGAGAGGAGGAGAACGGAGGAGGGAAAAGATGCCCAGGCCCCCTTGGGAGGACTCTGGAGTGGAAGGGAGAGAGGGAAAACTGCTGGGAAGACAGAGAGAATGTCTGTCAGCTTTCAACCCCTGGGTTTAAAAAATCCTAAGTTTCTAGTTCTCAAGGCTCAATGGGGGTGGGGGTGGGGTGTTGCTGCAAATTCATATTCTGTCCACGGGTCAAAAGAGGGCGGAGGAGCAAAGCGGGGAGGTGGCTGACTTTTGCAGTGTTTTTCCCACGGAGGAGTGAGGCTGAGCCGTGGTTGCCAATCTGCTCTCTTTCCCACAGGCTTCCCCAAGGACCCCTCAGCAGACCTCTGGGGAAGAGGCGGTGGGAAGCAGGGTGCCCGGCGTTTGGGGCAGCTGGGGATCATGGTCCGCTTGCTCGCAGCCCTGCGGCCTGGGGGTCTTGGAACGGACCCGGAGCTGCCAGTCCCCTTATCAGCGGGACCCCTGGACTGGCAGGACAGACGGGGGCCCCCCACCAGCAGGCGCTCAGCAGCAGAGACCCCCCTTCAGGGACCGGCCACCTCGCCTGTCCGGACAGTGGCCGGCTTTCCCTCTGCGCTCGGACAGGACCTCTTGGTCGGCCTCATCCGTCTACGGGGGAAACCCTCACGGCTCCACCAACCGCCATGTCCGTCAGGAGGCCGGGACAGCTGTTGATAGAGCCCTGCCTGCCTCCCACGCCGAACCTCCGAGGGACCTCAACCCCTTCTTCGAGGCCACACAATCTTGGGGACCCCCCCGTGGCCGTGAAGGGTTCCTTAGCCAGCCCTGGCCCCAAAGGCCACCCGTCAGTGGGGGCTCCAGGACCCCTGCCCAGAAAGTAATCCCGTTGTACAAGCCGGCGAGTCAGGGGGGCCGTGATGGGGGCTCCAGCCAGGAAGAGGAGCCTCCAGGAAGCTGGCCTGATGGCCATCCACTCAGCTGGGCAGCGTCTCCGATTCCGGACTCCCAGGCAGCCTGGAGGTGAGGGTCAGGACCAATTCGGGGGAGGGGTGAATGTGGGACCCACCGAAGTTTCCCTGACCTCCGGGCACTCGAGAAGGGGGTGCCACTCCCTCCGCCCCAATCACTCCACAGTTCTAGGACTTCTGTGGCTTTTTGGAGGAATCTCCAGGGAAAATGGGGGGGGGTGTCCCCCCTCCCCGGCCTTCTGTTCCAGCATTGTCATCTTGGCCAACATTGTGCCTTCCAGGTCCCGAGTTCGAGAGACCATCAAGCCTGGCAAATACGGCTACGGTTGGGTGCCCTTTGCCTTGCCCCTCCATAAGGAGCCGGCCGAAGAGAGCAGCCCCCGTTTTAAGCGGCACCACAGAGAGGAGACCGGGGAGCCCCAGCCCCCCTCTGCCCCCTCCCTGTCTCTCCTCCCTGCAGCCGAAGGAGCCGCCTTCCCCAAGGGCCCTGGAGGAGGGGACTCCGCCGCCCCCAGCAGCCCTCCAGGCAGCATCCCGGGGGCCCCCCCAGCACCTCAGGAAGACCCTCCCTCCGTGCTTCATGCCAGCGGGAGCAGCCTGGCTGAGGAAGGGGCTTTGGCTCCTGCTGGGGGCTCCTCCTCTCGAATACCCCCTCCCCCTGGCAGCCCCCTACCACACGCTCCAAATGACCCGCGCCAGGCCCCCCAAGTCCCCCAGGACCGAGACAAAGGGCCTGGGAGGGGGCCGAGCCCACGGGCCACACAGGGGCGCCCTCCCCGACAGCCCCCCAGGCTCAGCCTCGACCGCCACCTGCCCCCCAGCCGGGGACGTTCTCGGAACCAGAGGCAGCACCAGCCTCGGGGGAATGGCCGTGGCCCCCGACCCTCACCCCACTTCTTTGTGGACCAGCCTGTGCCCCGTGGCCCCGCCGAGCCTGACCTCTGGCTGCTCCATGGGGGCAGCCACGTCCCCTTGCATGCTGGGGGGCGGAGAGCCCAGGCGGAGCCCCCCCAGTGGAACCTCTACGCCCCCGGCACCGAGACCTTCCACTGCCCAGGGCAGAGCAGGCAGTTCAGGGCCTGCAGGCAACAGGTGAGCTCTGGGGGCCCATGGTGCACAGCCTTTTCCCTTCCCGGCCGGGACCTCCTGACCCCTGACAGGGCTGTTGGGGTGACTGGGGGAGTGGAGGGGATTGGCAGGCTAAGGGTGGCCGGAGAAGCAGCAGGTGGGAAGGTCAACTTGCTCTCGGCTTCCTTCCTCTTCCTCCTCCGCAGCCGTGTCCTCCGGATCGGCCGGACCCCCGAGCTGTCCAGTGCTCTGCCTACAACGACCAGGAGTTCATGGGACGCTTTTACCAGTGGGAGCCCTTCACGGATGGTGAGTCCTTTCCCCAAGGCCTCCTCCTGCTCTCTCTGACCCCCACCCACCACCCCCGCGGTGGGGAAAGGAGGCTTAGCTGGAGGAGGTGGCCTTCCCCTTCCCTCCATTGCTGCTTCTGTCTTCTGGGGGCGGTGAGTTACCCCCCCCTCTCTCTGAACTGCTTCGGGGCTTTAGTTCAGGTGCTGCATCCCAGGAGGGGCCAGATATGGCCCAAGGGGGGGGGCGGGGTGTTCTCCTGGGTGGAGGGGGGTTAGAGACAGAATCTTACAAGGAGCTTATGCTAGTTTATGACACACACACACACACACACACACCCGCAATCCCTTATAGCAGGGCTGGGGAACCAGGGTCCTTGGATGACTTGTGGGCTTCGGCTTCCAGAATGTCTCAGGAATTCTGGGAGTTGAAGTCCATGAGTCCTCAGGGGGCCCTAGTGCCCCCCTCCCCTTATAGGGACCCCCCCCTTGTCCAGATCTCAGAGAATGTAGCTGTGTGGTGCTGGCGCCCTCTGCTGGCGAGTGCTGGGAAGGCCCCTGGTTGCAATTCAATCCTTCCCAACCAAGGGATTGAGACAGGATCGGTGCAATTGTCAGAGGATCCTAACTGGCACCTTGCTGGGCATTTCCTAGTGTGGGGCTCCCAGCGCTGTGAGCTGAACTGCCGCCCCCTTGGCTACCGTTTTTACGTCCGTCACACGGAGAAAGTGCAGGACGGCACCCCCTGTGAGGCCTCGTCCCAGGACATCTGTGTGGCCGGGCAATGCCTCGTGAGTAGCTCGGCCTCTGGGCAATGGAGCGATGCCAGCCGGGCACCAGGTGGGGCTAGATGACCTGCCAGGCCCTTTCCAACCCTGTTAAGTCCCGGGGCGCTGGTTGGAAGAAGGGCCTTTGGGGGAGGGAGGCGAGGGAATCCCCTGGACCAGAGATCCCCACAGAATCTATTTCCGGCCCCACCCCATTCCTCCGTCCCCGTTCGTTTGCAGACCCCTGGCTGTGATGGGATCCTGGGTTCGAATCGCACCCTGGACAAGTGTGGGGTCTGCGGAGGAGACCACACCACCTGCAAACTGGTGTCGGGCAACTACAGCGAGACCAATGTCCCGATCGGCTACCACCGCATCCTGCAGATCCCCGCGGGGGCCACCCAGATCCAGGTCCGGGAAATGGCCCGCAGCCCCAACTACCTGGGTAGGTCCAAGATGGAGGAGGCTCTCTGCTCACACTGAATTGTTCCCGGATGTTTGCTCAGGCCACTCTGGGTCTCCTGGCATTGCCCGGCTGGCTTGGCCAGAGGAGGGTCCGGGGTCAGCGGGGCTGGGCGTGGAATGACACCAGCCCCTCCCCCCCTCCCCAGCCCTCCGGACCCAGAACGGCCAATCGGTCATCAATGGGAACTGGGCCGTGAATCCCCCTGGGCGCTACGAGGCAGCGGGCACCGTCTTTGTCTACAGTGACCGGGAGGAGGGGGAGCTCCTGACGGCCGAGGGACCCACCACCAAGGACCTAGATCTGTATGTGAGTAGGGGGCGCTCCGGATGGGGTTCGCAGGGCACAAGGACTTTCGGGGTGGGGGTGGGGCTGAGCAGCAGGTGCCACTTTCCTTTTCGCCCACCCCAATCCCCCCCCTGCAGATGATCTTCCAGCAAGACAATCCCGGAGTGTTCTACCAGTTCTTGCTGGCTCAGCGGGAAAGCGCCCACCGCAATGCCCCGAGGCCTCTGCAGGAGTTTGGTGAGCAGTTTTTCCCTTACAATGGTTTGTTTAGTGACGGTTCGAAGTTACCACAGCACTGAAAAAGTGACTTTTCACACTTAACAACCGTTGTAAGCCTCCCTGTGGACATGCGATCAAAATTCAGACCTGTGGCAACTGACTCATATTTATGACGATTGCAGGGTCACCTGATCCCCTTTTGTGACCTTCTGGGAAGCCGGATTCACTTAACAACCATGTTACTAAGAGGATTGCCCGCAGGCCATTCTGATGGTACCTCCTTTCTCTTCCCAGGTGCTTCGGCCGCGGTGGAGCCTCCTGCCAGCCGGGCACGTCAGCTGCCTTTGGCCCCCAGGCGGCCCCCGGATTCATCCCAGCTGCCCCCTTCTTCCGGCTCATGGGGCAGCCTCCGCAAGGCCCCTCCCCCTCCTGCCCCAGCTAGCCAATCGCGGAGGAGCCTGGAGACTTTGCAGCGCAGCGCCCGAGTGCCCCCCCTGCCGCCTCCCCCACCCCCCGCCCGCCCCCCCTCCGAGCCCGGCCAGGAGTTTGCCTGGAGGCGCTTTGGCAACACGGAGTGCTCAGCCTCCTGTGGGAAGGGTGAGTGGGGGGGGGCTGCAGAGACCCCCAAAAGTTTTGCTTGGAGCGTTTTTTGAGCCCCCCCGCCAACCTCCCCCCCCCCATGTGATGGTTGGCAGCCCTGGATGGTTTCCTTTTCTCCTTTCAGGTTCCTGGCAGGCCGTCTACCGCTGCGTCTCTCGCGCTTCGCAGGAGGCAGTCGGGGAAGAAAAATGCCACCCGGTCCCCAAACCGCCTGGGCAGGAAGAGATCTGCAACACGGATCCCTGCCCGGCCTTGTAAGACACCGCCCCTCCTTCCCTTGGTCCCCCCCCCCCAGTGGGAGAGATTGGGGGTGCCCGGGGGCCTCTTCCTCGCCCTCCAGCCGGGCCCAGAGGCACTTTGGATTGGGGACACTCTGAGTCAGGGTCTTTGGAGCACAACGGCGGGGGTCTCACTTGGCAGCCACCCGGTCAGCGGATCAGCCTCTGGGGACCGGGAAACAGTTTCACATCCCTGAGGACACTTTTCCCTTTTGCACCAGGCGGGTTACAGCCCGGCTGGGATTGGTGAGCCGCGGAATCTGCTCCCGGCGGGTGGGAAGCGCTGTGTCCAGAATCCTTTTCCCTGCTGCTTTATGTGCCGGGGGCCAGAGGACCCGAGGGAGCCACGGGATTAAAATAGAAGCCATTTTCAGGATGGGGGCATCTTGCAAGCCCCCCCCCCCTCGTTTTGCTCCTCTCTCCCTCTCCTTCTCCTCCTCAGCTGGGATGCGGGCGGGTGGTCGGCCTGCAGCAGATCCTGTGGTCCAGGAACGCAGCACCGCCAGGTCCTTTGCCGGCAGATCTACGCCAACCGCACCACCATGGTGCAACCCCAGCGCTGCAGCCACCTGAAGAAGCCGGGCGCCACCCAGGACTGCCAAGTGCTCTTCTGCAGCCACTGGCAGGTCCAGTCCAACTGGAGCTTGGTGAGGAGAGGGAAAAGGGCAGGGGGCGTTTCTGTGCCCAGCCTCGGCCAGCCCTGGGCACCTGAGCGGGGGCCCCATCCCCAGGGCCCCCCCTTCTACCTCCTCCAGGGCAAGGAGAAGGTCCCGCAGGTGGTTCTTGGCTTACAACGGTTCGTTAGTTGCCGTTTGATGTTACAACAGCAACAAAGGAAGTGACTTATGGCCGTTTTTCACACTTGTGACCGTTGCAGCATCTCAATAGTCATGTGGCTTCTACTGAAGTGCTTCACATTTATGACGGTCGCAGCCTCCCCCGGGCTCACACGGTCCCCTTTTGTGACCAAGCAAAGTCAGTGTGGAAGCCGGGCTCCCTTAACGACCATGTGACTCGTTTAATAGTGGGCAGGGGTTCTCACTGAACAAGGGTGGCAAGAAAAATGACACAAGGGACATGGCTCCACTTCACGGATTTCCCCCTGAGCCACGTGGATCGTGGCTGCAAGTGCCTGGGCCATCCCTACTAGTTGCTAAGTAAGTTTTTGCACCCCGGTTTCTCTCCTTGGCCCTGGTGGAAACAGGCCATTAAAAGGAATTGCCGGGCTCTGCTTTTGGCTGCTAAAAAGGCATGAGCTTTTTTCAGAATTTGGGGGTTTGCACCTTCTAATGCCGTGGCTTTTGGTCTCCCTGCTCCTTTCCTCCCCCTCCCCCATTCCAGTGCTCGGTCCTTTGTGGCACAGGCCACCGTACCCGCCACGTGCGTTGTGTCAGTAACCACGGAGAGCTCTTGAGGGACACCGACTGCCCGGACATCCACCGGCCGCAGAGCACCGAGCCTTGCACCATGGGCCCTTGTGTGCGGAGCTGGTTTTACAGCGACTGGAGCAACACAGTAAGGCAGACTTTGGGGGCAGCCCTGACCCCACTTTTGTCCCCGATCCTCAGACCCCCCCGAAGCTGCTGAGAACATCCACGTCCTTCCTCCGCTTCTTCCTCTTTCCCTCTACTCGGTTCCTGCGGCTGCCGGAAAATTTGGGAAATCGCCAATGGGAAGCGAGGCCTGAAATCCCTGCGGTTGGTTCTCTTTCAGTGCTCGGTGGACTGCGGCACCGGCATTCAGCGCCGTTCGGTTGTCTGCCTCTCCGGCAATGCGGATGGACAGGCGGATGAAGACTGCGCCACTCCCAAGCCAGCCGAGATGAGGGCTTGTGACGGAGGGCCGTGCCAGCGGGTGACTCGGTGGTACAAGGGTCCCTGGAGCTTGGTAAGGGCTGGCTGAGCTTTCCTGGGCCCCACCCTCCGTCCAGCCTCCCTTGGTCCCCAAACTGCACTCACCACGGCAGGAACTGGCTTTCCTTTGGCTGGGGGACATGGGGGCGGCTGCCCCAAAGAAGGGGGCTGGGGTTCAGCCTGTTCTCCAAAGCACCAGAAGGCGAGGCAAGAAACTGACCAAGGAGCAAAACAACTCGGAATGAAGGAGGAATTTCCTGATGGTGAGGACCATGAGCCAGTGGAACAGCTGGCCACTAGAAGTTGTGGGTGCTGCAACACTGGAAGATTTTAAGAAGAGACTGGACAGCCCCTTGTCTGAAATGGGATAGGGTCTCCTGCTTGAGCCAGGGGGGCTTTCTGCTGCTCCAGGGACCCCCGTGACCCCTGCCCTCTTCCCCCAGTGCTCAGCTGAGTGTGGCCCTGGGACGCAGAGGCGCGACATCATCTGTGTCAGCAAGCAGGGGACGCGGTTCAGTGTGACAGAGGCCTCCGAGTGCGCCCACCTGGAGAAGCCCCCTTCACTCCAGCCCTGCACCGGGATGGACTGCGAGGCCCGCTGGTTTTCCACCGCCTGGAGCACAGTGAGGGGGGGGGGTTAGGCTCTTTTTTGGGGAGGGGGAACGAAGCCTCTTGCATGCCAAGCTCCTTAAGCCCCCCTCTGCCCAGACAGGTTTTCCCAGCCCAGGAAAAGCCCCACGGCTCCCCAAGCGCTGATTCGTGTTAGTACCACCCCAATAATCAACGAAGGGTGCAGAACTGGGGAGGGGGGGCACTTTAACCCCCCCCAATGTTTCCTTTTGCCCCCGCAGTGCTCCAGGTCCTGCATGGGGGGCGTCCAGGTAAGAGAAGTCCAGTGCCTGATGCAGAATAAGACCGTGAGCATGCTCTGCCTCCCCCACCTCAAACCGGCCCCCAAGCGCCCTTGCAACAGCCAGCCCTGCCTTCCCTCGCTCGGTAAGCCCCCCGCAGCCCCCCCATTCCCCCTCCCCAAGGAAAGTGGGGCCAGAAGGAGGCAGAGCAAGCGGGCCCCGTCTCTGCTCTTTATAGCCAGTTGGACACTGGGGAAGGGACCTTCCCAAGGATCCGTGTTTGGATTGCTCTCCTGTCTCCTCTGGGGTGGGGGCAACCCCGAGACTCTCCCCCACCTCTTTTTCTGCCCTTTCCCTCCAGCAGATGGGAGCTGCCGGGACAAGTACCCCAACTGTGCGGTGATCGTGCAAGCCCGGCTGTGCGTGTATTCCTACTACAAAGCCGCCTGTTGCATTTCCTGCTCACACGCGCTGGAGGCGACCCGTGGATGAGGCCGAGGGGTCTGCCTCCTGCCCCCTTATTCGCTCGAACGGGGGAGAGGACGGAGGGGCTGGGAAGGCAGCCCAAGCCTGGGAAAGTGTTGCTTCCCCCCCAGGACTCGAACCCCGCACCACGGCTGGCCCACTAGCACCTGTCTCCCATAAGGGAGTCTTTTGGGGGGGCATAACCACAGCCCCACAGAAGGAGCCAAGCTTTGGACTGGTTTCTCTCCAGCGGCAGGGAAGAGTGCAGGGCAATGGGGCACGGATTGGCTCATGGACCTCGGAACTCCCCCCCCCCCGGCTGTGGCACATGGAAGTTCAGAGGATCTGGAGGGCTTGCAACCTTTCTCCAACCCTCCCTGGGAAGGAGCGTCCACCTGCGGCATGGGGCCCTCACCTCCAGGGGCACCCCGTGAGGCCAACACCGGACGTCTATTAGATTCTTGCTGCTGGTTTTACCTCCTGGACACACCAAAGTTCTTTTTAACAAAGATTCAGGAAAAATAAGAACAAGAAAACACACCGAGAAGGGATCCAATCGAGGGTCCGTCCTGGGAACCGTTTCCTGAATTTGCAAACTTTAATCTCTGGGATGAAACATCTGCAGCTCCAGATGCAGAAACCCTCAGGCGGAGATTCGCCGCAGCCTACCCTTCCCACAATAGCGTAAAAGGGCGAAAAAGACGGGGTGGGGGTTTGAAATGATTCAGAGGTGCCTTTTTCATGCTGCCTTGGAGTGGGGGAAGTGCTGTGCGTTGTTTGGTTTTCTAAACCAGGGGTCTCCAACCTTGGCCACTTTAAGACTTGTGGACTTCAGCTGGCTGGGAATTCTGGGAGTTGAAGTCCACAAGTCCAAGGTTGGAGACACCCCCCACCCCCCAAATGACAGTATTTATCAAAGGAAAAGTTACAAAGAGGATGCGTTGTGTTACGTTTGCGTCATCGCTTTTCTGTGTCTTTTTAGAACGGAAACCGCCCTTTTCCTGCAGTGCTGCTAAATCCGGCAAGTCCTTAAATTTAGAATTAGAACAGAATGACAAGAGTTGGAAGGGACCCTGGAGGTCTTCTAGCCCAACCCCTGCTCAGACAGGAAGCTCCGCACCATTTCAGGCCAACGGTTGCCCGATCTCTTCTTAAAAGCTTCCAGCGTTGGAGCATTCACAACTTTCTGGAGGCCAGTTGTTCCACTGGTTAATATTGTTCTCTATTAATACATTGTTCTAAATTGAAATCCAGCAGTTAAAAACTCCTTTTAAGTCTGATGCGCTGCAACATAAAAGATCTGGTTATCCCCACCCAGAAAAGGAGAAGCCAAAGAGGGAGGGGGTTTTGTGTACCTTCTTGGACCTATAAAGTATAAAGTGGTACCCCCTCCCCTTTGTGGCTTTTAAAATCCAAATCGGGGGTCTTCCAACTTGGCAACTTTAAGACTTTGTGGACTTCAACTCCCACAATTCCTCCTCCTCCTCCTCCAGGCGTGTTAGCTTGGGAATTCTGGGAGTTGAAGTCCACAAGTCTTAAACTTGCCAAGTTGGAAGACCTTTGACCTAAGTAGTAAGAACATAGCAACGGTCCCTACAGAGTGTTCAGATTTTATATAAAATATATATTTTATATGGAGAGAAATATCTATGATAAAGCTGAATGTATGCCGGCTAGTTTTGTCCACCTGTTTGTCCCCTTCCTTTTTTTCCCCCTGTCCAAATCTAATTTATTTTTTATTAAAGATTATTTGATTTTAACTCAAGGGGCTTCTTGCCTTCATTTCGCCTGCGGGGAGGAAAAGCGCGGCTGGGTTTATTCTGCCTTCGCAGGGAGAATGGAGCTGCCCCAGCCAGGCGCGCTCTATCCCAGCCCTCTGGAGCAAGCAGCCCCCCCTGGCGCCCCCCAGGCCCAATGCGGGGGAGGCGGGCCCTTTCCACACTTTTTTTTTTTTTTTGGGGGGGGGAGAGTTAATTCCAGGGGTCTCCGGGAGCAAAGGGCGCCTTTCCACGCGAGCGGAAGACAGGCACGCGCACAGCTCCCCAGCCCAGAACATGCGCACAAGTGCCGCTCCCGGGAGGGGGGATGAGGCGCCTCCACGCATGCGCACCGCTAGCCCTTCCGCTTAGGCACCGCCGCGGACACCCCTCCGCCACCTCGTCGCGCGGGGCCTCGCAGGACTCCGGGGGGGGGGCGACGGGACCCCCCCGAAGGAAGTGGCGACCCTCCTCTCTCTCGGCCCCCACCGCCCCCTTGGCCCCGCCCTTTCCCCGAGAAGGACCCTCAGGCGCCGCGCGGGCAGCCCCGGCTGGGCCCGGCAGAGGCGGCGGCGGTGAGTGCGGCGGGGGGCGATGGGCTCTGGAGTCCGGCCGCCGGGGCGCCTGGGCCTCCAGGGCAGAGGGGCGGGGGAGCGGGGGGCGTCGCTGCCCCCCCTCTGGAGCCTTGGTGGGGGCGGGGGCGCGGAAACAGAGCGGGGGCGTGTGCTTGGGGCAGGGGATGATGGGGGGTGTAGTCCCGCCCGCTGGAGAGCGCCTGCCTTTCCCTGCTGGGGTCTTTGGGCCCCCCGGTCCCTGCAAAGTGGGTGGGGGGCAGCTGGGACGGAGACCCCTCCCTGGACGCCCCCCACTTTCTACAAAGCTGCCCCCTTCCCCCCCCCGCAGACCCTCCGATGGTCCCCACGGGCCTCCCCTCCCTTTGGGTGCTCCCCCCACGGGACCCTCCCCACGGGACCCCAGGGTTGCAGGCGGGGGCGGCGGGGGGAGGTTGCACAAGCCGCCGCCGCTTCTGCGGGGTCCGCGGTTGCAAAAGCGCTGCCGGCCGGAAGAGGCGCCGCTTCCTCCCCGTGCAAGAGGCGGAGGCTGCCCTGCCCGGCCACCCGCAAGCCCATCAGCCACTTCCTGGGTACCCCCGGAGCGATGCGCAGGATCCTTGCCCAGAGCCGCCTGGACGCAGGGGGTCTCCAGCCCAGAAGTCTGGGAGTTGAAGTCGGCTTAAAGTGGCCCCGGTTGGAGACCCCGGGCCTGGAGCCCTTCAGACCCGTGGACTTCAACTCCCAAAATCCCCCCACTGGGGAGCCTGGTCCTCCAGTTCGGGAGGTGGGGGTGGAGTCTCCTCCTGGGGTCTTGGAGGGCCGGTCCCTGCAGGGTGAGGGTGGGGGGAGATTGGGGCAAAGCTGGGGGATTCTGGGAGTTGAAGTCCGGTTGGCAAGGTTGCGCAACTCTGGGGCCTGAATGAGGGGCTGCTTTGCACACACCCCTCCTCTCCCTCTCCCTCCTCTTCCTCGCTTCTGCCAACGTTCTGCATTTGCGCCGGGATGTCCTCTGAGGTTCGGCACCTGAGTTTTGCCGTAAAGCTAGTTTGGGGCGTGTGTTTCAAGCGGCCTTAATTAGGATCCTGGCTTTTATGAAGACGCAAATTGGCTTCTCGGGGGTGGATGACAGCCTCCCTGATGCGGCCCAGCCAGACAGGTGCGGTGAGCCAGTTGGCCAGGTGAGCGAGCGAGCAAGTGGGCGCCTGGCTCCGAAAGGGATCCCCCACGCAGAGAGCTTGCGTCACCTCCAGGGCATCTGCTGCCTGCCCCTGCGAACTTCCCGCCGGGTTGAGTGTGGAATCAGGTTGTGCGAATGCACGCCAGCTTGGATTGGACTCTGGAAAGCCCGACGGGCTGCTTTGCCAAAGAGAAGCGGTTCCTCTCTCCTTCCGCTCTGTGTGCACCACATGTCCTTCCAGGGTTTTTGCTTTCCAAGAGGGATCTCCGGTTACAGGGCTCTGCCAAAAGTCAGGAGGGAGGGGGCGGTCGAGGCTGAGTTCCAAGCAGCTGAGAGACCCCCATTTTTCTCCCCCCAGCAGCTGTGAAGAGGCATCGTGCCGAATCCCTTGGAGGGGAGTCCTGCCCTGAAGATGGCCGACTGGACCAGGGCCCTGGAGGCGCGTCCCAGAAGATAGAAATGAAACAGGCAAGTGGCGGCTTTACCGCCTCCCTCGGATGTGGCCTCTGCCCCCCCTCCCACCCCCCCACCTTTCTGAAAAGGGTCTTCCTTAAAATAGGGAATGGAGTTTAAAGTTGGGGGGAGATGCACAGGGAGCGGGATGTAAGAGGGCAGAAGAAGGAGGCGGCCTGAGGAGGAGGAGGAGGACGTTGTAGGGCTGAGCAAGTTTCTGGTCCCTCTTGAGCACCCCGGAGTGAACACAAAGAGAGGCCCCTGGTTTGTTCTTCAAAGAGAAAGTGTGTTTGTTTTGTTGTATGCTACAGCCCTGATCCTCTCCTCCCCCCCCCCCAATTCCCCAAACCAGGTTTGACACGGAGCAGGGAATGCTTTGCGCCAGATGGGCGCGACTTGATGATGGCTGCTGCACGTTTGGTCTTTTCTGGGGGGGGGCGAAGGGCGTGGGTGAACTCTGCCAAGTGCTGAGCATGGGGGGGGGAGGCAGGCCCCGTAATGGGAGTCAGATGTCGGGGGGAGGGGCGGTGAAGGCCTTTCCTGCATCGAGAGGAGCTCCAGGACAGCCCAGCAACAAGGCTTGCGAGTTTAAAAACAAAACAAACAAACAAAGACTGGGGGTACACAAAATTTTTACTTAGGGTGGAGTGGAACCTCTCTCTCGGGGGGCACTCTATCTGTATGCAGTTACAAGGCCCATCCCTGAAGGCAGCGGCTGCCGACCTTGTCTGGAGAAACCGGGAAACCCAGCGGTCCGTCCGGAGTCCCGCTGGCGAAGGG
The DNA here is from genome assembly GCA_033807585.1 of Hydrophis major. Lineage (NCBI taxonomy): Eukaryota > Metazoa > Chordata > Lepidosauria > Squamata > Elapidae > Hydrophis > Hydrophis major. The sequence goes on along the minus strand of CM066333.1, from coordinate 106,419,042 downwards.
GGCCTTTGGCCTTTGCCTGGAGCCCTTCAGAAATGAGGCCCCCCTCCCTCTCTTTTCCAGCGGTGAAAGCGGCCAGGCCCAGCGTGGACACCATGAGTCACTCGGCCGCCGAGCCCCCTCCGCCAGAGGAGACGCCAGCGGAGACCCGGCCGGCCCTGGGGGTCATCACGGAGGGGCTGGGCGAGCTGGCCGTGATCGACCCGGAGGTGGCCAAGAAGGCCTGTGAGGAAGTGCTGGAGAAGGTCAAGCTGATGCACTGCGTCTCACCGGACGGCTCCATCCGGGCCAAGGACAGGAGCCGCTGGCCGGGGCTGAATGGCGGTGAGTGCTGCGAGATCAAGTGCCTGGACGACCCCCCCGGGAAGATCTGGGAGGAGGACGAGCACCCGCCCAACTCCGTGAAGGGCGTCCGACGGCGCCAGAAGAACAATTCGGCCAAGCAGTCGTGGCTGCTGCGGCTGTTCGAGTCCAAGCTCTTCGACATCTCCATGGCCATCTCGTACCTCTACAACTCCAAGGAGCCCGGCGTGCAGGCCTACATCGGGAACCGGCTCTTCTGCTTCCGCCACGAGGAGGTGGGCTTCTACCTGCCGCAGCTGCTCAACATGTACATCCACATGGACGAGGACGTGGGCGACGCCATCAAGCCCTACATTGTGCACCGCTGCCGGCAGAGCATCAACTTCTCCCTGCAGTGCGCCCTGCTGCTGGGCGCCTACTCCTCCGACATGCACATCTCCACCCAGCGCCACTCGCGCGGCACCAAGCTCCGGAAGCTCATCCTCTCCGACGAGCTCAAGCCGGCTGCCCGGAAGAGGGAGCTGCCCCCGCTGGTGCCGGCCGCAGAGGCCGGGCTCTCCCCCACCAAGCGGACGCACCAGCGCTCCAAGTCGGATGCCACCATCAGCATCAGCCTGGGCAGCAACCTGAAGCGCACCGCCAGCAACCCCAAGGTGGAGAACGAGGACGAGGTAGGCGCCCTTCCCGGGCGGGCGGGCGGGGCAGCAGGGACCCTCCCCTGCCCTTCAGGGTGCTGGTGTGGCGGGAATCGGCCATGGGGCTTGTGTGTCTCTGGCGGAGCCTGCCCAGGGATGGTGTGAAGCCCCTTTCCTCGTCCTCCCCCGCTTCGATAGCGGACTGGTTCAGCCCGAGGACGGAGAGCTCCTGGGGGGGCCCTGAGGCTTCGTGGGGAGGGAGGTGGCGGTTCGGTCTTCGCTTGACTTGCTGGAGCCTCCCCCCCAGCCGTGGGGCCCTCCGTGGACCGAGGAGCTGGCCTGTTTTCTCCCCCTCACATACCCCCCCCCCCAGTGAAAGCTGGAGAATCGGCCCTGGGACCATTTCACGCCAACGTCGTCTCCACAGGGGAGGACTTGGGGGGGGGGCGTGTGTGGATGAGAGAGCCTTGCTGGAGGAGAGGAAGGAGAAGGAAGAAGGGGAGGTTGGGCAGTCATTTGTCTGGGATGGTCTAGGAACGGCTGCTTGAGCAGTGTGAGTGGACTAGAAGACCCCCAGGTCCCTTCCAACTCTGTTCAGGGGCAACCTCTGAATCGGTCGACTTCTAGCTGGTTTCTGGAGGCCCCTCAATTTTTTCTTTTTAAAAGTGTCCTTCCTCTTCCTCCCTCCTGATGCCCAGCCCTTAGGTCCTGCCTGCTCCTCACAACAGCCCTGCAAGGCAGGCTAGGCTGAGCCGCCAGCGGTCAGGGCAGGCCAAGCGGGGATACCCTTGACCTCCTGTGCAAGGTCACTCTGGGGCCGCATCTCCTGGCCTCAGCCAGTTCTCTCCCCCCCCCCCCCCCGTGTCCCCCCTGTCGAAATCCCGGCCAGTTCATGGTTGGGCCGAGCACAAGGGGCCCATAGAGGCTGCTGGGTACAGGATGGACACTGAGCTCCATTCAGCCCAGGCGGTCTTGGCGTGCACATACACCCCCCCCCCCCTTCTCGGGGCCTGGCCTGCCTGCTGCTGCTGCTGCTGCTCCCGTCCACTTCAGAGCCCGGCCCGGCCCAGAACCGCCATCCGGGGGACCCCCAAGGCCGCCTGCAGCCTTTCCCCACCCTTCAGGCCATCCTGCCCCTGACTCTGCAGCCAAGGAAGGAAAGGATGGGGCCTCTACCCCCACCCCCCACCCCATTCTGCTAACCAGACCAGCCCTGCGAGGTGGGCTGGGCTGAGAGGCTTCATTTGAACCCTCCCTCCAAGTTTGATCCAAGGTGGCTTCGGCCCTTTGTGCCCTCCTTTTGGGGGGGGGGTACACCCAGCCCCCCCCCCTTAAAAGCCAAGCCCCGGAAGGGCGCCCCTGTCCGAAAGGCAGCTCCTCTTCCACGCCCAGGCTCTGCCCCCCCCGCCCCTCCCCCACAGGTAACCTTTGGCAGCCGAAAAGGTGTTGCTGGCATCAAAGGCCGAGGGGCTGAGTCAGAGGGAGCGGGGGGGGTGTCTGCCCCACCGCAGCCCTGTTTGCTTGGAGAGCAGTGTTGGCATGAGTCAGCTGGGGAGGATGGGGTTTGGAATCCTGCCACCCAGAGCCAGGAAGCCTGGAGGGTCAGGTGGTTTTCCTGAGAGTCGGTCACAGGAGAATAAGGTGTCAATAGGAGGAGGAGTCAAAGAGAAAATAGGATTTTAGAAACATAGATTGGTTGAATTTTCCTTCCTTCTTTGCTCCCTTCCTTCTCATTCATATCTCCCTTCCTTCCTTCCTCCCTCCCTCCCTCCTTTCCTTCCTCCCTCCCTTCCTTCCTCCCTCCCTTCCTTCCCTCCCTCCCTCCCTCCCTTCCTCCCTTCTTTCCTCCCTTCCTTCCTCCCTCCCTCCCTCCCTCCCTTCCTTCTTCCCTCCCTTCCCTTCCTTTCTTCCTTCCTCCCTCCCTCCCTCCCTTCCTTCTTCCCTCCCTTCCCTTCCTTCCTTCCTCCCTCCCTCCCTCCCTCCCTCCCTTCCTTGTGCGCTGGAGTCCGGCCTGCGTCAGGAGCAGGGAAGCCCCCACCTCCTCTGGGGGGGCCTGGTGAGCCCCCCTTCCCTCGGAGGAGCCTCAGACGGGGCAGAGTCCAGAGGGCTGTTTTTAGTTCCCTCACCTGTCAGTTTCTGGCACTTGGGAGGAAGTGTGGCAAGTCCATTCCGCCAGGCCCCACAGCTCCGGGGGAGGGGGAGGCGGGGGGGGTCTTGCAGAAACCAGCCGTTGCAGGGGGGGTTGGCTTGGATGCTCTGGGGCCCCTCTCTTATTTCCACTCTTTCCTCCCCCCCCCATGGATCTCCTGGTGGTCTCCCATTCAAAGCTGACTTTGTTTAAGACCATCTAAGACACACACACACATACATCCCCCCCCCCGCAGGCGCTCCTCCTTCCTCCTCCTGGCGTTTTGAAGTCAGTTTCCCCTCCCCCTTGCAACAACAGGGACCCCCCTGTTGGGACCCCCAGATCTGCCCCATGGCTCCGAAGCCCCCCTTGCTTCTCCCCCCCCCCCCGTGCTCCCCGAACGGAGGAGGCCCCCGAAGGTTGCAGAAGGGGCCCCAAGCTGACCTGAGATCTTGAATTGGCCTCCATCCGAGCTGGGGGAGCTTCCCTGTCCAGGGGCAGTCTAGCTTTTTAAGGCCCCCGAGAGGCTGCCCTTCCCCGGCAGGCCCCCCAGTTCCAAAGGGATGAGATCCCCGTTTCTTTGGTTGGGTGCAACCGGGGAGGGGGAGCAGAACCGGGGGGAGGGGGGCAGTTGGTGCCTACGAAGAGCTGATTTTAAACTCTCGCCTTTTCTCTCCTCAACTTTCCCCCCTCCCCTCCCCTCCACCCCCCCGAAATCCATCCGCCCCCCCCCCCCCGCCCTCCCTCTTGTTCATTTCCCAGGAAGTCTCATCGAGCACCGAAAGTCTCGATAGATCATTTTGTTCCGTAAGTGCCCCCCTCCCCACCCATCCCGGCTGCCTGCCTCTTTCCTGTCCTCCCCCCTCTCCCCCCATGTGACCCCCCCTCAGCCCCCCCAGCAGCATTTCCTCTCTCGTGACCCCCCTGATCAGCCTTGGCCTCCCACACCCCCCAGCAAGGCAGGTTCCCCCCACTCCTCCTCGTCCTCCCCCCCTTTTGCAAGTGAGATCCTGCACTGCCTTGGGGGGGGGGGGCTCTCTCATCTTCCAGCTGCCCCCCACCCTGAAAAAAAACACGCCACTGGCAGGTGCATGCCAGGATCTGAGGACCAGTAAATTCTGCATGGCCAAAGCACAGCGCCCGCTTTCTCCAGAACCTCTCAGCTGCTTCTTCCACAGCCCACCCACCACCTTAAGGATTTTAGGGGTGGGGGGACACTCCCCACTTGAAATGACAATGAAGAGAGGGACTCAACGTCTGGTCCCAGCGCAGCAAGATCTCCAGCATCTTGCAAAGTTCTAAAAGTTTGCCAAGTTTTGGCCGTTCCCATGACTGGCCTTCCTGCCTGAGGGGCTGCAGGGACACCCCCCCCCCCCCCCGTAATTTCACCTGGGAAAAAAAAGAGGAAGTGCTGTTTCTGGGGACCCGAGATTTTTGATGTAGCCTCTCCTGGGCCTGGTGCAAATGTTCGACTCTTCCTTTGCTGCCTCAAATTAAGAACCTGGGTTGTTGTCGTTTTTCTTTCCTTTCTGCTGAAATTTTGCTCGTGCCAATCAAATTTTGGTTCTCCTTCTGCAAACTTTCCCCCTCGGTCATGAAATGGGTCGCAAGGCGGGACTGGCAAAGGGGGAGAGAAATCAAGGGGAGCTTGGCAAGGGGTCCCAGCCGCCATCCGGAGCCCCCAAATCCGCAGCGTCTCTTTCCTGCATCAAATTGATTCTCCTTCCCTGGATTCCTCCCCCTTTCCGGGGGGGGAGGGCTGAGGTGGAAACTCTTATAAGTAAATGTTAATAAACTCCTTGGATGGGGGGGGGGGGTTTGGGAGGACAGGGAGGTGTGCAGAGCTGCCCCTGATTTTTGGTGGGCCGGGGGGATGAATAGCTCTCCTTGGCTCCTTCATTTTCATCGTCCCCCCTCCCAGATGGCCTCGTCCTTTCCCCGAACTTCTTGGGGTCATCAGGGGGGATGACCATGGCGGCTGGGCCGGGGCTTGTCCACCTGGCCTCAGCTCTGCCAGCAGCCGAGGGCCCCCATCGGAAAGGCCCCAGCTGGGACCTGGGCAGGAGCTCCTGGCAAGGGTTCAGCTGGTGGTCCTGGAGGAGGCTCCCCCTCCCCTGTCGGGGTCAGCGAGGGGCTTCTGCTCTTGGAGGGCCCCAGTCGGCTTAGGGACCCAGGAGGGGGGTCTCCCTTTGGGGCAGGGGGGCTGTAGCCAGGTGGGACTTTGATGGGTGCCGTGGTGGTCTGGTCTGCCGAGGGAGGCAGGTATGGTGCACCTAGGACCATGAGGGGGTCTTCAGCCCAAGGATGTCCACAGCGCCAGAGTTAGGCGAGGCAAAGAGGACCGCCGGGGCCCCTTGCCTTCTTTCTCCTCCTTCCCCCCAGCATGGGCTTCCGGCAGGGGGCTCGGTTCAGAGTTCATTGCGGAGGGGGGGCGTTCCACTCAGCTTCTTCCCACAGCCAGAGATGGCGCCTGTCCCTTCGGCCCAGCTGCTCAGCTCCAGCAGCGCACCCGGAGTGATGAGAGAGGGAGGGGGTTCACCAGAACAGCAAAATAAGACCCCCCCCAGCCCTGGGCCTCCAGGCGGGGGCTCTTCGCGGGGGCTGGGCCTCACCTTCTTCCCCCCCCCAGCCCGTCCGCCTGGCCCCGGAGCGGGAGTTCATCAAGTCACTGATGGCCATCGGGAAGCGGCTGACCACGCTGCCCACCAAGGAGCAGAAGACGCAGAGGCTCATCTCCGAGCTGTCCCTGCTGAATCACAAGCTGCCCGCCCGCGTCTGGCTGCCCACTGCCGGCTTCGACCACCACGTGGTGCGGGTGCCCCACACCCAGGCGGTGGTCCTGAACTCCAAGGACAAGGTGAGGAGAGGCCGGGGGGGGCCTCAGAGGTTTTGTGCGGGACTCGACTTAGGGCCATGGGGGGCCTGGAGGTTTTGTGGCTAAGCGGGGCCGTGGTTCAAGGGACTCCTGCCCAATTCGGGGATCTGTTTTTCCACAGTAGATAAATCCCTGCAGCCATTAAGTGGATCATGCAGTCATTAAACGGCTCTGGCTCCCCCCAGGGACTTTGGGGCCGATTGTGGGACTGCCTGCAAAGGGGGAGGCCTCTTGCCAAAGGCCCCAGTGTTGCTCCCCCGTCCATGGGGATGTCCCCCCTTTCCCATGCAGTGGGGCGCCCTGGACGAGCAGAGCCTTCATTCCCCCCCTCCTGCCCCCCCCCAGGCTCCCTACCTGATCTACGTGGAGGCGCTTGAGTGCGAAAACTTCGACAACACCAGCGTCCCGGCCCGCATCCCCGAGAACCGCATCCGCAGCACCCGCTCGGTGGAGAACCTGCCCGAGTGCGGCATCACCTACGAGCAGCGGGCCAGCAGCTTCACCACTGTGCCCAACTACGACAACGATGACGAGGCCTGGTCTGTGGACGACATCGGGGAGCTGCAGGTGGAGGTGAGCGGGGGGAGGGGCCGGGCGTGAGGGGGAGGGGGGCAGGAGGGGGGGGATCGGGCACTTGGCTCCTACCCCGGACCGCTCCCCCCCCCCAGCTCTCACGCTCAGCTTCCTCCGCCCTGCAGCTGCCCGAACTGCACACCAGCAGCTGCGACAACATCTCGCAATTCTCGGTGGACAGCATCACCAGCCAGGAGAGCAAGGAGCCGGTCTTCATCGCGGCGGGGGACATCAGGTGAAGAGAGCCGGCCGGGAGGGAGGCTGCCGAGGTCCCTCTGTTGCCCCGAGGAGGGATGTCCCCTTGGCTGACCCTGGCTCAGTTCCAGGCCTAGGGAGAAAGAGGAACCCCGCCAGGTCGGCCGGTCAGCGGGGCCAGAGGCTTCCCCTTCCGAGCGGCCAGACTCGGGCAAGGCCAGGAGCTGGGAGAGGAAAGCTCCGGTCCTCACGGCCCATCCAGACTCCCTGGGGAGACCTTCGCCCCCCCTCCCCCTCCTCCTGGGACACAGATAATGTCGCCTTTCGTCCGGTATCCTTAGACGGGGCCGTTGGTTTATGCCGGAAGCTGAACAGGCAGCTGGACTCTCAGGAGGGGCTGAAGGCGCAGCGGATGCCCCCCCCCGATTCTTCCGAGAACTCGGAAGCTACGTCCGCCTGTCCATCTGTCCATCTGGCCTTAATCCTTAGCCAGGGGCCGGGAGGGGCCTTGGCAGGAGCAGAGCTGACCTGGGTTCCCTTCCGCAGGAGGCGCCTCTCTGAGCAGCTGGCCCACACGCCCACCTCCTTCAAGAGGGACCCCGAAGACCCCTCGGCCGTCGCCCTGAAGGAGCCCTGGCAGGAGAAAGTGAGGTGAGGGGGGGGCCTCCCTTCCGGTGACTGGACTTCAACTCCCAGAGTTCCCCAGGCAGCAGAGGATCCTGGGAGTTGAAGTCCACCCGCCGGAGAGTTACCCCAGTTGCTCCTCTAAGCGAGACTTTTGGGGGGCAGCCGGGGCCAAAACTGGGGTGGGGGGAGGAGGGAGAGGCAGGGCAGGAGGGGCAGCTGCCGTGTCTGTTGGCCTCCAGGGCTGGTCAGGCAGGGTCCCTGGAGGAGGGGCAGCCCCCCCCCCAAAAACAGGCCAGCGAGGGCTCATCCTTTCCCTGCCCCCCCTCCCCAGGCGGATCCGAGAGGGCTCCCCTTACGGCCACCTGCCCAACTGGCGGCTCCTCTCCATGATTGTGAAGTGCGGGGACGACCTCCGGCAAGAGCTGCTGGCCTTCCAGGTGCTCAAGCAGCTGCAGGTAAGGAAGGGAGGAGGGAAAGGGGGGCTGGAGGGGGGTCTTGTCTCCACCCCAGGTCAGGGGGCTTCCAATCTCCCCCACCTACCTGCCTTCGGAATTAAGACGAGGTGGGGGCAGGCGGTCATCCCGGCCCCCAGGCCCTCCCAGCCCTCCGGTCTTCCCTTGCAGGCCATCTGGGAGCAGGAGCGTGTCCCGCTCTGGATCAAGCCTTACAAAATCCTGGTCATCTCGGCCGACAGCGGCATGATTGAGCCGGTGGTCAACGCCGTGTCCATCCACCAGGTGAAGAAGCAGTCCCAGCTCTCCCTGCTGGACTTCTTCCTGCAGGAGCACGGCCAGTTCACCTCCGAGGGCTTCCTCACCGCCCAGCGCAACTTCGTGCAGAGCTGCGCCGGCTACTGCCTGGTCTGCTACCTGCTGCAGGTGAAGGACAGGTGAGGCTGGAGGGGCCTGGCTCCTGGGCACGTGCCGAGGGCTCCTTGAGAATCTCCTGCCTGAGATGGCACCTGGGAGGGGAGGTGGGACTCCGTTTGCAAAACGCTTTTCCCTGCCCCCCCCGTGCCCCTCCCCAGGCACAATGGCAACATCCTGCTGGACGCGCACGGCCACATCATCCACATCGACTTCGGCTTCATCCTGTCCAGCTCCCCCCGCAATCTGGGCTTCGAAACCTCGGCCTTCAAACTGACCACAGAGTTTGTGGACGTAAGTGGGTGCCGCTCGAAGGGAAAGGGGGGAGGGGTGCTGGGAATCAATCCAATGGGGACATGATTCCCTGCTCTGCGACCGTAAGGGGCAGGCTCCGTGACAGCCGTAAATCGAGGACTCCCTACACAGATAGTTCTCAACTTCCGTTTAGTGACCGAAGTTACAGTGGCACTGAAAAAAGTGAATTGTGAGCATTGCTTCCACACGGCGCCCTTGTGGCGTTCTCAGATCAACAGGAAAGCCCGATTCGCTTAATAACCGTGTTTAAAAGCCCGATTCGCTTAATAACTCTCTTAGCAACTGCAGCAAGAAAGGTCGTAAGACGAGGCAAAATTCACTTCAATGTCTCCGTTAAGAACGGAAATTTGGGGCTCGGTTGAAGTGGGCCCTAAGCGGCAACCCAGGGGAGCTTTTCTCTGGCAGCCCTGAGGATTCTTGGGGGAGGGGGGGTTCCTTCCGGGCCCTCCCCTTCCTGCCTTGCAATGCACCCCTCCCTCCCTCCCTCCACCCCCCCGCAGGTGATGGGCGGCATTGGGGGAGACATGTTCAACTACTTCAAGATGCTGATGCTGCAGGGCCTGATTGCTGCTCGCAAACACATGGACAAGGTGGTGCAGATCGTAGAGATCATGCAGCAAGGTGGGCCTCGGGGGTCCTCGGGGGACGGTGGGGGGTCCTGTGCTTCTTTGCCAGAGGCCGGCCGGTTGTGAACTAGGGGAGGGGCAGGGGGAGCGATCTCCGTGCCTTCTGGAGTGACCCCGACACCTGGGAAGGCCACCCAATCGCCTCAGGGAGGGTTCCTACAGCGCCTCCTTCGGAGAGGACCGGCCAGCGGGGAGAGAATGGGGGGGGGAGCCGGAGGGGGGCGGGGGGAGCCAAGGGAATATCGAGGGGATATTCGGGCGCAGAATGTTAGTTCTGGCTCTGCTGCTCTCCTTCCGAGGGATCTTCCCGCTGCTGGTGGAGTCAGGAGGAGGAGCTGGGCCAGGTTGGTCTGGGGTCCCCGGGGGTCCCTGCACCTTCCTGGCCATCAGAACGGGGCAGCATGGCCGAGTCCCAGCAGGACAACTTGAATGATTTTAAAAGGCGTTTAATATTTGCCGTCCTGTCCCTCCGTCCTCTTGGACCCGGGAGGGTGTCCCTCTCGCCTGGGGCGAGTTGTCCGAGGCCCCCTGACTTCTCCCTGTCCCTCTCCTCCCCCCCCTCCCCCGGCCAGGCTCCCAGCTGCCCTGCTTCCACGGCTCCAGCACCATCCGGAACCTGAAGGAGCGCTTCCACATGAACATGACGGAGGAGCAGCTGCAGGTGCTGGTGGAGCAGCTGGTGGACGGCAGCATGCGCTCGCTCACCACCAAGCTCTACGATGGCTTCCAGTACCTCACCAACGGCATCATGTGACGGCCGGGACCGGAATTCCCCCCTCCCGTCCTGCCCCCCCTCCTCCCGGCCCAGGACAGACGGACGGATGGGGGCTGCTGGGCTGGGCCTCTGCAAGGAGGGGGAGGCAGCCGCCGGAGGAGACTTTGGACTGTAAATGGGGATGGGGGGGCTTGTATCTCCCCCCCCCCAGGTGAAGGATCATGCACAAGGACCTTGTGGAGATTCGCCTCCGGAGGAGGGACAGAAGGGAGGGTGGGTCTGCCCTGCCCCCCCCCAATTTTTTTTTATTATTTCAGTATTACACTCTCTTCTCCCCCTCCCCCGTGGCTTCCCCCGCTTCCCAGCCCCTTGCCTGTGTTTCAGGGGTCCTGGAGGGGGGCTTCTCATCCCCACCCCCGGACTCACACAGGGCGCTCGAGAGAGGTTGTGTGTATGTGTGTGTGTACCTTGTGTCACTAATGAAGCCCCTCCCCCCATGCCCCTTCCCCTCCCCAGACAGTTGAATGCGGGGGGGGGGGGGCTGCAGAGCCTGAAGGGTCCCGATTCTCCACTGCTTGAAGCACAACTCCAGCCTCCCTTGAATTGGGGGTGGGGGCATTGGCAGGGTGTCTCCCCCTCCCCCCACCCCTCCTGGCAGGGGAGGGGGTGGATGGGGGATAGCATTGCCCCTTTAAGAGCGGCCTGTTCCAAGTCCTTCCCCGGGGGGGGGGGGGGGGGCTTAGTACCCCAAGACTCCCAGGCCAAACTACAGTCTCCCTCCCCCCAATGAAGCAGGACCCCCCTTCTTTCAGGAGCCCTGTCTCCTTACAGAGAACTCCCTCCCCCCCATGGCAATTGTGGGACAGGGTCTCCCTCCCCCCCCCCCGCCTCTGCAGGACGCGCCCCTCCCTTCCTGGGAGACGTAAACGCCGTTTGCAGGAGGATGAATTCTCGTGGGGAGGGGTCCCCTTGCGAGTGTGAGTGGCGGGGGCGACTCCCTTTTGTTGGCCCTTTGATTCCCCGAAACTGTGACTGTTTATTTGGTCCTCCGTGGCCCAAAGGGAGCCGAGTGAGAATTTGGGATTCCTGCTCACCGGGCTCTGGAGGGGTCATCCGGTGCCTGTTTTCCTGTCTCCCCCCCCCCAGTCTCCCTCCCCTTTCTCAACATGAACTTTTTTTCACACTGCACCAGGGTGGTTGTGTGTTTGTGTGTGTGCATCGCTGCCCTCCTCACTCCTGATGCCTAAAACTCCCCCCTTTTTTAAAAAAAGAAAATCTGTTGCTTGTTGAGTGATAAGGGGGGAAACCGCTGGGGGGGGCAGGAGGAGGAGGACAGGGCCCCCTTTATCTGGGCCTTTGGGGTTTATTACCTCTGGGGTCCCCTCCCTCCCTCCCTCCCACGCACAAACACAAAAACAACCCCACACTTGCACACACAAGGGGGAAGAAGCAGCGATTCTCAGCAGGGGGTTCTGGGGAATCCTTTCAAGAAAGGGGGTGGTTGTGGGGTGGTGGTTTTGCAAGAGGAAGAGACTTATAAAAGTTTGGGTAAAACCCCATCTCCTCCTTTCCTCAGGTGGGCGGATCGGATTGCAACTCCCCTCACCCCAAGAGGAGGCAGTGGGAGATCAGGCAGAGAAATATTTTTTTTGGGGGGAGGAAAGGTGTCTGGCAGGGTTCCCCCAAATCCAGCTGGGGGGGGTCCCTTCCTCCCACACATCTCGGGAGAAGGTGGGACATCTGTGGTAGCTGCAGAAAATCCCGTGGCTGCCTTCTCACCCCCCTTTGTGTGAACCCCCCTGCTGGGAAAAGCCCCCCAGCCCCCCTTCGCCCTCTCCTTGGGGTGCCCCATGCCCAGCCGAGCTCTCAGCGGGTCCTGGGGGAGAGGCAGCTGCTGGAGACCCCCAAGGCCTCTGGATGGGCCCCTGGCCCCTTCCTGAATGAGACCCCCTCGGAGGGGGCCCTGCGGAAGAGGGGAAGGGGCTGCGGGGCGGGGCTCCTCTTGGGCCCATCGAAGCCTCCAATTTCCAAAGCAAAGCAAGGGGGGGGTTGGGGGCGAAGACATCCTGGGGGGGGGCGCTGCTCTCAGGCTGGACACCCCCTCCGCCCCTTCCCTTTCTCCCGATCGGCCAGGTGTCGCCTTTCCAGTCGCGTGCAGAGGGTTTGTCTGAAGGGCCGTCCACGTGTCCTCTGCCGGTAAACCGGCGCCGCCGCCGCCGCCGCCGGGAAGGAAACTCGGTTTGCGGGGGAAGAAGCTTCCACTCTGCTCCGGCAGGGGGCGAGCTTCCCGCGCGTGGCGTCCCTCTCCGCCAGGGGGCGCCTGCCCGCCCGCCCCTCCCTCCCCCGCCCGCCCCAGCCGAAACTCCAGCCGCTCCGAGCGCCTACCTGTCGGAGCCTGTCCGGCCGCGTCGGCGGAGGCGAGCCCGGCCGCGCTTTGTCTGCTGCTGCTGCTGCTGCTGCTGCGGGGCAGCCCCTCGCCCCCCCCCCCGCCCTCCCAAGCGCCGAGGGTCTCGGCGGGGGCGATGCGGGCCCCTTGAACGGCCCCGGCCTCCACCTGCGAAGCCGCGACGAGGAAGCCGGGCGGGCGAGGAGCGCAGCCACTTGGCACCATGGTGAGTCTTTGCCCGCCGGACGGGCCGGGGTGGAAGCGGGTCCCTTCAGCCCCCCCCCACTCTTTCCCGCCCGGGGGGGGGAGGAGAGACCCGCGGCCGGCTGGGGGTCTCTGGCGGAGGGGCAGCGCATCGCCGGATCAGCCCCGGCCGGTGTTTCGCTTCGCTTCGCTTCCTGCTTGGCCGGAGCAGGAAAAGTCTCTTTATTCGGATCCAATTCTTATCAAAGGATTAGACGAAGATCACTCCGCTGCCCCCACCCCCGTCCACCCGCTGTCTTTGGGCCGGGCCGGCGCCTTCTCGTGCTCAAAGGGACCCCTGAGGCCATCCAGCCCACCCACCCCCGCTCAGGACCAGAATCCCGTCCGAAGGCTCGCTCGGCCTCTGTCCCGGGAAAACCTTCCTGTCTGTCAGTCCGGTTTGTCCAGGGACGGCGTGGGGTTTGCGTGGGAGCTGCTCCTTTCAGTGGCCCGGTTCTGTCGGGACTCCGTGGGAGACTAAAGAGCCCCGTGGACTTTGGGTTTTAAGGGCGCAGAGATGGGATGGGGGCTGAAGGGGGGCTTTGCAAAGAGCCTCTCTGCGTTTCTGCGCCCTCCGGCAACCCAAGCAGAGCCAGGGAGGAAGGGGACCCACATGGCTGCACAAACCCAGCAAGGGGCGGCGATTTTCAGGCTAGCCCCCAAGTTGAAATTGAGGTGCTGCATCACACAGACATACACACACACACACCCCGAGAGGACTGGTTGCAGGGAAGAAAGTTATATCTCCATAACTGTAGAGATCAATCGGCTCTTTCAAAGGTCAAATATTTGGAACCACGTTCCCCTGGTCCTTGGCCACCAATTGTGCTGGCCGAGGCTGATGGGATTGGCAGTCCCAAACTTCTGGATCGGCCGCTCAGCTTCCATCTTGGATCCGAGGCCTCCTTTCCGCCCTGCAGGCCTGAATCTCCGCTTGGATATTCCGGTTTTATCATTCAAGAGAAAGAGAGCAAAGGTTGTAGGGAAAGGAATTGGGCGGGGGGGGGGAGGACAGGCGTGGTCCCCTGTCCAGGATAAGAATCTGCTCTCTTTCGCTGCCCACCCCCCACCCCACAGGAGAGAAGCCCTTCCTTTCAGTCAATTCTGGAATCGGGGCAAGTAAGCAACAGTGACCGCAAGCATGTGCAGAGTGCTTTCCTGTATAAACCCTGTGCAGCAAGAGGGGGCTTTCAAGTTCATCCGCAAATCTTTGGGGCCTCCACAATCAAGAGAGAATCTGATTCTCTTTCAGATCATCTCCACCTGCCTTGTCACTCTTTTTTCAAAATACGTAATTTCCAGAAGATTTGAATTTTTCTGCTTGGCGGAAGTGGGTGATGGGAGCTGTAGTCCAAAAGGAAACAGGGTGCCCCAGGGAAGGGAAAACTTGGCCTGGCAGCCCGGGCCGGGGGGGGGGCAGTGGTGGTTCTGTCCTCGGAAGCCAAGCCTCTTCCCACTGGTTGCTTGGCTAATGTTTAACCGCTGGCCAGAAAGGAGGTTGACACCGCTGGGCGCCTGCGTGGAAGGTGACACCACCAGGCCCCCAGTCCAGCCAGGTGGGGCCAAATTATACAGGGCCAGGCATGAGAGGGAGATGGCCTGGAATGCCTGCCTGCCCACGGCTGACTCACAGCCTCCCTTCCTGAGCTCAGCAGGGCCTCCAGTTGCTGCCTGGGCTGATTCAGAAGGGCGAGGCTGTCAGGAGAGGGTTCCCACCTGGTGGGAAGGAGCAGGCAGTATCCTTAGTAGCACACCCCACCTGGGTGCTCCTCCTCCTCTTTCCTTCCTTCCTTCCTTCCTTCCTTCCTTCCTTCCTTCCTTCCTTCCTTCCTTCCTTTCCTTCCTTCCTTCCTTCCTTCCTTCCTTCCCTCCTTCCTTCCTTCCTTCCTTCCTTCCTTCCTTCCTTCCTTCCTTCCTTCCTTCCCTCCCTCCCTCCCTCCTTCCTTCCTTCCTTCCTTCCTTCCTTCCTTCCTTCCTTCCTTCCTTCCTTCCTTCCTTCCTTCCCCCCTTCCCTCCTTCCTTCCTTCCTTTCTCCTCCATCAGCACCTGCAGTCTACCTGGCCAGAGAGGGGTTGGGGAGGCAAAGGGGCAGGCAGGGCTGTTGGCCACTCCGTGGTAGCTGCGCACTGGCGCGGGGTGGAGTCTTGTTAGCACTGCAAATACGCTTCACATTCCTTTCCCTGGGCTGGAATTTCCTGCAACCAGGGTTGGAAAGCGGGTTCACCTGGCAAACTCCCCAGGGGGGGCTGCTGATGCTACTGGTTTGGCAGGAGTTTTTTTTGGGGGGGAGGGGAAAGAGATAAGGTGCCTGGGGTCTCCTACGTCTCAGTCCCACCCCTCCCCAAAGCGGAGGGGATCTCAGAGACACCCAACCCAAATACACGAAGGAAGAGCCAGTTTCCTAACCGATGATAGGAGGGTTTCTCCGCCCAGGTGACGCAAAGGCCCAGGTAAGTCATCCCCAGCCTGGAGCCAAGAAACTCGGGATTTTTAAGGAAAGGGGAAAGGCAGAAATCTCACCACATCTGCTTATCCCTAACTGGCAATCAGAGCTCTGGCAGACCCCAGGCTGCCTTCACACAACCGGTTGACCCCCTTCAACTCCTTGGCTCGGCTGGTCGTATCCATCCTGGGTTCCTGCAGTGACACAAAACGAGGCTGACCCTCAATGAGTAGGTCGTGTGCATGGACACACAGCCCAATTCCTTGCTAGGTGCGCTGTGTGAACGAAACCTCAGAGAGTGCCCCAGGTGGGGTACGTCTTCAAGGCGATCGAGAGGGGAAACGATGTCATTAAATTTGTATTTCACTGTGATTCAATCTATGCTCGATTCAAGCTTTTCTCCCAAGGGAGCTTTCCAGAGGCTGCACACATCCCCTCTCCTCGATTCCAGACTGGGGGCATTTGAACTCGTGTCCCGAGCTTATTGTGAAGCAGCAGGGGTGGTGCCCCCTCACTCTTCATCTCTCTCTCTGCCAGAGGCTGCTCTCCACTCCGGGCACCCAAGAGTCAATTGGCCGGTCGAACCGCCCGCCCATCCAGCTACTCCTCGGCTGGTCGCTTGGCAACTCCTAGCTGGCATTGTCTTCCCGGCTTGGCTGGGAAAAAACCTTAGCAACCAGCTTTTGGGAAAGTTTGCAAGACCAAGACGGGTGGTGATTGGGGGGGGGGGCAATCTGCCCCCAAAGGCCACCCAGGTTTTATGGTGCAGGAGAGAAGGAGGTGGGGGTGTCATGGGGCAAGCCCACCTCGCCCCCCCAGGCACAAACCCCACCACAAAATGGCGGAGAGAGCCAGCTTTGCAAAGTTTGCTGCCCCCCCAGCCCCCCCTCCCTGCCTCCCCTCTCTCTTTCGCCTGTCCAGCCAGCTTAGCCAAACCCTCTTGATCCGGCCTGGCGGTGCTAATGAAGGGCTAGTATTTTTAGCCAGTTTCTCAGTTCAAACCCAACAATTTCCTGGAAGGGTTTTCTTTCTCTCACAGTTGGCAAAGAAGGTGTTTTTCTGGGCTTTTTAAAGTCCTTGTTGTTGGTGGGGTGTTTTTTGTTTGGTGGGCTGCGGCTGTAATTTATTTTCAAACGTGGCTTAAGGTTTGCGAAGCGTTGCTTGGAAGTTTGGAAGCCTTTCCGTGGCTGGTTGGCTACCCACAGCCCCACCTGGAGCTAAAAGCATTAGCCGTGGGCATGGAGTCCGTGGCCCCTTCTGAAAGCAGTCGTGACGGGCTGGGCTGTGCAGCATGGGCCCTTCTAGCCTCGTGGACTGTCGCTTTTTAAAAGGATTTGTTTTTTTTGCACGGGGCCTTCATTCCTTTCCTGGGCTCTCAAAGTGATGTCCAGCCCTGTTCCAAAGGGAGAAGCCCCCTCAACCCCTCCTCCTCCTCCTCTTCCTCACCTTCCAGGGCAGCAAAGGGCGCTACCACTGGCAGATGCAGAACATCAAGCAGAGTGGGGTGGACGACATGGTTCTGCTGCCCAAGATCAAGGAAGACGCCATTGTGGAGAACCTGCGGAAGCGGTTCATGGATGACTACATTTTCGTATCCAGAGGACATGCTGGCGGGCGCCTGTTGGGAGTGGGGGGGATAGAGCCTCCCTGCATAAGGGCAGTCTGCCTCTGGCGGGAAGCCTGGGGGGGAGGGGGCAGGGTGAGGCAGCCCCCCCTTTTCAGTGCCGCCCCTTAACTTGGAAATGGAAAGACGTACATTGGGCCAGTCCTGATTTCGGTCAACCCCTTCAAGCAGCTGCCCTACTTCACCGACCGAGAGATCGACATGTACCAGGGGGCGGTGAGTGCCTGTGCTGGGGGGTGGGGGGAGAAGCCCCGCTTTGCACCCATGTGGTCCCTGGGATGATGCCACCCCCGAGCAACAGAGGTTCCAGTTTGATCCAGCTGGACTAAATGGCCTCTCGTCACCCCCGGGAAGTGCCGAGATGCTCAGGGCCCCCCTGTACGTGTTGTGTCCCTCCCGTACAGGCCCAGTACGAAAACCCTCCACACATCTACGCCCTGGCGGACCAGATGTACCGCAACATGTTGATCGACGGGGAGAACCAGTGTGTCATCATCAGGTGAGGCTGGGGGCTTCGCTGCAGGGGGTGGTGGTTGGGGGGGGTCTGTGGAAAGCTCATTCCAGGCCTGATCCCCCCCTTCTTTCCCTCCTAGTGGGGAGAGTGGAGCTGGCAAGACGGTGGCGGCCAAATACATCATGGGCTACATCTCCAAGGTGTCTGGCGGGGGCCCCAGTGTTCAGGTGAGCGGCTTGTCCTGACATGAAATCACGCCCCCCCATTGCCCCTCCCCCCAGTCCAGGTTGTGGTGGGCTGGCAATGGGCCGAAGGTCCCGTAGGTAGGGGCCCGTTTTGGCCACATGGAGGCTCAGGCTAGAAACTGGGAGGCTGGGAGTTCTAGTGCCACCTTGGGCGTGAAAGCCGGCCGGGTGTCCTTGGGCAGGTCCACTTCACAGGGCTGTTGTTGTGAGGAAAAGAGGCGGAGGAAAGAGTTTGAGGCATGTGTTGCTGCCTGCGGTTATTTATAAAAAAGCAATGAAGGGGGGATAAAAATAAGCATGAAAAACAGAACCTCTTTCATTTCAGCATGTAAAAGACATTATCCTAAAATCTAACCCTCTCCTGGAGGCCTTTGGGAATGCAAAGACAGTGCGGAACAACAATTCCAGTCGATTTGTGAGTCCTGGGGGGGGGGGGGGGGGGGGGGCGGGCAGGTCCCGAATCTCTATCCAGAGGGTGAAACTTGCATCCTGTTTCTATGTGCTTTTCTTGGAAGCCCCATCCAAGTTGAAGCTTCGTCTTCTCTGAAGGCGTTTTTCTGTCTTTCCAATCTGAAATGCTTCCCTGGGATCTCCTGGTGGTGTGTCATCCAGGCCTGACCCTGAGCAGTTTGGATGAGTGAGTGTACCCTGGTGACCATTTCAGGGTCGTTGATTCTAAGCCCATCACCACAGTATTTAGGCAGGTGCATGAGAATTACGGGTGTGGCCCAGAAAAGGAGCAGGGAGGAATTGAGGGGAGGGGGCAGAAGGGACAATTTATGACACCCCACCCCCACCCCATTTTGCCCCCCAGGGGAAATATTTTGAGATCCAGTTCAGCCGCGGGGGGGAGCCGGACGGGGGCAAAATCTACAACTTTCTGCTGGAGAAATCCCGCGTGGTCAGCCAGAATTCCGGGGAGAGAAACTTCCACATCTATTACCAGGTGGGTGAGCGGGTGAGGAAAGTCCTTGTGCCCAGCAGGCCCCCCACCGGGACCCTCTGCATGGGTCTGACTCCCAGCCCCATCATCCCCACCCTTGCCCACGGCTGTCAGTCCTGGGCAGCCGACTGCAAACCAAGAGAGCAAGGTTTTTTTCTCTTTCCTTGCACGATCCCAATGTGGCCTTTTGACCCGGCCTCTTTGGCCCCCGTTGGGTGAACGCAGCTGCTGGAGGGAGCCAGTCCGGAGCAGCGGGAGAATTTGGGGATCACCAGCCCGGATTACTATTACTACCTCAATCAGTCGGCAGCCTATAAGGTGGACGACATGAATGACCGGCAGGAATTTCAGGAGACTTTGGTAGGGATGCAGGTCCCAAAGAAGCCCTTTCCCTCTTTCACCCCCAACTTTTGAGTAAAGGCACCCAGGGTGAGAGGGAGTGGGGAGAGCAGGCCTCAACCCCTGGACTACGTCCCCCATGATCCCTGGCCATGGATCAATGGAGTTGTTTCCCCATAGCTGATACCTTCTTCCTCCTCCTCCAGACAGCCATGGAGGTGATTGGCCTCTCAGAGGAAGAGCAGGCGCTGGTGCTCCAAATCGTGGCTGGCATCCTGCACCTTGGCAACATCACCTTCCAGGAATTGGGCAACTACGCCATGGTGGAGAGCGAGGATTGTGAGTCTGGGCTGCTTCAGCTGAGACCGGGGGCGGGGGGGGCGTTTGGGGAGGGTCCCACTCACTCAGGGGCTGCTGTCAGGGCAGGGGGCCACGGTCCCTGCACGATGGCCGAGGGACCAAGGGGGCTTGTCTTCTGGGCTGGTGGAGGAAACTAGGGAATCTCCAAAGGGAAGAAGCAGCCAGTTGAGCTGCTGCCCCCTCCGTCCTTCTCCGCAGTCCTGGCGTTCCCCTCCTACCTCCTGGCCATTGACCAGCAGCGCCTCCGGGAGAAACTGACCAGCCGCAAGATGGACAGCAAGTGGGGCGGCCGGCAGGAGGTCATCGACGTCACCCTCAACGTGGAACAGGCCAACTTCAGCCGCGATGCTCTGTCCAAAGTGCTCTACGCTCGCCTCTTCGACTTCCTGGTGGACGTGAGTGGCCGGCTGGACTGCCCCGAGTGGGGCTTCCACAGCCAGATGGAGGGTCTGGATGGGGGGGTGTTGCAATGGGGCAGATCTCAAGAGCCAGCCAGGAAGGGCTCAGATGCCACAGAAAGAGTCCACGGAGGGAAATGGGAAGTACAAATAAAAATAAACACAAACTGCTTTGGTGGCGCAGCCAGGAAAACTCCTCATGACTCACCCTTCCTTCCTTCTTCCTTCCTTCTCTCTCTCCTCTTTTTTCCTGCTCTCTTCTCCTCTGCCTGCTTTCTCTTCTTCTCCGCTCCCCAGGCTGTCAACAAAGCAATGGAAAAGCAGCACCAGGAATACAATATTGGTGTCCTGGACATTTACGGTTTCGAAATTTTCCAGGTAAACCTGCAGCCCCAAATGCTCCCCGCCAGGTGAACAAGAGGCCTCCTTCCATGCCAGCCTCTTCCCTGGCACAGACTGTCGGTTGGAGTCCAGGGGGAATTAACCTCATTGATCCCATGGCTGCCACCGGTTGCAAAGCAGCCCGGCTGGGCCAAAAAAGGGAGAAAAAGATCCGTGGTGCGTGGGAAAAGGACGGGAGAGGCAATCCATCCCCTTCTGTTTTAGCAGAGGGAACAAAAGCCTCTTTGGAAGGAAATCTTCCCACTGTAGCTTGATAAGTTCATGATTTCACCACTGTTGGTGCCCAGTGCCAAACTGCCTCGAAGGAATTGACCAAGGGTGCGATGCCAGCGTTTTGCACTGTTGCACATATTCCGGGGGGAGGGGGGGCTGGATTTTGGGGAGCCCCAGACCGGGCTGCGAAGCTGAGCGATTCGCCTGCATTGCACCTGGCATGGCCGGCCTGAGTTTCCGCTTCTCTCCTGCCAGAAAAACGGCTTTGAGCAATTCTGCATCAATTTTGTGAACGAAAAACTCCAGCAGATTTTCATTGAGCTGACCCTGAAGGCTGAGCAGGTGAGCCACTTGGGTTTTTTGGGGTTTTGTTGCATATGGAGAACCTTTTTGCATTTTTAAAAATTACGCCTTTGGGGCAAAAATCCAAAGCTTGGACAGGGCCGGAGTGTAGGAGTTGGGTGGCCACATAAATCTGTTCCATAATACATAGTGAGAATTTTTCAGCGGGAAAGAATGACCAACGGCTGAGTCAGATTGGGCTCCAGTGAGTGTTTAATTCATGTCTAACTTTTGTGTCCATTTCTCCCTGTTTTAACTCGCTCTCCCGGCCTCTTTCTCTCTGCAGGAAGAATACATCCAAGAAGGCATCCAATGGAGCCCCATTGATTATTTCAACAACAAAGTCGTGTGTGACTTGATTGAGAATAAAGTGGTAAGCAAAAACCCTCCTTGTAAGGTAGACCTTATTTATTTCGAGAAAGGGCCCCAAACTTTGCTACTCTGAGCTTTGCTAAATTCTTTGCAAGGCGCCTAGAGGAAGAACCATTCCCTTTTATTTTTATTTATTTTTAATTTTGGAGTAAAGGAAAAATATTACCTTGCTTTAAAGCTGCAATGCAAACAGGGCAGTTCTGGATTTGCAGAAAAACCTGGGCCTGGTTTTGCAGGAAGAAGAAAGGAATTGCAACGGGTAGCTTAGAAATGGGATCAATAAACAGAACAAGGGGAAGGAGGGTTCGTCGGTGCTGCGGTTGGGCCAAGTGACGGAATGAGGCTGGACTTGGGGGAGGGGAGGCAGAATTCTTGACTGCTTTCTAGGTTTGGTCTGGCTTTTCTTTTCCTTCCCAGAACCCCCCGGGGCTCATGAGCATCCTGGACGACGTCTGTGCCACCATGCACGCCAAAGGCGAGGGGGCCGACCACACCTTGCTGCAGAAGCTCCAGTCGGCGCTGGGCACGCACCCCCATTTCAACAGCTGGAACCAGGGCTTCATCATCCACCACTACGCTGGCAAGGTGAGGGCGCCAGGGACCCCCCAAACCCAGCCCCCGAGGACACCGCCCCCTCCCCAAGGGCCAGCTGGAACCCAAAGCCCCCTTTCTGGTTCTGCAGGTGTCCTATGAGGTGGAAGGCTTCTGTGAACGCAACCGAGACGTGCTGTTCCCGGATCTGGTGGAGCTGATGCAGAGCAGTGAGATGTGAGGGCCGCTGGGGGTGTTTGGAGGGGGAGTGGGCTACACCAGCCGAAGACCCTGGAAGCCCCCCCCTCCTCCCTCCCCCCCAGCCCGTTTTCCTAAACCTCCCTCTGAGGAGCTGCTTTCCTCAACGTGTGTGTGTGTGTGTGTGTGTGTGTGTGGAAAAAGGAGCCAGGGGGACCCTTGGAGGTGAGAGCCCAAAGGAGGATCTCCTTCCTGGGGAACCGAAGCTCTCCGCTTCTCCTCCAGCCCCTTCATCCGGGACCTCTTCCCCGAGAGCCTCAGCACGGAGAAGAAGGGCCGCCCCACCACGGCAGGCAACAAGATCAAGGTAACTGCAGGTGGGAGACTCGCCCAGGTGGGGCAGGGAGGGGGGGGCTTTGGGGACTGCAGGACAAGCCGATGGGAAGAAAGGCACACACACACACACACTCACACAGACACCCCTCGGCTGTGGGGGAATCTGTAAATACGATGGTGGTGGTGGTAACAGCATCCAGTATTTTTTTATTTTTCTTTCTTTCCTTCCTTCCTTCCTTCTCTTCCTCCTTCCCTTCTCTCCAAAGAAACAAGCCAACAGCCTGGTCAGCACTCTGATGAAGTGTAGCCCTCATTATATCCGATGCATCAAGCCGAACGAAACCAAGAAGTCCCGAGATTGGGAGGAGAGCCGGTAAGGCAGCGGCCATGTTGGCTGGGGAATTCTGGGAGCTGAAATCCGTACGACTGGATAAGTTGAGAAATCACCCATTTAGACCGAGCGGCCTCTCCCTCCCCCCCCACCCTCCGTCAGGGACCCCCAATTTGTGCCAGGGGTCCGTAGCAGCAAAGGGACAGACAGGGGCCTCCAAGACCCTCCATTTCTGCCCCCTTCACAGGGTGAAGCACCAGGTGGAATATTTGGGGCTACAAGAGAATATCCGGGTGCGCCGGGCCGGCTACGCTTATCGGCGAATCTTCCAGAAGTTCCTCCAGAGGTGAGAGCCGCTTTCTGGCCTTTCTTATCCCCCCAGCCCCCTGCTTTTTCAGCCCACCTGCTGGAGGTGGGGCTCCTCTCAGGAAGGCTCGGTCCGTGGCGCCCAGCTTGGCGATCCCTCCAGCCTTCAGGCCAGCACCTGAGGGGCTCCCTCCTCCCCTCCCTCCCCTCCCCCTGCCCAGGTACGCCATCCTGACGCCCGAGACGTGGCCATGCTGGCATGGCGACGAGAGGCAGGGCGTGGTGCACCTGATGAAGTCGGTCAACATGGACCCCGACCAGTTCCAGCTGGGACGGACCAAGGTCTTCATCAAAGCCCCCGAATCGGTGAGCGCCAGGAGCCTTTGCGGGCAAAAGGCCGAGACCTCCCCTCGGGGAGGAAAATGGGGACTCTGCCCCCCCTCCGTGCCCACATGCCTGCCGCTCAATGCCCCCCTCCCCCCCCCTCGGGCTCCCCCCCTGCAGCTTTTCCTCCTGGAGGAGATGCGGGAACGGCGCTACGACGGCTTCGCCCGGGTGATCCAGAAGGCCTGGCGCAAACACGTGGCTGTCCGCAGGAACATGCAGATGAGAGACGAAGGTGAGGGAGGGCAGAGGAGGGGCAGGCAGACAAGGGGGTGCTTTGGCTGGGCTGCAGCCCAGGAGCCCCCCGGGAGCCCCCCCCACCTCCCCTGGCTTAAGGGGGATGGGCAATGGCAGAATCCCCCCTCCCCCCCGCTCTCCTTCAGTGGAGAATTCAAAACTGGGTGTTTTATTGGTTCAGTGGAACAACTTGCCTCCAGAAGTTGTAAATGCTGGACATTTCTAAGAAGAGATTGGAAATGGTCTGGGCTTTCCTGCCTAAGCAGGGGGTTGGACTAGAAGACCTCCAAGGTCCCTTCCAACTCTTCTTATTCCATTCTATTCTATTCTATTATTTGATGCAGTGATCAAAACGAGCCACCAGAGGGCGGCCTTTACCTGCCCTTCGGAGAAGCCCATCCATTCCTCCTGCAGAGGACCTGGCGGCCTCTGAGCATGTGCAGAGGGACTCCTGCCTTCTACCCCATGCCAACCGCAGCCGGTTCTGACTCCAATTTCCCCTTCTTCCCCACAAAGCCTCCAACCTCGTCCTGAACAAGAAGGAACGCCGTCGCAACAGCCTGAACCGCAACTTCATGGGGGACTATATCGGCCTGGACAACCACCCCGAACTCCGCCGGTTCCTGGGCCGCAGGGAGCGGGTGGACTTTGCCGACACCGTCACTAAGTACGACCGGCGCTTCAAGGTGAGGCGTGGCACTGCTGGATCCGGCTGCTTCCCTTCTTGACGGGCCATAAGATAGACCATGCCTGTGGCTGGAGGTTCTCCGCCTTGGCTTCTCTTGCCTTTGATGAGAATTTGGCCTTGGGGAACTGCCTTCCCAGGTGTTGGGCGGAGGGCAACAGCCCCCCCTCCCAAGGGCTCCCGGGGGGCTGAACCCTCTTTTTATGGTCTTGGCGCAGACGGTCAAGCGGGACCTGATCCTCACCCCCAAATTCCTCTACCTGATCGGGCGGGAGAAAGTGAAGCAGGGTCCGGAAAAGGGGTCCATCAAGGAAGTGCTGAAGAGGCAGCTGGAGGTGGAGAGGATCCAGTCGGTCTCCCTTAGGTGAGCAGGGAGAATTGGGGAGGGGGGGGGCTTCCCTGGGCAAAGAGAGACGCTTGGGAGCCTGTGGGACTCCCTGCCGCTTGAAATTCCCAGATTCTTCACCCTGGAGCCCATTTCCTCCCCTTCTGCCCCACCCGCCGTGATGCTCCCTTCCTGGTGCTTATGGGGGGTGGGCAGCCGTGCCAAGAGGACCCCCCCCAACTATGCTTTCCACCCCCTGCCCCTTCCCCCAGCACACTGCAGGACGACTTCCTCATCCTCCACGAGTCCCAGTACGACACGGTGCTGGAGTCTGTCTTCAAGACGGAGCTGCTGAGCCTGCTTTTCCAGCGCTATGGAGAAAGGACACAGAAGCAGCTGCCCATCAAGTTCGGCAACCAGTAGGCCTCAGACACCCCCCACCACCACCTTTCCTGCGCATAGGGATTCCGGGGTAGACTTCTCCTGGGCAGGGAGGCTTTGCAGGCCTCGTTTCTAGCCCTGGTTAAGGAGATGAGAATCGTCACTGCAGATTCCTCCTTTGGACCACTTCCTCCTTCAAGGAGACGGGAGGGCAGTGCTCGCCTTCGGCCAACCTCCCCAAAATTAGGGATGGGGCACCACCAGGCGATCCCCAGTCAATACACGCCAGGAGGCAGGGGCTGCAAACTGCTTGGTAGTCCTGAGGATTTGAACCCAGCGCTAATGGGGCAGCACCCCTATTCCTGCCCCTTGCCTGCCTATTCCCCCCCCCAAATTCCCTTTCTCTGCACATTTCCCCCACCCCAGGCTGGAGTTCAAGGTGAAGAAGGACGGCTGGGGGCCCTGGGCAGCGGCTGGCTCCCGACAGATCCAATTCCAGATCTGCCAGGGGGACCTGGCTCTCCTCCGCACCAATGGCAAAGTGCTGGTGGTCAGCATCGGGCCGGGCCTCCCCCGCAATGCCCGTAAGTCAGGGACACGAGATTTGATGGGCGGGGGGGAGGGGGGACACACTTGAACCTGCATATGGGGAAGCCCAGCAAGACAGCAACGGAGCGCACAAAGAATGCAAAGACTTACGTTTTGAAAAAAAAGTTGGGACCTATTTGCAAAAGTTTCAGGACCTATTTGCAGGATTTTTGAGGAATTATTGGCAGGATTTTTCAGGAATTATTGGCAGGATTTTTCAGGAATTATTTGTATAGGATTTTCAAGAATTATTTGCAAAAGTTTCAGGATCCATTTGCAAAATTTTCAGGCCCAAACCGGAAGGACACCAGGAAAAGCCGGTTCTCAGCGGGAGGCCCTGCCCTTGGCTGGAATGCCCAGACCAGCTCAGGTAAGAGAGAGCTGTGATTTGCAGAGTACCTTCATTCCTGGGCCTCTCTTAAACCAGCATTTCCCAATCCGTATCTCTTGGAGATATAATGGACCCCTAAACGGTGCTCCTGGCACCCAGAAAGAGCCGGGGGGCAGGAGACAAAAGCTGCCCCCAGACCAGCGGGCGGGTGGGGGTCCAACGACCGTCTTAAGACTCTCTTTACGCCCAATTGGGCTGGGCAGAATTGCTGGGTGTTTGAAGCCGAGACCGGCGGCTGACTTTCCCCTTCTCTGCAGGGTCGGCGTGGGGCAGCCACGGCCGGGGGGCCAGGCTCTCCTTCCAGCAGCGTCACTCCATGACCCGCCAGGGCAGCATGGAGCAGCCCAGCCTGCCACGCCAGGGCGCCAGCCCACGGGCAAGAGCCTTCCCTGCACCGCTTGACCTGGGCTTCATGGATGTCCCTGACCGAGGGGTGGCTGGGTGAGGGACTCTCCCCCACCCCAAGAATTACCTTGATTCTTCTTCTCCAGCTGGCAGCATTTCTCAACCTGGCCAACTCTAAAGTGGGGGGCTTCAACTCCCAGAATTCCCCCAGCCACCTTAGAGCTGGAAATCCACCTATTTTGAGGTTTACTGCCTTAAAATTTCTCTTTGCTCATGTTTTTTGGTGTGACTCAGGTGGGTTGGGACAGCCCTTGGCCATGCCACTTGGGGCTTTCCCCGGCTGTGGGGCAACTGGAGGTGTCCATGCCCAGCCAAATGCCAGGGAGCTGAGAACCCCCTTTTTTTCCAGCCTTCGGCGCCACCTCAGCAAAGAGGCCAAACCAATCCCAGGAGGTGGCCGTGCCAAGCCCAAGCCCAAGCCCAAACCGCAGCCGTGCCTTCCCCAGTGCCGGGCTCTGTATGCCTACGACGCCCAGGACACGGACGAGCTGAGCTTCAATGCGAACGACGTCATTGAAATCATCAAGGAAGGTGAGGGCTTTCCGGGGGGAACCCTGAGGGCATCCAGACAGCCAGTTGGTCTGGAAGGAGACCGGAGCCCCGAGGGGGAGGGACTTCAGGTGATGGCCAGGGGGTCTCCATGGGGAAGGAGGCCGGTCCGTCCTAAGCAAGGTTGTTCTCCTCTTTCCAGATCCGTCGGGATGGTGGGAGGGCCGCATTCGTGGCAAGGAAGGGCTGTTCCCAGGGAACTACGTGGAGAAGAACTGAGGAGGGGGTGGCACTGCCCCTCTCCTGCGATGGCACCAGTGGCTGCCCTGCTGGGAAAGACCTGGAGACCAGGGCGTTACTGGAGGGCAGCCAGAAAGGGGCCTCGCTGACCTGCAGAAATTTGGTGCCACTTGGTGCCCTCTGAACGCGGCCAAGGTAACCAGGCAGGAATGTTTAACTGCAGATGCGAACGCCCGTCTCACTGCCCTAAAAGCCACACCAGGAGGTGCCAGCCTGGTGGACCTTTAAGGCTGGGGGTGAGGGTGGGGGGTAATAGGTAGCCGGGAAAGAGAGAACTCCAAATGTTTTAAAGGCAGGGAAAAAATAATGGACTTTTTAAAAGGAATTTTTAAAAGCTTCCAGCCCACGTGGAAAGCCTCAGACGTCTGCCTTGGGCTGTCAAACGGGCCCCACCAGGAGGGCCTGCGGGCCGTGCCCGCTTGCTGCCAACCTGTGTGAAACCAGTCTCCCAAAAGAAAATCCCCTCTGGGGAAGGAATCCTAAAATATACGGGCGGCACAGGAGAAACATAGAAAAAAAACGAGTGAAATAAATTATGTACATCCTTACATCCTTTCTGAAAATGGATTTTATTTGCTGCTGCATGATTTTTTTTTACTTTTCTTTTTCTAAAAACAGAACAAAACCCCACCCCATGTTCCCTGGGAGGGGATTCCAGGGTAAACCGGGGTTTCTCTGACAGACCAGGATCAAGGAAGCGGGCTGGGTGAGCTGGAGGGATTTACTGGCCCAAACCTGGACCTCTGACACGGCAAAGGATCCGCGAGCGGCTCAGACAGTGCGCCAGGAAGGCGCCGTGTTTGGCCCTGGGGAAAAGGGGAGCCACGGTGCCAAGGAAAGTCCACCACGAGGGAGGGGAGGGGCTTCCCCAGACTTTGGGGAAACCCACCCCGAGGGGGCCTGAAGACCACCAACCTCTGGCCTGCCAGAGCTGCTGAGTGGACCCCCCAAACCAAGGAAACCAATTTTGTACGATTCCCTCACCCAGGAGCCCTGCTTTAACACGGACCTCCTGAGCAAATGATCCTAAAAACCTTAATTTTACACTCCCCCCCCCCCCCCCCGTTTTTAAACCAAGCAGCCAAGGCCCCTTCTGCTCTTTTGGGAAATAATCAGTTAGCACCAGTCACTCAACCTCTTTTTGCTTTCATTCGTTTTGTTTTTTCAGTATATGTTACACGGTTGGTTCAAAGGACGCGCACTTCCTTAGTCTGCATTAGTGACAACTCAAAAATAATCATCATAATAGACCAAACCAAACCCAGGAACTAAAATAAACACCAGTCGAGAGAGAGCCCCTTTCCCCAAGAGGAAACAAATGCCTCAAGACACCAAAACAAAGAGTCATTTTCTAGATGCCAGGCCTGAAGCACGGAAATGCGCCTCTCTTGAACCCATGGCCACAGTCTCCAGGGTTCGGAGCAGAAGGCCGTGGCTGGACTTCAAGCATTTCCCAAAGGGCGGATCTGGCAGGCAGCTCCTGGATGGGAACGTGGCTTCGGACTCTGGTTAAATCAGGAGAGGAATTGGGGGGGGGGGGGTCTTGGGGGGGGGCAGGAGGGAACCGGGGCTAGAAACCTCGGTGGCAGACAAACACCTTGACTATCATCCTGATCCCAACAGGGACCCATCAAGAGGCCCACTTGGAAAGGCCGACTTCGGTCTCCTGCCCCCATCTGACCAGGCGGGGAAGCCCCTCGCCCAGAACCTGCAACATTTGGGTTTTACAAGGAACGCCTTTGTTGCTTGTAAAATCAGGGGCTCCTCTGGGTTTTCTTTGCCCCCAAAGCCCCAGCTGCTCTTGAGGTATTTTGGACTCCAGAGAAGGAAGGGAGGGCGAAGACCCCCCACTTCAATGCACGATGCCAAGGGGGAGAAAACGGGGTGGGAGGGGTGCAAATTCCAAATTCCAAGGCCTGGAATGGTTGGGAAAAAGAGATTTTTCTTGGTTTTAAGCCAGCCATCCGTATAGTCAGCAAAGGAGACGCCACCTAGGAGTGAACCAAGCCATCATCTGGACTATTGGGGGGGGGGGAGCCCCCTAATTCCTGGGAACTTCAGACAGGAAGACCTGGAGTGGTGACGGATGAAAAACCAGCGCGACCGGCCTTTCACGAGGGGGGCAGTTACCCACCAACCCACGTGTCCTCTTGATGCATCCTCCTTCAGCACCTGTGTTGTTCAGGCAGAAGAGGAGGGGGGAGGCCGAAGTCCAGCCCTCCCTCCCTCCCGACGTGGAGACAGGTGACCGACTGTAGGGGTCACTTCTGGGGCGAGAATGGATCCAACGCTTCCGGCCTCCCTGTGACCACGAGGGCGAGAAGGCCAGCCCCCCAGCTGCCAGCCAAGGGTGGCTGGGATTGCCGTGCTGTGCTGGGACGACAAACGAGGCGTCTCCGTCGCTCGAGCCACGGAAGGAGCCACGGGGGCACGTCCCCCTCATCTGATGTGGCTCCGGAGCCCGGCTAGTTCTCGGCCCCCCCGGTCTGTCGGGCCTTGATGAAGGCCATGCCGTGGGTGCGGAAGTGGGTCTTGAGGTTCAGCTGGGTGTCGAAGCCTTTGCCGCAGACGGTGCAGGAGAGGCTGCCCTCGTGGGCCAAGGGGGAGCCTTCCTCGGGGCCGCCCCGGGGTCCCCCGGCCTCCCCTTCGCCCCGCTTCTTCTTGTGGGTGATGAAGCGGTGGCGGCTGAGGGACACCTGGGAGGTGAAACAGAGTCCACACTCGTGGCACTGCTGGGCGTTCTCGCCTGTCCGGTGGCGGGGGATGTGCTCCTGGAAGTCGGCCGCCGTGGGGGCCACGTAGCCGCACTTCCGGCAGTGGTAGGGGGACCGCCGGCTGCCCTTGGGGGTCTTGGAGGGCGGGGTGGTGCTGTCCGGCTCTTCGCTGCATGAGTCGCCCTCGTCCGAGGAGAGCTTGCGCTTCCGGCTGGAGGCCTGTGGGGGGGGGCAGGGGGAGGGAGGGAGGGGTCTGGAGGAATATTCTGAGGGATTGACCTCCTCTCCCTCCCACCCCTGCTAAGGCTGCCTGGGCCTGGGAATCCCTGCAGAGGATCCGGACAGGGGAGGGGGAGCCCCTCCCCCCACGCAGCCCCCGCCTACCTGGGAGTTCCTGGAGCCCAGGCGGGTGGCCAGCACCTCCTCGCTCCGGTTGGCATCGGTCACCTTGATCCCGTGCCGCACCTGGATGTGCTTCTCCAGGATGAGTCGGCTGCTGAAGGTGCGTTTCCCCTCCGTGCAATACCTGAGGAGGACACTGAGCGGAAGGGAAGCCGGGGGGGGGCAGCCCGGGAGACCCCCCCCCTCACGTGGGCAGGGGGCGGGCACCTACCTGCAGGGGTAGACCCTCTTGATGCCCTCGTGGTTCACCCGGATGTGCCTGCGCAGGCTGGGGGCAGAGCAGAAGGAGCGCTCGCACAGGTGGCAGGGGAACTTCTTCACACACTGGGAGGGGAGGGGGAAAGTGCTGGTGTGAGGAAGGAAGATGATGACCCCTCCAAAAAAGGCACCCCCCCCCCCGGCTCTCCCAGGCTCGCTTGGCATGACTCCCTGACCAGCCCCGGGTGGGAGGGCCCTTTGCTCCGGCCAGAGGCAAAGGCTGACATGCGGCCCCCCTCCATACCTTCCCGTGGACCTTCTTCATGTGCACCACGTACTCGTCCCTCTCGGGGAACCAGGAGTGGCAGATGCCGCAGGTCCACCCGTTGCTCCGCGACCGCCGGCCCATCTCCGCCTTGCGCTGGAACCGGCCCCGTTTGCTCTTGCGCAGCTCAGGGGAGCTGGGGGGGTCGTCCTCTGAGGAGGAGGAGGAGGAAGAGGAAGAGGAAGAGGAGGCCACCTTGGGGACAGGTGGCGGGGGCTCCTCCTCGGCTGGGGCCGGCTTGGGGGGGGCGGAGGGGGCCGGCTTCTTGACCGCTTCCTCCTTGGGCTGCTTCTGCTGGTGGTTGTTCTGAGGGCCAGAAGGAGAGGGAGGCAGCGGTCAGACCCCATCCGGCCCCCCCTTGCCCCACCGCCCCCTCCTTTCCCAGCTGGCCCCCTGACCTTGAGGTGCTCCAGCATGGTCCTCTTCTGGGCGAAGAGCAGAGGGCAGTCGGGGCACTTGAAGACGCTGACCCTCTGGTTGACCAGGTGCTGGTCGAAGTGGGAGGAGAGCAGCGGCTTGTGGGTGAAGACCGTGTCACACATGGCACACTTGTAGATCATTCTGGGCACAGACAGGCGGGGGGGGGGGTGTTGTAAGAGAGGGGGGTCTCCTTCCCTCCCTCCAGTGCCCTCCCCCCCACCGGCAGGGACCTCCCCCTCCCGCCCTGGCAGAGAGATGCCAGGGGGGCCTCTCAGAAGGGGAGAAACGGGAGCGGAGTAAGACAAAACACAGAAGAAGAAACAATAGAATCACAGAAATAAGAAGAAGAGAAGAGAGCAGAAGAACAGAAAAACAAAAGAGCAGAATGACAGGGCAGGGGCGGGCAGGGGCCCTGGAGGTCATCTAGTCCAGCCCCCTGCTGAGGGCGGGAGACCCCGTCCCACCCTTCCTGGGCTCCCCGTCCCGTCCCGTCCCGTCCCGCTGGCTGGCCTTACTTAGACTGCTGGCTGCTGAAGCCCGGGTGCTGGGTGTAGATGTGGCCGTGGGCACTGGGGGCCGACTTGAAGGCCATGGGGCAGACGGGGCACTTGTGGAAGACCTCGCAGTGTGACGCCTGGATGTGGGACTTGATGGAGTTCACCCCCCCAAAGACGACGGAGCAGCTGGGGCACCTGGGCGGGACAGGGGGGAGCAGAGAGGCTCAGGCCAGGCCCACAGGCCCCCCCGTCCCGGCTGGGGCAGAGACCCCCCGCCCCCTCCTACCTGTAGCCGATCCTCCGGGAGAAGTGGAGGCAGGCGTCCTTCAGGTGGGCATCGAAGTTGCCCAGGAGGAAGTTCCCGCCGCACTCGGGGCAGACGTGGGGGGCACGGCTCTTGTGCACACGCTGGTGGGCGCTGAAGCTGCAGCGGTTGGCCATGATCATCGGGCAGCTGGGACACACCTGGAATGGCGGCGGGGAGGGAGCTTTGTCTATCAAGGGGGGAGGAGTCCAGCCCCTGCTCATCTTTCCCCGGGGGGGGGGGGCACACCTCAACAGAGAGGGCAGTCCTCCCTTAGTGACGGTTGGGTTATTGAGCGAAAGGGCTCCAAAGTGAGGCTGAGACGGGCTTCTCTTTGCTTGGCAGACCCGGAAAGGCTCCCAGGGCGCAAATGCCCAGGGGACACCCCCCTCCCTCCCCCGGGTCCCCTTCCCCTCATTTACCGTGGACAGGGTGCTCCCGGCCTGCTGGAAGTGGGCGGCCAGCCCGGCCTTGTCCTTGCACTGCTCCTTGCATTCCAGGCACTGGCAGGAATTGGGTGCCGACGGTGGCTCGGTGCTGCCGCCGCTGCCGCCACTGTTGCCGCTGTTGCCCAGGGGCAGGATGGGCAGGTCCTGGCCGGCGCCCCCATTGGCCACGCCGACATCCGGGGCGAGTCCGGCTGGGGTGGCAGGGGGGGTCTTCCCGGCCTGGCTGAGGGCGGCCAGGGGGAGGAGCGGGGCCACGTCCGGCTGGCCCACCATCTGGTCGAGGGCGATGGGCCGCATGACCAGGTGGGAGCACTGCATGACCAGCCCCTTGTCCTTGTGCTCGCGGGCGTGGAGCAGCAGGCTGCACTTGTTGAAGAAGACCAGCCGCCGGGCGCAGTGGTTGCAGGTCACCTCCACCCGCAGGCTGCGCCGGTCGTAGTGCCGGGCCAGGCTCCGCTCCAGGGCAAAGGCGTCGCCACACTCCAGGCAGCGGTAGCCCAGCGGCGGCAGGGCCAGGCTGGACTCGGCCGGGGGCAGCAGGTTGGGCTTGTAGGGGGGCAGCAGGTTCTTGCTGTTCAGGATGCGGTTGAAGGCCTCCACCAGGCTGGACTGGCTGCGGGAGATGACCGTGCCGGCCACGGGGGGAGGGGCCTTCTGCGGCTGCATCACCACCACCGTGGTGCCGTTCAGCTTCTGGCTGGCGGGGGAGGGCAGGGAGGGGCCCCTGGCCTCGGGGGGCGCCTTGGGGAGGGCCTGGGGTACCAGGCTGAGGATGCTTTTGGCCAGGGCCTTGCTGGGCAGCACCACTGCCTTCTGCTGGGCCACACTGGCTGCCATCAGCATGGCGCTGCTGGCGCTCTGGATGGGGGAGGCCGGCAACACTGTCCCTTTCAGCTTGGTGCCGTCGCCCAGCTGGACGCTGACCACCTGGGGGGCTTCAGCCGCCTTCACCGGGGCCTTCGGGCCAGGGGTCTCCAGAGCGGGCTCTTCCTTCTGGGTGGCAACGGCCCCTGGGCTCTCCGGGACCCCCGGACTGCAGGACAGCTTGGTGGCGGCTGGGTCGGCGTCGGACGAGACTCTGGTCACCGTCCGGGTGATGCTTCCCGAGGACGTCTTGATGGTCTTGATGCGGACCTTGAGGGGCCGCGAGGAGCCGGACGAGGGAGACCCGGGACTCTGCTCCTCCTCCTCCTCCTCCTCCCCCCCACTGGGCGGGCCTGGCAGGCCCTGCAGTGGTTTCTCCACCGGCTCTTCTTTCAGGGACCCATCGCTGCCAGGGGGCCTTGGGGAGGCCCGGGGCCCAGGACTGGCTCCCTTGGGTGGGGAGCCCTGGAAGAGCTGCTCCCGAGGGCTGGAGAGGCGTTGCTTGATGTCGGGCAGGCCGCCCAGCTCTCCCTGCAGATCGGCCTCAGAGCCCGGCCAGGGGACGCAGGGGGAGGTCTCTGTGGAGTAGCAGGAGGAGGCGGACTTGGGCTGCCCCAACGGGCTGGAGCCCTGGCAAGGCCCCTTGCAGTCCACCTCCTGCTTGATCATGGGAGGAGCAGCCGGGGCAGGGGCAGCAGGAGGGGTCAGCAAGAGGCCCATCCCGCCGGGAGGGCAGGGTTCAAAGGCCGGAGGGAAGGGCGGAGGGGGCGAGGGTCCCAGGCTCTCCTCGAGGGGTCCAGGATCATCCAGGGAGGGGGCAGCAGACAAGAGGGCCGCCGGGGGGAGGGCCGGCTCTCTCGCCTGGCATCCCCGCGGCTGGTCGATCAGGTCTGCCTCCCCGTCCTTGGGAGGCTCGGGGCTGAAGGGGGAGAAGAGGTCCAGGCTCTTGGGGGGCGGCTTCTCCTTCAGGGCCCAACACTCCCCATTGGCGGGGGCCACGGCTTCTGCCGAGGAGGCCGGGGAGCCCGGGGGCCCTTCGGGGGCCGCAAAGCCGTTCTGCAGCAAGCGGGAGCCGTCCTTGAGCCGCCCGTCCGCTGGCTCCAGCTGCTCGGGGCAGACGGTGTTCTTCACGATGACGCTGACGGTGGTGATGTCGGCGTGCGGCAGGGTGTGCTCGGGGCCGGGCACCTCCACGGGGCCGGGGCGGATGGGAGGCTCGGCCTCCTCGTGGCCCGTATGGATGGCCTCGCTGGTGTCGATGTCGGGGATGTCGAAGGCCGCCAAGAGGTCGTCGAAATCCGGGGTCTTCATGTCCCCCATGGCGAGGGGCTGGGAAGGCTCTGGAAGACAAGGGCCAGCGGTCAAGCCAAGAGGGGCACAAGGGGGTCTGAGCGACTCTCCAAAGAGGTGGGGGCTGGGCTGGCTGGGCGGCCGTCTCTGCAGAGGTGCCAAGGCAGCCTGGTGGGCAGCTGATGGCCTGCAAGGAAGGACCCGGGTCAAAGGATGTCTGCATTCTTACATTCAGGTCTCCCGCGAGGGACAGCAGCCGTGGCTCATCCAGTCAGGCCTGGTTCCAGCATCCAGAGATCCTGGGCCGTCACCCAGGCTCCGCTCCAAGCTTCCTAGGAGGAAAAGGTGACAGAGCCCCATTTTATGGCTGTCAGCTATTAAAAGGAACAAGTTTCCCCAGATCGGTTAGCCAACGTTTTGGAAGGAGACACAAAAACGGAAGGCAAACAAGAAGAAGAAAAGCTACACACAGCAGCACGAATAACGAACGAACAGCACAGAGAGTGAAGGCGGCTGACCTCTCTTGGCCACACCACTGCCCCCTTCTCCCCCCTCGCGCCCAATCCCTTGACCGGCACCGGGCCAGAGGTAACTTCCCCCCCAACAAACCCATGCAGACCCCCCTTGTGGGCCTGGGGGCCACTGGAGAGCAGGAGGGCCGAGACGAGGAGCTCGAGTCTTCCCAGAGGAAGGAAAGTACGAGGAGGATGGGCTTCTGGAGGGAGGCGGTCCCTGTGCCAGGGTGTGCCACAAAACTGTGGCCAGAGGGGCAGCCGGGCGCTTGACCTACAGCTCTGCAAGCAGCCCAAACATCCCCTTTGGGGTGAGCCAGAGCTCTGTGGCCTGGATTTGGGATAGATCCTCCTCCACCCATTTACAAATGCACAGAATGGCCACCCCTTCGGCCAGCGTGCAGGTTCGTATTATTTCCTGGCTGATCCCTGGGGAATGGAGGGCACCGCCACACGCCCATCTGCCCGAGACTCTCGGCAGCCAGAGGGCAAGACCCGCCTCCTCCTTTCCTACCAGGCGGGAAGACCAAGGAGGGGGTCATTCCTCTCCACCCACCCTGGGCACCTGCAGGACCACGCCACTAACCTGAGGAGGAGGAGGAGGCTCCCTAGAGGCCAGGAACTGGGGTGGGAGGAGGAGGAGGAGGAGGAGGAGCGGGGTGGGGGCCCAGGGCCTCCGGCTCTTGCCAGGCCAGCAGGCCAGGTGACGCCTGGGAGGGAGGTTGGCGCAGTCGCTCTGCCCAGCCTCCCCAACCAGCGCCAGCTGCAGAGGGAAGAGCGGGGAGGGAAGCCAGGCGCAGGAAAACAAGCACCCAGCTCCCCCGAGGGGCCGAGCCAGGGAGGGGAAGGCAGGGCTACCTTTCCCGCAGCTCTGCTCCTCTCCAGCCCAGGCGTGCCCCCCTCCCCAAAGGAGCCCTGCTCTGCCATCTGCTGAGGGTGGGAAACCCAGGTTAGGAGCAGCATCAAACCCCCCCCTCCCGGAGCAGGGGTGGAGGGCAGGAAGGGCCGACTGGGCGCCTGGCGAGAGAGAAAACCAGAGCTGGCCAGATAAGAGGAGGAAGGGAGGCCCATCGCCAGGCGGAAGAAAAGGTTCCTATTCGCCAACGGAGGCCTCTGTCCTTTGCTCAGCCCGCTTCTCTGCATCTGGAAGAGGGACGAGAGGGGTGCAGGGACCCCTCGGAGGGAGAGGAAGGCCTGGGGGTATGTGTGTGTGTGTGTGTGTGTGTGTGGCTTCTGCTCCAGGGAAGGTTTGGATAAACACATGGCAACCCAGTGCCACCGCGGCACAGCTCCTCGGGAGCAGCCCCAGCACACACCTCAAGCAATGCAGCCTTCCAGCAGGGGAGAGTCAACAGATTCCGTTGATCCAGCGGATTCAAGCCAAGTTTCAGGCCACAAAACCTAGAGGAGGCAGGCGGCCAGGGGGCTCTGTCTGCAAGGAAAGGCCCGGGGAGCGTTGGTGTGCAGCCGTGTGGCTGAGTGGCCTGCTAAGGGAGGACTGGGACCAAGCCCCTCCAACGATTCTGGGGCAATGGGGTCTTCCTGGACCTCCATGACGGGCCCTCCACGGCTCCTGTTTCAGGAAGACTTTCAAACAGCAGAGCCACAGTCTCAGAATGAAAACCAATTTGTCCACACCAAGTTATTCCACAGCTCTGCTTCCTCCTCCTAACTCTGCTAAAGCTATTTTATCAGTGCAGGAACACCTGACAGACTGTGCCCAGGATGGACAAAATCTACCACGGGTGATCACTCGTCATCCCTAGGCCTTCCCAGGAGCCAAAACCGAAACATCCCCCTCTTCCCAGACCAAGGACATCCCTGGCTCGCAGCTGTTTGGGGAGAGCCAGGCCAAACCCCCAAAGCAGATTTCCCCACCTCTTCAATCCTAAAGGTTGCCAGGCTGGGTGTCCGAGGAGGGCACAGGGATTTCTGAGAGCTGCCAGGGCATTGCACGGGGCACCCAACGGCCTGCGCTTGGCGGCAGCTGCACCGGGCGGGAATCAGCACTTGCCCAGAGCAAATGGGCAACACAGCGGGGGGCCCTCTGGTTGGATCCCAAAAATAAAAGAGATGGACCCGTGTGATGGAAAATTAAAGGCTTATGTCTTCAGGGTTGGGTGTCTGCCACATTAGGACACTGAAGTCACTGGGGGAGCCCCAATATTTATGGCCAGCGATTTGGCCCTGGGGTACCCGATAATACTGGGTCCTATTCGCCTGCACCCCAGCCCAGGAGAACAAGAGGAGCCAATTTTGGGTTGGGGTTTGAAAATTAATCCACAGGATGACCGATGAGGGCAGAAGCTGAGAAAAGGGGGCCAACCCACAGAAGCCCACCTGCTGACCGGAGGTTTATTTCATGGCCAGCAGGATCTTGCCAAGCCTGCTTAGCTCCACAGACTGGACCGGACGTGTTCATCCTCCGTTCTCCCTGCTTTTTATACCTCTTCACACCCTACCCTGCGGCACACTCAGGGCAGAGGCCAAAACGAACACCAAGCGTGGATTTCCCCCCCCTCCAAAGCAGGGGCCGATCACCCACTTTTCAAGCTCCCCACATCTGACCTCCTGTCCTCCCCACCACAGGTTTCAAAAACCATCCTGGGAACAGGTTGGGCAAGAAGCAGTGGTGTTTTTTTCCCCCTTACAGAGAGAGTTTATTATTCCAGAGGATTCAACGCCCATGGCAGCTGCCTACCCCCGACCCAACCCAGCCATGTCTGGCAAGAGATTAAATTCCACTCCATTTAAGAGAATTAAGACAAGACCATCTGCTAACTTAAAAATACTAAGCAGGGAGGAGAAAGAAGAGAGAGAGAGGAAAAAGAAGACTCCAAGCTTCCACTCAAGGGCGGAAGGGAGGTTAATTTTAATGAAAATACGATATTGATTGGCTTGAGATGGCAGGAGTCATAAGCATAACAAACCCAGGTCAGGAGGAGGAAGAGGTTGTCAGCCCACAATGCACAGGATCGCTCAGGGCATAAAAGGCAGCTGCTGGGGCTTTTGAATAGCAACAAGTGATTTAAGTCATTCCTAGATGGCACCAATTCAAATGCAAACAGTAAGAAAGGCAGCATTAA
Source organism: Hydrophis major (assembly GCA_033807585.1). NCBI lineage: Eukaryota > Metazoa > Chordata > Lepidosauria > Squamata > Elapidae > Hydrophis > Hydrophis major. Next base: position 106,381,475 of record CM066333.1, on the reverse strand, counting down.
GTTGGCTGGCCTGGAATCCAAAAGTAACATATCAGCACAAACACCAAACACATCCAGAGAAGGAAGCCACAGGAAGTGGACACCACATACTTCAAACCCCAATAATGCCCCAATATGTGGCCCTCTGAGCAAGAAAAAGCGTAATCCAAAAGTTTGGAGTCCTTTTCTGCCACCCACCAATTTCTCAAAGATTACAAGGACCCAGGGTGAAAAGAAAAAAAAGAAAAAGAAAAAAATCAATGAAGATCTTTAAAAACCTTCCTCTTCTAGCCATTCAGCCTTTCCTGCTTTCATCAAATTCATAAAAGGTGGGCATTTATTTACTTGTGGCCAAGATCCCCCAGTGCATCCCGCAACGGATTGGTGGTCGGAGAGCCCAAGTTTTGTTTGCTGGACAGAAAAGAGTTGCTTGCACGGGATTTAGGAAGAAAGCAGGAAACCAAGAACAAAAGCGAATTAAAGATTAATGATCTCCATTGCCAGTTTGGGGAGAGGAGGTTTGCACTTAACCACTTTCCCCTGCCCTGAGTTTCACCAATAACACAGGGATATGAGGACATTCCTCCCAAAGAGAAAATTCCAGACTTCAAAAGTGCGTAAAACATAAAAAAAATGCATTCCTCCCCATTTAGATCCTGCACACCGTGACCCTGCATTGCCCAAAACCGATGGATCAAATCAACATTTCCAAACACACCTGTGACACTTCCAACTCTCCCCAACCCAGGTAGAGGATGCCTGGAATTAGGTGACTTTTGATTCACTTTGTTAAAAGGAAGAGGGGAAAAAAGGCCAAACTGGACCAGGGGAAGGTAAAGACTTGCCTGGTGGGTGGACAGGAAATTTGGAGGCTCTTAAAAGTGACCACACGCACAACAAACTCCTTTAAAACTGTGGAATATTGGCATTGTGGGCCACAAAAAGAGCAGAAATGAGTCACCAGAGAAAATGCTGCATGGTAATATTGGGGGGGGGGAGATTTGCAGGACCCCCAAAACTCATCTCCATTTATTCTCCTCTCTTAATGGGGAGGAACCCAGGAAGCCCCCCATTGAGCTCCTTCAAAGGTTTTTCCCCTTTTGGGGGACTGGGGTCCCTCCAGATCTGCCCCCCATGGAAAAATATCCACCCCTTTTTTTTCATTCATATTTTAGCCCAGTGTCCTAATGGGGGGAGGGGGGAGTCAGTCATTCTGGTTTTGGGGGGGCAACCAAGGAGACCCCCCCTTTGAAATTTTTGGCAGCCCCCCTTCCTCCAGGCAGGCTTTTTTTGGGAGGGGGCTGTATTTATTTTGGAAGTTCCTTTTTAAAAAAAGGCAGAGGGGTTTTTTTGGGGGGGGGGTGAGGAGGGGGGGGTTTGGCCTTTACTGCTCCAGGTAGAACGGGCGAGGATGATGGGATCTGGAGTCCAGGGGAAATGGGGTTTGTAGTCCCACCCCTTAAGAAGCTGGGGCGGGGGGTGGAGGACTCCGGGCGGAGGTGCCGTGGGGGGAGCGAAGGGAGACCCCCCCACCCGGGCCCACGCAGCTGCCCTACCCTTCCCCTCCCCTCGCTTGGAGGCCTCGGGAGAGGGGAGGAGACCCCCCCACGCCTTGAGGCGGCCACGCGGCCTCCTACCTGCGCAGCCCCGGCCCCCTCGGCTTCCCGGCGTGGGGGCTTCGCGGTCGGCTCGGCGCTACCCTCGGCTGCTCTGAGGGCCTCCGCCTCCTCCTCGGCTGCTTCCTGCTTCCCCCCCCCACAACACTCGCGAATCGACATTGGACCGCTCTCCCGCCACTCCAGGGCAACCGCGCTTCGCCGTTGGCCGAAAGGGACGTCATTTATAGGCGGGAGCAGGCGCTCCGGATGGCTATAGGGTCAAGGGCCTTCGCTACAGAGGGATGCACCGCCCACTTCGACCTCAGTTTTCATTGGAGGCGAGGGAGCAGAGGGGGCTGTTCTATTCCTGTTGCCTTTTTGACCTATTGGTTGGACGGTCTGCCTATCAACGCTCGGCACGCCTCATCCGCTGGCCGGTGGAGAATCGTTTTGTGCGACCCAGCCGGGGAAAATTCACTCGGCAGGTGAGCTTCCCCCCCATCGGTTCTATTGGCTAAGAATGCCACAGTTGCACAGCGGCTTCTCATCGCGATTGGCTTTTCCGAACGTCACTCAGGCTGACGTCGAATGTCGCTTTCCAATTGGTGAAAATCCGCCTCAGGCGGGACTTTCATTATATTGACTCATTGCTTTGAGAACACAGTAACTGCAGCAGGTGTAACGAACCGCCTATTGGTGTTCAACCATGGAGAGGCGGGGCTTTGCCCGTGTTTCTACTCATCTTATTGCGTATTATTCCCGTCGTTCAAATGAATTGCTCGCCTTCTCGCCCGCCCTCAAAGGGCTTGAAAACATGAAAAACACCAACTCGCAAGGCATGATGGGAGGCTAGAGGCCACGTGAGCCGCGCAGGGGCGCCTGGGAAAAAATGGCTCAGGCACCTGAGGGAGAGCGCAAAGGATTGTGGGCGATATTGGCCCACCTGCACTTCTGGATAGGGAAAAATGTGCTTTTTAAAAAATAAAAAAACATGAAACTGATTTTTAATTAAAAATTTTAAAAATTGCCCAGGCTCTCCAAACTTGGCAACTTTAACACTTGTGGACTTCAACTCCCACAATTCCTCAGCCAGCTATTTTGGGGGGATTCTGGGAGTTGAAGTCCACAAGTCTTAAAATTTCGCAAGTTGGGAGAACCTTGGCCTGAAGGAAGGAGTCCTGGTCAAAAAATGTCCTTTCTTCTCCAAGCCAAGGCTTATGCACAAGCCAGCATGGAAAGCCCTACCCAAGCCAGTATTTCTCAGCTTGGCCTACCTCGCAGGGGTGTTGCTCAGAGAAGGCGGGGAGATGTCTGGGAAAACCTGGGAGAAGCCAACAGATACAATTTTGCAACAGATGGCCCTTGCGCCTGCAACCCTAATCGCTTGTTCATCTCTGCACACCAACCCGGCAAGGCAGATTCACCCATGAGGACTAGAGCCCTGAGCAGGCCAGAGTGTCAGGCCCAGCAAGAGTGAGATTGTTGGCCTCCTGCCTCTCCTTGAGGCGGGCTTTGTGCTGTTTCCCCACCTGCCTCGGTTCCAAGCCATCTCTTGATCTCCATAGCAGTCCAGCCATAGCAGTCCAGCCTGGAACAATCTTCCCTTTGTGCTCGGCTGAGGCCAGGGTCTCCATCTCCCCCTCCTCCCTGAGGCCAGGCTTTGGATGCCTTCCAAGGCTGCCATGACAAGGCTCTTTTCCTTGAAGGGAGAGCGGTGGCCGTGCTTGGGCCCAGTTGGGGCAAGCGGCCAGCCCTGGAGCCTCCTTTTCAAAAGCGCCTTGTTCACAATATTAGGTGGTGGAACCTGACCTGAACAAAATGACAGGGAACGGAGATGGGGCTCTTCTGCCCAGCCATCTTTCTGGACCCTGAAACAAAGGCTGCCTTCTTGTTTTTTCTCTCTCCTTGCTTTTCTTACAACAGGAGAGATGAAATGGATGGCTTTGTTTTTGGCTTGGGGCTTCTCTCCTGCGCTGTTCTCAACCTCTCTTTTTTCTTTCACCTTTTAGAAATAAACACCTTATTCAATGGACATCTGATTGCAAAGGATGATGCAGCAATACTCTGACCCAAATCTTCCCTTTCTGCACCTCAGCATGGATCTGGGCCAACTTTCAGCTAAATAATACTTTTGGGAGTGTCGGAAGAGATTCAGCAATACTGCCAAAAAATTAGCAAAACTCTGAATTGCCTAAACTCAACTTTAGTAACTTTCTTCCCCAAAAAAAAAAAAGGAAAAGAATATCCCACACTATAGGCTAGGTATCTCTGCATTTTCTCTTACCTGAGAGCAAAATACCTGTTTTCTAACCCTGCCTCATGACCTTCAAAGTTACTGGGTGTCAGGGAGGCGCAGATGGATTTTGAGCTCAGAGGATGCTGAGCTGGGAAATTTATAAAGGTGCACTGTTTGCCTCGGCTCCCAGCCAGGTGGGTGAGGCTTTTACGAGTCAAATGCTATAAAAGAGGCAACGTGACTCCCTTTTCCTTACCATCCTGTGTTTCCACCCGGAGCCCATCCTACAGGACATGGCCAATGAAGAGAAGCACCCCAATTCTTAGCCAGGAGGGCTGCACCCGAAGAGCCCTCTTTATGTAAGTGGGGTCCAAGGCATACAGACTGCCATTTGTGATAATTGACCTTGAGTTGTATCGTCCCGTCTCTTTCTGAACTCAACTGGTTTGACAGTCTCCCTACTCCAGTCTGGAGCTCACCAAGACCCCCATGGTCTTGAACCACAAGCTGCTCATCCTGACAGTGGGTGCCATCGCTGCTTTTTCCATCAGCATCGTTGGGATCCTCGTGGCGACGTTCCTGGGGCGAACATCTTGTCTCCAGGTACTGAAAGGGAAGCCGTCTCTAACTAGCACAAATTAGGACCCTCGTTAAGAAGGGGCTGCAATGCAGAGCAGAGATGCCTCGGCTTCCGTTTCTGAGCTAGTCAGATTAAAAGAGGGAGGTCACACCCAGCATCCTGCCCAGGAGCCAATGCAGTCTTAACCATGATTTAAAACACAGCGCCAACATAGGCAAGGATGGGAATATGCCAAGACTGCATGGACCAATGTTGTGAAGGAGCTCCAGAATAGAGGTGCGGATACTGCACTGATATTGGACCCATAAAATTGAATCAACCCAAACAGGTAATAATTTTGGCGCCCCTGGGGCCAAAAGAAACCCACTGTAGGATGTTGCTGGGAGTGAGATTACGTAGGATTGTGCCCTGTAACACAGCTGGCATTTCAGTGGCTCTGCTGGAGAAGTCTGGATGGAAGGCAGCCTTGAACCCAAATCTGATTGTCTCCCCACTTTCTTGTTCCCTTCCCACTCCAAGAGGGGAGCCTTCGGCTACCCCACACAAGTCAACATCCAAAATGAAGCATCTCTGCTGCTGGCTCTCAGCGAACTCGACAAGCAGGGCCTCTCACCCGGCATTACCTGCGATTTGAGAAACGTGAGTCGTGGCATCAAGCTGGAGCTTCGAGGGGTGAAGTGGGGTGATCTCTTCCCCCCCACCCCACCCCTTTTCTGGCATAGCCTCGTTTACTTAGCCAAAGGGCCCTGGAATTACTGGAGGGTTTTCCCTTCACCACCATTTGCAGACAGGGAATTTAAAGTGCTCTCCAATATCCGTTTAGTTGGGATCTACCGGGAGCAGAGATAACCTGCAGGGAATGCCAACCTCTTTGGGCTGTTTTCTCTCCAGTGCTTGATGGTGTATCACGGCCAGCCGGAGGGGTGTGTGACCCGCAAAATGGACCCCGCTGAACTGCTGCCATCCTGCCAGGACCTGGAAAGCTTCTTCCAAGCTGTCCTAGTAACTCTATGCTGTTCCGGGCCGGGGGAGGGGGGGAATGCAAAACGCAGGTGCTCCCAGGTGCTCTGCCTAAAATGGCCCAGCCACCCAACCTCCACTTCTTGCTCTTTCTCTTCTTGCCTTGGGAAGCAGGGAAATGGGGGCGAAGGGAAGGAGGAAAGAGGTGATCCAAAGCCAAATTTGCTTGACTCAGAGATCCTAATTCTCTTGCAGAAAAACGTCACTCTGGGGGTCACCGCAGAGGTACAGAGGATGGGAACGGGGGCCCTGGGAGGCCTGGTCACTTTACTCTGCAGCAACAAGCCAACATACCTGGTTGGAAGCTCGGCATGTAAGTTGCATGAATAGGTCAGGATGGGCAAAACAGGCCTCCCTCTGCATTCCAGATGTGGGTGGGTGGGTGGGGGAGATGCAAGGCTATTTCCTAACCATAACCCACCTTCCTTCCTTCCCTCCTTTCTTCTTCTTCTTTTTAACTTCTTTCCCCAGTGGCTTCTCCGAGAACCAGAGCTACTTAGGAAAGAGACCTTATTTCTTCCTGCTAAAATCTTCCCCTGCCACGGAAGAGGCCACAAGGCGGGGGCACGGCTGGGGAAGACAAACCACAAGATGGAGACTGTCTTCCACCACCGCGCCTTTAAAAATCGCTGGATTTGTAGCACTTAATAAAGAGGAGAAAATGTGGAAGGATTTGGTCTGGATAATGTGTCTGCATTTCCAGAGTTCCCAACTCTTTTAAGAACTTGGGGAAGAACGGAGGCGGCCAAAGAGTCTGTTCACAGCCACTGACCTTTAAATGTTCAACTAAAAATAGGAGTCAGTCATGATTGTAGCAGACTGAACAAAGGCACGAGGGTTTGGGAACTGCGGTTCACCTCGTTGGATGCAACTTCAGCCATCTTCCGATGTTTGGCTTCCACAGCCTAACATGGCTCTCTTCCTGCAACCCACCATAAACAGAGATACACTCGCTGGTGTAAGTGATGCAGTGTTTTATAATCGGCAGCAATCGGGGTTTACAGGAGAGGGCCGTTTCCATGGGTTGCTAGAATTCTCTCTGGGGGCATCTTAACAGACGAGGATCCAGAAGTAAAAATGAGAAGTAGATCTGGATGGAGGTTGAGAGGCTGGGGATTCTCCAGTTACACAGGAGTGGAATCTAACTTTTTCATCTCTGTCCGTCACCGAGATGGAAGTTTACACACTGCGTCCACCCCTCTGGTGACGCTTTAGGAGCCTGCTTCAAAGAAACACACCAAGTATGGAGAAAATGTAAGGCTTTTATTTACTGTTGAACCAGAAACAAAATGCGAAAAGGACCCCACTCCCCTGTGACCCCCCCCCCCCCCCCCCCGCAGACAGACAAGCCCAGAAAGGTTATGGAAAACAAACGCTACCAGGCCGCACAACCTGGGAGGTGTGAAGGACAAGGGGGGGGGCTCAGCCGCCCCTCACCCTCATTTCTTGTCTTCCTCCTTTTTCTCCTTGGAGGCCTGGGAGGCCAGGGACCCCATAGCGTTGCGGATGGCCTCGTTGTTGGGATCCACCCCAGGCAGGTTTTCCAAAACGCTCTGGAGGAATTCTGGATCCTGCATGACATCGTAGTCGTCTTCTTCCTGAGGGAGGAAGGGGTCAGATGTCACAGGAAGCCACAAGTGGCTTAATCTGGGATTAGGGAACAGACCACAATGGGAGTCCCTCTACCCGCTAAGTCAGGAGTTCTGAGAAAGCTGGGGGGGGGGGCAGCAGAGGCGACCAGGCCCAGGTACAAGCAAACCCCGTGCCAGAATTTCCCTTTCCTGCATTGCTGCCGTCATTTAAAAATAGCAGCAAGAGAACCTGGGCCAGGGGGCAGATCCTGTCTCATGAGGCCCCCAAGCAGTCTGGAGAGGGACTCTCATGACTTCAGCACTGCCCCCTTCAAGCCCAGCTCGGTCTCCCCAAAACTCAAACCTTGGCAGGTTCTGACGTGTCCATATCAGCTGAATTCTCCCCCTCCACCGACTCGCCTTGCCCAAATTCTGGAGAGAGAGAGAGAGAGAAGAGAGGTTGGTGGCAGTGCCGGTTTAACTGGTCTTGCTTCTCCAGCCCCTTTGCTGGGGTTGGCCCGGCCCACCCATCCTCTCCTCCCCCCTCACCAGCTCCCTGAAGAGACATCTGCATAGCGTAGGCAATCTGCTCCTCCTCAGTCATGGTGCTGAGGTCAGGCAGGCCGGCTCGGCCAAAGTCCTGCTGCCCGATGGTCATTTTGAGCAGAGCGTCATCCGAATCTGAAACACAGAAAAGGGGAGAGGGGTTCCCATTGGCGGGTGGTGGGCTTCAAAGCTGCCCCGAGCGAGGCTTGAGGATTTGCAGGCAGGCAACGCCTGGTCTTTTTTTTCAAAGTGGCTTTTTAAAAAAGTCTTAATTCCATGCGCCATTCAGCTAGAGAAAGCCAGGTTTCTTAAAAATTATTCAATTCAGAAAGTTAAAATACAAATTCCCACAAAATAATTACAAGGGAAAAAAAAATCAAAGGACAAAACCTGCATTAAAAAGGACAAAAACAAACACAACACACGCACACATTGCCCCTGGGTTGATTATGGATAAATATAATGCCACAATGTTAGTTCCTCCCATTTTGAACTGCTGCAAGTTCCAATTCTTGCTCACTCAGAAAACGAGGAAAGCCAAGCCCCCCCCCCCAAGGGAGGGCCCTTCAGCCCCCCACCAGCTCTTCTCTTACCATCCCCGCCCGAGGTAGGAATGCCAGCCTCGGCAGCAGAGGCAGCAGCTGCCCTGCGGGCCTCTTCCTCCTGACGCTGACGCTGCTCTTCCATGGACACTCGCAGAGCCTGGAGGGACAGAGGAAACATCAAGCAGCCGCTTCCTCAAGGGGGTTACGCTGGCTGAGGAATTCTGGGAGTTGAAGTCCACAGGTTGAGCCCCCCTGCCTCACAGCTAACTCAGGCATTCAGGGAATGGCAACCCAGCTGCCCGAGGTTGGAGAAAGGAACCTCCAGAAGAGCCCCATGGCCTGCCTTACCAGTGCCAGCTCTGGGTCAGCGCTGGGATCCACACCAAACTCAAAGTCGCTTGCCCCCAGGCCCAGCATGGCTCCCCCCTCTCCAGCCAAGATGGGGGAGCTGATGAGGGCATCAGCCAAGCTTGGCCCGGGAGGCACTGTCACCAGATGGGAACCGGTGCCGTCTTTGCCATTCAGGGTGTTGATGAAAGCCGTCAGCTTGTCCGTGTTGGCCTCCTACAGAGCAGGAAGGGAAGGAGAAGTTGGGGAGATGAGGTCTCCCCTAAAAACTTGATTCACAAAGCCAACCTGGGGGGGGGGTCCCCTACCTCTTCTCCAAAGTTGATGATATCCACGTTCACTTTCTCCTTCTTCAGCCGCTTGGCCAGTTTCACCAGCTGTAAATAAAGGGAGTGCCACGGGCATCAGTGCCCTTCAATGGGGCAACCGGAACCAAGGACAGACGCTCCATTTGGAAATGCCAAGGCTGGACATGGGTCCCTCCAGAGGAACCCCAGCTATGAGGAGTGCTCAGCAGTATCTCTGAACTTTTATTCTATTTAAACTCTCCCTCGTTTTCAAATTAGGTTGATGTACTTTGTCTTTCATATTACTCACATCCTTCTCGTTGTCTTCCACCGGGCTCCCAACAAAGGCAATGATGCGCATTTTGTGGTTCTTCCCCTGGCGATGCTTCAGAGCCAGCTTTGGAAAGGAAGAAGAGTTTTAGGGGAAAGGCTGTGGCCTCAAATTACGAAGCAGAGAGAACACCTGAACAGTTGCTCAAAGCTTTTACACCTGAGCAGGCAGAGCTCCAGTTCCATAGATCCCAGCAGCCGAGGAAAGAGTTGGTGTGGGTGGGGGAATGACTGCGATCCAGCCAGAGTCACACAGAGAGAGAGGGGGACACCTGGGGGTGGGGTGGGGGGAGAGGCGGCTTACGTGAGCCACTCGAATGCCGGTACAGAAGGTGATCCTTCCTCTGGGTTGCACCGAATGCAGCTTGGACAGGATGCGGCCAGTGTCCGGCGTCAGGGTGGTCAGCACCTCGCAATTGCTGCAACACAAACAGGCCAGGATCAGAAAGCCCCCCCCCCTCCAAAGGAGACCCCAGAGAGATCTGGGAGAAGCACGCTAGGGACCTCATGGGTCATCTAGTCCAACCCACTTCCCAGGTGCCGCCACACAAGATGGGCCAAGATCAAAGCCGCCTTGACAGGTGTGTGTGTGTGTGTGAACATGATAAAAAAAAATCACACATTGCTCAAGTCCTCAGCCAACTGACTCAGAGGCCTATAGCCCTTCCTCCAGTTCTGAGACAAGTAGTATGGTGCAGACATTAAAGAAAATGTGTGTCTGGGAAAGGCCCTGGGAGGTTATCTAGTCCACCACCCCCTTTCCAGTTGCAGGCCAGGTACAAAAAGAAAGCAGACCCGGGAGAGGCGGAGGGGAGACAAGGCAGGGCGTGACAGAATCCCAGGGGGCTCGAAGGGGCCCCCACCCCCAGAGGGCATCCAGTCCACCCCCTTCGGGGCGAAGGGACCCACTTGGCCAGCGTGATGAGCCCCACGTTGTTCTCGGGGTTAGAGCGGGTCTTGGAGTGGCAGACGATGTTGACGGCGTCCTGCTGCGCCTGCAGGCGGGTGGGCAGGAAGTCTCCGTTCCGCATGTACTCGCTGTTGTCCACGCTGCGAATTGGGGGGGGGCAGAGGGGGGCCACTCAGGGGGTTGTGTTCCTCCCCCCCCAGAGCCCCTCCCCGGGCGAGGAGGGCGGCCGTGCTCCCGAGGCAGCCCCCTCCCCCACCCGCCTCCCCTTTCCCCCCTTCCTGGGGCCCCCAGACCCCACCGTGACTCAGGGAAACCCGCTCCCGCCCCTTCTGGCCGCTCCCGGCCGTGCCCATCCGGCACCCCGGCTGCCCCTCCCGCCGCTCACCAGACCATTGTGCTCTCCAGCACCATCGCGGCCCCTTTGCTCGCCCCACAGGCGCCCCCCGACTCGGCTTCCTGCCTCTATCCCTCCGGCCGACCGGCCGCTCCCGCGCCACCAATCAGCGTCGCTCTTCTTAACAGGTCGAGGCGCGGGGCATCCCGGGAGGGGTAGTTCTTGCGCCTGCGCGGGGGGTTCGTGGGCGGAACGCGCAGGCGCAGACCTTACTATGTGGTTTTTTTTTTTTTTTTAAAGGCGTGCATGTTACATACAAGGCTACCCATGTACGTATAAATTGTATGTAATTCATATATAGATGTATAAATGAAATATAATTTATAAATTTTATATCTACATATGCGTGTGTATAAATATAAATCTATCGTTGGATACAGATTTATATAAAAATTGGATACAGATTTATATATATTTACGTACGCTTTACATATATATATATATATGCATATATTATGAAAGTCGTTTATTGGACGTAGGGGGGATATTTGTCATTCATGCCCCTCTTCTGGAGCTTGGCTAGTCTGGAGGCGCGCCAGCATGGGGAAGGACTCGAGCCCGGAAAAGCCTGCCAAGACATGGAGAGAAAGGCAAGGCGAGCGGCTGAAGATGCTTCTGAGCGTCAGAGACACGATCGCCCCTGCTATTTATAGGCAGCGAGGGGGCTTCGGAAGGGACGCGTCCCATTGGTACACCCGGGAATGGGCGGAGTCACTCTCGATTGGTCGCTTGGTGGGAACCAATGGAAGCGACCTTCAGTGAGACAGTCAAGCGCTATTGGCTAGGAGCCGAACAGCGCGAAGTCTAAATTGAGGCCCCACAGGTAAGCGAAGCAGAGTTCGGGTCGGAGGAGGAGACCCTGTGAGCCGGGCACGGAGCTTGTGCAATACCCGTCCTGTGCAGCCCTTCTTGGCAGGACCCAGGGGAAGACTTAGGGCCTCAGGTTCTCTTGCCTGTAGAAGGGAGCCTCATGATTCCTGTAGAGTCACCTGCTCCAGCTGTCTCCGGGTTGATGGGAATTGTGTAATTGAGTGACCCCTTCCCCATTTGGAGATAGGCAGGCCTTGTGTCAAGGGTTTGCTGCTGTATATGTCCAGGCACGAGGGGGGCCTTAAATCCGGGGCCTCCAATCTCAACTATATTAAAGTGTGGACTTCCAACTCCCAGAGTTCCTTAGCCATTGTCACTAGCTGGGGAATTCTGGGAGTTGAAGTTCATAGGTCTTAAAAGTTAGCAAAGTTGGAGAGCCACAGCAACAACCCAGATACTCCCACTGTGATTGCCACAACTGTTATTGCTCCCTACCTACCATCCCTCTCTGTCCCCCCAAAGTTAAAAAATTATGCAGTCTAAAAATCAATTCCCCTGGGAAAGAGACCACCAAAGACAGACTTGAAATATAAGTTTATAAATTACAAACATTTGTGGCAGGAAACTTCCAAACCGGTCTAATGTAGACATTTCCTTAACATGTAATAGTTTGGGGAGAGACTCAAAGGCTCAAGTTTAACAAGCCCGTCCCCCCTCCAAAGGGGGCTCTCAAGGCAGATCCCATATTCACAACCAGCCATGTGATTATACATATTTTTTGGAGGTGTAACAGATGCACTGCTCCCTTTCAAATTCTTTTCTCAAAAATAGAACTGGCCTTTTATTTACCCTGATCTCACCATCTTTTAGGGATCTACCTTCATCCATCTTCTCTGCAGCCAACATTCAATGTTGGCCCATTTCTCGTTAAATGCTTCACAAAAATATCTATTAAACTCACTGGGAACACAACTGTCCTTTTTCACTTTCTTGCTCTCCCTTCAAATATGGAAGGAACAAAAACAGGTGTAAGAGGTATGTCCCCCTCAACACCCTAAAACCTTTTCTGAACAATCGCTGCTTCTGAGAGGCTTTGCTCGGGCCAGAAAGATGTGCCATCTCCAAGTGCAACCCAAGAGGATGCTTCGTACGTGCAAATGAATTTGGGGGTGACCCTTCTTACAGATTGCTAAAAAATATGAGCCAGAAGGGAGGTTGAAGGCAGAGCTAGAAACCCTGACTGGAGTTTTACAAGCTTCTCAAAAGGGGTTTAATACTGAAGTCTCAACGCCAGGAGGTGAAGTTTGGTCCGTCGGTAGAATACTAAAAACCACTGGAAAACTGTACTCTGGACTCCGGCTCCCATCGCTTGGGGCGAGCATCACAGGGAGGCCCAGAGGTCAAGGTCAGGCTGGCTGGTGGGGCCGACTAACCCAGGCCCACAAGTGTCCTGGAGCAGGGAGATGGGTGCAGAGAGGCTTCCAAGACGCCTTCCATGAGACAGTGCTGAAAATGGCGCTCTCCCCCCCACCCAGATCCAGGCTGGCTGAGAGGATCCTGGGCTCGGCCGGCTGCCTTTCCCCAAAGCCCCCCGAGGTGGCTGTGCACGAGAGAGGAAGCGTCGTGACCCTTCAGGAAGCCGGCATTATGAAAGAGCGTCTGTCTTTTGCAACCTTCTCCAAGTGGGCAGCCTCCGTTTCCACAGTGCCCCACGGAGGAAGCGACTACGGTGGTTGTGGGGCTTGGGGAGAGCGGACCTCCTCTGCACGCCCTTCTCCTCCGAAGCCCCCCCAGGCTGGGCCTGCTCTGTCCTCCGCCCAGGCTGGAGGGGGCTGGACGCCTTCCGTGAGCCCCTGTGCCCCGGAGCTGGGCCGCCTGGGGGGCTCCGAGGGGCCCCAGGCTTCAGTCTACTCCGTTCAAAGGAGTTTGTGGTGTCAGCAGTTCCAAGAGGCGGGGGGGGGCTGCTCCACCCCCCCCATCCTCCCCTCGCAAAGAGACCAGCCATGCAGAGAGTGGGGAAGGTCTTCGGCTCACGTTTCTCCCCCGGGATGGGGGCAGGGAAGGAACCTGCCCAGGGCACTTTCACTGAAAGAACAAAAGGAAGGAGGGTCAGATCGGGGACCCCAAGCCTGGGTGCTTGAGACGGGGGGCTGCCAGGGACCCTTTCCCCTGCCTATCCCCCCCAAACAGTCACCCCAATGGGGGAGGGGGGCTGAGGAGGAGGGAAAGAGACTCACACAATTGATTTCTGTTTCGGCCAAATCTCCCAGTTGCTGCACCAGCTCAGAAGGCTGCCCTGTGACCGAAGGGCTGGGGGAAGCACTGGGGGGGGGGGGGGAGGAAAGCAGAGGATGAGTTGGGGGGGCACCTCCACCAGCCCCAACCCCATCATTGGACCCACAGTCACTCTCTCTCTCACATACACACACACACAATGTCCTGGTCCTGTGGCATGAAACCTGCTGTGCCATCGAGAGCCACAATCCTTGTGTGCAGGAAAGCTCTTTCCAAGCTGCAGAGAAGGACGTGGCGCCTCCCACGGCCCTGGATGAGAGCAACCCTCTTTGGCCAGAAGGGAGGGGAGGACTGGGGGCCCCCAGGAGCTACTCCCCTGGCCCTGGGGAGGCAAGGGGGCTTCCTCGCCCCACGGCCCGGCTGCCTAGACTCTGCCTCACCTACTTGAAAGCATCCTGCACTATCTAGCTCCGTAGGCAACTTGTCTGATCTGACAAACTTTCGCCTCTCTGACCTACGTGGAGATGAAGAGACAGATCTTCGGTCAACTGGGGAGGGGGGAAGAAAAGGTCCCCCCCTCCCCCCCAGGCCCCATTCCAAGGGCTTCAAAGTTTTTAGAGAACTAGGCTGTTCTTATTAAAAGTCTCCTTCGGCCATCGAAGCCACTTCTGAAGGTCTGGAAATCTGGAGGAGAGCACAGGGGCCCTTTGGGGGTCTCCAATCTCTCCCCCCACTCACCTTTCCAGAAGGGAGACAGCTGGGTTCTTGGGGGTGTCTGGTGGGGGAGCCTCTGCCCCCATTGAGCTGAAGGGAGGAAGAGGGGAAGAGAGTGGATGCCAGGCCTGTCTCCACATGGGATAGCCCACGAATGAACCCTCCGAAATCTCACCCCAGGGTGGGCGGGGCCATTCTCTCCACGGCCAGGATGGCCAAGCCCCCCCCCCCCATGGCTCCAGGGACCCTCTAGCCCCTGGGAAACCTCCCCACCCTGCAGGAGACAGCAACTGACCGGTTGGCTGGCGAGCTGTGCCCGGGGCTGCCCAGCGAAGAGGTGGACAAGGTGGTCGCTGCCGAGTCGCTGTTGGCCTCTTCAACAGGGGGTGTCTGGGGAAGCAGGTCAGGGCGCCCCAGCTGGGACCCTAAGAAGGGAGAGGGTGGGGGGGGAGGCTGAGTGACCCTTGCTGCGCAGCATGGGTGAGGCCCTGCCACCCCGTCAAGATTGACAGAGGCTGAAAGAGAGGGTGGGTCACCCCCAGAAGACCTTTTGGAACAGGCTGTCCAACCTTGGCCACTTTAAGAGCCGGGGACTTCAACTCCCAAAATTCTGCGCATGGCTGTCTGGGGAATTCTGGGAGCTGAAGTCCCCAGCTCTTAAAGTGGCCAAGGTTGGAGACCCCTGCTTACTGTTTGTGCAAAGGGCCGGGAGGGTCTTAAATTTGGACCCTCTCCCTAATTTGGATGACGAGCAGGGTTGCAGGCAAGGGGCACCCACCTGTCTCCATCTCCGCCTCCATTGTGACCTGGACTTTCGTCTCACTCAGCGCCTGGGCGGGGGTCCCGGTCTGGCCCGGCCGACGAGGAGGTGCCATCCCAGAGCGGCTCTTTTTTGAAGGGGAGGATTTTACTTTGAGGAGAAAGAGACCAAAATCAGTTGAAAAGTCTTAGGAGCCCCTCTAAGGCTCATAATTTTGGGGGGGGGGGGTGCATGGGAAGGAGAACCCCCCCCCTCCTGCCAGGCTGGCCAGCGACCCACAAGGGACTCACGAGGGATCTTCTTAAAGACTTCCTGGCACATGAAGCGCTGGAACCTCTCGGCGTAAAAGCTCGGCCGGTGAACCGAGACTGTGTCCTGCAGGGAAGCGGGCAAAAGTCACCCCCAAAAGAAATGCGGGGTGCAGCCGGGGGGGGGGGGGCAGAGGATCTTCCTGCCTCCCACTCCAGCCCTCTGTTTCCTCCCACTTGCTCTGTCCACCTTGGCCACCGCTTACCCCGTCGTGAACCAGGGCTTTCCAGGAGTGCTCCAGCTTCTTCATGAACCTGCAGCAGGGACCGGAAGGGAGGAGATGCTGAAAACCAGGCTGAGAGGTGGCAGGTCTGCCCCAAAGGCCCAGCCCGGCTGCCTTCCTCCCTTCCAGCTTCCCTGCCGCCCTTATTCACCTCCGGCCTCTCTTTGCCCCCCGTGGCCACGGAGCCTCTGCTGGGTCTGCCTGGGCTGCTCCGTCAGCGCCAATGGCTTCCTGCCGGCTGGCAGGAGAAGAGGAACACCCAGGCGGCCCCACCCGAGCGGAGGAGGAGGAGGCCGGGCAGCTGCTCTCACCTGTAGGACTGCAGCACGTCGATGATCCCCACGTAGAGGAGCAGCCTCTCCCCCTTGGCGTTTCGGGCCGGGATGCCTCCCATCCTGCCGGGGGGAGGAAACGGAGGCATGGGGGGGTGGAAGGGGAGCCCCCACCCAGGACACCCCGCCTCCCCTGCAGGGCCTGGCTTGGGTGCCCCCACTTACTGGTCGTCGGTCTCGATGGTGCCCCCCCGCCGGGCCTCCCCCTGGATGGCCTCCATGGCGGTGGAGTAGAGGGCCCTCTGTCCGGCCGGCCGGCGTGTGTCTGCCAGGGAGGCCCTGTCGGCTACCGCCCGTTCCCGCTGGGCTAGGTCCAGGTTGTGAATGGCCACCAGCAAACTGTAGTCCATGATCTTGAAGCTCTGCAGGACCTGGTGGGGATGGGGGGGAGGCAGAGGAAAAGGAAGCCCCCCCAAGTCACAGCTCAGGTGGGAGGAGGCGGCCAGGTAGACTTTGGCCCCGGGAGCCATAAGGGCCCTTTACGCAACCCGACCCTGAGGAACCCTCCTCAAGGAGTCCCAGGCCAGGCTGGAGAAGATGCTGCCCCCTCCCAAAGCAGCCCCCTCCTCACTCTTTCTGCTTCCCTTCTCTGGGTTGCTTTGAGAAGCCCCTGCCTCCACCTACCAGGCAGTCCCTCTGCAGGGTCTTGCACAGGGCGCTGTGCATGTCGGCGTCCAGGAAGAGCCCCTCGGGGGCCTCCTGCAGGAAGTCCAGGTCCTTGTAGGTGGGGAAGACCTTCTCGCGCTCCTTCGGGGACGCCCGGCGCTTGTAGGTGGAGCCCTTCAGGTCAAACTTCTGGTGCATCCGCACTGAGCGAGGGAGCAGGTTGTTCATCACCACCATGCGGATGTTCTTGCCCCCCGCCTGGATGCAGTAGAGGCCGTAGAACTTGGGCAGCAGCGTCCGGGGGTTCTGGTTCAGGTTCTGGGAAAAGGGAAGGGGGGTCCTTTAAGGTGAAGCCCCCAAGGAGGGCGGGGGAGTCCGGGGCTCCCATTAGGGGGTTTGTGCCAGGGGGCCCCGGGGGCCCCAGCTGAAGGGCGCGAGGCAGGGGAGAGAGGGAGGGTCTCCTGGGGCCGCCCCCCGCCCGCTCACCATGTAGTATCCTGGCAGCAGCTTCTGCAGGAACTCGGCCTCCTTGTGCTGGACGGTCTTGATGATGAATTCGTCATCGCTGGAGACGTAGAAGATGGAGCCGCTGGCGCCGGAGTTGGAGAGCTCGATGAGGGGCTCGCTGCAGAGGGAGCACTGCAGGGGAGACGCACAAGAGGATCAGCGCTTCCAACCTCTCCCCCTCCAAGCGAGGAGAGCTTCCAAGGGCCGCCCCCGGGGCCCCCTCACCAGGTAGTCGTCCGGCCGGATGCCGAAGAGCTCCCGGAAGTAGCGGAAGGCCACGGGGGCATAGGTCTTGAAGCGGAAGTCGTTGTAGTGGTGGGCCGGGGTCAGGTTGCTGCCTTCACTGCAGGGAGAGGGGGAAGCTCAGTCAGAGGAAACCCCCCAGCTTGGCTATGGCTGACCGGGGGGGGGGGAGAGGGGGGGCAGCTCACCCGGGGAAGAAGATGCTCTCTACCACGTAGAAATCCTGCATCAGGACGTCCCGCTCCGGCTTGGTGCTCAGGCTGCCCACCGTGTGGGTGATGCCCAGCTGGATGGCGCCTTTGAGAGCCGAGGAAGTTGTCTGAAGTGGGAGGAGAAGGCGGGGGGGAGGGAAGAGAGCTGATTTTTTGGCCCCCCCAAAACAGAAAAGAAAAAAAAAGGGGGGAGGGAGATGTCCTTTTGCAAGCATCCCAAACGCATCCCGGCTCGCTTGGGCTTTGCTGAGCCGAGTGCAGTTCAGGCCGTTCCTGCTGACCTAACCAGCGTTTTAATGTAACTGTGAGTCGCTTCCTCCTTGGAAAACCACCTGGGGTTGCTCAGCCTGGCGTCCCTTGGAGAGATGGGGCGGGGGCTGCACCCCCCACCCAGCCCAGACTCCCCCATAGCCAGAGAAACACCTTTGGGCAGCTCGCAGGCAGGGCTGCTATCAAATCCAGCCCGTTTCCTCCAGACTGCACCTGCCAAGGGAGGCTCCACCGACCTGCCCTCCGCTTGGGATCCCCCTGAGCCTGAACACAACCACCTGCCGCTTCGGTCCTTTGGCCCAAGTGGGCAGGAGGGTCCTTTTCACTGGGCCGGGCCTGAGCAGAGGGGGAGGGACAGCAACTGGTCTGCCTGGGGTGTCTTCAGTCTTAAGCCTGGAGAACCGCCGGGGCTTCCCCTGCCGGAGCCTTTCCGTCAATCTCAGGGCTGCTGACGTCAAAGGCCGCCTCTGCCTGGAAATCCCCTGGCTGCTTTCACTTCCTGTTTCCCCGCCTGGCAACCCCAAACTGGGATCTCCCACTGGATCGGGAGGGGGTGGGGGGGCAGCTCTCAGTCTGGCTTCTTCTACTCTCCAAGGAGGCCAGGGAGGGGCCCCTTTCCATGCCTGCCAGGGCCAAGGCTGCTGCTAACCTCTGGGGCCGCCCTTGAAGTCAAAGCAGGAAGAGGGGGCTCAGGTGAGCCAGTGGGTTTCCGGCTGAGTTAGGGAGGCCCGGGTGCCTCCTGGAGGGCAGAGGGCTGGAGGGGCCAGAGGCACACGGGGAGGCTTGTGCCAAAACGGAGCTCTTCTTCCCAGCCTGGGGGGGGGGGGGAGGGCTTGGGTTGGGCTCCCTCACCATCCACGCCACCCCGATCTCAGGGATTCAGGTGCCCAACAGCCACCCCCCCCCCGAAGGGATGAGGAAGCCCAGGAGAAAGAGGGCTGTTCCCCTGTGTCAGGGACACCCTTCAGGTCCGTGGGCAGAAGGGATGGAGGCGCTAGAGGCCAACCCCACTCTGGGCGAGGAGGAGGCCACAAAAGGCTGGAAACACAACAGGAGGGAAGCACAATTGGTGGGGAGAGGAGGGGAGGGGAGGGGAGGAAAAGGAAAGGATTCTAGTGTAAACTTTCAGAGTTCCACCAAGTGTGGCTTGGTTCTCCTGAACACAGAAACAAAACAGGGGAGAAAAGGGCTCCTTCAAACTCCTCTGGGCATCCCCCCTCCTCCCAAACCGTCCTTGGGATCCCCAAGGAGCCATTGCCTCCCCGATCCCAGGCATATCTCTGGGCAGAGATAAGGGGGCCACTTACGGAAAGAGGCGGCTTCCGAAAGGACCCTTCCCAGCTAGTATCCATCTCAGAGTCTGCTGGAACATGCCGGCCCGGATCCAAGCCCCCTGGGACCCGGGAAGTGCCGGAGATTCCCCCACACGGAGGATAAGACGAGGAAGGGGGGGAGGAGGAGGAAGCTATGGATGCGCCATTTTGGGGGGGGGGAAGAGCCCCTTTGCGGGAATCCCAGATCGCTCGGCTGCCCCCCCCCTCGATGGTCCAAAGCACCAGAACGAAACTCTCCAAGAGGTCGAAAGAAGCCGTGAGATCCTGAGCTGCGGCAGCGACCGACCGAGGGACCTTCCAATCCCTGGGATCTACTCCGCCCGAATGTGCCAGTAGGGACCTGCCTCCAAAGCCACACCTGGGCCTTTTATGCCGCAAGTCAGCGCGTGGGGTGACTCAGAGGCTGGGGAATGTGAGGAGGCAGCGGTGGCGGCAGGCGGGACGGGGAGGAAGGGGAGGAGAGAGGCCCATGGAGGCCGCAGCCTGGCCCCCACGCCTGCCTGCCTACCTACCTTCTTGTAGGTGGTTTCTCCACTGGAATCCACGCTCCGGTGGCCCTTCTTGACTGTCTGAGAGGAGCCGTGCCCGGAGGAGCCTGCCGCCTGGGAGCAGAAGAGGAGGAGGGTTCCAATCCTCCCACAGGCAGCGGGGAGCAAGGCCCCCCCAAATCCCCATTCAGGGGCAGCCGCAGCCCTCCCCCCCCCCCCCCCGGTGCTTGGAAGCGACCTCCAAGGGGCTCTTCTTTTGCAACCCCTCCGGATGTTTTCCTCCACTTTTCCCACAGGGGTCAAAGTCTTGCAGTGGCTGAAGAGGAGAGTCAGGCCACAAGAGCCCTGGGGGGTGGGGGGGGTTGCTTTTTTTAAAAGGGGGGAAAGAAGAAAACCGGAACGGCCACTCACTCACCTCCCAGGACTTTTTGAAGGTCGCTGATGAGGGCGCCCCTGGAAGGGAGAACGGGAGGGGGTGAGACCCCTGGCAGGGGAGGGGAGGGCAGAGATTCAACGGAGCCTGGCCAATGTCCTTGCAGGGATGACTGGCCGGAGGGGAGGGGGGGAGAAACCTCCCCTCAGAGCTGCCCCTCCATCTGCCCCCCCTCCATCGAGCGGCCTGACACATCCCCACATGCTTTCTGCCGAGGGAGCCACAGGCGTCATTCGGGGGGCTGAGTCACCCAGAGGCCAAGGGGTGCGGGGGGGGGCAGCCTCGGGAAACTCCTGCTCTCCCCTTTGCCCCCCCAGGAAGGCCTGCAGGCAGCTAGCCACCCCAGTTGCCTTGGGCCAGGATTGGGGACACCCCCTACCCGGGTGGGCCCAGGCCCTGAAAGCAGCCACTCCAAGGGTCTCCAACCTTGGACACTTTGTGGACTTCAACTCCCACAATTCCCCAGCCAGGAAACTTGGCCGCTTTAAGACTTGTGGAATTCTGGGAGACCCTTCCTGGGGGGGGGGGTGTCAGGGGAATAGCGCCCTCTACTGGGCCAGGGCAGCTTTGGCAGCGCTGTGAGGAGACAAGGATGTGGTTAAGGATGCCAGAAAGGTGCAGGCAGCGTCATCGCATCAGCCCTCCAAACCACAGGCTCTCTGAGGCTGCGGGCCAAATCTTGGCTCAACAAGGCAATCAAGACTGGCCTCTTGGAGGGGATGGGCGGGGGGGGGGAGAGAGTTGAGGGGGAAGGGAGAGCCAGCCTGCCCTGGGCCCACTGAGAGGGTTCAGGATCTGCCAAAGCTGCCAGTGTAGCTGTTTGGAACAAACACTGACTGTTGGTGTGCAATTCTCCTGTGGTTGCCACCTGCTTGCAAGACAGGGAGCGTCCCCCGAGACTGGGGTCCTGCCCTGGGCAGGTAGGCTTGAGGACCTCAAGGGCCCCTCGGCTGTGAACCCCAGACTGTGAGAGTCAGGGTCCCACACGAAAGGACGGAGCTGCGGGGCCTCCTCACGAGACCTGGCTGTGCTCTGAATCCCTTCCTTCAGGTCTGGACACCCCCCCCTTTGCCCCTATCTTCTCCCAGGCATCAGACACCCTCCAATCTCCAAACGCCCTGCAGAGACGAGTTCTTCTCAGCCACTTCAGTTTGACCCGTAGGAGAACCGGGAGAAACCCCGGCCAGGCCGAGAGGAAGATGCGCTGCAAAGCAGGCAAAGCTCGGCCAAACCATGCGCTGAATTTGCCAAAGCTCTCATGGAGAGGACGGCGGTGTTGCCAGCACCGCCTCTGTGGCAAGAGGCGGCTGAACCACTGCTGGATTAGCCCATTTGCACACAAGGGGGGGGGACCCAGGTTAGTTGCACGTGTTTCTATCGTGGTTGATTCCACAGCTCTAGCAAGCTTGCGCCAGGAAGAGGCCAGCGAGGCTAAACCCTGGGGAAAAGAGAGTCCACAGTCTCAATGCTCTGAAGAAGACTTGGCCCTGAAACCTCTCTAAAATGGAGAGGGGGTGTGTCCCCCCCCCAGGGAGCATTTCTGAGATCAGCCCCCAGGCCCTGCTAGGGAGTTAGCCCGGAAGGGGCCCGCGTGCGAGGCCAGGGGCTCTTTAAGACCAGGAGGGAGGAGGAAGTGAGCCAAGCAGCTGCTTCATGTCAAAAATGCCAGGGCATCATCCGCTCACTTCCACACCACCACGGCAGGCAATGACGGGCCAGGCAGATTAGCAGGAGGTCATGCTCAGGCCACGGTTTTACCCATACATCTACGTCTTCGAGAGGGCACCACGGAGCAGCAGAGGAAGCTAAAGGCTGGCAGAGAGGAGAGAGAGAGAGAAGGGGAAGCAATGGAAATTTTCCGGAAGGAAGGAGCCTTTGTTTGCTCAGCTGACAGTCCGGATCACGAAGACCTGAAGCTCAGCTAGAGAGGAAGGGAAGGAAGAAGTTGGTCCATGAAAGCCACCGCAGAGGGGGGGGTCCCTGGTGGGTTCCCCTGCAAGTAGGAAACCCCAGCCCCTCCCACACATCTCTGCCCTGCTTCCTTCTGCATCTCCCCAGGGCAACACTCCACAAGGAGGAAGAGCCCAGGACTCCCTGGAGCTGTCCGAGCTTGGTGGCTTTCTTGCAGACGCCTCATGACCCAGCTAGGTAACAGTCTCAGTGCCAGGAGCATTTGCAGCCAATCCCACTAGCCCTGATTGCGTCACCTAGCTGGGTCACGAAACATCTGCAAGAACAAAGCCCAGCAGGCACCAAGGACCCCACAGTCATCATTACAGGCCGTAGGCCGGCATAACGCAAGGGCCGCTTTCGCCACTTTGGAAAGCCACTTTTTAATGGCTGCTCCTAATTAAAACGCATCTCTGGGGGCCAAGGATCCTGAACAGCCACTTCGATTTCCAGAAAGGGAAACTCTGGTCGGAACTGGCCTCCTCCTCCTCCTTCTCCTCCTCCCCCCACATTCGAGCGGCTTCCCCTGAAATCTGAAAAGGGAAGCCTGGCCGCTTCTGAAGAACCCGCACACAGAGGAGTAGCTTTCCCACGCTGGGAGAGATAGATAGATAGATATTTGCAAAGTCAGCTTTGGCACTTTTGACCTCTGCTTCACTCAGCTTCCCTGTTTGGGAGGAGACCTGTTCAAACACTTCAACAGGACACCTCTTCCCTCTGAATGGCAGGGTCTCAATGCCCCCCCTCCCCCCACTTGGTACAAGGCCTGGAAAGGAACATGGGCCTTGCTTCAGACACACTGCCGCCTTGGGCCCAAGAATGGGGGAAACGAGTCGCCTTTAAAAGAGAAATGAGAACTGCTAACTGTCCCCAAGTGAGCCCTTTTCTCAGCCAAATCTCCCTCGGATGAGGAGCAGCCTCCTTCCTTCCTCCCCTAAACTAAGGCTGAATTTCCTCACGGAGATTGTGAAAGGAATATTCGGAGGGACCAGCTCCACGGATGCTGGAGCTACATCCAAGCCACTCGAGACTCCAAAAACAAAAGAAAAGAAAGAAACGGTGCCTTGTTTGTCCCGCTGGTTAAAGAAGGAACAGGCAGCTTGCAAGGAAGGGAGAAGTCACGTTAACCGGAAAAGGCAGGGAAAGCATCCAAGGACTTCAGAGCAGAGGCAACCAGGGAAGGTTGCAAAGGGGGAGGGGGGTGTAGCGCATATCCTGGTGAGTTTCGGACCGCACAGTTCAGAATCGAAACGCTTCCGAGCAAAGGTTTCCAGGAAAGGTCCTTTTTAAGCCACACCGAAGGGAAGGACGGCGGCTCTCGGTCCATCCAAAGCCACCAACAGGAGCTTTATAGACATTTGGATCCCACAAGGTTGCAACGCTCGGCGGTCAAAAATTAAAATGGCACCTCGGAGGGGGAGGGACAAAAAGGGTGGGGGGCTGGATTCAGAGCTAAGCTTAAGGCACCCTTCCAAAGAGCAGAACTGCTGCAGGAAGAATCAATGCCTATTTTTAAAAGGCAATGCCTAAAATAGCTTATTTCCCAAGTGAAGATTTTGGTTTCCCTCAAGGAGAGCAATGATAAAGGGAGGAGAGGGCCGGCTAGCAGGGTATCTGGCGAAAAAGAAAGGGGGTCCTTCAATGGCCACGATCTTCAGAAACTAATAGCTCTTCTAACATGTTCAGTCCCCTGGAAAGGAAGCCACCTGGTGTTACAGGTGACAGTGGAAAATAGCAACCTGTACCCACCGTGCAGAAAAAAATCAATAAAGATATTTGTCCAGAAAAGGCATCACAGCATTTCTGATTTTTCATGGCACGCTCAGGATTTTATTGTTTGAGACATGTGAGAATCCGAGCGCCCGTTCCACCAACAAAAACGCCTCTCCAACAAATGCATTTATTATTTTTATAAAAAGGCTCGCCTGCTGAGTCAGGAAAAGCCAGCCTAACATCTGCTTTCTTATCAGGTCTCTAGCTGCGGATGGGGAGGGGAGGAGAAGTGTATAATTCATGAATTCTGAGGAATTTTGGCCTTATTTCAGCTCTACGGTCGAATTGAGCTGGAAAAAAAAGCTCAAAGATGCATTACTGGTATCGATCAAGACGGGACCAACTTTTAAGGCTCAAAATGAGCCAGCAGATTTTTGCAAGAAGAGAGAAATGCAGCTTGAGCCACAGAGACACTGGGGACAAGATTGGGGGGGGGGAGGCCAGCTAGAGCCCCCCCCAAACCTTCCCCTCCACACACACACCCCTCGTGACTCAGGACAAGCTTGTGGGGGGCACCTCGGCCCTCTCTTCCATGAGTGCCCAGGGCTGGGCGGGGTCTTGCGAGCTCATCCGGAAGGTGGGCAAGGAGGGGCAGGAGGGCAGCCCCCCCACATTGCCATGGCAACAGCTGCCCTGCAGAAAGAGGATCCGCCCCTCCCTTCAACTGGCACTCTCGGGAAGCCCCCTCCCCTAATGGGGCAACCTGACCCTCCGTCTCTTGGGGGGGGCGGGCAGGGCTCCCCCTCCCCGAAGGCTCCCATTGAGGGTCTCGATGGCCAAAGCTCCCTCTTGTCTCTGCTTCCCTGCCCCCCCCCGATGCCCCTGCCCCAATTGGTCCCCAAAGAGGGAGGAAGCTCCCCAGCCTCCCCCCCGGGTCACGTCAGCAACTGTCCTCCCTCCCACTCCCCAACGCCCCCTCCCCATTTCAGGGCTGCCCCCGGTCCTCCCGCAGACTCAATGAGGGCTCTCCCTGCACCCCACCCCCATTTAGGGAAGGGTCTGGCTGTCCACCCCCCCGGGGACCCCTTACCCGTGGCGGCTCCGCTGCTGCTGCTGCTGCTTCCCCCGGACTCGGGCCCGGCCGACGCCATCTTAGCGCTTCACCCGTCGCTGCTGTCCCCGGCTTTTCCGTTCGCCTCCCCCCGCGGCGCCCCCTTGGTCTCGCCCTATCGGCTCCGGCCGCCGCTGTGGGCCGTGCCACGCTCGCCTCCGGAGGGGTGGCTACACCTCCTCCCGGTCGCTCCCTGGAGGCGCCTCACCCCCCCCTCGGCTTCCTGGAATCGGCTTGCCCGCAGGAATCGGGAAAAACCACTTGGCGGCGGGGGGGGGGTTAGAAAAAGAGGCAGCGCCTCCTTGTTTATCCTAACGGAAAACGGACCGTCAGAAAAGGGGTGGGGAAAATAGGTGCCGCGCAGGCGTAGAGGAGAATAATCGAAGGTCGTGGCTGGCCGCGTCAACGTTGCAATGGGCGTGCCCCACTCTGCATCATAGAGCGCGCTCCTTCCCTGCGGGAGGGGCAGCCCTGCGTGGCCCTGACGTTGGAAGCACGCCCGTCGCCTTGGCAACGCCACCAACGTTCTGCGCCCGCCTCTACAACGTCACGAGCCGGGCGAGAGTGACGTCAGACTCGGAACGATTTCTTGGCAGAATCCGGAGTCAATTCGTTTCATTCCATCTTTGGGGGGGTCACTCACCGCCCCCCGTCCCCCCTCCCCATAGAAATGCCCCCCTAAAAATACAACCGCACCCGAAGTCTCCGAACCAGCCATTTTAGAAAAAGTCCAGGGTCTGATTTTCATTTTTTTTTAAAAAAACCCTTTTAATCCTTGCAAATTCCGAGCACGGCTTGCGACCCCCCCCAGGACTCCCCCCGCAAAGGGAACCACAGCCCTGGCCGTGGGCTCCTCCATCAGCCCCGGACGCCAATGGAGCCTCCAGGTCCAGCAGCAGTCTACCTCGCAAAGCCCTCCCCCTACTTATCCGGGGCGGGGGCGCCGAGCCAAGCCCGGAAGCCGCCCGTCTGCCTCTCCCGCTCCATAAAAGAGAGCCGGGGGGCCCCGGTTGCTGCTGCTGCTGCTGCTGCTGCTGCGAGGGCGGCCCCGCTTCCTCCATGGGCGCTCGCTTGGCTCATTCCCCGCTCGCCGCCTCGCCGCTCGACTTCTCGCGCCTGGCCGCCCGGCTGAGCGCTTCCGCCTCCGCAGGCGCCGCAGTGGCGAGCCGAGCGCATGGATCGCGGGCGGGGGGAGGAGGAGGAGGCAGCATGATGGCGGCGGCGGGAGCGGCGAGCTCGTCAGCCTCCGCCTCTTCTTCCTCGGGCCTGGCCGGCGGGCGAGCGCCGCGGCGGACGGCGGGGAACCGGCTCTCGGGACTGCTGAACGCCGAGGAGGAGGACGAGTTCTACCAGACCACCTACGGGGGCTTCACCGAGGTCCGCGGCCAGGGAGGACCGCGGGGGGCGGGGCCAGGAGGCAAGGGGCGGGGCTCGCGCGGGATTGGCTGGAATAAAGGAAGAGGGGCGGGGTTAACAGGTTTTCCAGGACGCGCGTCCCCAACCGGTCGCCCCCGGGCTGGCCTTGATTCAAGGATCCATCTTCCCCATCTCGGTTTCAGGGCGGGGAGGATGGGCTTTTTGGGAGAGATCTGCAGCCTTTCCCATCTCGGGAGATGCGGGCCTGCCACATCCACCCTCCTGGCAGATGGGGAGGGGATGGGCTTTGTAGTCCAAAGGCATCGCCTGGAAGAATGGGACGCGAGAGTCTGAAATCTTTCCGCAGGAATCGGGCGACGATGAGTACAAAGGGGACCAGTCGGACAGCGAGGACGAAGTGGACTCTGACTTCGACATCGACGAAGGGGATGAGCCCAGCAGCGACCAGGACGACTCGGTGCCCAAGAGGAAGAGGAGGGTGGTCACCAAGGCCTACAAGGTGAGACCCTCGTAGGGTGGCAGCAGTGTCTGGCCAGCCCCGGCCCCAAAGCAGCCTGTTTTCAGTCAGAGTACAGCTGGAAGGGACCCTGGAGGTCTTCTAGCCCAACCCCCTGCTTGAACAGGACAGCCTATGCCATTGCAGACAAGTGGCTGTCCAGCCTCTTCTTAAAAACCTCCAGCTGTTCCACTGTTGAATTGTACTCACTCGGAAAATTCCTCCTTATTTCTAGGTTGGTTCCTTCCTTGATTGGTTTGCACCCCTTGCTTCTTGACCTGCCTTCTGGTGCTTTGGAGAACAGCTTGACTCCCTCTTCTTTGGGGCAGCCCTGAGATATCAGAACAAGGCTATCACGCCCCCCCATCCCATTCCTTCTTTCCTCCAGACTGGCCAAACCCACTTCCTGCAACCGTCCTTCGTATGTTTTTGTCCCTGGGCCCTTCATCTTCTTAGTTGCTCTTCTTTCTGATGCTGCCCAGGAAGAGAGAAGGCTGTTCTTCCAGGGCCCCAAAGGCTTTCTCACCCGCTTAGTGACGTGCCACTGAGTGAGCCTGAACCTTTTGCAGGAACCCATCAAAAGCCTGAGGCTGAAAAAGCCCGATGCCCCGGCCAGCAGCTCGCAGAAGACCAGAGAGGACAGATCGGCACCCGCAGAACTGGAAGACACGGTGGACAGTGAGTATCCCCTGGAGGGGGCAGCTGGGCGGGGGGGGGGGCTGCCAGGCGCTTCCTTCTCTCCCGAGCCTGGCCTGAAGCTCCCTTGCTCGCCCTCCTCTTCCTCCCTCCACTCTGCAGGCCGGAAATACATGCGCCAGTCGACCACCGAGCACACCCGCCAGACATTTCTGCGCCTCCAGGAGCGCCAGGTGCAGTCTAGGCGCAGGAAGGGAGGCGGACCCAGCTACGACCGGCCCCTGACCCAGGAGGAGCTCCTGAGGGAAGCCAAGATCACCGAGGAGCTCAACCTGCATTCTCTGGGTAAGCCGGGGGGGGGGCAGTTCGCTTGCCAAAAAGCAGCTAGTCCCCATCGAGAAAGGCAGAAGCTTTCTTCAAATACTCCTCTCAACTATTGGCCTCTTCCGAGGGGTTTTAGTCTGTATCCCCATCATATTTTATGGAATGTGTTGGTCGGCGTGATGAACGCTGTTGGTCTCTGAGACAAATGGAGCAGAAATAATCCATTTTGGAAAGAGAGAAATGCCTCTATTCTCGCCTGTGTTCCCGGCTTAATCCGGGTTTAAAAAGCAGGAAGGATTCCAGGATTTGGGGCCAGAGGTTGCTGCATGGGGGGGGAGGGGGCTCAAAGGTGGGAGGCCCTCCTCGCCGCTGCCGCTGAGCCCCTCCCTGACTCCTGCAGAGACGTACGAACGCTTGGAAGCGGATAAGAAGAGGCAGGTGCAAAAGAAGCGGAAATGCACAGGGCCCACCATCCGCTACTATTCGGGCACGATGCCCCTCATCTCTGACCTGGGATACAAGGAGGAGAACGTGGATGTGGAGGGGTAAGTGCCCCCTTCCCTTGGCCTGCTGGGCAGGGGGCAGAGAGCAGCAGCTTTGCCCAGGATCTAAACACTCGCTTAGCCACAGAAATTTGGGGCTGAGTGGCAGCTGTCAGTCAAGGATTATCTCCACCAAGATGGCGTTTAGGACTCTTTGGCTGCCTTGGCGGGTCCTGCCCCAAAGGCCATTTCACAGCCAAAGGGAGGCCGCTTCCGAGACACCAGCCAGGAACCGATCTCTGCTCTCCTCCTCCGTCCCTTAGGTTAGAGCAGGAGGGTCTGCTGGAGACCCCCTCGGCCGCTGCGCCTGCCGCAAAATGCTCCCGCACCTTCATCACTTTCAGCGACGACGAGACCTTCAGGCGCATCTTCCCCAGAGCCCCACCCCCCAAGCTCCCGGTCAAGGAGATCTGCCCGGTCAGCCACAAGACCGCCGTCTACCGCGACCCCGTCACCGACATCCCCTACTCCAACATCCGCTCCTTCAAGATCATCCGCGAGGCTTACAAGAAGTACATCACTGCCCACGGACTGCCCAGCGCGGGCGCCTCGGCTGCCCTGGCTGCTGGCTCTCCCATGCCCGACCCCGGCATCCGGCCCACCAGGCAGAAAATCATCATCAAGCAGAGCGTGCCAGCCCCCTGAAGCCCCCCGTCTCTGCCACGGGTCGTTGGGCGCTGGAGAAACCAAAATCGTGGAAGTGCAGCCTGGACACGTTTCTTGGCCTGTCTGGGGTTGTGCTTTCTAGGCAGTTTCTGGACCAGTTCAAGAGGGGACCCAAACCCACCCACTGCATTTGCAATCTGTGCTGAAAAAAGGGCCCAAAATGTTTCTTTTTTATTTCTGGTTTCTTCTTCTCTAATTTGCCATCCCAGAGTGAAAACAGGGCCCAAAACGTTTCTTTCTTCCTGTCTGTTTCTCTGGTTATCCAGAGGGTGGAATGGCCCCTGAGCACAGGCAGAGCTTCCGGTCTGTCACCAACAAACCGGACATGAGCCACGATAGCTTTGTGCCAGCTAATTCGCAATTCTACAACAGGGCATTGATTCTTTCCTCGAACATCTCGTCAGGTTTTTGTTTCTGTTGTGACTTTCAGTTATTATTTATTTTCTGTCCTTTTTGTGTCCTGCCTGGGACGGTTGTTGGGAGCGGTTCCTTCACTCTGCTGGGAAATTCTGCCTCCCTCCAGTCTTGCAGGCTGCACAGAAAAGGGATTGTGTTGGAGGGAGGCCGGATCAGGGCAGGGGAAGCTGTAATCCCAGCCGTGGCTTGATCTTCATTTGCTATTATCTCTTTTCTTAAAAAAATAAAAATAAATACACAGCTTCATAGCAAGTCCTCATTTTTAATTAAACTGACACCGTCAAAGCTAGAACAGATGGCTGGGCCAGTGTTCCTGGGCTGCCTTGGCCAGTTTTAGGAATATTTTCCTGAAGTTCAGACAGACCAAGTTCACATTTAGGTGCAAGCACAGAGATTTGGGGTCAGATCCTTGAACAGGGAGGAGTTTCAAACTCTTTGAGATTTCCTCATTTGCTGCTCAGATCAGGTCAACGGAGGCTGATCTCCCAGTAATCCCATTGGCGAATGGAAGGACATAAACGTTTTATCAGAAATATTCATGGTAAAACTCGATTAGCTAGAATGGCAGCCTTTCAACACTTCTTTGCTCACACGCCTGTGGGAAACAGCCCGGCCAGACAGTGTAGCCTTGTCCATGACTGCAGGATGCCTCGCAGAACCTCCAAGGTCAGGGGCACTGTATCTGTGAAAAGTAAAGGCAGACTGTGAGCGAGGGCTGTCATGTCCCAGTCCTGCCTGCAGTTTTCCTGGAAGCCTCTCCTGGCCCATGGAGAAGGAAAGGTATTGATGTAGACGGGCTGGGAACTGTTTTAATCCCTGGGATGGGATTTGCTCTGAGTGAAACCATGGAGGCTTTGCGATCAGTGGAGACTCCAGGTTCAGGGGCAATTTACCCCTATCATCCCTTGGGAGCAGGATGATGGTCAAATTTGCAGAGTGTCTTTTTTTCTTTGTTTGATTGACCTCCATGGGAATAGGGGTGCAAATGAAAGCAAGCCAAGATTCTTAACCCCTTCACAACCATGGATAGAAGAGAGGGAGGGAGGAGAAAGAGGGAAAGAAGGAAAGGGGGAAGGAAGGAAGGGAAAGTAGGAAGGAGAGAAGTGAGGAAGGAAAGAAAGGAAAGAGGGAGGAAGGAGAGGAGGGAGGAAAAAGGGGAGAGGAGGGAAGGCAGCCTCTCCCCCGACCGCACGGCCCGGCCATTCCCCCCATGGCCACTGGAGGCCGGCGGGGCGGCTGCGGAGTGATTGATAAGCGAGCCTGCCGGGCGAGTCCTGCTCGGGCGGCCCCCCCTCCGCCCTTCTGCCAGGCTAAAATAAAAAAGCGCTGAGCTCACCCTTCTTCCTTCGGCCGCCCAGCCATTGCCCGCCCGCGGGGTGCACAGCGGCGGGGCCAGGCAGTGGCTGCCGCTGACCAAGGTAAGCATCCGGCGCCCTCCCGCCGCTTCTGGCTCCCCGGCGCACCTGGGCAGGGAGGGCGGGGCTCCTCCGGCTGCGGCAGGCTCGCTCCCGCGGGGCGAAGGTCCCAGGCCGGTGGGGGTCCGGCTGAGACGGGGAGACCCGGGGCGCCACCCTCTCCCCGCGGCTCCTCCGGGCCCGAATTCAGCACCAAGGCTGCCTTGCCAGTCGGAAGGGAGGGACGTAAACAAGCTCCCTTTGATCCCGGTTTGGCGTCGCCCTACCTGGCCACACCCGTGATGGAGGGCGGGGGGGGGGGCTGTCCAGGCCAGGAGGGTCCTCTGGTGCCAAAGATTTGGGGAAGGGCGGGGGGCGGCGGGGGACAGAGGGAATGACTTATGAGAGTTTTGATTCGGGCTGGTTTATCCTCGGAGAGAAAAGGTCCAGAGGGGAGTTTATTTGGGGACGAGACCCCCGGGGAGGGGGGGGCGAAACGGGGGTCTACAATTCAGAAACAAGGCTGCCTCTGAGCTGCACAGAAGAAGCCCCCTCCCTCCCCCCATTAAGAAAAGAGAGTCTGTCCTGAGGCTAAAAGCATCCAAAGGGATTGATAAGGTGAATTTCCTCCAAAATGGCTCCAATAAAACAAACCCCTCCAAATCTTCCAGAAGTCCTTGAAATGTCCAACAGGACAAATGCAGGTTTTCCTCCCCTAAAAGTTGGTGAGTGTGTGTGTGTGTGTGTGTGTGCAGAAACTAGGCAGCTTCAGCGAAAGGTGTGATCCTGGTTGGAGATTTCCTCCCCTCCATTGCCAGAGAAAAAGGGGATCGAGTCCCACCGGCTTCTGGCTTCTTGTAGGTCAGCAGCGGCCAAGGCAGAAGTTCAACCCTTCAGCTCAAATTTCTACCTGCTGGCCGCAATGAAATGTGAAGAAAAGGGGAGGGGTGGAAGGCCTGAGCGGGACATTTGCTAAACTCATTTCTCTAATGGCAAATCCACTCGCTGGGTGGGTGGGTTCTTTCCCCCCCCCCAGCCTATCCCCAAAAGTTGTGTAGATTCCACTCTTTAGGATCAACTGAACAACTGATCCCTTAGTTGCAAGAGGAATTGACTGATTAACAACTAGCCGACACGCAAAGAAATGGTTTCTGACTTCACCACTCGGGGTAAAGAGTTGGAAAAGTCGTGAAGGTGCCTAGAAAAATGGGGGAGGGGGCTGTCCGGCTGTGGTTCACCCCCTCCTGCCTGTGGTGGCCACCACCTCAAATCTGGCCACAGCACAGGGGAGGGGGGAGAGACTTCATTCAGGCAGCTTAGATTTCCATGTGCAGGGAGTTCTGGCTAACATGACAGCCATCGCGGCTCTCATCTTACATTTCTCAAGACATAAAAGGAGGCCTGGGGGGCGCAAAGCGGGTGGGAGCAGAGTCAGCTGGTCCCATAGCTCATTCAACACTCTCTTCTCCTTCCTCCCCACCATGGGCAGTTGGCCAACCCAAAGGGCTAAGACCCTTTCCAGCCAGTTCAGCGCTGCTAAGGGCGTCTTCCATTGATCCTCGAAAGAAGGAGCAAATCTGCAAAAGGAGGCTCCTCCAGCTGTCCCCCAAATAACAGGAGGCACGGTTGGCGAGGTTAGGACAATAGAGCATTCCCACAGTCCTGAGGCAGGGAGTTCCACTGACTCCCCCACTAATAGTGCCCCCTGTGGCTCCATAAGTAGGTTTGTGGCACATTCTTTGGGCTTCCCGTAAGCTGTACCTCTTCCCCCGGCCTGCCTGGCTTTCCTCACAGGGGAGACCCTCCACCAACTGCTTCTTGGCCACACTCACCATGACGACTTCCTACCGACAAGAGCTGGAGAAATACCGAGATATCGATGAAGACAAGCTCCTTAAGGAACTCTCCCCGGAGGAGCTGGACCAGCTGGATCTGGAGCTGCAGGAAATGGATCCAGAAGTGAGATCAGGGGCTGCAGGGGGAGGGGAGGGACAGGGAAGAGGGGAGGGACTCTGGCAAACTCTGGATTCCCTTCTCAAACTCTCCGGATCGAAGGGCTCACAGACGGCCTAGGAGCCTCTTCTGTTGAGGGATCAGGAAGCCGGGAGTCCTGTCCAAAATAGCAAAAATGTGCCATCTTTTGGGGACAACAAGAAAGTTGCGACTTATTTAGTTGTGGCAAGATGGGGGAGCAATCAATGGTATCCATAAAATAAATTCATTTGTTCACTCGGCCCATTTTGATGGTTGCCCAAGTCAGACACACACAGGAGACTCCAGGCAGCTTAAAAGATTAACAATCCCCAAACCTATCATCCTTTTCCTCGGCCCCGGTGGTCCTGCCCCCCTTTTATGCACTGTGCAGGTTCCTGGGCCAGGGAGACACCAGGGTGCCCCCCCCTGCAGAGTTGCCCAATGCTCCTGGTGGGGTTTTCATAGGGCGTGGAAGGAGGAGGTTTCGCTATGGCCATCCCTGGCACCCCGGTTTCTGCTCTGCTTCCCAGAACATGATGCTCCCGGCTGGGCTCCGGCAACGGGACCAGACAAAGAAAGACCCCACGGGCCCCCTGGACCGAGACGCCCTGATGCAGCACCTGGAGAAGCAGGCGATGGAGGCGAAGGAGCGGGAAGACCTGGTGCCCTTTACAGGGGAGAAGAAAGGTAAGGGCCGCGCTGCCCACCTGGGCTCCACTGTCCATGCCAGCAAGGCTTTGATGGAGTCTGGGGTCCCTCCTTTCCTCCCCAGGGGGTTTCAGGACCCTGAGGGAGCAGTGGGGAGCCAGCCCCAACCAGACCAGAAAAACCAAGGAGGAGATTTTACTGCACCCAGAAAAGATTTCCCTGAAAATTCCCCGTCCTTTTCACTTCTTCACTTCTTCCTGGATTCACTGTTTACCAGTAAAGGAGAATGTTTAGAGCTCAAGGTTGAAATGAGGGGTCCCTGTTGGATTGCTTCCGTGTAAACGTTTCATGTCCCAACAACATCAGGCCTAGATGGGGTTTGCTGTCAATGCTCCTTCTAGCACTGATGCCATTACCTGGTTGGGTCATGAAATGTCTGCAAGAAAGCCACCAAGAGCCTCAAGGACCCCTCATGAGCTGCTTAAAAAGAAAATTAGTTTCTCTGCAAACTTTCTCACCTCTTTCTCAAACTGTCACCTGGATGCAAGTCACGGAAACATTCAATATTCTTCTTCCCTGCCTCTGGGGGCTCGGAAAGGACGTTTGTTTCAAGGAGGCTGGTTGTCCCCGCATTTAGGCCAGAGACTCCTCGTCTTCTTTCTCCCTCCCATAACTGAATCGCCCAACATCTGACGGCTATTAATAAATCTGGAACTTCCCCTCTGCGTCCAAATTGCCGGCATGAATGAAGGCCGTTTCAGGGACTCGTTCCAGGCAGCAGGACACGGATTGTCATTGAACTCTGGGAATCCCTGCAATGTTAATGTTCAATGGAGAGGAAAAGTGAGAAAGGAAGGAAAAGGGAAGGAGGGAAAGAATAAGGAGGGAGGGAGGAAGGAAATAAAGAAAAGATAGGGAAGGAGGGAGGAAGGAAGGAAGGAAGGGAATTTTGAGAGCTCTAGTTGCTTATAAAGGAGGCTGCCTGTTGGAGACCTGCAGGAGTCCCCCAGCGCGCTACATCGGACTTCGGTGTCTTGGCATCCTCCTTCCTCTTCCGTTCCTCACCCTTTTCCGCCTCTCCCGCTGCAGGGAAACCTTTTGTCCCCAAAGTCCCCAAGAAAGAAGTCATCAAAGAAGAGGATGTCATCTTGGAGCCGGAGCTGGAGGAAGCCTTGGCCAACGCCACCGACGCCGAAATGTGCGACATTGCAGGTAAGAAGCAGCTGACGGGGGCCAAAGAGCGAGCCGCATCCAAGCCCCCCCCCCTCCCGTGGAGCCTCCCTATCCAGGAGCAATTGGCTGCAAACCCCCCTTGGCTGCTTCTGTGGTGGGCAGCGCCCCCACCCCCAATCCCACTTAGGATCAATGCACGAAAAAAGGGGCACGGTTTGTTTTTGGGGTAGGTGCAGCTCCTTTGAAGCCCTGCGAATCCCGCAGGAGGCCGATCCCTCCACATCACGCAGAGGAGAGACCTTGCCTGGCCCAGCCAGTGGCAGGAGGGAGGCGGGTCAGCGGCCTGCCCCACATCAACACTCGGGCGAGGCGTAAGCCGATAGGGCCACAGCCTTTCTCCTTTTAGTCCCTGCCTGGAGCTCCGCCAGCCCCCTCGCCTGCTCCGCTTTAGAAACTGAGCCAGGCCATGTTTGGACTAAGCCAACGATTTGTGCGGCAAACCGGGTTATTTTTCTAACCCGGACCCAGCTGGGCTCCTTGGCCTTCTGCTTCCTTGCAGCCATCCTGGGCATGTACACGCTGATGAGCAACAAGCAATATTACGACGCCATCTGCAGCGGCAACATCAGCAACACGGAAGGCATCAACAGTGAGTGGGCAGGGTTGGGCTTCAGGGAAGAGGAACTGCTTAGGGGAGGAGCCCCTGCCCCGCCAGGTTTCTAGTCCTCATGACAAGCCACACCTTCCCCTGCCTTGGCTGCAGGGGTGAAAGACACCGAGAAGTGGGGAATTAAGGTGTTGTTACAGGGCATATTTAAAACAGTTTGGGCAGGTAGAGAGGATTTGATTCCCTGCCGGCGGAGGGGCTCCCAGGAGGCTCAAAAGATGCTCCTGCCCAATTTGACGGAATCCCCCCCCTCACGTTCAGCCTGGGGACACCAAACTGTCTCGCTTGGCTGAACACTGTCTTGTCCACTACACAGCTCATCATCCCCTGCCAAGGGAAAGAACCACCCTGGGGGAGGAGAGGGGTCTTCAGGCCAGGGGCTTCCATTTTGCCTGTTGGCCAAAGATCAAGACTTGAGGGTGACGTCAAGAGGTGAGAAGAGGTTCAGGTAGCCCTTTCTCCCCACCCCCCAATCCTCTTCTGCGCAGGTGTGGTCCAGCCGGACAAGTACAAGCCGGTCCCGGATGAGCCCCCCAACCCCACCAATGCCGAAGAAACCCTGGCCAAGGTCCAAAGCAACGACAGAGACCTGGAAGAGGTGAACCTGAATAACATCCAGGTGAGTGCCAACTCCCCCAAGCGGACCCCACGGTGAACTGATCAGGGAGACGTGGGCCGGTCCTATCCTGGGGTTATCCTTTCCTTAGTCCTCGAGTTACGGCCCTTTGTTGAACAATTCCAAGTTATGACAGCCTTGTGAACAGTGACTTCATGGCCTGTACTCACACTTAATAGCCGCTGCTCCTGTGCGGTTATTGGAGCACAATTCGGGCACTTGGCACCGTCTCGCCTTTACACACTGGTTGCAGGGTCCTGCGATCACGGGAGCACAATTAGTGACCTTTTGGGGGGGGGGCTGGACTCCCTTAATGACTGCTTTAAAAATGGCTGTGAGTCTGATTCCATTTATGACCGCCATGACTTCTGACTGAAGTTCTGACTCCAAGTCGAGGACTACAGGAAAGCAGGCGGCCATGTGGGGGAACAGAGGTTGTCGTCCCCCCATCCCAGCTGCAGAGGCAGCCAGAGGGGGGGAAAAGGACCCTCCAAGGGGTCCCCTCTACACAGACGGCCATCCCCCCTCTTCTCCCGCCCAGGACATCCCCATCCAGACCCTGAAGGAGATCTGCGAAGCGATGAAAACGAACACTCACGTCAAGCAGCTCAGCTTAGTGGCCACCAGAAGCAACGATCCAGTGGCCCACGTAAGCCCCCAAGATCCCCCCCCAGGGACCGGCACCCAGAGGCCGTGGAGGGTGGCTGCCCTTGGGGTTCCCCCTCCCCCCGGGTGATGCTCTCCCCTGACCCCTTTTTTCTATCTAGGTGGTGGCCGAGATGCTGAAGGAGAACAAGAGCCTCCAGTCACTCAACATCGAGTCCAACTTCATCACCAGCGCAGGGATGATGGAGGTCATCAAAGCCATGAAGGAAAACAGCACCTTGGCTGAACTGAAGGTGGACAACCAGGTGAGGGCCCCCCAACTTTAAGCTGGATGGACTACAACTCCCAGCTGGCTGGGGAATTCTGGGATTTGAAGTCCACCCAGCTTAAAGTTGACACGGTTAAGAAGTTTGACACCATCAAGACAGACTTGGGGATCCTGCATTTTCCCAACTGGGGGACAATTAAACTTTGGACACGCCACCTGACACGACTTCCCCTCCCTCCTGCAGCGCCAGTGGCTGGGTGACTCGGTGGAGATGGAGATGGCTGCCATGCTGGAGAAGTGCACCTCCATCACGCGGTTCGGGTACCACTTCACGCAGCAGGGCCCAAGGGCCCGAGCCTCCATTGCCATCACCAGGAACAACGAGCTGCGTAGGTTGGCCGAGAGTCGGGGGGTGAGAGAGAAAGAGAGAGAAGGAGCAATGGGGTGCAAGGAAGGAAGGAAAGAGACGGGGAGAGGAAAGGATGAGAAAGGGAAGGGAAGAAGGAAGAGGGGAAGGGAAGGGTGAAAAAGGGAAGGAAAGGATGAGAAAGGGAAGGGAAGAAGGAAGAGGGGGAGGGAAGGGATGGGAAGGGATGGGAAGGATGAAAAAGGGAAGAGAAAGGGAAGGGAAGGGAAGGGTGAAAAAGGGAAGGGAAGGATAAGAAAGGGAAGGGTGAAAAAGGGAAGGGAAGGATGAGAAAGGGAAGGGAAGGGTGAAAAAGGGAAGGGAAGGGTGAAAAAGGGAAGGGAAGGATGAGAAAGGGAAGGATGAAAAAGGGAAGGAAAGGATGAGAAAGGGAAGGGAAGAAGGAAGAGGGGGAGGGAAGGGACGGGAAGGATGAAAAAGGGAAGAGAAAGGGAAGGGAAGGGTGAAAAAGGGAAGGGAAGGATAAGAAAGGGAAGGGAAGGGTGAAAAAGGGAAGGGAAGGATAAGAAAGGGAAGGGTGAAAAAGGGAAGGATAAGAAAGGGAAGGATGAAAAAGGGAAGGAAAGGATGAGAAAGGGAAGGGAAGAAGGAAGAGGGGGAGGGAAGGGATGGGAAGGGATGGGAAGGATGAAAAAGGGAAGAGAAAGGGAAGGGAAGGGTGAAAAAGGGAAGGGAAGGGTGAAAAAGGGAAGGGAAGGATAAGAAAGGGAAGGGTGAAAAAGGGAAGGGAAGGATGAGAAAGGGAAGGGAAGGGTGAAAAAGGGAAGGGAAGGGTGAAAAAGGGAAGGGAAGGATGAGAAAGGGAAGGATGAAAAAGGGAAGGAAAGGATGAGAAAGGGAAGGGAAGAAGGAAGAGGGGGAGGGAAGGGACGGGAAGGATGAAAAAGGGAAGAGAAAGGGAAGGGAAGGGTGAAAAAGGGAAGGGAAGGATAAGAAAGGGAAGGGAAGGGTGAAAAAGGGAAGGGAAGGATAAGAAAGGGAAGGGTGAAAAAGGGAAGGATAAGAAAGGGAAGGATGAAAAAGGAAAGGAAAGGATGAGAAAGGGAAGGGAAGAAGGAAGAGGGGGAGGGAAGGGACGGGAAGGATGAAAAAGGGAAAAGAAAGGGAAGGGAAGGGAGAGAGGGAGGAAGAGAGGGATGGATGGATGGGATGGATAAGCTGGGGAGAGGTCTTGCCAGCTATCTTCTTGCTTTTCATCTCTTTTTCCTTTTGCAGGACGCAAACAGAAGAAGACATAAATTGGCGGCTCCATCATCCCGCAAGCGGTTTCCGTGGCTCAGGCACCTCCCTCCTTCCCTCCCCATGGCTACAACTCCAAAGCAGCCCAAGAGTGATTCTGGGGCTCACAAGCCCAACTTAGGTTTTTTTTCTCCTCCCTTCACCTCCGAGGCCCCCACCGCCTTTTAAATACCTCTGTAAATAAAGAGATCTGAACGATGCTGCCTCCCTCCTTCCCTCCCCAGGGATGGAGGGCCTTTCTTCCCAACTGGCTTCCTTTGCCACCGCGGTGCTTGCGATCTTCCCAAGAAGGAAGCCATTTTTTAAAAAACGGTTAAGGCTCTTGATTACAGCTGGTCCTCCAGCCCAAAAAATATAACTTCACGTGGTCACTCGATGAATTGCTTCAAGCCAAGGACTACCCGTACTTGGTACGCAGGCTCGGGGACCCTGGTGGTGTCTTTGTCTTAAATAAAGGGGTCTGGGGTCTTGGGAATTGGGGGGGGAGGGAGGGAGGAGGGGGCTTGGTTCTCCTGCCTAGAGTAAAGGCAGCTGAGACCCTCCTTCTTGGGATGAAAAAGGATTATTGAACACCTGAGCCCTCGGGACATGGATCCCTTCCCTGGGGTCAAGAGAAAGCTCAAAGATTTGGGGAAGGCAAGACCTACCTAGGCAACCTGGGATGGGGGGAAGGGAAATAAGAAACAAGGGGAGGGGGAGGGTTAGAGAGACCCTGAACAGGACCCAAGCAGCACTTTGGGCAAATCACCTTGGTTTTCCTCTTGGCTGGCTTGGCTTTTGGTGGCCTGGGACTGCCGTCCCGGCCTGAAACCAGAGAAGACCAAGGCCAGCCGCTGTCCGAAGAAGCTGCCATGGGGGAGAATTATCCCAAGCAGGTGCTGCTGGCTGCCACCACAACCACCCCCCACCCCCCGCCCAGCCCGTCCTTGAGACACGGCAGGCGAAATGGGAGAACCAGAGAGTCAGGTTGCAAGGACCCTGAAATGGCTCCCTGGGGAGGAGGAGGAGGAGGAGTCCCAGGTCTCCGAAATTCCCAAGGACGGTGCATAATCCTTGCCTGCAGGGAGCATGCAAGAAACAGCATCTACGAGGTAAAAAGAAAGTAAGGAAGAAAATATAATCATTTAAAACGACTCCTGATTGTAAGCGCTGAGCAGAAAAACAAAGAGGGATTTGAACTGTCTCCAGATTCTTGGGCCTAAACCTCCCGGATGACGAATCGAAGAGAGTTTGGTCTTTTTTAGTTCCCCAGATAGAAAACCAGGTTCCCGTCTTGGCGGTTCTGAAGGCAACACGACGTAAATAAGAGCCAGCAGCCAAGTCCCTGAGGGAGAAGCCCAGCTCTTGATTCGTCCAGCTGAATAGCAGCAGCTCCCCTAAATTCTACTTTTATTCAGATGTTCTCGTGGCTTTTTCTCTCCAGCCGCCGCCTTGTCCAGAAACTGCCCAACGAACTTAAGGAAGGCTGTTGTTGGAAACTAAATGCAAACGGCAGCCGAAGCGGAATAAACATGAACAATCATACCACCAAAAGACAAAACACAAAGGTGGCAAAAGGTTGCTTCCAATGCCCAGAGTCTGGGCTAAAAGTGCATTTAATTCCAGATTTCCGGGTCTTCCTGGCACTCTTCCAAGACATGGCCGGGAGAGGGGGGGGCTTTCTGTCCGCCATCAGGATGGGGGCAGCATTGGGGGCTCCTCCTCATCCGTATCAAACTCCACATTCTCGTCTTTGACCCATTTGCCAGACCCATCCTGGATCCACCCCGAACTGCAACAAAAGGAAGAAAATTTGGCCAAGGAAGGAGACTCCAGACTAGTATAAGCAGCCCCCCACCCAGGGTCTCCACTCTGGAGTTACCTTTTCAACTTCAGGTAATGCTCCAAAGTGCGTCGCTTCTCCGGATCGTTGGGCTCAGATGATTTCCGTGTCTTGCGCCCCTTTCCTTGACGGGCAAACTTCTTCTCTCGAGGCTCTGTGAGAAAGAAGGACTGTGAAAATGAGCTTTGCTCGTGGGCGACATCCCTGTGGATAGCAAAGGCAGTTGGCTGTACAGGTGGAGCCAATGGGGGCTTTGTTTATTGATTGAACATGAAGTTTATTTGCCCCCATCTGGTATCCAGAGACTCTGGGTGATTATAGAGCAATAAGCCACGTTTAAGCCACCTTTCATGCACAATGCTGCTTCTTGGACCTAAACAAGATTCACATCTTACATTCCCCCTTCCTGTCCTCGACACTTCCCTGGCTAACTCGGCTCCTTTCCCAGGGTTAAGGTTTATGCTCCCTGCGAGGTGGGCCGCCATTCTCTACACATTCAGTGTCTGGGCTTACTGACAAGATCTCAAAACGGCTTCTGACCTCCTGCTCCATGTCTGCAGCTGGACAAACAGGCAGAGGGGCTCCCTTCCTCTTCGACCTGCCGCTCTTTATCCACCGAGTCAGAACCGGAGGGCTTGGGCATCCCGGGGGTCTCGGCTGCTCTGAAGCTGGCAGTCGGCCCGGAAGTGCTGACACTGGCCTCGTTCCTGCACCAAATCAGAGACCCAGGCTTTCATATTAACTGACCTTCCTGGCAGAGAGAGCAGAGAACCAGCGGCTGGCCCTTTCCAGATGTGGGTCTCACCTTTTGGAGCGGCAGCAGCTGTTGTAAGGCACTGTTTTCAGCAAGGCATTCTGGGTAATCTTCCTCGTTTGGGCAAGCAAGGGGGCTGGGCCCTGAGCCGCCTAGGAAACAAAGCCAGAATCTGGAGGAGTTTTAATTTAACCTACTAAGTCAGGGGTCCCTAAACTTGGCCACTTTAAGACTGATGGACTTCAACTCCCAGAATTCTCCAGCCAGCATAGCATAGCATAGCATAGCATAGCTGCCTGGAGAATTCTGGGAGTTGAAGTCCACCAGTCTTAAAGTGGCCAAGTTTAGGTAACTCTGTGCTAAGTTCTCAGCGGCGACTCTAAGGCTCCCTCCACGCCAAGCATTTATTTCCGAATAAAGGACTTATTTTTAAAGAAATGCACCCTGTGGGAAAGTGCAGCGGATCAGAGTCCAGCAGGATCTACCTGGGTGCCATTTTCTTCCGCCTCCAGGTACGCCTGGTGATGACGCTTCTGAATTTCGTTCTCCAGAGAGACCTTCTTCCCGTAAAACCTCTGCAAACCTGCGATGGAGAGAGTGCCCCCCCATGCTCAGCAGCCGGACTTTTAAGCCACCTGGAGGAGGCAAAATCTCAGGGCCTCCGTCTTCCCCATCTGTAAAATGGGATGAAGCTCTCCGACCCCGTGGCTTGTAAACACATGCAAGCCGATTGGGAGGAGAGCCTGACTGGGCTAGGTCTTTACGCTGGTTGCAAAGTGGAGGGGGGATGCTGAAATTAGCTGGAGGCCGGGAGGATCCTTACCGGCTAAGTGTTTCTTCCCAGAACGGTGAATGGTAAGCATGTCCAGAGTGTCGAAAACCGGCCTGTGGAAGCAGACGGTGCAGGAATACCTAGAAAAGGGAGGGAGGGAAGTGGGGATGCAGAGGAAGCCTTTGCAACCCCCCTCCAACCTCGCGCGGAGAGCAGCCTCAGGATCCGCACTCGGGGCCGAGCCCCCAAGCAAGACCTCACCTGCCATCGCGCAGCAGCAAAGCTTCGTCCTCGGGGATATAATTGGCCAGAAGTTCTGCCACCCTCCGTTTCTGGATAGGGAGCAAAGCAGGTGGAAGTCCAACAGGTCAGGTTGTTTGCAGAAGCATGGGGGGAGGGGGGAGGAGAGGGGGAGGGAAGGAAGGGGAGATGAATGGAAGAGGGCAAGGCCCCCTTCTCTTAGCCCAGCCACCCTCCCCCGGTAATGGTGGCCTTCCTGGATGCTGGACTACAATCCCCATCTTCTGGCTGCAACCCTCAGGAGCAATCTGCGCTGGCCTGCACTCTGCACATGCTCCGGCACCGCCTGGACATGGAGCAGCAAAGAGCTGCCAGCAAAGGGCAGAATGACCCCCCGCTATGCCCCCCAGACGCCCCCTCCTCACCTTGAGCACCTGGAGCTGGCTGGGGTCGTCGCCCTCCCGCTTGAAGGACATGCTCCCCCCCCAAAAAAAACCCCACCGCTGCCCCCCCGCCTGGCAGAGGCGAGGGCTTTTCTTCCTGGAGAGACGACCGGACTACATTTCCCAGCAGGCAGCGGGCTGGCCGAGCCCTTCCCCGCTCCGCCAATCAGGACACACCTCCCGGCCCACGGCAGGGGGCGCTCCGGCTTTCTCTTTCTCTGCGGCCTGCAAGGCGAAGGACTCCGTTTCCCGGCAGGCCCCGCGGGAAGTTTATTTTTATTGTATTTTATTTGGTTTGTCAGTTGCTGACAAGAAAATAGGTAGAAGTAAAAACATAGTTATGAATACATGGATAACATATAAGAAAAATAAAAAAAAGTTTGGTTGGCTTCGGCCGCTGCAGAAAAAAGAGGCCGGAAATCCTGCAAAATCACCCATAATAATAATAATAATAATAAGACGGTGAAATTCTCTTTCAACGCTGCAAGGGGAAAAAGCTCCTCAATTGGGATGGATGAGTCCTTAACTGAAAAGAAAGGAGGACTACAGGCCCCATCCTCCTTTGCCGGGGGGCAGCATGGGCCATGTAGTTTGTCCCCGGGGGTGGGGTGGGGTGGCGGCTGCGGCGGCTAAAACACTGGATCTTATTGGAGGGGGGGGAGGAGCCAGGACCACAAGGCCCAGCAGCCTTTGCGGTCCAGCAGCTGGTCGGGAGGGCGGGGCCGAGGGGGGTCGGGGGTCTCCGGTTCAACTGTCCGCCGGAGCAGCCTCGGGGGTCGCCATGGGGTCGCCCGCCCGCCCTTCGCCGGCCCTGGCCGGGGGCGCCTGCTAAGATGCCCCGGAGGAGGGCGAGGGCAGCGGGGCAGCAACGTCCTTCCCTCCCTCCCTCCTCGGAGCCGGCCTGGCGGGATGGCCTCCTCCCCCTCCGGGCGGGGGTCTCCGGGGGCCGCCGGGCTGCTGCGGGGGAGCCGGGCGCGGTCCTACGGCAGCCTGGTCAGCTCGCCTGTGCGCGAACGGCGGCTGGAGCACCAGCTGCGCCCTGGAGACACTTTGCAGGGCCTGGCCGTCATGTACGGGGTGACGGTGAGCAAAGGGGAGGGGGCGGACACGGGCTGGGTGGGCAAGGCGGCAGCCTCTGAGCATGCACAGAGTGCCTTTCCAGAAGGGGAGCCCGCCGGATCTGCAAGGGGCAGGCAGAGCCCCCCCTCTCCTACCCCTTCTAAGATAGGCTGCCTCCCTTATTGCAGCCGCCCCTGATCCTTCCAAGGCCCCCCCAGCTGGGGGCTTCCACTTAGATCCCCAAATCGGCAAGGGTTTAGCCACAACTCCCATAAGCCACAGCGCTAAAGCCTGTG
Organism: Hydrophis major; assembly: GCA_033807585.1. Lineage (NCBI taxonomy): Eukaryota > Metazoa > Chordata > Lepidosauria > Squamata > Elapidae > Hydrophis > Hydrophis major. The sequence goes on along the minus strand of CM066333.1, from coordinate 106,338,025 downwards.
CAGAACCTCTCCCAAAAACGTTGCCCCTCAAATCAGCCAACGGACACCCGGGAAATGCTATTTGAACCCAACATTTGGCCCAGGGAAGGCCAGTGGGCGTTGGGCCTGCCCTCTTGAGCAATGAAGACTAGCGCCTTGCTTTGCCCTCCTTCCCCGTTCCTTTTCCAGACGGAGCAGATCAAGAGGGCCAACCGGCTGTACACCAACGACTCCATCTTCCTCAAAAAGACTCTATTGATCCCAGTGCCGACCAGGCCCAAGGCTTTGTCCAATGGACTGGACTTGGAGGAGGAGGAGGAGGAGGGAGAGAAGGGAGGGGAGTCGACCAAAAAGCAGAAGCAGCCCCGGAAGAATGGCTCTTCAGGGGGCTCCGTCCCTAAACACGACCTCTCAGCTGCCGATTTCCTCTTCAAACTGGATTCCGAGATCCGACGATCCAAGCAAGCGGCTGCCAAGAAGCTGCGGGAAGGGGAGAGCGGGTGAGTGAGGGGTTGGAGAGATGGGGTATTGCAGGAGCAGAGGATTAACGGTGGGGGGTTGTCTACATGCAGGCAGTGCAGGCCCAGGCGGTTTGCATGGAGTGCTGCATTAGGTAGCTCGGTGCAAGTGAGCCAAGCTGCATTGGGGAATGAATCATTTGAGTCCTTTTCTTCTCTGGATGGAGGCAGAAGGGTGGAAGTGTCTGCTCGGGGGAGGAAAATCATAGCTTTTTATTATGTTCGCTACCTAAAAAAGCAGTGAAGACCCGAGTCAGGCGTGTATGAGGCACCACCAGGTAATGGATATTATGAATGTTCCAGGCAGGAGATGTTTGTGAGACTCAACTTCAGTTACACATTGTCCAGGCCTCTGTGTGGGCCACCAGGGGGCGCCCTTGCTCTGAACGGCCTCCAGATTCTCTCAGGAAGTGGTGTGTGTGTGTTTGTTTGTGCTTTTTCAATTCTTTGCAAAAGTCAGGTAACAAGGGTGGCAGAGACTTAAAACCGCTGGTGTGGAAATGCCAACAGCTTCCTCTCTTTCCCTCCCAGCCCCACTTTGAATTTTCATTTTTATCTGATATATTTGGTCTAATTTCTAATTCTCGTCTCAAGAAGTGACTCTGGCCTTAGAAACAATGGAAAGACGAAAGAGATGCAGGAGGCGTGGAATAAGGCTGCTAATGGATGTGAACGGGGGCTTGGCCTGGTGGTAGACTGCCCCTCGCTCTGGAGGCTCAGCGTCTGTTTCGCTCAAGTTCCTCCGTTGCAGCGAAAGGAAGTTTTCTTGGAATGGCAGGCAAAGAAAGGAGGCCAGGTGCTTGTCTTCCCTGGCACCCTGGCGTCATCTCTCTCTCCCTCTCTCCCTTCCCCCCTGCAGGATTTTGGGGGAGGCAGCCGGGATGAGCCCCACGCCTTCCTCCTCCGGCTCCTACCAGGGTGAGCCTTCGTCCCAGGCCCAACAGCGGGCAGTCCTGGGGCCCGTACCCCTCACCCGGATCGCCCGTGCCGACGCTCTGCTGGACCAGGAGGACGAGATCTTCAAGCTCTGAGACCCCCAAAAGGCCTCTGTTGGCATAACCCTGAAACACCCCCCCCCCCGCTGTGGGGAACAACAGATGCCACCTAAAATGGGCCCTGGAGCTGAGGGCCCCCCCTCACCTGCTCCGGTTTTATTTCTGCTTCCCTTGGACATCCTGCCCTCCCCCCGGGTCCCCCCCCTCCAGCCAGCCAGGATGATGGGCGCCTGAGTGGGTCCCTAGCTTTTTTGCCCCCCCCCCGAATATTTATTGCCTCAACTGCTTCTTGGGGGGGGTAGGAACGGTTCCACCCCTGTGCCTCCTCCCTCTGCCCCCCCTCCCCAAGCTGTTTGGGTCCATCCTGAGCGTGCCGGAGGGCAGATTCCTGGGAAAGGGCTGTGGAGTATGGGCCAGAGGGGAGGATACTGAATAGAGGCCCCCCATCCCATCCCACCCCCCCAAAACCCTCCGTCTTTTGATTTTTCTTGGCTGGAATTGGTGGCCCCTCTTCTCTGATTAAAGAAATGCAGGTTTTGCCAATTGGTGTGGCTGTGTTGTCTGTGCTCGCCCGCCTGGACAGGCAGTGACCCCCAAGAACGCCCTGGGGGTCTCCAGCAGCCCCAGGAATCCCTCCTCCCCCCACCCCCAGAAAACACTTGAAAAACACTTGAAAAACCAAAATAAGTGTATTTTCAGATTTTGGGCTCCCTGAGACAAAAATTCCACGCTGGAGAAAAGTCCAAACACAGGGATAGGAAGGAGGGGGGATGTGGGGGGGGACGGTAGGACATCCCTGAATTTCCCCCCACCCTGAAAACCAAGCTCAGAATCCATTTTGATAATTTCCAGCAGTTCAGAAAAGGCCCCTCCTCTTATTCCAGACAATTCCAGCCAAAGGCAAAGGAGGGGGGTCCCCTTGAGGGCACAAAGCAGTTCCAATTCTGAGATTCAATTCACCACAGAGGCTGTAACGGGCACCTTCCAAGCATTGCTTGCCGGGAGAAGCAAAAAGGAAGGAAAGCAATTTGACCACAATCCCCCTCCCCAACACCCCGCCCCCCACATGGAATTGTCCATCAAGTGGACCCCTTTCACGTTCAGGGACCCTTCCAGTTAAAGAAGCCAAGCGCCTTCATCCCAAGCTTCTAGTCCTCACTGATCCATTGCAAACACAGCCTGCTGAGTCTTTAGGCCCAGGTCTGAAATCCCAGGCGTGAAACCAGTGGCCGTGAGTTCCGTTGGCTGACCCAGAGACCCCCCTCCCCACTTCACCCCCCTCCTTTTGGGTGGGGAGGGCCGGTCACAGCTTCCCTTGGTCCATGAGCTGGTTGAGCCCCTGGCAGACCCTCTCTAGGTGGGGCTCGAAGGGACTCCCGGGGCTGTAGAGCCGGCCCAGCAGTTCGGCGTTGGCGAAGTGGTCGAAGACGTGGCGGATGCGCCCGTGGGACTTGGGGGTCAGGTGCTTCTCCACCAGCCGAATCAGCAGGTCCCGGCACTCCTCCAGCAGGCGGCCCAGCACGGCCTGCTCGAAGGTGAAGGCCACCTGGTGGAAGCTGACGGCCGTCATGGCTCCCTGGCGCAGCTTCTGCTTGAAGTCCTCGGCCACAGCCAGCTCGGCCTCGCTGAAGCGGCTGTTGCGGAAGAGGACGGAGACCTTGACCGCCACCTTCACCAGGTCCTTGATGACCTTCTGGGAGGCCACCCGGTCCTGCGTGTGCTCCTTGGAGATGCGGTAGAGCTCATCCAGCACGGCCCCGCTGGTCTCGTCGATGAACATGGTGACGGTGGACTTGCTGGCCATGCGGCTCAGCAGCTTCTTCTCCGCTTGCAGTGCCAGGTTGCGTGAGCTGAAGGCCTCCATCTCACCTGGGGGGGGAAGGGGAGAGAAGGAGCACCAGGGTGAGGATGGAGGGACACAAAACTCCAGGCTCAGAATGGGGGGAGGAGGCTCCCCAGGAGACCCTCTTGAGCCAAGGAGACATTTTCAACCGGGTCAAACAAAGACAAGGAAACCTCACGACCTTATTATTATTATTATTATTATTATTATTATTATTATTATTATTATTTATTATTATTATTTATTATTATTATTTATTATTATTTATTTATTATTATTTATTTATTATTATTATTATTATTTTGGCAGCAAGAAACCAGCTTATTGTATTTTTTAGAAAAAATAAATCAGGTTTCTTTGCTGCCTCGGATCTGGTTTTTGACCTCAAGGGAGAGTCCGAAATGGATGCCAGGCTAAGTCAAGTGTGGCTTTTTAAAACACATATTCTTTTTTATATATGCATTTGCCAATTCCGCTGGTTTGCTTCGACTTCCTCTGTACACCAGGCAGTTCCCCTTCTGGCTTCCCCTTGGCTCTTTGTTCCTTTTCGCCCAGGGAACAGACCTGTGTGTCTCCAAAGCTTGCTCCTCCCTTCCTGCGTTGGCCCCAGAAAAAGGTTGCCCGGGTGGAAATACTGGGGAATAGGAGGGACCCTTTCCCCTCTCTTTATCCAAGGCTGGGTTTGCCCCATGCAAGGAGTGGCTTTGATGAGCCTGCCTGCTTTTTTTTTAAAGCACAAAATATTTCCTGGCTCTTCTCCCCGCCCCTCCCCCCCTCCAGGTGCCAAGAGCCCTTCCTGCTTTCAGCTGCATCCGGCAGCCTTTTCGGGTCTCCAAGCAGGGAGGCCCTTGGCCCTTAAATGCTGAAAAGGGCCAGGAACTGGAGACCCAGCCAGAGGTGGAGGAGTCAAGCTTATGGGGGGAACAGCGATGCCACCAAGCCGGGTCTTCTCTGTTGCTCTTCCAGAGCCTCCGGGAATCTCCTTTCTCTGCCTGGGAGGCTTGGAGGGGAAGGGTGCCTCTGGGCAGATGCAGAGGACTGGTCCGAGAACCGAAGAAGAAGAAGCCGGAACGGAGGCGGAGGGGGCGCCCGGGGGGCCTCCTCGCCTTCAAAGCGGCTGCACCACCAAGCGCCCTAAGTTGCGGTCCCGGGATGCTGGGGGCGGAGGGAGCTCGGCACGCGCCGCCCCGGGGCCGAAACCGAAGCCAACGTCGCACGCGCGCCTGGCATGCTGCTGGTCCCCTTGGAGGCGCGTCCCGGGAGGGAAGCGGGCGCAGGAATCCCTGAAGGGGAGGAAGGGGGTGCGGAAGGGATAGGCCCGCCCTGGGACGTCTAGATGGGGAGGGGAGGGGAAGAAGGAGCGCGCTCTGCATATGCCCAGAGGCTCGCCGAAGCCTCTCCCCGCCGCCTTCGGGCTTAGGGGAAAGAGGCGCATTTTCTGGCGCAAATCTTTCTAACCAAGACAAACGTCCCCAAGTGCCTTTCGCCATCCCGGGGTGACTCAGCGCTGGAGCCGGTTGCTACCCAGGGGGAGGCGAATGAAGCCCCCCCCCGTCTTCCCCCAAGGAAAGGAAGAGGCTCCATCCTCACCAGAAGCCCGCTCGACACCCCCCTCCCAGCGCTCACTCACCGGAGCCCCGCGGTTCTGCTGGCGCCTCCGAGCCGCCCCTGCCGGCTTTGCACCCCGAGGGCGGTGGAAGAGCCGCGGGAGGGAAGGTCCCCAGCTCGGGTCCCACCAAAACTTCCTCCCGCGGCGAGCCCGCCCCGTCAGCTGACACCTCTCCCCCCCCCCCCCAGCGAGGAAGCCGACAGACGCCGGCCAAGCTCCTGCCGGGCGTAAGACGGGCAAACTGGACGGTCCGCATATTTGGCGCGCGGCGTCACCACCCGGGTCCCCGCACCTCTGCCGCCGCTCTCTTCCCAGGAAGGTCTGGTTTTAGGCCCCTGTTCGCACATCTGGGCAGACCCGTGTCCGAGCCAGGTGGCGTTTCGCACGCGGCCCTTTCCCTCCAGGCCCTGAGCATCCACCCGCCTTCCTGGAAAGTGGAAGAGCTTTCCAAAGCCGTCCCGGGGATGTCCAAACTTGACCCCGGAGGGATACCAGGGCTCAGTGATGCCAGGCACTTTCAAACTGCCAGTTGTGCCTGTGAAAGTCGTCTGGACGGGGTCTCTGCTTGCGTGTGTGTGGGGGGGGGGGGCTTATAGGTGGGACCCAGGTCACTAGAGGCAGGAAGGACAGAAGAAAGAAAGTTTTTGAGCAGGGCTAAAGATCCCTGCTTGCTAGTTTATACTCCCAAAACGCCACCAAGGAACATAGTTGTGCCCTCTTCACTTTGAAACCCTGATTGTGCAGCTTGGCTCGCTCACGGGAGCCACCCAAGGCTGTTTGAGTCTGAGGATGCCTATCCCTTCAGGTGGGCTTTTCGGGGTTTGCTTTATAACTGCGCCCAAATTACCCGGAAGAGAAACCCCAGGACAGAGGGGTCTTTGAGTTGAATTTCCAGGACGGCATCATTTCCTCCCCTCCTGATTTTAATCCTCAGGCCATATTTTGTGTGTGTGTGTGTGTGTGTCCCAAAGCAATCAGATCTGACCTGCTTCCAAAGAGGCTGAAACTGATAAGATGCTCGAGCACTTCGGGACTCCTTGTCAGCAGTGCAGGTTTTTCGAAAAGCAACACAACAGCACAAAATCTGGCCACTTCCCGGCCTGTTTCTCCTTTTCTCCTCTCGAACGTTCTTGATGGTCAAGGAAAGGGAGGAAGCCAGAGGTTTCTCAAGGTGGGGCAGGAAAGCAGGCAAGGGCAAAATTAGGGTGGCCGTACACCCCCATTGCACCCCCGTTCTCCCATCCCATTGACGGGCCTTGGGGAGCAGGGAGCCTTCTGCCTGCCCAGGCTGGGGCTTTGGAGGGATCCACTTACCAACTCAGCCTGAAACTTTGAAGCCGGAAGTTGAAAAGAGGAAGAGTGGAAGGAAACCACAACAGACAAAGGAAGTGAGTGGGGGGAGGGGGGGGTTAAGGAGAAAAGGGGGGGGGGATTTTGCAAGAGGCAGCCTATGCCATCATGATTACGATTCAGGCCTGTTTTTCAGTCCGGCTGTTTGGAACACAGAAACTCCTTCCCCCAAGGGGAGAAAAATCTGCTTTTTTAAAAACCAGCAACTGTTAAAAGCAAATGTTCAATATCGGCACCCAGATGCCCACAGTCCGTCATTGGGTTGGTTTCCTGCTTCCTGTTGGGGGGCAATTGAAGGGCTGCCCCAAAGGCAGAACCCTTCAACTGTAGAAAGATACAAAAAACGAGAGAGAGAGGATCTGAGCAGCTTCCTAAGGTCTAGAAACTTGGCTTGCTTCTGTTAGATGAACATTCACACACACACACATACACACACACACACTGATTGAGCAACCTCCACTTCCTACTTCAACAGGAGGCTGTTCCTTATTTTGCCCAACCCCCTCAAAGTGAGAAATGCACCCACTGCCTTCAGGGGGACAATTCCCTGAGAATATTGCAGGGGAAATAAAATTTATTCCCTCCCTTTGAACGAGGCTGCCCAAATAATTCAGAGGAATGGAAAAGCAAAATCTTAAAGGCCAAGGCTGAAACCCGAACATTCTGTTTCTCTAAGAAGAGGCCCTGGGTGTGGCAGCAGAATCTTGAGGACTAGAAACACCAATTTCTTTGTTTCAAAGGAGGTGGCAAGGAGTGAGAAAAAAGGTGTGAGCCTCTGCAAGGAGACCCACCCAGCTGCTCCTTTTGAAGATAGAGGATGGGGGACGGGGGGGCACTGCTAGCTGGGATGCCCCCCCCAAGGGCAAACAAGCCCCCAGGCCCACTTTTAACGCTTCAACCTTCCCGAGCCTTGGAATCGGACCTGCTTGCCAGCCTGGGATGGCCAGGAGGGACTTGTTCCTTAACTCCCCACCCCACCCCGCCTTGCAAGGTTGTTGTGAGTGTTCAAAAACAGCTCCAAATTTGCAGAACTAACCTGGCTCCATAACTAGATTGTGGAGCCAAAGGGACAACGAGGTCATCCCAGTGCTGACCGCCAGAGGGCAGCGTTCACCACACTTTGAGGGGGGGTCTTCCACCAAGAATCCTTAGGTAAAAAGGTGAATTTGATGAAAGGGATGAAAAGCTCCACCAATTAAGAACAATGCGCCTCCACCCACCCACCAGCCCTGCCTTCCTTGTTTATTCCCTTCCTGATTCTGTTTTGGCAGACTCAAGTTTCTAGTCCTCTTGACTGCATCGCCAGGAGTCTTCTGCTTGCCCAGGTGGACGGATCAGCCTCTGAACTGGTTTGGTTCGTAACTCCCCCTCTTCCAATTCCCTGTTCCTTGCCAACGTGTGCCACTGCGGTGCCCGTGCTTCAAGGTATCCTTCCAGCCTCCCATGGTTCAGTTTTGCCAGGGGGTTGGCGGGGGCCTATTATGAGGTTCTCCAGGTGGGCACATCTTCTACCCCTCCACCTGTTTTGGCATTCTCCAGTTGTTATTCTTAACTTGCCACCCCGGCACAGCTGTGCTTCTGTCCCAAAACGTGTGGCTGTTTTTCCTCTGGGTGGGAAGAAGGAGAGAGCCAAAAAGCCAAACTTTTTAAGCACCCCACCAATTTGCATTTTAATAAATCTCTTTCCCTTCACATTATTTTTCCCTCCCAGCACCCCATCCCCCGGGAGAACCATGTTCTGAAAATTAGAAATTGAGATTGGGGGCCCTGAAGGGAGAGGAAGGAACAGGCTGAGGACATGAAATGATCAGGCAAAAAATCTTATGAGAAATTATTGCTTTTGGGGACTTTAATAAAAACAGAGAGTGACGTTCTGCGCCAGCTCGTGGGGAAGAGGCAGAACAAATTGTGGAAAGTTTCAAAATTGGAAAGGCTTTCAAGCTATGGAGAGGCAGGCTGGGGAGGGCATGCCCAGCTATTAGGCTCCAGCTGAGACCAATTATTACTTTCAGAACTTTTCTTAATTCCTTCCTTCCTTCCTGATGAGTAGTCAAGGAATGAAGCCTCCACCTCAGGAGCAGTCTACCAGAATTAGAATTAGAATTCTTTATTGGCCAAGTGTGGTTGGACACACAAGGAATTTGTTTTCGTGCAAATGCTCTCAGTGTACATAAAAGAAAAGAGACATTCGTCAAGAGTCAAGAATCATCAGGTCCAACACTTAATGATAATCCTAGGGTACAATAAGCAATCAAATCATACTAGGAAAGAGTCCATATAAATCATAAAGAGACAAGCAACAAAGTTATAGCCATAAGTAAAAAAAGAGATAGGTAATAGGAAGGATGAGAAGAAGAATAGTAGTGCAGACTTTGTAAATAGTCGGACAGTGTTGAGGGAATTATTTGTTTAGCAGAGTGATGGCATTTGGGGAAAAAAACTATTCTTGTGTCTAGTTGTTCTGGTGTGCAGGGCTCTGTATAGCGTCGTTTTGAAGGAAGGAGTTGAAACAGTTTATGTCCAGGATGTGAGGGGTTTGTAAACACGCTTCCTTCTGCTTGGCCACTGCGGTGTTCACTTGCTGGGGTCTCCCTGTGGCATCTATTCAGGGTCAGGGTGAAAGGTCAACCTTCTCTCAGCCCACCAGCCCCTTGGAGTGATGCCCGGTGTTCCCAGGAAGCGTCCCAGGGCTTTGGGGTCCTTTGTGCCCTGCAGGAACTGATCCATCCCATCCTGGCTCCTGGGGGCACCTCTGCAGCCGAGCTCTTCAGACAATTTGGGGAAAGAGCCTTTCGGGAGAAAGGAGACAGAATTGAGCCAATGCAGTACTTCCTTTCCAGAAGGAGGGGTTTTCCCCCTTCCCCCCCCTTCCTCCTGGTTTTAATCCCTTGCCCTTCCAGGGGATCTTCTCCAAGAGGAGATGCTGTCCAACTCTGCAGGGCTTTTGGGCATCCAAATAGCCCTAGGCAGGGTGGGAAATTTTCCATCTGGGGCTTTGGCAGGCTGGCCGTCAACCAGAGGCCCTTCCGGTCAACCCTGCTGTCCACTTTTCTTGACCTCTGGGTCTTTGGTTTTGCTGCTTCCATTGTTCAAGAGATTTTCCCCAGGGACGGGTGCAATTGGAAGTGCTCCGCCCCGGTTTTGCTGGAGGGGTGGCACAGCTCGACCAGTTCCCTAGTACCCCCTCCTTCCATTGGAAGCTGTGCAGCAAAGCCCGACCCTGCTTCCCCACCTGGAAGGAAAGTGGCATTGTTTCCCCTTTCGCAAACACGTTTCCTTCCTCGCACCCAGAGCAAAAATAAATAAATAAGAAGCAGCCATTGAGAAGATAACAATGAACTGCAAGGCCTGGAAAGCAGTTCTGCAGCTCCGTTCCCAGTTTTACAGCAATCTTTTTCCGGCACAAGCACCGCTTATTGTGCATTCCCTCGGCTGGGGATCGCTGTGGCCAGAATCTGCTTTTAGGGGAGGGGGCTCCTCCGGCTGCCTCTGCAGTCATCTGCGTCTTTTCCATCCCAGTCGCTGGAAGAGGAAATTCTGCAGGGGACTGGATGTTTTTCCAGCTGCTTGCCTGGATGACTTGTTTGTGCGTGTGGGGTGGTGGTACACATTTGTGTGCTTCTGGAACCACAGCAAGAACGGTAAAATTAACCCACTGCCCAGATTCTGGGGTTTGTCTGTGGTGAAAAAAACCCCTGGTGTTTCTTTACGAAACAGAGCAAAAGTTGAGTTAACTTGTTTAGTGGGATCCAAGCAAGATTTACCATCTTAGTTCAGGGGTGTCTAACCGTGGCCACTTTAAGACCTCTGGACTTCAACTCCCAGAATTCCATGCATGGCTGGTTGGAGAATTCTGGGACTTGAAGTCCACAAGTCTTAAAAGTAAGCAAGGTTGGGCACCCCTGGTTTTGTTCATTTTGGTCTTTGGTCAGGTTGGAAGATGTCCAAGGCCTGACTTCGATTCTTCAATATTTGATCAGAAGAGCACTGGAAGGGACCTTGGAGGTCTTCTAGCCCAACCCCCTCCTCCAGCAGGAGACCCTACCCATTTCAGTCCGGCCTTTCCTTAAAATCCTCCACGGCTGAAACACCTACAACTTCTGAAGACAGGCTGGGCCACGGGCATATTGCTAATTTCATATCCGATCCCAAACATTTCTGTGCCTTATTTTAGCTAAGCCAACTTTGCTTCGGGCCTCCAGCTGTGGTTTACAACCAGCGTGGTGGGACTGTTGTCCTTATTTCAAAATGTAATCAGATCCTATAATAACTGTCTGCCCAAATCGTTGGTTCTCCCCGAATTTGTCGCATAGAGATTGGATCCCACTTGATGTTGCGAATATTATGGATTGGCAGGGCTGGATTTTGGGGCGCAGCCCCTATGAAGAAAGCAGAGCAACCCCCCCCCTCTGGTGAGTGGTTGCACTCTGCACATCCTCCATTACTATTTAGGTCTCCCGGTGATGGCCTGTTGTGTCCCCCCTCCCCAATTAAAGAGCCTGGAGCATGAAAAGGTCCGAAGGGGGCGGTTCGTGCCGTGATTCCAAGGCGATAAAGAGGATTCCTTTCGCTCCACCCTAAACGTAGAGCCTCCATCCTTGTTTAGAAGAGAGGAGGGTGTCACGGGTGGGAAGGAAGCCACGGGACCTCCCAGGTGCCCCCTCTGCAGACCCTGGCAGCCTCTAATTGTGTGGCCGTGTTGGATGGGGAGGACAAAAGGTTGCAGCATTGCTGGGTGTGCAGGAAGAGCCGCTATTGTTCTTCACACACAGACACACAAGGGGGAAGGAAAGTGCCTCCTTCGGCAGCGAAAGGAATTCTGAACAATTGCCTGGAGGGGCGGGGGGGGGGGGATTCTGCAGCCACACCGTAAGTAAGTAAATTGTTTTCTTCCTTAAGCCCTTTCCGCGCAATTCTTCCAAGGCTTCACCCACTGCTGAATGCGGAGTTAAGTTGCTAGTCCTCAAGATTCCGAGGGAACGAGTCCATGCATTTGGCTCTTAACTCGGTATTAATCAGCTTGGAGCAACAGCAGCAGCAGCAGCAAGAGCTCCGATCTGATCTGAGCCCCACCATACAACACTAACCGAGGATATCGGCTGTGAGGAGGTAGCTACGTTCATAAGACGCCAGACGCCAACATGGCTCCCCTTTGGATCGCTTGCAGGCGGCCTTGGGTCACGGAAGCCAGCAAAAAGACAACAACCCCGACCTCTAACCATGGTTTACAGCTCAGCCAGATTGCAAACCCGACCCATGAGGGAGGGGGAAGTGGGGGGTCTGTATGTATCGTGGTCAAAGCAAGCCAGAGATTCAGGAAGGGTACAAACCAGATTGGCACCCGCAGAGCAAGCAAGTTTTCAAGCCATCATGGTTTGGAGATTGTGGTTCTGAACACCAGAAGGTGGGTGGGCAATTCTTCTGCCTGCAGACGGTCAAGGGACCCTTCCCCCCCCCGTCCCCCCTCTGCCCCTTTGTTTCTGAGTTATTAATTGAAGGGGGCTAATGCCTGCTGACCTCCCAACACGCAACCTTCCCAAAGTGAAAGGAGATTATTTGTGAACTCCACCAATCCTCCTCCCCCCCTCCCCCCTTTCACTGATGACTCTATTTCTGGTTCCCCCCAAAAGAGTCCCTGTCACTTTGGAGAGGATTAATTCCTGGAAGGAGATGGCCAACTTTTTAATTATCTCCATCCAAGGGACCCTGTGATAAATAAACCAGGGCTTTTATCACCAGCTCCAGCCCGGATTTGGTGCCTCCCCACTTTTTTTCCCTCCTGCTTTTCCTTTTTCTTGAAACAGCCAAATATTTAGAGTTAAAAGAGGTGGTTTTTAAAAAAAAAAAAAAATAGTAGAACATCTCTCTGGCATCTGGCTTCAAAAGCTGTTTTCCTCGCTCAGTTGCTTGTCCAAAAGGCAAAGAAACTGTGGATGGAATGATAATGATATCACCCAGAATGAGTTGCAAGGGGGGGTAGGGGGGTGTCCAGGGTGGGGTCGGGTGTCCAACTGCCCCTCCTGGACCAATCCAGAGGCAACACTGAACCAAGTTACAGGAATCCATTTGGAGCAAGGTTGAAGATTCACTTGGATTCCTGGTCAAAGTTTATGTTGAATTCCAAGCTTAGGGTCCAAGTATATTCCCCTAAAGCAGAGGTCTCCAAACTTGGCCACTTTAAGACTTGTGGACTTCAACTCCCAGAATTCTGAGAGTTGAAGTCCACAAGTCTTAAAGTGGCCAAGTTTGGGGACCCCTGCCCAAAAGAAAGAAAAGAAAGAAAAAAGAAAACAAAAAGAAAAGAAAGAAAAAAGAAAAGAGGAACTGCCCCAAAGCAGCCCAGGTGGGTTAGTTGACCCCCTGCATTTCTCCAGAAGGGGAGGGGGGCTGACCCCCTGCTCCATGGCATGGCTGTCCTGCCAGCCTTGGTCAACGCAGCAAAACCTCCCTGGCTTGCATCAGTTTGCACCCAGTGTGAAGGTGCCCCAGAGAGGCTCACCTGTCCGGGCTGGGTCTTGGGGAAATGGAGCCAGAAGTGGCAACAGGTGTTTGTGTGACTCCTTCCTGTGTGGGCTGGAGCCAAGCGATGGGGCACCATGCCTGGGCATGTCATGCGCGGAGGTTGGGAGAGAACTATGGGGCAGGTTTTGGAGGCCCAGATTAGGGAGACAAAGGGAGGGGAGGAGGATCAGATACCTGCTGGGGGAACCTGTTTGGTCTCCAGGGCTGTCTGTCCCCCGCTCCCTTTCTGGAATTAAACCACAATCACAAACCAACATCTGCCTCTCTCTCTCTGTCCTGCTTGCATTCACAGAAAGCCTTCGCTCTTCCCCTCTTCTCCACTATTTGGGGGGCGGGCGGGCTTTCCAGAAAGAACTCTTCCCCACCCAAGGACACCCCCATTCCTCTTGCCTCACCCTGCCCAGGACCTGTTAAAAACGCGACAAAGCAGCACCTTTAATGGCTTGTGGGCAGGAACCGGTTCGCCCAACGGGGAGCTTTACCCCAAGATGGGAGAAAATTGCATAAAAGTTATCTCGGAAGAAGGGAGTGACAATGGATGGTGTCGAGCAACAGCGCTGTTGTGGGTTGCATAATTGTGACTAATCTGAAGGGTGGGGGGCAGGAGAGCTGCTGTGCCCCTGTTTTGTGGAGGCCCACCCTGACGTTTGCTCCTTGGGCTTGCTTTCTGCCCGGTTTTGTCCCAGAAAGGATGCCTGAAGTAGGTGAAGCCGCCCAGCCTCCGATCAGCCGGGTGATGCACCGCAGATGGGTGCCAAAACAAACGTGTGTGTGGTTGTAAAGAGGCCACAACCCTCCTCCCCCCACTTTCTGCTGTGACAGCAAGATGGGAGGGAAAATACAAGAGAAAGAGAGAGAGGGAGGGAGGGAGAGAAAGAAGGAACAAGAGGAGTCCTGCCCTGGGGCTGCTCCTTCTCTCTAACCCTTAAGCTGATCTTTCCCAAATTCCAAGCAAGAGAAATAAAATCTGCTTTTAAAGCTGAATTCAGAAGTCACCTTGGGGTCTTTCGGCCTCTCCTGCCCTGGGGAGGGGGGAGGGGCGGTCCTTTGCTGTGCCAGATTTTGTTGCATTTCCTCCCACGCTCCCCCTTGGTTTCAGGAGAAGGTGGGGACTGAAAGACACACATCTGGCCTTGTGCAAAAAAACCTTCCCTGCAAAGCACGTCTTGAATGGATTGATCTGGGGAGCTGGGAGTGGGGGGGGGGCTTTTCCTCCCCTGCTCCGGGTCTGGATAGCCAGGGGTTGCCCTTCTGAATTTGGGGGGGGGGAAGCACCCACAATCACCCCTGGGCCCCAGAAGGCTGCGTGGAGGCCCCCAGCCGAGAAGCCATTTTCTGGTGTGGATGGGATTGTGCGGTGCAAGGATCCCGTTGGGGGAGAAAAGACGTTTCACATCCAAGCTTTTCCTTCCCTGGGGGAGGATAGCCAGCTACCCACCCTTTCCAGCCCCTCCTTTGCGCGGAAGGCAGACAAAGCATTTCTCCGAAAATACAAAACACCCGAGATACTTTTTTGTTTGGGTCCCCCAAGCCCCGGCCTCCTTGCGGATCCTTTTCTGGGGAGAGGGCCTCTTTTTCCCACAAGTCACACCAGGGGAGGGAGGGAGAAACCAGAAGAAAATCGGGGGGGGGGGGGAGATATTACTTTTACAGGAAAGAGAGAGAGTCCAAATTCTGTTTGTTGCACCCCAATCCAGGGACTGGAATCCTCCCTTTCAGGGCTGAAAGATGCCCTCTTGACATGCTCAGAGATGCCCACCGGGATCACTGAGCACGCACGAGGTTTCTTCAGCTCCAAGGATCCACTTCCGATCCCCTTCTAACCGGAAGCCCAGAAGAGGCTCCCCAAATCTTACAACCTCCTCTTCATTGTTCCTCCCCACCCCCCACTCTGTCTACACACACCACACACACACACACACACACACATAGCGGCCCTGCTCCCTGGGGAGGAGCAGTGACTTTTGCGCAGCCCGAGACAGATCGATAAATAAATGGCAAACCTTAATCCACTTTGCCACAGTTCAATTGACATTCGTGGCACAGTGTGGATTCATATTTCCTGGAGGGGGGATGGGGGGGGAAGAAAGGAGGAGGGGATGGAGGGGCTGAGGGAGAAGGAGACCAAAGGGGGGGAGGGGGAGAAAGTGGATGTTGTGAAGTGTCAATTGGGGCTTTGTGAATGCAGCTGCCACCTCTGAAAGTGAAGGCACAGTGCCTCTCAACCTTGGCATCTTAAAGGTGGGTGGACTTCAACTCCCAGAATTCCACGGGTAGCATGCCTGGATTTCATGCTGGCTGGGTGTTCTGGGAGCTGCCTGCCTGCAGATTTCTGGGAGTTGGAGGCCCCCCATCTTCAAAATGCCAAGGGTGACCAAAAACTGGTTTTCTGTGTTGTGTGAACCGGGCCCAAGTGAGCAGCTGCACTTTGGGAGCCATGCATCCTGGAAAGGAGGGGCCCTTGGGGAGGTGTCCAAATCTGAGCCAGGTTTTGGGGTATTTTTTTTGGGGGGGGGGAGGAGTTCCACCCTGGGCAAAACCAGTCCCTCCTCTTCTACTTGAAACTCTCTTTGCCTGCCTCACACCTCTGTCATCACCGGCCAGGAAGTCCCTGGCTGTCGAAACTGCAGGTGGAGGAGAAGAACTTGGGGTGGGCTGAGACACCCCACAAACAGCGAGGAGTCTGGGCTTGCGTGTTGATAAGCATTTCCTCCGAGGATTAGTCTGCAAGTCCCA
The DNA here is from genome assembly GCA_033807585.1 of Hydrophis major. NCBI lineage: Eukaryota > Metazoa > Chordata > Lepidosauria > Squamata > Elapidae > Hydrophis > Hydrophis major. Next base: position 106,322,473 of record CM066333.1, on the reverse strand, counting down.
ACTCGGGGTTTGGCAGCTGTCGGAGGGACTGAAAAAGATATCTAGGAAAATAGATGTCTCCACCTTTGGGGTGCAGAGAGGCAGGCCAGGCTGGGAACTGGGGTGTGTGTGTGACCCCCAGCACCTCACCAGCTTGGACTCTTGGGAGCTGAGGTCCGACCCATCTGCAAATGGGGGAAGCAGAGTTTGAAGGAGGGGGCTGGTGGCCCCCCAAGGTAGCCTGTGGGTTTTGGGCCTCAGTGGCTATTCAGTATATTCTTGAAGACCACCAACCCATGTGCCCGGGCCTGCAGGTGCAACATGGGACGGATTGCAGAATCTGGAACCTGCCCAGCCTTTTTTGAATGTGTGTCCCCTCCCTTTATAAATCTCTTTTAAAAAAAAACAAAATACCATCCTAGGTGGAGGGGTCCAATGGTCCCTGGGCCCCTCCAGCCTCTGTTTTCAACTCCTTGGAAAATTACCAGCAGTTCTAATATTCGCTTCCTTGCAAAATTGCCCCACAGAACTTCGGGGGGGGGGGAAGGGAGGGGGCTGGTGTTTATCATTCAATTCCCCAGGAAGGTGGGAAAAGGCCCCTTTGGGGGAGAGGAAGGGAGCCTCACAGCCCCCCCCCCCCCCCCCCCCCCACACACACAGAGACATCCAAACATCCACCCCACAAGGAAAAATATTTGCCGAGCGGAGTAAATAAAAGTTTGCACAAACCAGGATGCAAAAGTGGTCCTTGCTAGCCCCTGAGGGGAGGGGGGGGTCTCTCACCCTCCCCTTCTCTGCAGGCAGAGAGATGTGGGATGGTGCAAATGCCCCCCCCCCCCGCGAGGCGCCCCTCCCTGCAGGAAGCAGCTGTTCCGAGGCCTTTCCCCTTGCACGCTTTTAATTACCCCGCTCGCTAATGGATCCGCTGGCAGCGGCTAATGAGCTCAGGCAAGGAAAGGAGGGGGGTGAGGGGGTGAGGGGGGCCGCCCCGCAGGGACTTTGGTCTCCCCCCTCCGTCCTGTTCGCAATCTTTTCCGCTTAGGGACGGGAGGGCGGCGTTTCTGGGCCATTCGCTTTTCATTTACGGAAAAGGGAAATAAAGGGATGAGAAGGGACACACGCACATTTTGGCCCCGTCCTTCCACAGCCTAAAGTTTTCCTGGAAAATCTCTCTGCCTTTCCCGACTTTTCCCCCTCCTTTTTATGGGGGGGGGTTCTGATAGTTTTTAAATATTGTTTTCCCAGGCTTTTCTCTCTTCCTGCCCCCCTCCAGGGATTGACACCCTTGGGGCGGCTCCTCGGCCCGCGGTGGGTCTCCCCCGCGGGGCTGGTTGGTCAGGGACCCGGGCGGCGGCGATTTCCAGGCCGCGGCGAGACGGCCGAAGGGTCTGTCCGGTGGTCGCTTTGGTGGTTCCTTTGCGGGGGCGTTTTCCGAAGCGGCGCCACAAATACGCGTTGCACACAGACACGCAGCCCGGCTGGATCGGGGAAGGCAGATCCCGTGGACGGTTTTCCTCCCTCCTCCTTTGGCATCTGAAAAACCGCTTTTTGGTCGCTGTCCGTCCTTTGGCTGGGCTGCGGAGCCAGGGGGGAGGAGGACCCCATTTAACATGCACACACACACCTGCTCCAGGCTTCAGACGCTCCTGGGGGTCTTCGGGACCCGGGAGCAAAGGCAAGCGGGGGTCCGGAGCCGCCTCCCCCCCCCGCCCCCCCCCCCATGCCAGGGCTCCTTTCCCCGAAGCGCTTCCTCGGCCGGCCTTAGGAACAGCGATCCGCCTGAGTCCGGGAGCCCAAGGCCTGAGGGCGGGGATGATGGGGGCGGTGGTGCAAAGCAGTCGGCAGGTGACAGCTTGGGAAGGGACGCTCCGTTGAGCCCTCGGGCGTCTCTGCCGGTGTCAGCTGCTTCCAGGCCCCCCTTCCCCGCCGTTTCTAGCCAGATGTTGAACCCCGGAGCCAGCCTCCCCCCCCGCGGCGGTCCAGCTGCCAGGCTGACCCCCCCCCCCAGCCTTCCCACCGCCTCCTTGGACCCGAGGATGATGGGCAGGGAGACCCCAACATCGCAAACAGACCAGATTGGCAACAGGCCCGCCTCCCCCTCCCTGGCTTTCGTCGGGACCCCCCCGCCCGCCGACCGGCCAACCCTGCAGGGCCGTCGGAGCCTCAGCAGACGCCCCCGAAGGGCTCCCGAGAAGGCTGCGGGGCCAACTGCCTTCCTGGGCTGGGGAGGGGGCAACGGCGCGGGGCGTCCGGGGTGGGAGCCCTCCAGAGGGGCGGGGGGGTCCCGGGGATGGGGGAGGGGCCGTGGGGGAGGGGGCGGAGCCGCGCGCCCCGATTGGAGCAGGCAGGGCTGGCAGGGCTCGGCGCTGAGTTGCGAGGCTCGGCTCGGCTCGGCTCGGCTGCCGCGGCTTTGTTCCGGAGCCTTTCCCCGCCACGGGCGGGCTGGCTGGCTGGCTGGCCCCCTGCCCGCCCCTCCCTCCCTCCCTCCCTCCCGCCCTGCCCGGAGCCCCGGCCGCCACTTGCCCGGAGCGCTCCGGGAAGGTCGGCAGCTCCGACGCCAGGAGGGGAGGCTTTCCCCGCACAGGGGGGGCTGGCGGCCCGCGGCCCCCTGCAGCCCCGTCCGGACCGGACAGCCCCGCGGGGGACGGGCGGGCTCTTCCTCCGCAGAGACCAGCGGAGCCCCCCGGTAAGAGACCGCGCCGGGCGTCGCGGCTGCGCTTGGTGCCTGGCAGGGGCGGCCAGTGCTGGAGGGAGGGGGGGTCTTCGCCGTCCCCCCCTCCCCTCCTCCGTCCCCAGCCCGGCTCCCCCTCACATCTCCCGCCTGCGCCCCCTCCGCTGCCAGGCTCTTCTTCCGTGCCAGGCGGCCCCCCCGAAGCCCCGCTTGCCCACCCCCCGGGGGGAGACTCCGTTGGCGTCCCGACCCCCTTGGAAGTGGCGCCGTGGCCCCGGGGAAGCGAGCCCCATTGCGGGGAGCGAAAGGAGCATCGCTTCGGCGCCTCCTTCTCCAACCGGGCGCCCCTTGCAGGCGCGGAGTTGCAACGCCCAGCATCCTCGCGGGGGGGGGGGGGGGGGCGGCACGAAGTGCAGAACTGGGCTAACTGAGCTGCGATGGGAATTGTAGTCCGCCCCCTCCCACCGTTTGAAGGGAGCTGAGTTCGCTCTTTCGCTCCTTGGCATTCTGCGACACTTGGTGTGTGTGGGGGGGTGTCGTCTCGGGAGGGGCTCGCTCTCTGCAAAGAAGGGCCTCTGGAAAAGCATTCCCCCCTTTCCTTCCAGCCCCCTCCCCCATTCGATCAAATGATACCCCCCACAAAGTCAACCCCAAACTCTGCGGTTTGAAATTGAATCCTTCCCAGAAAAAAGGGATAAAAAGTCCAAACTTTAAAAGCCCGCAAGTACACAGGAGGGGAAAAACAAACTCTAGCCCACCAATAAACAAAGGAGGGTTGATGCTTTGAATCCTGGCCAAGCCTTTTCCCTTTTTTTTAAGTGGGGAGGGGGGATTCAGTGTGGAAGGCAGGAGGCACAAGGGGCTGGTGTGTGTTTGAGGGGGGCAGGGAGACCCCTCTGTTGCTTAGCGGGCTCTGCTGGGTGGGAAAGGCCCCCCTGGGAGTGTTGAGGTGTGTGTGTGTGTGTGTGTGTGTACACACACACAGCCAGCCTTTTGCAAAACCACTGAAAAGAAAAAAGAAAGAAAGAAAGAAAGAAAGATTCCCCCAACTGTCTTTGGCTTTGCCAATAATGGAGCCCAGCCCAGCGCCAACAGCTGGAATATAGTAACCCAGCTTGGACTGGAAAGGAACAGCGGGAAGCAGGAGGCTCAGCTGGCTGCTTAGATTAGCCAAATCCTGTTAATATTCCTCTTTTGACTCCTGATCCACGTTGCAAGGAGAAAGCTGCCTTAAGTGGGTTTTGTTATTTTTCCCCCCCAGAGAAGGCCTCTGCCCTGTCTGGATAACCTCTGGGTGCCTGTTTCCCCCCACCCCCTTTAACTTTTCCCCTCTGCTGGAAATAAATTAAGGAATCTTGCGAAAGTTAGCAAGGCCCAACCTGGAACTAGGTTAATGCAGAGATTTGGAGGAGGACTAAGAAAGCAGATTCTAAGGAGCAGTGAAAGCTTTGCAGAATAATAAGCCAAATTTAAACAAAACAGCTCACGGTTTGTGCAGCCTTTGTGTTTGGAGGGCAGTTGTTTGTTTGCTTCACACCAAAGCTTCCACCAACCCATTTTTTCTCCTACCATAGCTGGGTCTTTAGCCTGGCCAGAGGGAATTATTTTTGGCTGTGTTGCTGTACTTCTTGGAAAGTTTACAGGGTTTTGTGTTTTTTTTTTTTGAATCGGTTAAAGCCAGGAGATTATGGAACTGCTCGGGGGTCTCCGTTTCCAAGTGGCACAGTGTTCTAAAAGTGCTACCTCTGAGCATGGACAGAGTGCGCTTCGCCCCTGTTATTTGTGGCTAAACATTCTGCTTAATTTTGCCTCTGGAAGGTTGGTTTATTGTTCTTCCTTGCTTGGGGATAATCTGTGATTTTTCAGCTTCTTTTCTGGATCTCCTGTGATTCGTAATGAAGGCCTAATTTGCAAAGTTGTCGTAAGTGGGGTGGGCTTGTTGGGGACCAAAGTTGAGATGGTCCAAAAATAATTGCATGTCGGTGTCTCTCATCATAAGTCAAGGACCTTCGCTTGGTCTTCTTATCACATAGCTGTGGCCATGTTTTTCCCTGGGTGGGTGGGGGGCCAAGCACCCCCCCATCCCGGCTCCCTCCCCTGCCAGGGTGGCCAGGCAAAGTGCTAACTGGAGCTGCGACACCACAAAAATTCTCTGCCTGTCCCCCTCACCTCCAAAAAGCCGAAAACAAAACAGAGGAAAGTTTTGCAAAAACAAAACTTTGTGTCCTGCGCATAGAAAAATTGGCAGAGGAAATGGTCTGGAAAGATTCCACCCCCTCCCTTGCTGGAGGTTGTGCCCCTCCACAATTGCACACTCAGCAAACGTGGGGTGGGTTGAACCCTTTCAAAGGTTATGTGAGGAAGCTGCTTGGGGAAAAAATGGGGGGGGGGTTCATAGGAGGGGAGGGGGGTCTTTCCATCAGCAGGTTTCAAATCAACCCTGTTGTTGAGCCATGCTACACAATGACACTACGGTGAATTGCCCAAATCCTGATTCCGACAGTTCAAACGTGGATGTGCTTCCAGGTTGGTCCCAAGAAGGCGTCTTGCTTTGCTGGCATGGAAAAGCACTCTGCGCATGCTCAGGGACCCTCCATTCTTAAGTGTGGCAGGAGAACAGCTGCAGCTGCCCTTTGCTCACCGAGGCCTCAGACTCTCTCGTCCTTTTGCTGTCTGGTTGTTGTCGCCTTGAAAAAAAAAAAGAGAGAGAGAGTGGGTGGCTATTGCTGATAAGCCATCATTTCCAGAGTAACGATCCTGGCTTAATATTAGCTGAGCCGCTTGCTAGAATTTGGAGGTGGGGAAACCGGCCAGTGTTTCTGGGAAGAGGCCAAGTTGGGCCCCTTGCGAAGCCACAAGTAAACAAACCACACCAGGAATTCACTCCCAGGCGGGGAGAATCGGCCTGGCACTAACCCAGATACGGCTCCCTTGCTGGGGGCTGAGTGTGCATCACGGAGCAGATTGTGGCAATGTTGCCGTCACTGGTCAGTCGTACAGCCTTTCGCAACATGTGTACTCCACAAAGTTTGTTTAAGCCTAGGGCAGACATGACAGACCATATTATGGATCATTGTGGTTTGTCCAGTGCTGAGAACAAGCCATGGTTTGGCCTGATGTGTTAGGCAAGGGTTGTATTGTGCAATTCCTGTATTTTCCAGGTTGATTTGCTGAGTTGGCACCACTCCACTCACGTAAGGGGGGCTTGGACGTTGGCATCCAGTGCAGGGCAGGTCCAATCTCTGGCTGAGGATGGCACGGGAGGGTCCTCCAGCCCTCCAGGGGTGCTCTGCAATTGGGCAGGGGGGCTCACCCTGTAGCCAAGGAAAGGGAAATGGGGGGGGTCTCACCCGGCAGCCGTGAAAACTGGCAGAAGGTGCCTAGCTGAGCCTTGGCAGCCTCCCTTCCAGCTGCCCCGTTTGCAAGTGAAGGGAGGGGGATTTCTGCACCATTAATTGCTAATCAAGCCAGACGCTTCTCCCACCAGGAAGCGGGCAGGGGGCCGAGAGGGGGCTCAGCTTTCTGCTGGCTTGAGGGAGGGGCCTCCCTCTTCTTCAGACCCCCCTCCCGAACCGGAATCCACCAGATGCCTTCCAGAATAAAGGACAGGGGGGACCAGTCCAGCTTTGCTTTTGGTCTCCCATTCTATTTGGGGAGGGGGCTTTATTCTGGCTGGGAGGATTGAAACAGGATGAGCAGGAATTGGGCCCCAGAGGAAAGGGGGCGGGGCAAAGTGCCTGGCGGGGGGGGGCGAAGGGGGGGCAGAGATGACTGGCTCCTTCCTGGCCAGCAGCATCCTGTTTCTTGGAAATCATTTCTGGATTATTTCCTTAATTCTTGTTTTAACCGCCAATTTTCTCCAGCCATCCAGGGCTCTCCAAGGACCAACAAAAATAGCAAACATCTCATTAGGGAAAAGAGGCTTTAAGAGATTTCTCTGCCCCCACCTGCCCCCACTTCGGCCCTCAGGAAGCTTTGTAGCTTGGGGGGGGGGAATTTCCACTTTGTCTTGTGTGGAGTCCGCTGTGGACAAAAAAAAAAAAACAGCACAAAAACTCAAATTTTTCTTTGCCCAGAAATCCAAATTGGGGAGGGGTGTCAGTCCCTCGACTCCTCACTTTTGGCTCTCATTGGGCCTGGCTGGGGGGCAGTGGGGGAGGGGGAGAGCATCCCAAGCATCTGGAGGAGAAAAGGCTAGGGAAAGGAGGTCACAAGGTGATCACCAGGTGTGAGAGAATTCATCGTTGAGAGATTCGGGGCCCTTTTAATGTTGCTTTTCCCAAAGAAAAGCATACAATCCTTCCCACCTCTTGATCTTCACAAGAGCCATGTGAGGTAGACCAGGCTGGCTAAGATCAAGGGTGTGCCACTCTGATTCCCTTGAATGTCGGATGTTTGAGGACCCTCAAGGAGCCCCCCCTGCCACCCCCCAATCAGACATTCTGGGTCTGGTGATCATCCAGAAGAGACTGGGGGTCTTTCAGATGCCCTCAAAGCAGCCCCTCCCTCTCTGGGCTCTAACCCCCCCCTCCACAGCTGAGAATCGGGGGTCCATTGGGAAAGGGGCGTCTCCAGTCCAGCAAGCGACCTTGCGTGTGAGTCCTCCAGCTACGCTGTTCCCACACTCTGCTGGCACGTCGGATGTCAAGCCTCGGGTGCGAAGCTTCCCAGAGAGACCGTCACAGGGATGGCGGTTCCCAGCATGGCCCTTCTGCAGCTGCTGGGGTCATTGCAGCTGTGGGTGGAAGGGCGGCCGGGTGGTCACTGCCACCAAAACGCTGCTCTTCCCACGATTCCAGGGGGCAGCTTGACCCCCTGGGATTTGCATAGCTCTGGCAGTGGCCAAGGCTGGACTTCTGCAGTTTCCCCCGAACGGCTGTGGCTGCCGCTGGCCGGCCCTTCGCTCAAGCCCAGCATCCATTCAAAATGGATGACCGTGTTGTGTCAACATAAAAAGCCAAGGTCGTATATGATTCCTGGTTTGAAGCCGGGCTATCGAAAAGCAGTTCCGATGCAGGAAGCTGGCTTGTCTGCAAAGAGGGTCAGGCACCTAAATGGGGGTTATCAATTCATGGGGGAATGCTTGTCCCTTTGGGGAGCCCCCCCCCCAAAAAATCCAGTTCCTTCTTTTGGCTAGTCCTGCAAAAGTGCAGCCTGGCCCATCCAGCTAATCGGCTTGCCCTTGAAAGAAGAAACCAAGGTTCTAGTCCTCACGTTCCTTCATCTTGAAGCCGCAGTACGGGAAACATTGCCTCGTTTTTCCCACAGGGGCACATAAACTGGAGCACTGCAGACGCGGAGAGGAATGGAGCCTTTTTAGAGGCTCTTCTCCTCCGGCGTCCTTGATTTCCACTTTTAATATTGTTTTTGTTTGTGTTGCCCTGGCTGGCCTTCCTTTCCCCAAAGGCCTCCTTTGCCTCCCTCTTATCGGTTGTTTTGGCAAAGGAAAGAAGGGAGTTGGTTGCAGCCCAGGCTGCCTCTTCCCTTCTTCTGGGCTCGGGCGAGAGGGATGAAAAGACGGGTCCAGCCGTGGCTGGAAAGGGAATTAAAAGGGATTAGCCGAGGTGCTAAAAATGGACACTGGCTGGACACCTGAGGCAGCTTCTCCGCAGAGGTCAGCTCTGGCGAAAACCTGGCCCGATTCCTCCTACCTTGGGCCGGGTTCACGCCACGTGCTCAGCGTGCTGGTTCCCGTGAGGCAGGAATGAGAGTTTATTCAACAAACCGAGATCGAGGAGGTTGATGGCGCCAAGTCAGCTCTCGGTGCTGCCAAAAGTTCCCCCCGAAAATGTCAGGATCCATCGTGCAAAGGGCTTGATGGGTTTCTGCCCCTTAAGCCTTCCTCAACAATGGTTGCTTTTTCATCCATTTGTCTGGAGCTTTTTTCAGTCCTTCCAATTTAACAGAATAAAACAGAGCTGGGAGGGACCTTGGAGGTCTTCTAGTCCAACCCCTGCTCTGTTTAATTTCCATCTCTGTTTAAAATAAATAAATAAAACGAATACGCCTCCATCCGGCCTTCGTTGATAATAGAGGCTGCTGTTGTTTTAAGGAAGGTGTGAATTTCGAGGACCCCTTTCATAGAATCGTAGGAGGGACCTCAGGGGCCTTTCTGGCAGGTCCTTGGTTGGGACTCTGGTGCCCATAATCCTTGCAGGAACGTTGCTGCAGGCCGCTTCCTTCCAACTTCAATGCAATTGCTAGAATCTGTGCCCTGCTTGGTCTTCCCTCCCACTCCACTCTCTCTCCCTGCCCCATTTTCTGCCATGAGTTGCTGGCCTGTCTTTGTTTTCCCTTGGCCCTGACTATAGGACTGAGATCTCCTTGTGGTCTCCTTTCCGAGGGCTTAACGGCTGTACATCGAGACAATTCATGCCGGGATGTGAGCGGCTGCGTTTTGGAAGGTAGATCTTTTTCTTCCGGTTGGCTCCTCTAAAAAGAGACCTCGAGTTGAGCCACGTGGACCCTTGATGCTTGGCAGGAGGGAGGAAGCAAACACACACACACACACACACACACACACACACACACAGAGGCAGACCAAGCATTGCCAAAGGAGGCGACTGAACTGCAGCCCATATTCAGAGAGAATCGAATTAGAATCTGGCGGCACATAAATCACCCTGCCCGGCTCATCCAGGGGCTGCAGGTAAGATGCCATTTGTCAAGCGAACAGATGAATCAATGGTGCCGGGGTTGGGCCGGCCGCTGTGCAGATTAAGTGGTCTGGGGCCTCTCTGTGGCCCCCTTTCCTGCCCTGGGACATCCAGACCCTCCTCAGGGTGAGAGACTGCAGCTGCTTTTTCCCAAATGCAGGAGGGACACACTCCGCTCCTTGAAACCCCACAGGGTCTGCAATTCCCAGGATGTGGGAATTGTAGCCTGTTCGTCTCAGCACACCTGGGAAAGCGGCAGCTTGGGGAGTTGCAGTATGAAGCCAGGCGCGGGGAGGGTGGAGAGAGAGGGGAACACGAGCAACGAACGCTGGGCCTGCTCTTCGCCTGCTTTTTAATCAAACGAGGACTAGCCACTTGAGTCTTGTTTCTAAGGAAAGGCCCATCCCTGTGCATTGCAAAGGTTCCTGGTTCTCTGGGCGGATTCCCAGGGAAGCCAAGCTTCTCTTCCAGGGCAGGGAGATGGGCATTGTAGTCCAACCCAATTGGCACCGAAGTAGGGGAGGCATTGAAACAAGGAAAACCAAAGCACCTTCATTTCGTCTCCTGGGATGGTTTTCAAGATTGCGTAACAAAATTGATTTAAGCTCAGAGAAAGGATCTGGAGCAGGTCTGTTAGGGGGAAATTTGAAAGTGGGTCTTACTCCCTGTTATCGCCACTCGAGACCCCGGTCTCTGAACCGCGTCCAGGGGAGGCCCAGATGGAGCGGTTTTTGGGTGCTGGAACAAAGCGGCTCTTGTTCTGAAAACGTCTTTTCCCCTCCTGAGTCTTATTATCATCATAAGACCTGCAGGCGGAGAAAGAATTGGCTGCCCCTGGGAGGAATTAGGAGCCGGCGGGGTGTGGGGGCTCCTGGTGCATGGAAATGGACAGCAGTGGGCAGGCTTTTGATCTCGTGATACGCGGTTTTATCCTTTGATATCAGCGAGGGAGACGGAGGGTTTCTCAGCGGAGGTTAGGAGGAGAAGGGTTGGATGCTGTTGGGGGGGGGTCTGTCCCATGGAGCCCTCAGAGGAAGGAAGGAAGGAAGGAAGGAAGGAAGGAGGGAGGGAGGAGGAGGGAGGGAGGGAGGGAGGGAGAGATAAGGAAGGAAGGAAGGAAGGAAGGAAGAGGGAGGGAGGGAGGGAGGGAGGGACAGGGAAGGAAGGAAGGAAGGAGGGAGGGAGGGAGGGAGGGAGGAGGAGGGAGGGAGGGAGAGATAGGGAAGGAAGGAAGGAAGGAAGGAAGGAAGGAAGGAAGGAAGGAAGGAAGGAAGAGGGAGGGAGGGAGGGACAGGGAAGGAGGGAAGGAAGAAAGGAAGGAGGGAGGGAGGGAGGGAGGGAGAGACAGGGAAGGAGGGAAGGAAGGAAGGAGGGAGGGAGGAAGGAAGGGAGGAGGGAGGGAGGGAGGGAGGAAGGAAGGAAGGAAGGAAGGAAGGAAGTTAGCAATAGACTTATATACCGCTTCACAGCCCTCTTTAAGCAGGAAGGAAGGGAGGGAGGGAGGGAGGGAGAGACAGGGAAGGAGTGAAGGAAGGAAGGAAGGAAGGAGGGAGGGAGGAAGGAAGGAAGGAAGGAAGGAAAGAAGGAAGTTAGCAATAGACTTATATACCGCTTCACAGCCCTCTTTAAGCAGGAAGGAAGGGAGGGAGGGAGGGAGGGAGGGAGGAAGGGGTGAAGAGAAAGGAGCAAGAAGTAGGTAGGTAGGAAAGGAAGGAAGGAAGGAGAAGGAAGGGAGGGAGAGGGGAAAGAAGGAAAGGGAGGGAGGGAAAAGAAGGGAAGGAACTAGATTGTTGCTTCTGTGTATATATATATATATATATATATATATATATATATATATATATATATATATATATATATATATATATATATATTCATATAATATATGTGGATATATGCATAATTTTGTATTTATTTATTTGTTATTTTGTTATGTTTATGTAGTGTGTATTGGAGGTGGTGACCTTTTGAGAGCTGCATGCCACAAAATTTCACTTTAATGTATGCCGATGAGTGTACATTTAATGTGACAATAAAGTTATTCTATCTATCTCTCTAGGGAGGAAAAGAAAGAAGGAAGGAGGGAGAGAGGGAGGGAAGGAAGAGATAGAGAAGAAAAGAAAGGAGGAAGGAAGGATGGGAGGCAGGGAGGGAGGAAGAGATAGAGAAGAAAGGAAGGAGGGAAGGAAGGAAAGAAGAGGGAAAGAAGGAGGAAGAGAAGAAACCCCCCCAAAAAAGTCTTGGAAATGTATACACCCCCAACAAAAGATCCCCTGGCCTTTTTGTGATCTGGCAGCTTCCTGCTCCTTCCTCCTTCTAAGCCTGCTTGTCTTCACCTGGGCTGTTTTTCTGTCTGTGTTTTCTTAACCGCTGCCTTTTCCCACCCAGCTGACTCCCAAATGGACAGTCTAGCTCTTAATAGGCACGGGGAGCAGCTGAGCTTTTTTCCTGGAGGTGTGGAGTGGAGAGCAAAATCTGGGGGAGCCCCAGGCAGCCCCTCCCCCCCCGCCGCCACCTGCAATGACGTTTGCAAGGCTCACTCTGGCCGTATTTTGCCTTCCAGCAGTTGGATAAATGGCAAAGGATCTGCTGCCTCCCCTCTAGGAATTTAGGGCTGGGGTTTGTCATCTGTTGTAAGAGCAAATGCCGCCAGCACACAGCGTGGCGACTTTAAGACTTAAGACGTGTGGATTTGAACTCCCAGAATTCCCCAGCCAGCAAAAAATTCCGGGACTTAAAGTGCACACATCTTAAAAGTTGCCAAGTTTGGGGATTCCTCCTGTAGCCTTTTCCCTTTTTCTTTTTCTGGACCCGTTTTAAAGTCTCTTTCAGCTTCTGGAGTCCACCTTTGTTCTTCCAATCGTGGGAAATCCAGTTTTTCTCGGCCAGGCCAAATGTTTTGACCGAGGGAGCTATTTTGCTTCTCCTGCACCTCTTCCTGGCTTCCCTCAAAGCCAGCAGGACTGGGGGGTTCGGGAGTGGGGGGGGGGGCTTAATTCCCTATTGGAGCCTGGCCTGTTTGTCACAGCTTTGTGGCTGGTTTGTCCATCTCATTTGTCCTCTTCATCTTCCGCCTGGGGTGCTGCTGGGCGAAACCTCTTCCAGTCCAATCGCTTCTAGATGGTTGAGGAGAGGCACAGAAAGTCCCTGGGAGGAAGCTAGAGGGAAAACCAAACAACAGGCGCACACACAAACACACACACACTCCCCCAAAGGCATGGCTGAAGAGGAAGGAGGAGCATGGAGGGCAGAGGAAACAATAAAACTGCTTTCCAAAAGCACCCAGGGCTAAAAACCAGCCAGCAGCCACTCTGGGATCTGGCAAGAAAAGTGGCGAGAGATAATTGCAAATTTCCTCGGAGTAAGTGCCCTTCGCCTCCTCTTCTGGGGGTGCTCTCAGGCCAAAAGTGCAGCTTTCTCTCCCTGGTCTTTCATCCAGACAGGCCTCTGGCACCAAAAGTGGTTTAACTTGTAGGACGGCGAGACGAACTGCCGGGTTAACGTGATTTTATTTCTGTCTTCATGGCTTCAGCTGCTAAGCGGCTGGGTTTGATAGAGGCCAAGCGGCCGAGGGGATTGATATCAGCGAAGGGGAACCCCGATTCTTGCGATACAAGATGATTCGGGGCTACATCATCACATCCCGAATTGCCAAACTGGAATTTTGCAGCGCTCCAGAAGCGGGGATGAGCTTCTTCCCAAGGAGAGACACAAAATTGTGGTTTATTTATTTGGATCACTCCTCGTTTCTCATCTTTGGATTTCTTCTGCCTTCTTCTTTTGGGGAGAAAGATACCTATGCAGTCGGTTTATGGGGTGCAGTGAGGCTGGAGGGTCACCCTTCTTTAGCCAGAAATCGCTTCCCAGCTCCCAAAACGCAGCTTTCCCCTTTGCATCTGGGAGAAAAAGGGAATCGCGTCCATGTGCTCAGCCTGCTAAGACAAGAGTGCCTCTGAGCATACCTTGAGTGCAGAGGCTCCTTCCCTGTCATTTCATAACTTCATCCATCCTCCAGCATGGCAGATTCTTTTTTTTTTTTTTTTAATTTTAAGGCTCACCTTTCCTTCCCATTTGTTCCCAGTAAGAGGAAAGATAAAAGCTGTGGGATCTCTTTCCTTCTCCCCCCTCCCCAAAAGCCCCCCCACGCTTCTGCTCCCCCTCCCATCTCGGCTGGCTGCACGGATGGCTCCTGCGGGACACTGAATTTATAACGGCAACGGACCCTGAATTATTAATAGTTTAATTTCCGACGTTGGTGCCAAAGCCCCGGAGAGCTCAGGGGAGGGGAGGGGGCTTGGCAGCCACTTTTACACCCCCTGCTCTAAGTCCTGCTCTTTGCCCTTGGAGCCCCCCCCCTCCGGTGTTTCCCAGGGTGCTTCTGTCCAGGTGATATTCATTAAATAGACTTTCTGGATGTTTCGATATCGTGCATCGCATGTGGGAAGAAGACCTGGGTGTTTCTATCATTCAAGGAGGTTTCCCCAGTCCAGTTCATGAGGACTAGTGCCTGAACGAAGATTCTAAACGCTCTCCACTCCTCCCTGGGGCCAAGTTCACGAGGACTAGCGCCTTAACGAAGACTCCAAATGCTTTCCAAGCCTTGGCAGAGACTCCAGTGCTGGCTGGGTGGGTGTGGTTGTTTTGTATTTTTTAATCGCTCAGATGCTGCCTTGCAATTCAATTTTCTGAAATTCCCCCTCCTTGTTTTCTTCTTCTCCTTCTCCTCCTTCTCTCTTTCTGGAAAAGCAGAAGGCAGCTGGAGCAGCTGCTAAAATTAGCCCTGCCGTGTATGGATTGAACGGACCGCCTGGAATAAAATGTGCCAGTTGATGAGAAGTAATATATTAAATTTATATCGGGGTGGCCCCGGGTAAGAAGAAGAGGATAGGGAAGAGGCCGGCTTTTTTAATTTTTTAAAATTTTTAATTGGCATAATATTTCATTTAATTACACCATCTATTTTTGGAGGAGGCGACCACGTGGCTGGCTCGGTGCTTCATAGGAAGGGTGAGTGGGTGGGAAATGCCTTGCCCATCAGTTCTTTGTGATCTTTGGGAAAGGGAGACCAACTTTGGGCTTCACTCCTTCGGTCAAACGCACCAGGTTGACATCTGGCATGGCTGAAGGGCAAAGTGCCAGCTTTGCCTCTGTATTTTGAAATGAGAATTGCCAGCTTCTCTACTTCTCTCCAGCAATTTGCAGTGCCAGGGATTATCTGCCCACCCAATAGGGATTTCTGCAGATGAAACCCCTTCGGCGCAGAGGAGCCAGCCAAGCAGGCGGTTTTCTGGCCGCTTGGCGTGTCCAGAGAGCTGGCTTTGACACCCCACTGATCCAGATATTTTTGGCTGCGAGAGGCAGCAGGTAAAGGAGGACCTTAGATAACCTCTGCCTACGTCTGATCCTGTTTTCTGACCGTTTGAGTCCAGCTCTTATGCCAACGCTGATGCCCGAGCTTTAAAGAGATGCCCTGGCCAAAGGACCCAGCGTTTCCCACACTGGCCTCCCTTTCAGGGCTGTTGTTGCAGAGACCAGAGAAGGATAAAATAAATATGACACACACAAACAATGCACTTTACTAGGGGGAGGGGCAAATAGCCTGCCAAGTGCTGGGTTCGAATCTAAGATGACCAGCAAGCCCTCCAATCATTTTAGGGTTTTAATTTCTCCCAAGTATCAACCTCTGTGTTGCTTTGAGTCTTTGTTGCAGATTTCATTTATTTATAGACTATTTTTATTGACAAAATTAAATTTATTTTTATTTTTGTGAAAGACAGAAAAACACATCCCGTGCCTGGTTGCTCGTTCAGCCTCCCAAGAGCATCTTTTAAATTTCATGACCCAACTAGGTAACATCATCAATGCTAGAAGGAGCATCTGCAGCAAACCCCACTAGCCCTGATGATGCCACCTACTTGGGTCATGAAACGTCTGCAAGAAAGCAACCAAGCTCAGAGACCACCAAGGAGCCCTAATCTTCCTCCTCTTCCTCTTCCTCCTCCTCCTCCTCCCTTCTAGCACTGATGATGCCACCTAGTTGGTTTGTGAAACGTCTGCAAAACATCCACCAAACTCAGAGACCACCAAAGACCCTTTCAAGCCCAAGCTACAAATATTCTCCTTTTTTGGCATCTTTTAAAGTGACAGCAGGTGCAGCTTCCCAGAAACCAGGCCAAAGGCCCCCCTCAACCATCAATTTGCTCCTTCTTAGTTTGGTTAGCCTGTGCCAAGGCACCCCAAGACCCACCTCCAGTGGGCTGGCACGTAGACCGGAGCTGGAGGGTGAGTGGAGGTGGCTGGCTGGTGGGACAAAGACCCTCCCCCACCCAGGAAGTAATAAAGCATTTCTGCTGGGCCTCGCAGAGCTGCATCTGTATTCCAGCCCACTCCTCTCCTGCCAGTTGTTGCTTCCGGTAGCAGCAGCAGTTCGTTCCTGAGGATGGGAAGGACGCCAAAGAAGAGGGAGGGATGCAGTGCTTTGCAGAATGGCATATATTTAAAATAAAAAGGAAGGCTCCCTGATTTATCTATTTATTATTTATTCCATTAGCTGATGTTGAAGCAAACAAGCCTCCCCTCCTCTAATTCAAGCTGACCTCTATTTATTTAGGCCTTTCTAAACAGAGAGCAGGGAGAAAGAAAGAAAGAAAGAAACCCATTATTTTGCAAGGTGTCCATCCGGGCTATCTTCCCTTCTCCTTCATGAGGGCTAGAAGGCAGCTCAGGTCTCAAGCACCCAGCATCAGGCACCAGAAATATGTGGGTTCCCCCCACCCCACCCCGCTGCAGCATCTCCATTTGTGGGGCAGGCAGGGGCCGTTTTCTGTGGGGACCCTTCCTCTTTGCCAATAGAAGAAAAGGGGGGCAGGGAAGGGGGGCTTTAGCAGCCGGGAGTCCATAAGTCTTCGGTAATGAGATTTTGATACCTGGATTTGGCTAGGCGGGGGGGGGAGGGGGGCTGCCTATGGGCACACAGGGGCGTGTGTGTGTGTGTGTGTGTGTGTGCCGGCCTTTTCTCTGCTTGTTCTTTGGGGAGAACATCCAGAAACCCCCCCCCAAGCCCCCCAATTTTCTCCTCTCCCCCCACCCCACCCTGGAATGATTTCAGTGGGTCTGGGCTAAACATGATTCGTCTTTTTTTAAAAAAAAAATAAAAAATGCGATGTGATGGAAATGGCTGCAGGCCTCCTAAGCCAATGGCTTTGGTGCTCAGAATGGAACCTCCATGTCCAGGCAAAGTCTGTCTGAAGGCCAAAAATAAATAAATAAAAGGAGCCTCCCCTTCTTTCTCCCCTCCCCCGCCCCTCTATAAGTGCTGAGTTTGGGGGGGGGGGGGCTTCGAATCTTCGGCCACCCTTTCCTCTTCAGCCAAGGTTGGCTCATTTTGGGGCACTCCGGATTGGCAATTTGGGAGACGTTTAAAAAAAAAGAAAAGAAAAAGGCATTTCTGGGACTGACCGAGATGTGCTTGGAGTGTTTTTAGTCTGTTCTTCTACCGAATTGTATTTCCTCTTGGAGGTTTCCTTGCACGTCGCAAAGAGGGATGGGTAACCCCCCTGAAAAAAATGTCCCCCCCCGTGGTGCAATGGTTCTCCTGCCAAACTTCTCGTAGGACCTGGGTGCCACCCTGAGGCTACCACTCAGGCGTGGATGGGTTTCTTGGAAGGATCTTCCTCAACCTGGAAAGTTTCAGATGGGTGGACTACAACTCCCAGAATCCCCCAGGCACTTTACGATGGGTAAAAACTACAGCTCCCAGAATTCCACAGCCAGCAGCCATCACCAAACTAATTTTTTTTTTTTTTGCAAACTCCCACTGCATTAGAAGATCATTTCACTGCAACATCTGCCAGCCCACAAAGGCCACTGCAAATAGCCAACAAAAGCTTCAATTTTCTCTCCCGTTGGAAAGATATATATATATATATATATATATTTCTCTCATAATTTCAAAGCCTGGGGACTCTCATTAAGTGAAGGAAACTGGCTCAGCCGCTCAAAATGATGACAAAGGAAGATATAAAAGGGAGAAAGGAAAGGAAAGGAAAGGAAAGGAAAGGAAGGAAGAATTTCCCTGCTCTGTGTCTGTGTGTATTTTCACATGATTAAGCTATTTCCATCTCGGGAGAAAAAGAGGCCAGATTCGAACCTCGCACAAACTGGTTGCCATGAGGACTAGCATCTTGGAGGAGGGCATCCTGCCTGCTGCAGGCCTGGCAGCTCAGGGTGGGCAGACCTGGGGCTCCGATGCCAGGGGGTGTGTGCGATCGGACAGAACTCTCCCCGGCAGTGTCTGGTGAGGCACAGCAGCCACTCGGCTGTGGGTTGGCGCTGAGATGCCAGGCTGAGAACCTTCGGTGGAGGCAACGGCGGCGTTTGAGTTGTATTTATAGTGACAGAGTTGTGCCTGACAGATGGCTCAGGGAAGTGCTGACACGGTGGCAGCTTCTCACTGTAACAGGGGTCCCCCCTCCTTCCCTTTTGTATGCTTTCCGGATCTGACACAGAATTCCCCCCTCCCCTGAATTAGAAAAAGTCTGACTGGAGTTTTTAAAAGAACAGAATATTTTAAACAGAATAATTTTAATAACAGAAAATAGCAGAAAATTTTAAAAGAAAGAACTGCTAACCAGCAGTCATGGAATTCTGGGAGTTGAAGTCTATTGCCAGCTAGGGGATTCTGGGAGTTGAAGTCCACCCCCCTTAAAGGTGCCAAGGTTGTAGAGGGACCCCCCTGAGCCCTGCCCCCCTTGCAAACTGATCCCCAAGATCCCAATTCTGCCTCTTCCTGCCTCTTGGGCCCATTTCTTGCAACTAGGGGGGGACGACACTCCAGGAGGATGGAGCCGACCCGTTTCTCCCCCCCCCCCACAGCCTTTTCCCGCAGCTTCTGCAGATGAGATAAAAATATCAATATGGAATTATTATGAAAGCAATTCCCCCGCCGAGTTCTTGCTTCTAATTATACACCCGCTGGAAAGTTCAGCTTCAGAAGTGTAAATAAATCCAGGCCTGGATTTTTTTCTCACCTTGTGGCTCACTTGGGGAAGAGTCTGGAGAGAAATGGGGGGGGGAAACAGAGCAGGATATGTCAAAATGCAAATCTGCCTACGCAGATGTTTGGGTGACATGTGGAAAAGCCAATGGTGCGGAAGGCAGCCCGGCACTTGGGACTTGCTAAACCGCTTCTTTGCACACAAACTTGCAACTCTGCACTTTCTGTCTTGTCTGCGTGCGAACGTGGCTAGGAGAGATGACTTGCTCGCTTGAAAGGCGCTCCGTCCTGAGGACTAGAAACCTGTCTGGGTTTTGTTTGTGCTTGAAAAATCAAGCCTTATCTCTTCTCGGGTTGGGAATCGGTTTGCCCTTTTCTTTCGGGAAACCTCTTGGCAGTGAGACCTGCCCTTTCCTGCACAGCATGAGTGTTGCCTCCATAAATATCACACACACACACACATACACTCCTCCCATGGTGGCCACCAGTGGCCAAAGCAGGTGTCTCCTTTCCCACTATTTATAGCCCCTGGCATCGTCCAGGATGCTACAAATCCTGTTTCACTTCCTTCCCGGCATCGGATGCTGCCCCTGCCCCCCCCCATTAGCAAACGGGCCTCCTTGGCTCCACAACAGCCCTGCGAGGTAGGCACATCTTGTGTGGGGTAGGTTGGGGGGTCGTGAAGTGAAGTGAATCTCTGCAGTTGGTCAGTTAGTGGCACGGTTGTTCATCCCCTCCCAAGACCAGGGACAGGTTGAGCTCTGCCCAAATCCAGCCACTTCCATCCAGTTGGGGGAGGGGCAGAGATTTTGCTGTGGAAGGGGCTGCTCTGCCCCCCCCCGAATTCCCCTGGCACCCCACCTGGGGTTTCTCTTGCCCACTGGTGCCCAAAGGAGACTGCACACGTCAAGAGTGCCCTGCGCTTCCTCCTTTATGACGTTGGCCAGGTGCCTCTGCCCTCCCCTGCTCCCCCCCCCCGAAGGGAGGCTGGTAAGGACCTGGAGGGGGGGAGAGAAATCCTTGTGGGGAGGAAATTCCCCTTGGGAAAGCTCAGAGGTTTTCCTGGGAAAGCTGTTTATTGTAGCTGGAAGAATGGAACCAGAAGGCGCATTAAATTGGCCTTCCATTCATCCCTGCTTTGTCCAGAGAGCAGGTGGAAACAGCTGCTATTCTGCAAAGCCCGGAGCAAGCCATCTGGCCAGGTTGATTGTGGATGATGGGAGCTGTAGTCCAAGGGTTCTGGAGGATCTGGGCAGGAGGAGGCTGGCTGCTGCTGCTACTTCAGGTGAGAGTTGCAGCCCTCGGAGATCCCACTGAGCCGTTCTGGAGTGAATCAAATGCCCTTTTGGGGAGCCACCACCGAGAAGGCCCCGTGTCTTTCCTTTTTGTGCCCCACTGGATGTTGAGATGCCATCCTCCTCTTGCAGGGCGGGAGCATGCTGGACTCGTAGGCTCCCTCTGGCCGCCCCGGATCCCCTCTGCCCCCCTGGAAAGGATGGTCCTGACCTCTCCCCTGCCTGCTCTGTTTCTCTTCCTGGCATCGGCGTCTTCCTTCCCCAAAGACCTGGCTCCCTTCCACGTGGTCAGCGAGGCAGGTGAGGCCCTCCCCTCCCTTGCAAACCCCAGGCCGGCCTTTGGGGGGGGCCTCTTGCCCCACCCTGCTCTCTTTATCCCACCCCTGGAGAAAGGATTTGCATGAGAAAAATCACAGGTTTGGCTTCCTTCCCTCACACTCCCCCCGGACTGTAAACCCCAAACCTGCTTATGCACAACCCTTTCCTCCTTTTGGATAGAATCTCAGGCTGGAGGGGGCCTTAGAGATCTTCTAGTCCATTCCCTCCCCCCCGCCCAAGGCAGGAGGCTGTATATCCCATCAGATGCTCTTCCTCATGTTTTCTCCCCACCAGGAACCCACCTGTATCCCTCCTTCCGTGGCTTGGGGGGAGAGAATGACTCCCACACTGCTTTGGGCCTGGACTTCCAAAGCATGTTGCAAATTAACCAGACGCTCTTCGTGGCTGCCCGGTAAGCGAGGGAGGAGGGGAGGTCTCGCCATGCCCGTCCCAAATCTTCCTTCCCCATAGCTCCCATGAAAGTGAGACCTTGGGAGCAGTTTTGAGGGGAGGGGAGCCACCTGCAGCCTCCAGAGTTCAGTGCTATATTTTCCCTCCCGATGCCAGAGATGTGGAGAAGGAGAAAAGGGGGTGGAGTGGCTGTGGCACCCTCTTTCTGGGGTAGGAAGCCGTGCCAAAAGGTGAATTTGTGGGCAGCGGGTCCATACATTCAGGCACGATTGAAAATTTCAGGAGACGCACCAATTCCCTGCCCGAGATGGGCAGAACCCACCGCGAAAAGCTAACGGTTTGGGCAGAGCTTGAGAAAATGGAAATTAGCATCCAGAATGAGGGGATTTCTCTACTTTTCTTCTCCTTTCCCACCAAATGTGGATGCGGAGATTTAAGAATCGGGGGCTCTTCCCAAAACTGTTTTCCAACTCTGGACCCTTTCAAATGCTAATCTAAGGCTTGTTTCTCTCTTTCTCTTCCTTCCCTCTTTCTCTCCTGTCCCTTTCTGGATTTTAGGGACCACGTCTTCACTTTTGACCTCGGACAGACCGCAAGCAGTTTCTCTCCCAAGAGGGTGAGCTGGATGTCCTTGCTGGTGCCCAGCCTTTGGAGAGGAGGGTCACCCCCTTTTCACTTTCTCCCAGCCTGTGAAAGTTTTCCAGAAAGTTTTCTATTGTTCTATTTTATTGTTATTGTTTGACTTCCAGCGAGAAAGTTTGTTTCAAAGTCCACAGGAAAAAATTGGCTTGTCAGAGGGGCTGTTTTTCTTTTCTGAGTTCCATTTTCCTTCATTCGTGCTCCAATATCAAGTTTGCGGATATTTTTTCCCACGTTCCTTCCTCCCTTTGTCCTTTTTTCCTCTTTCTCTTTACTCTTTGTGCACACAATTTCCAGGCCTACAAATACAGAAACCTGGGCATTGATGGTCAATCTCTGCCTCTTGCTGGACTGCAAGCACCATCCTCCTCCCCACATGTCAGGTAGAAGCCAGCTGATTTAAACCTAGTTTGGCTTGTCTTAAAAGGCAGCAGAGGGTGGATTCCAGGTCATTTCCAAAATTAGCCGAATGGAGGCTTTTGGTTAGGCTGACAGACTGCAAGATGCCATTACCAATAGTCCTTGATTTATGACCATGATACAGCCCAATATTTCTGTTACTAAGCGAGACAGGTGTTCAGTGAGTTTTGCCCATGTTACGACCATTCTTGCCCCAGTCTTTAAGTGAATCACTGCAGTTGTTTCCTGACCTGGGTTTCCCTGCCTCCTTCTGACGTTCCTGCCTTTTCTTCCCAGCATCTCACCTGGAAGACGCAGGACGTGGAGAACTGTGCCGTCCGCGGGAAGCTTCGGGTAAGAACGGCCCATTCAGTGGGCATGCCCTCCCCTCCCCGTACCCTTGCCCTCCCCCGCTGGGCATCAGGACTGACCTTCCCCTCCCAACCCTCAGGACGAATGTTATAACTACATCAAAGTTTTGGTGCCCAAGAACGACCGGAGCCTCCTGGCCTGCGGCACCAACGCTTTCCACCCAGTGTGCCGGACATACAAGGTAGAAGCAAGGGAGGCTTTTCGGGGTGGGGGGGACTCTCCATCCGGCCCACTGGCTAGGAAGGAGCTTTGGGTCTCCATCAAGGCTCTGGGGAGAGGGGAGGCTTTGCGGGGGGGCTTCTTCCCCTGGAGGAGGGGCTTTGATTGACCCCAGCCTTCCCCTTGGCCGCTAGATCAGCGACTTTGAACAGGAAGGCGAGGAGCTGAATGGCCAGGCGCGATGCCCCTTCGACACCAAGCAGACCAACGTGGCCATCTTTGCCGGTAGGTTTACCCCTAAAAGACCCCCCCCCTCTGTAACCCCCACCCCCAGGGCTGTTTCACAGACCAAATCCACTTCTCTGCCTTCTTCAAGTCCTGCTAAAAGCCAACTTCACCCCAGGGACGCCGTCTCCCACGTGGGGGAAAAAGCTGGGGTGGAGTCGGCGTTTAGCTGGAAAAATGGGGAACCGGAACCACGAAGGATTTGACAGCGAAGGAAGCCGGCTTCTCTTCCCCTGCTGATAAGGAAGTGGCTCCTGGAAGCCTGGACACCCCCTGATTGGTCAGCCCCCCCCCAGATTTCCTCCCCTTCTCGCCTCCTTTCCAGATGGGAACCTTTATTCTGCCACCGTAGCCGACTTCCAAGCCAGCGATGCGGTGATCTATCGGAGCCTGGGGGAGCGTCACCCTGTGCTGCGGACGGTCAAATACGACTCCAAGTGGTTACGAGGTGAGGAAGCCTCGGAGCCCCCCCCCCCCAAGCTGTCTTCACCCTCTCTGGCTCTCTGCACATGCTCAGAGACTGTCGGGTCCTCCCCCCCCATCCCTTCAAAAATGCTCATCCTTGCCCCCCCCTGTTTCTCAGCACTGCTTTCTCCCCACAGAGCCTCATTTCATCCACGCTCTGGAATACCGGGAGTATGTCTATTTCTTCTTCCGTGAGATCTCCGTGGAATATACCACACTGGGACGGGTGAGTGGCCACGTCGCCCCGTGTCAGGAAGGGCCTGGAGAAGAACCGTGGGGTGGGAATCCCCTCCCTCCGCTTCTTCTTCCGGATTGTGAAAAGACAGCTGGTGAACTGGACTCGAGTCACTTCTTCCAATTCGCTCTGCAAAACGTTCCCTCTGCATCTGTCATGAAGAGAGACTGCCTCTGTCTGTGGAGGCTCCACCCGGGCTTGCCCCTCTCTTCTTCCTGCCTTCATGAAGCCTCTTTTCGCGCTGGACAGGGACTCAAAGCATGCTGCTCCTGTACACAGAGGCTCTGCTTTTGCACTCTTCGTTCTCTGCTAGGCCTGCATAGGGAAGGGGTTTCAGGGGGTCTCACCTCTGCCTCTCTTCCTCCCAGGTGATCTTTTCCCGTGTGGGGAGGGTCTGCAAGAACGACATGGGGGGCTCCCCTCGGGTGCTGGAGAAGTACTGGACCTCCTTCCTGAAGGCCCGGCTCAACTGCTCGGTCCCCGGAGACGCCTTCTTCTACTTCGACGTCCTCCAGGCCGTCACCGACGTCATCCTGGTCAACGGCCGCCCTTCCGTCTTCGCCATCTTCACCACCCAGTCCAACAGGTGAGCTCAGCTGGCCGCAATCCCTGTCTGGGTCTGGACGCTTGGCCGGGCGAGAGCCGAGTGCAGGTCCTGCGGAGGGTGAGATTGGCGGGATTCTGAGGCTGTTTTGGGGCTCCCTTTTGACCCAGCATCACCGGCTCAGCCGTCTGCACCTTCGACATGGACGAAGTGGGGAGGGTCTTCGATGGGCGGTTCAAAGAGCAGAAAAACGCGGATGCCAGCTGGACCCCCATCTCCGAGGACAAAGTCCCGACCCCCAGGTATTTTTTCCTTCCTTCCTTCCTTCCCTCCTTCCTTCCTTCCTTCCTTCCCTCCTTCCTTCCTTCCTTCCTTCCTTCCCTCCCTCCCTCCTTCCTTCCCTCCCTCCCTCCCTCCCTCCCGTCCTTCCTTCTGCCCCTCTCCACTTCCCCTCCAACCTCTTTTGATCCAACTGCGTGCTTCCTCCCTCCTCCCTCATCTCTCCGAACTAAATTATCCAATCAAGTTTCTAGCCCCTAAGAGATACAGAGACCCCTGAGTTACTGCCTCTCGTGAAAAGAAGCTTTTTAGAAAGCCTGGAGGCCAAGTTTGAAGAAATGCAGAGGACCGATTGGGAAAGAGGGGGTGCAGTCCTGACCACAGGGAGTTGGGGAAACGGAGCCCCCGATGCTGCAGGGCAAACCGAGGATCCTCATCAGCCGCTTCTCTCTAACCAGAGCAAAACTTCTAGTCCTCAGCGTCTCAAGGCTGCGTTCCAAAGCCAGCAGGACATCTCCTTGCTGGGCTCCACCGTGTCTCTCTCCTGCCTCCTGTCATTTATTGGAGGGGTGATTTCTCCCTCTGCAGACCTGGCAGCTGCGCTGGGGTGGGCCAAGCCTCAGGGTACCGGACCTCCAACGACTTTCCGGACGCCATGTTGAGCTTCATCAAGTCCCACCCTCTCCTGGATGACGCCGTGGCTTCCGTGGCCGAGCAGCCCTGGTTCACCAAGACCTCCAGCCGGTAGGAGCGGGTCCCTTCGGCCGCCTTCCTTCCCAAGCACTTCGGTTACTGCGGCCCTGCTTACCTTTCTGCATCCTCCCTTCCCTCGCAGGTACCGGCTGACCCGCCTGGCTGTGGACCCCTCCGCCGGCCCTTTCCGGAACAACACCGTCCTGTTCCTAGGCTCAGAAGATGGAGCCGTGCTGAAGGTGCTCTCCTGGCTCTCCAGCAACCACACGGTGCAGACGCTCCTCCTAGAAGAGGTCTCCGTCTACCAGCCCTCCCGGTAGGAGCCCCTGGAGGGCCCACCGCTGGCCTCCCGATTCAATGGCCCCTCCTGCCCGGCCATTGAGAAAGTAGAAATCGGTGCAGAACCTTGGGCTTCAGACACACACACACACACACACACACACACACACACACACACACACCTGTGACTTTTGCAGGCCTCTGGTGGAATTCTGCTCATTTTCAACCCCATTCTACTTTTTTTAAAATTCACCTCTTGTCAAAGGCTGCTTCCTTCCAGCCGCCATCTTGCCCTGGCGTTTCTCTCCCTGTTTCCTAAGACACCCCAGAACACAGAACATATGGTGGGTGGGTGGGTGGGTGGATGGATGGATGGATGGATGGATAGAGAGAGAGAGAGAGAGAGAGAGAGAGAAACATTAGAAAGAGAAATGATAGTAAATATAAAGACAAAGTCTACAGAGAGAGAACTGATAGATTGGCTAAAAAGAGATGTAGGTAGATAGATAGTATAAGTTGCTAGATAGATGAGATGATAATTAGAAAGATAGGGAGGCAGGCAGGCAGGCAGGCAGGTAGATAGGCAGGTAGGTAGGTAGATAGATACACACACACACACACACACACAGAGTTTGTCAAGAACAAGAGAATCCACCCCTGCCCTTCTCTCCCTTACCTGCCCAGGTGTAGCGTGAAGCGTGAGGACCGACAGGTCCTGGGGCTCCAGCTGGACAAAGCAAACCATGCCCTCTACGTGGCCTTCTCTGGCTGCGTGGTCCGGATGCCCCTCAGCCGCTGTGGGTCGCACAGCACCTGTCGAAGGTAGGCGAGTCAAAGAGCCCGGTGTCTCACCTTATCCGGCAAGGGGGAACCTGAGAAGGGTGCCTGAGGAGAGGGTGGAACTGTAGTCCAGGGGAGGGACCCATGGGCTTTGGAGTTTGAAGAAAGAACCAGGATAGACTGCCCCTCTCTCTGGGGGCTCTATTGTGCTCCATAGCTGGGAGCCCAGTCTTTCTCTCCCTCCTTCCAGTTGTGCTTCTCCTTCGAGAAACACGGAGGGGGCAGTGCGCACAACAACCCTGTGGAGCAGATTTCTCCCACCCACCCCCAGTTCTAAGTGGGGGGGTGCATGCGTGCAAACATTCCCCCCCCTCCTCTCTCTCCTTCTCTCTCCTCGCAGGAGCTGCCTGGCTTCCCGAGACCCCTACTGTGTTTGGATGCCCTCCGGGACTTGTGCCAACTTCGGCCACGAAACCAGGTCACCCAAAAGGCCTCATTGTATTACTTTGAAGCGTTGCCTCTCCCACTCAACTTTTATTTATTCCCTTTGAATCCGTGCTGGAAAAAGAACTAGTTTTTATTTTATTTTTTTTTGTTTTAAAAATTGAAATGAAACAACTGCTCCCGTTCCTTATTCTGCCTGGAATTTAGAAAGCAAAAACTTTAAATTTGCGTTGGGGGGGCTTCTTGTATTTTTCCTCCTTTCCAGCCATGAGGACTAGAAACATGCTTTTCGAGCAGCTTAGATTAAAAAACAAAATTCGATTTTTAAAAAAAGCAAACAGAGAGGCTAGAATTTTAGCATACAGGAAGAGACCCCTTGTCTCTCTCTCTCTCTCTCTCATCATCCTTCCCACAACCTCCATCACCCCATTTTGGTCCAATTTTCTCCCTATTTGCCAGTCCTGAACCCAAGCGAACCAAGAAAGGGAGTCAGTCCTGGGCCCTTAGTGTGAATGCTGCTTTCCTCCCCTCCTTCTGGATGTTGCCCAATTGACTAATTTGCAGCCGCTAATTAATTTAACGAGGCATCTCTTCTCTCGCTTCCCTGCAGAAGCGGATTTGAACAAGAGATGGGAAACTCTGCCAAGCCCTCGGCCGACTGTCAAGGTGGGTGATTTTTGGAGAAGTAGAAACTGGCTCAAGACCCCCCCCCCAAACCCACCTGTGTCATGCCCACCTGTGGGCCAAACCCTACAGCCACCTTATGATTCCTTTTGAATGTGAATTTGAATTCCCTACAATCAACCCATGGAACAGAAGTTGCCCTGGGAAGTTGTGGGAGCTTCATCACTTGAGACTTTCAACAAGAGACTGGACTGCCATTGGTCAGAAATGGGGTAGGGTCTCCCGCTTGGGCGGTGGGTTGGACTAGATGACCCACAAGGTCCCTTCCCCTGACTTGCCCCCTTTCCATTCCAGACGGTGTGACCTCCACGGGGGAACACGACAGCCTCAGCGACTCTGCCTATGGTCAGTAACCCCCTGTCGTCTTTCTCAGACCTGCTTTTCCATCATTCATCTTCCTTCCTTCCTGCCATCATGTCTTCCTGCTTTTCGGCCGCATCTCCCCATTCCTAAACCTGTGTCAGTCAAACTTGGGCACTTTAAAGAGGGGTGGACTTCAATTCCCAGAATTCCCCAGCCAGCTGGCTGGGGAATTCTGGGAGTTGAAGTCCACCCCTCTTTAAAGTGCCCAAGTTTGGCAGTCATTGTCCTAAATGGTGCATTTTAGGGTGTGATGGACGGACAGACATTGACTGGCATTCATGGCTATTTCAGAAATGCAGGTTAAGTTTCTCCCAGCCTGCAAGCTTGGTTCCACTTCCCCAAATTGCCAAGGTGGGGGAGATTCCCCTCTGGGAAAGATGGGGAACCCCCTTCCCCACATCTCACAGAGTCAAGATGGTCTTTGGGTGCCCCATGCGAAACGTGTCTCTCGTCTGTTTGGGCAGGACAGGCGCCTCCAGGGTGCCCAGGGCAAAAGAGGATGGGTGGCCTGTAAATATTTGAGGTGGGGGGTCTGTGGAGGTTCTTAGGGAGGGGGGCCGCCTCTGCAAAGAAGACGGAGGCGGGGCATTGCTGGCATGGTGAGGATGCCAAGGGACCACAAACCAGGCACACAATTTCTTGCTTTCTGTCTTTGGTGAATGATCAGTGCCCCCACCCTGTTGCTTTGCTGGGGAGAAAAGGGGGCCAGCCCACCCAGCCCATCCTCCCCCAGCCAGGATCACTGGAGGGGTCTCTTCCCCCCCCCTCACTCCCATCTCTTCCAGCTTCCTCCCAACTGGGCAACTGAAGTTAATCCCTTGGAAGGAAGGCAATTAAATCCCTAAGCAAGTCCATTAATTGCACAGCAGGGGAGCAAATTCCCTTGATTGAATTGGGGGGGGGGGAGAGAGAAAGAGAAAGAGAGACTGAGAAGGGTGGGGGAGGGTACCATTAGAGTGCTAAAGGAAGAGACTGAGGGGGGGCATCTTAGGGGGAAGGAAGGCAGAGGAGAGTATCTCTTAGCACCCCAAAAGGCTCTTTCCATTTTCCTCCTGCATGAGGCGGTTGGGATCTTTGGGCCCACCCTGAGTCCCCCTCCCCAATGCTTGCAAACCTCCCTTGCTTGTGGGGCTTCATTGACCCCTTTATCCTTCTCACAAGTATGCTGGGATAGAGCAGAGTTCAAATCCCTCAGGTCAGGGGTCTCCAACCTTGGCCATTTTAAGACTTGGGGACGTCCACAAGTCTTAAAGTAGCCAAGGTTGGAGACCCCTGCTTTTGGTCTACAAAATGTCTGAGCCTACCCTGCAGGGTTGTGGTTGAGGTTGCAGGCAGCTCTCTGTGCAACCGGCTCTTGGCGTGGCGTGGGGGCGTGACAGGTTCAATCCTGACGGTGTGTTTGTCACTGCTGACGCAGGAGATGCTCAGACCACCCCGGCGTCTTCCGGGCTCTTCTCCCAGGCGCCCCCGGGCTCTCCCTCCACTAGCTTGGCTCCCGGCGCCCACCCAGCCCCTGGTGTGGGGGACCCCCGTTTCACCCTCCACGTGGCTGTGAGCACGCAGGGTAAGGAGGTGCTCCTCTTCCCCCCACCCCAAATAATGCTTGCCCGCACGAGTACACTAACTTGAAGCAGGCGGGAATATCTAACCCACGACCTGGAACGTCGGGGCATGCGAGCGAGTGAAGGTTGTGCACTGTTGGACCTGCGCACTGCATGTGCCATGGGGAGGAGGGGGGTCTCCCAGAGGTGCCCTCTAACCTCTCTGAAAGCACAGGGACAGCGGGGGGGGGGGATTGTGAGATGGCCCTGCCTGCAAAGGAAGGACCCAGCCTGGCGCTATTTCACACCTGCTGAGTGGAGAAAACCTGCACAGCCAAACACCACCCAGGTCCTTTTCTCTCTTGTTGGGACTACAGACCCCGCCCTCCACTGCTAGCTAGGCTAAGAATCATGGGGGCTGTAATCCAAAGCCATTGTTAGGTGGAATGGGGTTTTTGCTGTCCTCACCAGAAAGCTTGGATATTCAAATTTTAGGGGCTGAATTTTTCTCCTGCAAACCAGCCAACATTGTGGGTTCCTGTTGTGATTGCTTATCGTCTGCATTCGCTTCCCATTGTGGTGACTTCAGCGTGGTCCGTATTTTGCTCCAGCCAGAGTCTTCCTGTGTTGCTTTGCAAAATTTCCCTTGCCAGCCATGAAGCTAGGAGGTTTGGGTTGGCGGTGGCCAGGTGGCCAACTTTCCCTACCTCTTTGGGGTTATCGTTTCCACCCTCCTCCGCTGTTTAGGATGGGCATGTTCTCGGAATAGGACCCGGCACATCTCGAGGGGGTTGTAGCGTGTTGTGGTGAAACCGTCTGCAGGTGTTTTGCATTGACTGAAAAACTTGCAGCCTCATTCTCCACAAACTGAGCCATTGTGCACAGTTTGTGCAGTGGAAATTTGCTGCTTTAGACGTGCTTGGGGGAAAATAAAATAAAATTCCCCAGACGTTGCTTTGTCTAGAAACCAGGGGAAGCTGTGGCAAGCAAGATAAAACTGGTGGATTTCTTTTTTTTTCCTTCCTGATCTCCAGCTCTCTCACCTCCCCCCAAAACTCTGATTTTTTAAAAAAAAAGCCCTTTTATTACCTCGCAAAGGAGGCGATAAAACATTCAGTGATTGATAAAACATCTGCAGAGTTGGCACTAAACTTTGCAAGCTACTAATTTTTTTTCTGGTCTGGAGCGCAAGAGAAAAGCCACTGCCAAACAAAATTGAGAATGGAAAATGATCTCTTCCTCACCACCACCAAAAAAAATCCCCCAACACACACACAGAAAGAGAGAGTCTTGAAAAAGCTTTGTGAAAAAATTCTGGCTGAATGAAAATGCATTTAACAGCTGAAACTTTTAAAAAGCGAAATTGCTTCTCTTTGCGTTTTGACGGCGTCCAGATTTATGGGGCTACAGTCCTAATTTCCAAGGATCCGATTTCCAGGGCTAAAACATTTTCCTGAACTTTTTTATATACATAAATTTTTAAAAAGTCAAACTTAACCCATGGGGTCCATGGAGAATGGAGGCACAGGGCAGATTCCTATCCATATTGGAAGTGTCCCGAAAGTTCAACTGGAAAAAAGAAAACATTTCTAAAAATCTTGAAAAACAAAAACAGCTCCAGAAATCAAGTTTCCAGACAGATTGTGGAAATGTTTGCAGTTTGCTGGAAATCTGAGTGGGTTCCAAGTCTTGGTTGCAAATGGGGGAAGAAAAACAAAACCAAACCAAACAGCAGGGCCCTTGTTAGCCTTGGAAACAAACGTGTGAGCTGAAAAAGGCACAAATGACCCACAAAGAAAGAGCTTTTTTTCCAAATGTGTTTCCAGTTCAGAGTTCCTCTTTCCCCCCCACCCCCTGAGATCTTAAGGCATCTTTCTGGATGCTAACCAGGCACTCAGGGGCCTGCAGGGCTGTGGGGCTGGTGGTGTCTGGCTTCACTAATCTGGTGTCACATTTGCACACTCACACACAAAGAGGTCCAGCCATTCTTCCTCCCTCCCAACATTTTTCCTTTTCCTGGTGCTTTGGCTCGCTCCTTTGGCCGTCTCCTTGGCCCCTTCCTCTGTTTTCCTACTTGTCTCCCACTCACCAAATACTACCCTTTCCTCCGTTGTTAATTCCTTTTCCACACTGGCAAACCAGCTATACGCCACCTTGGAGGCAAAGCAGCTCGACCTCTTTTAATTGAAAACACGTGCATGCACACACAAAAACACTCTCGCCAACGCTTTTATGCAGCGTTTCTGGCACACTCCTTCTTGCACATGAGCTGTCTGTGCAAGCTTAGGCATTGCCCTATGTACACACGGGCTGCGTTCACATGTGTTCACCCATTTTCTGGGTGAGTCCTGCAAGCAGGTTAAATATGCCGTTTTCTGGGTTCATCCGTTTAGCCATCCAAATGGGTTGGAATTTTGCCAGCACAGCAAGTCACAAATAAAACAAACCGGGTTAACTTTAGCCAGGTTTCATGTGCTGTATGAATGCGATCACTACGTCTTTCTGTTTTGCTGATCGTCCTGCGAATATAGCAGTGGGATTTTGTATCTACTGTACCGTTACTCTTGTTTTAATCTGGGGGGGATTCAGAAAGCAGAGAGAAAGAAATGTAAGTGATAAAAATGATTTTTTAAGTTGCTGGGTTTGGTCCTTAAAGGTACAGGTGGCAATTCATAGACTGCTGTGGGAGGTTCAGGTGAAAGAAACAAGGAAGCGAAATATTCTACCTTTCCTCCCTCTACAAATCGATATAACCAAATTAGCGATGCAGGAATGACATTTGCGTTCAGTCGCTAGATCCCTGGGCGGAGAGGGAGAGGGTGACGTCAGCCAGTTTAATTTTCCACCCGGGGAACAGCGAAAATCAAGATATTCTCTCTCTCCCCCCCCCCCCCACTAAACAGGATTGCATTATTCTGGGTCATTACAAGGGTGGCATAAATGAGGGCTCTGTTGCCCTGTTTGGCTGCCTTTAATTGAATCTCCATATTATGTAATTGTACCATTTGCACAATTTAACAGGAGCAAGCTCATTAAACTCGGTTGTGCTTTTAAAGCGGGGGGGGGGGGAGAACTGCCTCTGTAAGGTATTTTTAATCAGCAGCAGAATTTTTTTCACCGTTCTGCCTTCCCTGAAAAGGTGCAGCCTGTTTTTATCCTTCTGGGGGTGAATTTCTCCCTGGTTTTGGGAACAGGGAGTTCTTGACAAGCCAGGGGTTTCCATTCCTCTTTGTGAGCCACGCAGGTTTTAGGCTGGACCAACCCTCTACCTTGCACTGGGTGTGTAAACATGCCTATGCACATCCCCCCACACACACCCCATTGCAAGGTTCTGCCTTCCTGACCTGGTGCTGGTCCTTGGCACCTCCGGATGGATCCAGAAGTGGTTCTTGGTGTGCTCAGGGCAACCTAGGAGGTTGAACCTTTGCAAGGACTGTGCAAGCCAACATTGGCTTTCTTTCTTGGGGGTGAAGCCCGATGGCTGCCTTCCCGAGCATCCTGGACCCTCGAGAAAGTTTTGAGGCACAGCAATGGCCTGGGGGTGTGGGGTGTGTGTGTGGAGAATTAGTGGGTCATCTTCCTGCACCGTCTCAGTTTCCTGTTTGTCCCACTGCATCTCGGGAGCCTTTACACCCAGCCTGCTCCGTCCTACTAACACCTCTACCTCATTGCCATCCCTGGTCCTCCGTTTGATCCTTCCCCCCTGGGGTCCCTGCGGGCACGGAAAAGCAGCTGCGCCCCAGGAATGTCGGGGGTGGTGGGGACACCCCTGCATGGCTTGGGAAGGCCTGGAGATCTTGGCTCAGCGGGGACGGAGACCCGTTGGGGCCTTTGGTCTTCGTGGGGAGAGCGCCTGACCCTCCTGACCCCCGTTTCTTCTCTCCCCGCTGGCTGCGGGTTCAGGCGTGAGGCAGGAGTCGGAGGCGAAGGACAGCGTCAAGTCGGTCCACTTCACCTTCCTGATCGGCTGCGTCTTCGTGGCTTTCCTCTTGGGGGCCTTCCTCTCCGGCCTGCTCGTCTCCTGCTATTGCAGACACAGCCTGCAGCGCGCCAAGCACCCCGGCAAGGACCCTGAGAATGGCCTCCAGCGCCCGCTCTCCCTGCGCAGCCTGGCCAAGATGAACACCCTGCTGGAAGGCGGCCAGGCCAAGGACGGGCTGATGGAGACGGCCGCCCCTCAGCTCTACACCACCCTGCTGCCCAGCGAGAAGGAGCTGCCCAGCGCCCCGGCCAAGCCTGGCATCCGAGAGCACCCCGAACTGTCCGCCTTGCCCACCCCGGAGTCCACGCCCGAGCTGCCGGTCAAGAACATGAAGGCCATCCGGAACCAGTGGGAGAAAAACCAGAACTTCAACAACGCCAAGGATGCCCAGGGGAAGGGGATGCCCTTCCATGCCCCAGTGCCCAACACCTTCTCCTTTCCTGGCCCAGGAGGAGTCCCCGGGCCCCTGCACGGCTACGACACCCCTCTGGGGGGCTACCTGGACGAGAAGAAGATCTCTAACTCGGAGCGGGTGCTGGTGCGTCCCTCCCCACCGCCCAAAGGCATGGAGGTCACCACCCTGGAAGAGCTGTTGAAGCACCTCCACGGGGCGGGGGCCTCCGTGCCTGCCGCCTTCCCGCCTTCAGCCGTGGCTTTTGCCAACCGGGTGCAGCCGAAGGTACCCAACCTGGAGGGCGCCCCCTATTACAACACCTCCACGCTGCCTCGGCGGCTGGACATCCCTCCGGACACTCCGCTGCCCTTGGGCCTGGACAAAGGAGGCAGGCGCTCCGTCGCGCACAGACATTCCCTCTGTGGCGCCCCGAAGCTGGTGAACGTGAGTGGGGGGGGCGGCGGGGGGCTGCTGATGCGCCAACACAGCCTGGGCCAGGCGGGGAGGCTGCCCCCAGCCCTCCTGACGCGCATGCACTCCACGGGGAGCTCTGTGCCCCAAGAGGGCCACCACCATGCCATCTTCCTGGCCAGGCAGCACAGTTACGGCGACCAGGGGCCGCTGCCCAGCCACGGGGGTGGCATCCGGCGATCCGTCTCGCTGATCAAGCCGGGCATGACCCCACAGGCTCTCTTCCAGCCTTCCTCTCCGCCCGCCCAGCCCTCCGGCCCTTTCCACTATTGAGCCCCACGGAAGGAGAAGCGTGCGTGTGTGTCTCTCTCTCTCTTGAACCCAGAGCCGGCCGCACTGAGAAGGTCCCCTTCGGCCACGGCCACCCGCAGGGATTAACAACCCGAGTGTGCCTTGTGTAAGGGAAGGTCCTGCTCAGGTGGCACCGGTGGGGCTCGGCTGGATGGACACCTGCTTCCTTCTCTCTTCCTGCGAGATGCTTCCAGAAGCTTCCTCGGCCTCCGGGGGCCCCAAAGGGCCCCCAAAGTAGCAAAGCTGGCCGTTCCTGCCTACCTCACGGGTGAGGCCTCGAAGGCGGACGCCTCGGCAGGGCCTACCCTCACCCATTCCTTATGCAAGAAATCTCCCCTGAGGATGCCTGTGCCGGCTCACTCACGCCCTGCCAACGGGCACCAAAGGCTGCTTCCAAAGGCTGGCAAAATGCTTGGGCCCAGATCCTCCGGGGGAGCAGAGACCCATTCGAGCAACCAGCCAGGAATGGGGGGTCCCTGGGGGCCCCTTCCTCCTCCTCCCCTCCATCATGGCCAGCCTGCAAACGGTCACGTTTCAATTCCGCCACATGGCCGAAGGACTCCAAACTCAAGGTTCACATTTTGCAAAATCTTGAACTGTTCAACGGATGGATTTCACCCTGTGGAGCAAAAGGGAGGGAACAGGAGGGGTCCCAGGGCAGGTTTTGGGGGGGGCTCCTCCTTTTCAAATGGGGGTGGCTGGGGGTGTCCTTTGTGCAGCCGGCTGGAGAGTGGTGGGCATTTCCAGAGACCAAACGGGCTGTCCCAATCGGGATTGCTATGCTGAAAGGACTCCGGATGATCTGAACTCGGGTCAGGCTGGACCTCCTGCCCCTTTTATGGGGTTAAAGAACCGTGTTTGCTTCGTGGGGAGGGGGTGGGTGCAAAGGTGGCTCCCCCCAGCCCGTTTTTGTAGCACTTTTGGTATTCGTGTGTGTGTTTTTCTCCCAAAAGGGCAGATTACAGCAGCTCCTGTTGCTTGGATGGCCTTTTGAGAAATGAGCCTTGGCCGGACTTGAACTTGCAGCCCTTCCCTCCAGGGAGGGAACAACTTCAGGGTCCTCTCTGGGCCCCCAAGCAGCCCCTCCTGGCCGGCGTTCTTCCTTGTAACCAATTTTGACCTCTCTTCTTTTCTAAAATCTCCCTCCTTCCATTTGGGGGTGGAGAGACTCCAATGAAGATCAAATTATATCTACCTGGGGGGCAGGGGGGGGTCCCCAAATTTTCTTCTCAAGTTATCCCATCCCACCCCTCAATCGGGCAGAATTTTTGCATGTGGGCCGGCCTGATTCATCCTGCTCACCTACGCCTCGATTTCTTGGCTGGCTTGAGTTTGGAAGCCCCAGCTTGTCAAACTCAGCCTGCACAAGGAGCTAGTCCACAAAGAGGTTTGTAAACTCATCTCCAAGATGGTGTCCCCACGAACAATGAAAATAATGTACAGGTGTTTTCCCACATGCTCCAAAATCAGAGAGGAGCTTTTCCACAGCGGTGGCTTGCAAAACAAAAGGGGAAAAAATATGCCTCCTTAAAATAAATAATAAAAAAAAAAAGATTTGTAAAACCAGGGGGGGAGGTTTAAATTCTTTTGATGTTGTACTCGCAAATCTGCCCCTCTCAAAAATAGGGAGGGGTGGGTGATCCAAAGGGAGGAAGGGAGAATCTGTAAACCCATTTTTTAAAAAGAATATTTGCAAAGTGCCATCTGGAGAAACCCACCGAGGGCTGGAAAGCCGTTTTCTGGTTTGTTTGTTTTTTAATCACGTGGGCAGGATATTTGGGGGGGAGGACGGGGGGGTTGGAGCGTGTGTATGGAAAGTTCTTCCTTGCAGCACTTTTATTTTCTAAAAAAAATGTACATAAAGTATTAATATATGTGTATATTTCATTGTTTTAACTTCGTATAAGAGAAGTAAAAAAACAAAAACAAAAGGAAACTAGCACCGAATTCGGTCCCAACGAAGGCGGAATAATTAAAACCGGGTTTGAATTCGCCCCGTTCAGAACAGAGACCCAGCAGGGACGTTTGCAGCCTGCACAGGCCAACACTGGTGTGTTTGTGTGTGTGTTTGTGTGGAGCCTGATGGGTGTGCTTGAAGACGAGTATGTCTACATAATGGGCGTTCCCAGCGCCCTGTTTAGCGTCCATGCACCATTACGACAAGGATGGAGAAGCCCCTGGGCTCCTGATCCTGGCTCTGATGCTACTTCTCAACTCGGTCAAGCGAAGGAAAGTTGGAAGTTTTGCTAAGTGACCACTTTGCTTCATGACCGGATTATCGGTCTCAATTGTGGTCGCTAAAAGAGGACGGCCTGTCCTCTGGACAACAAGGGTACATGGAGGCTCCAAACTTTCTTTTCAAATGCATCTGGTCACTCAGGACTGACTTCTAAGGTAGACTGTCCCTGCATGTGGGGCTCTTCCTGACTTCTTCAGTGCAACGGTCCGTCTAGATGACCACAGGAGTGTTCCTAAAAAGCAATAATATTTCCCCTCTCCCCAGGTTGCGTTTCCTACCATCAAGAACTGATTCCTTTCTTCTGGGGTGGAGCTCGGGGTGTAGGGATATCTGTCTCCCTCCATCATCCACAGAGAAGTGGGGCCTTGGGCCTGGAGCACCCCCGGCCCATTATCCCCCATCCAGTATAAAATCCTCGAGCTCTAAGGGACCTAGGAGGTCGCCTAGCCCAACCCCCTGCAAAGCCAGCATCATGGTGACGCTCTTGTTGGCCTTTTCAATTCCTGATCGAATTTGCTCCCCTTCACAATCTGGAGGAAGACCAGTCCAGTCCAGGGGATTTATCTGGACTACAATTCCCATCCCACATGATCGGGCCAGAACGTCTGGAGGTTAATTTGCTTATGCTGAACCGATTCTCTCCAACTAAGTTGGGTTACAACTCCAGGAAGGAAGTTTCCAGGTTGAGGGGGGGGGTCTCCCTAGGCAAAGGTTTCTCCCTTCCAGCTTCCCTGAACATCTGGCAGCCTTCCAGGCCTCTGCTCACCATCCTTCCTGCCTCTGCAGCACATCTGGCCACTTCTGTCCCCCTCCCCATCACTCTTGGCTCACTGGGAGAATAAAATGGTTGATTGCTAAAGCAGACAGTCCCTCCTCCCCCCCCCGTCTCTTACTCCTTGCTTCCTCTTAACGGATACCCCCTTCCCCAAATTGGGCAGGTGGCTGAGGAGAGGAAACAGCCCCCCCTCCACCCCAAAAGAAACACCTGAGCTGTGCCAGAAATGAGCTCATGGTTTTAATTTGGACTTTCCAAACTGCGGTTAGAGCAACCCCAGAGCTCGGTTGGCTTTGCCGCCTTCCAAAGGTGAGGAAATTGGGGTGTCCTTCGGTGGGTTAGCTGCCCCATCACGTTCCCCAGCTTTTGGGAGTTGTAGTCCGGCAGTGCACGATGGGGATTGTCTTCCCAAGGGAGACAGACAGCCTAAGAGAAGCAAGAGCCGATCCTTAGCCAAGGGAGCTGTTTAAACCATTTCTATTCAGGCAACGCCAGAGGTGCTGCACAGCTGGCAAAGCCATTGAGGGCTCCTGCAATAGATTCAGAGACGGTTGGGTAGAAAAGGCAAGGATAAGTCGCCTGCAACTCTTGCGCCCATCATCCACACCCCAACTTTCCCAACATTGCCACACGCTCACCAGATCCCCAACGTCGCTTTTTCTCCTACGAAGCCTGGACAACTTCCCTTTGCAGGACCCCTCAAAAACAGCAGCCGGGACACACAATGCTGAATCCACATCTGGAGAGGAGAAAAAAGGTTTTTTGCCCAAACTGGTAGGTTTTGTAGAAAATTCCCTCATAGAATTTTTCCTTGCTGGGCGATTAGTCTCCTGTTCTCTTCTTCAATGGGTTGCAGAGCAAAAGGGAGTTTAGATTCAATTTCCAAAGCCTGGACATGAAATCTAAAGGCTGGAGGAGGGAGGGGAACAACAAACACACACACACACACACACACACACACACACACACACTCTCCAGCTTCTTTGCTGGCTGGTGTTAAACATCAGCATTCAGTTTTCGCTGCTCTTCGGAATTAATACGGCAAAACTGGGGAGACAGTACCAAGTTAGACCTATGTGTGTGTGTGTGCGTGAAGTTGCCAGATGTTTCTTCCTCCTTTCTTTTTATGCCAAGAGGCCTACAGATGTGGTTGATGACTTGGGAGCTTGCCCATCGGGGCTGGGCAGAGGGAGGCGAAGGGAGCAAGGAAGCCATTTCTAAGAATTTTCCTGCCTTCCTGTACTTGTATTGTTGGCAAGTAGCAAGGAAGGAGAAGAGTTACGGAGTGGTTCTTGCTACACAACATCTGGCCAGCTCTTGTAAGCAGGATGCTGGATTGCAGGGGGGGGCCTGCCCTATGCAAAAGTCGGAGAGCCTCTGACCTCAGGGGCAGTCTACCTTTGTGAGTGCAACAAAAGGAAGAGCCAGGAATTTGGGGTGAAGGTTCCTTAATCCTCCAGCCAACGCCCCTCTCCTTCCTTCCATTTCATGGATTCTGGGGCCACCCCCCAAAAAAGTTTGGGGGTGCCATGTATTTGGAGATGATAAATTTCATAGCTTCACTGGTTTCTTAGAAGGGAAGGGAAGCCAGCCACCAAACAACTCTCTTTAAAAATCCCTTGAAAGGGGTCTTTGCAGCTTTAATTGTGCATCCAATTTTTTTAAAAAAACAAGGATTTGAGCGAGAAGCACTTTATGCTGAGTTAAAAAACAACCACCACCAGGAAATCGGGGTCCCTTTCCTTCTCCCTCAATGGCTGAGAAATCTGGCCATCCGCCAAAGCGGCAAACCTGGCCTGGCAGCGCCACCTGGCGACCCCTTGTGTGTCACACACTTCCCTGGCACCTGCAGGCTCCCTTGGAGAGTCTAGCGGCTGGGTCTGGGGTCTTCCAGCTGCTTGGCTCCACTCTCAGGAAGAGCCTGAGAGAGGCTGGCCTTGGCCACACAGGGTCCCATTTTCTTGCGACTGGCCTTGGCTCAAAGATGCACCAACCCGGGTTGGTCATAAAAAAACAACAACAACCAAACCAGGATGACTAAACCAGGTTTGTTTTCTGCTAAATGGCTTGGATTTTTTGAGACCTGCAAACAGTTCTCTCTCTCTGCAAAAGGAAAACATCACACTAGGAATCTCGCTCCTTCAGGCTTTGAGATGTTCTGGATGTTTTTGTGACCTGCAATCAATGGATTGGAGGCCAAAATCCCACCAAACTTTATCCTCTTTTTTTGGGGGGGGGGGAAGTGAGGGACAAACCACCTTTCTTGATCTGCTCTGAATTCGCCCTCCTGTGCCCAAGAAGGCCACACCAAGGTTTGAAAATTGTGTGTGCGTATGGTTGGGCGAGGCATGTCCACTTGAACGCTGCAATCGTGGTTTGTTAATCCAGGGTTAGGGTGTGGCCATCATTGGCTTCCTGGGGGGCAGCTCAGAGCAAGGCCGGCTGCTGTTCTTCACTCGCCCCAAAAGTTTAGCCTCAGATGGGGAGCTGCAATGTTTCCGGCATCCTCCCTCCTGTCTGGTCCAGAGTTTGCTCGTCATCTCCATAGCAACTGGTTGCCCCTGGCAACAGCTTTGAAGCATCTTGGGCGCTTTGGCCAGGGACACGTGGGCACCGGAGAAAGCAGCCCCCACCCCCGGAAAAGAGGGAGACCCTTGCCCTCCCCAGCTCCAGCCCCACCTGAGACAAATTCTGCTGCTCCCTGCCTTCGTATGCTGCTGTCCATCAGTGAGGAAGATGTGGGAAGCTGCCGGCAACGGCTTGTGTGCTAATCCCACCCAGCCTTGATTCCCCGGAACGGCTGGGCGAAGAAGGGGGCCGCCTACCTGGCTGGCGGCAATGCATTGCTAAAGGTTGGCTCAGCTTTCCTCCAGGTGAGACCTTTTCATTTCAGGGGGACTGAATTGGAGTTGCCGGCACTCAAACAGCGCAGGTCATAGGGTGGGATGGTTTGACGGGAAGGGTCCCGTGTCAGTGACAGCTGTGGGGCTCCCCCCATGCCCCACCTGCCACCTCTTCTCTCCCAGCCTTAAAAATGCCCTCCTGCTTGCAGCTGAGGGTTGCATTCTTAACATGCTCCTTGTTCAAGGGGATTTTTTTAAATTTTAGAGTTGCGTTGAATAAGCTTTAAAATAAAGTGTTTTCCCCTGGAGAGAGGAGAGGTCAAGATAACAACCTAAGACCACTCCCCAAACTCTCACCCTCCTCGTTGGACTGGGGGGTCAAAGCACCCAGAACGGGTTCAAATGCTCGTCTGTCAGTATTGCAATGAAAGGGCATTTTTTTAAAAAATAATTTTTATTGTGTTTTCCACCAATACAGTTCAAATCATATTATTATCTTGTAAGTCCTAATACATTTAATATACATCCACCAATAATTCCTTATAATTAGTTCTTATATACTTATAGATTTTATATATCTACATATCATTTTCTTGAGATCTCTTTCTTATTAATCTCCTCTTCTTATATCTATTCTCTACTCATTCATACCATTTGTGCCAGATTGAATAGTATTCGGAGTCGTCCTTCTCTTTCATTTTTAATGTACGCATGTCAATTTCCGCACATTCCATCATTTTTGGTAGGACCATACCCTCTTTGGGAGTCGGGTCCTTTCCATATTTGTGCGAAAGCTATTCTGGCTGCTGTTAGAATATGTAAGATAATATATTTTATTTCTTTTGGATATTGATCTTTAATTATTCCTAATAGGAAGAGTTCTGGTTTAGGTGCAATCTGATGTCCTGTAATTTCCTGCATCCAATTTTTAATTTTAGTCCAATAGGTCCCAGTCTCGGGATATAATCACCACATAGGATAGAAGGTACCATTAGCTGGTTGGCATTTCCAACATTTTGGGCTTGTATTAAGGTATATCTTAGCCAGATGCCACCGGTAAAGGGCATTAAAGGCTCCCAGGTGAGGGGAAAGACCCCACCTTGCACCCATTTGTTAAAATTTATTTCTTACATTTGCTGCCGGTCTGGCTGTGGACTCGTCTCCGGCTCTTCGCCTGCGGCAGAGACACCCCATCACACACTGCTAATGGGGTCTTTGTCCCCTTTCAGGTGGTGCTGCGGACACAGCCGGCCACTCGCTTGGGCGCCAGTCCTCATGGCCACCAGCCTGGGCAGCTCCCTGCCCGCCCTAGCCAGCGCCCTCCGGCCTGACCCCACCCTCTCCCTGGAGCAGAAGGTAACCTTCCT
Organism: Hydrophis major; assembly: GCA_033807585.1. Lineage (NCBI taxonomy): Eukaryota > Metazoa > Chordata > Lepidosauria > Squamata > Elapidae > Hydrophis > Hydrophis major. The sequence goes on along the minus strand of CM066333.1, from coordinate 106,281,625 downwards.
CTTCCTCTTCTTCCTCTTCGTCTTCCTGGCGGTGCTGATTGTCCGTTGCTTCCGGATCCTCCTGGACCCCTACCGGAGCATGCCTCCCTCCACCTGGACCGATTACATGGAGAAAGACACCCTGGACTACCGCCTGGCCTGAAAGGGGGTCGGGGAAGGCAGTGGTGGAGATGGCCAGCCCAAGCCGGGTTAGTGCGGCTGCCTCGGTGGAACCTCCACGCACGGGGGCAGTCTACCTGCTCGGGCCTGGCGGAGACATGAGGTTCCGCCCACCCTGGTTTGAGCTCGGGGCAAAGTTTTCAAGCTTCGTTCTGTGGCTTTGGAAGGAAAAGGGGCAGGCAGGGCGAGAGGGAAGGGAGGCTGCACTTGGCAGGAATGGATGTTTCAAGCTCTAAAAGGGCCTTTGCGTTTCCTAAACAAAACACCCCTGCATGTAAAGCCGTTTGAAAAGCAGAATTTATTGGCTGCCCGGGGAAACTTTTACTTGACCTAAAAGAGGCAGGCGACACTCACGGCTGGCACTGTGGGGAAAGGCACCCCGTGCGAGTCCTGCCCCGTTAAGGACCCATAAGGCACTACTTTTCATTTGGAGCCCTTCGTGCAAAGGTGGACAGGGGTCTCTTTGGAGAATATCGCCCGCTTCCAACAAAACAGGGCTGGTTTTCCACAGCGGCTGCCTTGCGACTTCAGACTTCCTCCCTCCCTGCTGGCACACTCACAATCCTAACTGGGCGGCCTTGGACTTCAACTCCCAGAATCCCCCACGATTCAACCCACAGGTCTTAAAAGCTGCCAATCCCTGAGTCAGATGGAAGCAGAGCCCAGCGCCCCTCTACGCTGGGGTTGGGTTCTTCATTGGCTCAGCCCTTCTGAACTCGGTCAACACAGCAGTGGGAAGGCCACAAAGGCCACGTTCCTAGAAACCAGCAAACGGGGTTTGTTGAGAAGAGTGGTCTGTCTAACACAAGCTGAGGGCCATTTGCAAGCAGGGGGGCTGTCCTGAGATCCCCTCCTTTTGCAATTTTGCAAGCTTTTTTTAGGATTTTGGGTAGATGTGTCGTTTAGGGTGGGGGCTAGTGGAGCCCTGCTCCCTTTGAGCCCTGTAAGAATGTGGCCTCTGGACAACATTTCTGGCTCTGTCTGGACTGGCCAGATCCCTGTGGCTGCTCTTGGCTCTCAACTGATTTAGGGGGACTTTCCTGGGCTCTTCCCCCTCTTCCTGCACTCCGGGACGGCCCCAAGACACAGGGCCTTTCCCAAGACAGGGCCTGCAAGAGTGTCTTCCTAAGGGGACTCTGGAGTCCTTGAACAGAATAGAGAAACCTGGGGGCGTCAAACCCCCCAGAATAAGCCCATTATGGGGTTGGGGAGGGGGCAGCCTCCAGAACCTGCTGGCATATCCCCCCATGTCCAGTTTTCCTAGGGCAAAACGTTGGTTGCCTTTTCTGTCAAGCGTGGCAAAACAACCACCTGGGGGTTAAGAAGTGACCATCTCGGTGGCTGTGTCGGCCAGGAGCTGCCTCTGTCCCGGGGAGCCCCCCATTTCTCCCGAAGGCACCTCGAGGGTGTCAGCCCCCCTGAGCTCCTCCTGGGCAAGCCCTTCTCCCGTGCTGGCCTCCTGCTGGTGGAGCTCAGCTTCTTGCTCCTTTTTCAGCAGCCGGCTTCGGTATTCTGCCGCTTGGTGATCGGCCTCCTGGAGCTGCTCTTGCAAAGCTTCTTTGGCGTGGCCATCCTAGGGGAAAAGTCAGGGCTTTCATCACTGTGGGGAGGGGAGAAGGGGGGAAAACGTTCTGCAAAGAGAGAGGAGGTGGGCCCTGCAGGGAGCATGTTGCACAAACATCTGAATTTACAAAGGAAGGCGGCTTGCCTTGGTTTTTTCTAAACAACAGATTCACTGTTGGGATTCCTTAAGCTATGAATCCTGGTTAACAAACCTGAAAGGGCTGGATTTGCACTAAGGGGGAAACCAGAAACAAGCCAACTACATGGGGTAGTTGAGGGCGTCATCTCAACCCACAACCAAGTCTCCTGAATCTCAAATTGGCCCCTTTGGCTTCTCTAGCTTTGCGTATCTGGCGGTCTGGATTATCTGATGTACCAGCTGGGGAAGATGGGAGCAGAGGCCCAGCACTTTTGGGAGGGCACCAATTCGGAACTTAGGTGTGCAAAGGGGAGGGGTTGTTCTTACCTCTCTCCCTTTCTCCTCCTTTCCATTCCCCACTGGTTTCATTTTGACTTTCTTGGCGGGCGGCTTCTCTGCTTCAGCCACGTGGTTATTCTCGCTCGGGGTCTCGAGGAGGGGTCCTCCCGCCTCCTGACCAGCAGGCACAATCAGAACTGAAAATTAAGACGGGGCAGAGGAGAAGAAGGGAGACAATAAAATACAGAGAGTCAGTAGAGAAATTTAGAAGAACAGGGAGGGATTGGATGCAACGCAGGCAGGTAAAAGAGGTGGGAGAATTACAACCAGGATAATTTTTTTTTAAAATAAATCCCATTCCTCCCGCTCAGATTTTGAGAAGGGCAGAATCAGAAGGCTGGCTGGCACCAAAATAAAAATAAAGCCAGTGACAAAAATAATTGTTAAGCATTAAAAATAATGCTTAATGATATTCTTCTTCTGGTCATCTTCCCAGCATTCAGCCTCAAACACCACAACTCCCATCGGCCCCAGGCTTATGGGCATGGCAGTCCAGACCCCTGGGTAATCTTAATCAAGGAAGGCTGTTTGGCAGGACCTCCCCAGAGACCCCTTACCTTCCTGCTCCTTCTGCATCATTACAATGAACTGTTGTCCCAGGTGAGTGGCCGGCAGATGACCCAGAGGGACGCCCTCCGTCACAAGTGTGAGGACGTGCTGGCCGCTACCGACTGCCTGCTGGAGGGAAGCGTCGGCTGGTAGAGTTTCCACAATTTCTCCTGAGACAGCTGCAACGATGGAGGAGGAAGTCTAAACCAGTGTAAAATCGAGATTCTAAAGATTCAGCAAAAATTAAGGCTCTGCTGGACATTTCTGGAAAATGGCAGTTTTTGCTTTTTAAAAAAATAAAATAAAATAAAGATGTCTTGCTCTCCTGGTGGAAATAAAGCACAAGCGATTTGCAAGAAATTTAAGGTTTCTTCCCTTAATTACGAATGGAAAATTGCATTATTCTAAAGCTTGTTTCTCAGCCCTGACAACTCTAAGACATGTGGACTTCAGGCTGGCTGGGGAATTCTGGGAGTTCATGTCTTAAATTTGCTGAGGTGGGAAACACTGCCCTAAAAACTCGATGCTCTTCTTGTTTCAAACGTGACTTGCAAAATTTTTAAAAAGAAAAAAAAAAACCTTTTTGTGTCCAACTGCAACCTACACATGTCAACACTCCCTCTGCCAGCCTGATGGCCCCTTTGAACCCACCAGGAATTTGGTTGCCACTGGAAATGGGGCCAGAGGCCTCTGCAATGGCTGCCAGGGTAGCGAGGACAGAGGTGGCAGAGTCTAGAAACTGCCCCCTGGAAACAATGGAATCTCCTATGCAGGGAAGAAAGAGAGAGAGAGTCAAAACATGAAAATGCTCCAGAAGGAGATGGCCCTCTTAACAAGGTAGACCCCTATTCCTGCCCCTTAGCAAGGGTTGGAGGGAGGGATTATGCTCCAGCCTGAGGTTGCTTTGGTATCCACTGAAGAAATGAGGCTGGCCAGGTTCAGCACTTCTCCGGAAACCAGAATGAAGGGCTGGGTCACCATCACAGAGCCTGGGACAGCATGCAGCCTCTCAGGGTTGGCGGTGACCGGATTCTGCATCGCTTCCTGGAAAAGAGAAAGCCTTGGGGGCTTCATGGAGCCAGGCCAAAAACAGCTCTTAGCTGCCAGAGCCAAGATCTGAGCAGGGAGCCAAACAACTCAAATAAGTACCCGAGTCCAGTGTCCTCGTGTGTCCTGCGCAATTAAAGCCAGGATCCAAAAGATTCAGCCCCAAATGACAACTAAACCACTTTTGAGGGACATTCAAAAGACCCAAAGCTGGGATTTCGGCCCACCTGCAGCAGCAACAGAGTTTCGGGATTTTTCTTGTCCAAAGCGATGTCGAAAGCGGACTTGCCAAATTTGCTGAAGGCGTGGACGTCCGCCCCGTGTTTGAGAAGCAGCTCGATGACATCTCGGTGGTTGTGTTCGGTGGCCCAGTGCAGGGCGGTCATCTTCAGCATGTCCTTGGCATTCACGTTGGCACCGTTCTGGACAGGGAGACACCACCAAGTGGATGAAAACCGTTTGGGCAGGGCATGGAGAAGCCTCGGCCTGTTTATGAGGCCTACAAGGAAACCCGGAAGGCCACAAAAAGCGCCTGCTTACCCTGACCAGCAGCTCGACAACGTGGCAGTGACCATCTGCAGCCGCCATATGGAGGGGCGTCCGGTTCACCTTGGTCCGAGCATCTCGACTTACTCCGGCCCGGAGCAGGATTTCAGCCGTCGAATAATGGCCATGCTGAGCAGCAAGATGAAGGGCCGATATTCCCAGCTGTTGGACAATTAAGCAGGAAGATTATTATCCTTGGCTGCCCTCCATTCCTTCGTGAAGCCACGACGAGTTTCTCTGTCTTCATCTCCTTCTTCTGTAGAGGGAGGACTCCGCTTGCGATAAACTTTCCATCTCTATCTCTTGAAATGGACAGTCCTGCTGCCCCCGCCTGACCTTCCTCCCCACCTCGGTGGCTTTTCCACCCTGGACTTACCCAGTCAGTGGTGAAGGGGGCTCCGTTGGCCATCAGCAGCCTGACTTCGTCATCCTGGCCTTGGCGGGCCGCATCCAGGAGCTTCTTCCCCAGGTCCACCAGTGACATCTTTATACAGGGGAACAGATGATTTCAAACATCTGGGGGGAGAGAAATCTCACTGGTTTGGACTGGGGGGGGCGGGGGAGGAGGTCAGCGGTGGGTCTGAATGCCCCCCTGCCTCCCTTTTAGGGCCCGGCTCTACTCACAGCTGGAAAGAGGCGACTGGGCCATTGTGTTCCTCGCCTGGCGTCCTTCTCTCTGCAGAATCTTAGCAAGAAAGACAAGTTTGGCTTTAACCTTCGGACATTGCGGTTGCTCCATCGCTGGAGGTTTTAATAAGAGATTGGACAGCCATTTGTCCGGAATGGGGGAGGGTAGAGGGCAGGGGTGTCCAGTTGGACCAGAAGATCTCCAAAGCCCCTTCCAACACTCTAAAGGGAAGGCCACCCGGTCCTGCCACGGGGGATGATGGGAGCCGCAGCCTTTGCGGCTCTGCTGGTCGGTGGATGATGGGAAGTGCAGTAGAAAAGCTCTGGAACCCAAAAGAAGAGGAGCAGGGGCAGTGCAACCCAGGCACCTAGGGTGGGACAGAACAATGGGCGTTGTAGTCCAGCCCTCGGGGTGAGTCCTTTTTCTCCAGGCCCCGTTAATCCCACCCCCAGACCAGGACTCACCCTGGGAGGAGGGGGGGGGGCTCCCCGTGTCCTGATCAGCCTCTTTTGGAAAGTTCTTCGCGCTCCGAAGGAAACGGCGATAGGAGGGGGGGCTGTTTTCAAACGGACGAGCCGCTCCCCCCAACGGGAGAAAAAAAGTGGCACAACCGGAAGTATCTCTGATGGGGGAACCTTTAGGGTGTGACACACACCTCGCTCGCTCTTCCGGCAACGGAAAGGAAATAGGTTGGGCGCGCGGGTGAGGATCCTCTGCCCTTCCACCTCTCTATGGTAGGGGCGGGGCCGACCGCGTTCTAACGCTCCCTGAATGGAGGCGTTCTCTCTCTCCGCATCTCTATGGTCAGGAACCTTCTGCAGAATCACCAGTAATGCCCAGAATGGCATAAAAATGTCCATCTTGTTGTGTGTTTTGATTTTATTGGGGGGGGGGGACAAAAGCAGGGGTGGAAACCCCAAAACCATCATCCTGGATCCCCACTCCAATGAAGCCACTTCCCCCCCCCCCAGCGTTGGACTATGAGTCCCATCTTCCCCAGCCGTGTGCCCTGCAGCATTAGATCAGAGACGCCCACTGGATAAGGGTTTGGACTACTGCACCCATGTTCCCTAGCCGCCGCCGCCGGCCCCCCCCCCCCTCAGGACTGCCTGACATGCCCCCATCCTGGATGGCAGCCCTTTTGGTTGTTCCCCCCTCCCTTCCAAAGCCCAAGTGGGCACAATCCCAGATGCAACACGCTGAAGATGTCACATGTGGAGAATATGAATGCATGGATGAGCTGTGGTGACACGCGTGTGTCAGAGACCCAAAGGACCCACGGAAAATCCATGCTTCGGGCTGGATTGGAGGCCGGGGGCTTCACAGTTTCTGGTGGTCCTTTGGATTTGGACCTGACCCTGCTTTTAAAACAGAGCTGGGTTTTGAGCAATTGCTCAGAGAGGAATTGTGTGAATCCTGTCCATTGACTTCCCTATCTCTGGAGAAGGAAATAAACAAAGCACCATTGGTCTCCAACTCATCCCTGCACCCCAAGATGGGACCGTTTTCAGAGCCTCTGTATACCCTCAAGCAATTGGACCTGAACAGAATGATTCGGTTTCACATCCAGCGGCCCTTTTTTCATTTCCCTGTTTTACAGAAGATATAAACAATTCTCCCTTCCAGGATCCATCTTAAAAAAAAAAACTTTTCCCCCCAACTCCTGATGTTTTATGCTCCCGCCAGCATTCAGTCCACCAGCTGTGAAAGTGAGGGAGCCCATAGATGCCCACATGTGCCGACTTGTGGGAGGGGGGGATGATACTTTGCTATCCTTCAGATCCCTGTGAAAAGAATGCCAGACCTCCACTGCCATATTTTAATCGGATCTCTTTCTTTGCCCCACGACAGGAACAGCCCTATTTTCTTCTATGCACCATCCCTCCAATTTTTAATTCCCTGCCATTTCCTTCCTTTCTGAGGAAAAATAAGGGAAGGTTGTACAAAATTTACCCCCACTCAAATAAGCCTCTCAATTTGGGATTCTTTTAAAGCGAAACTTGTGCTTCTCCTGCTGGCAGGAGATTTTCGGTCAAAGGAAAATAATAATAATAATAATAACCGAATGAGCCAAATCTTTGCAGGATGGATTTGGGCGCAACGTCGGCAGTTGCTAACCCCGGTTGCTGATCAGTCCCACATGCACAGAAAGGGAGATTTTTTAAATTCATTTATTTTTTAATTCCTTCTCCTAGTCCTCCTGGACCCTGGCAGATCTGGGGGGCCCTGGGGGAGGAGGTGGAGAGATACAATATTTTAGCAAATACACTCATACCAACGTGGACAGTCCACTTTAGATTTATGGCAAGTGATTCAGACATATGAGCTCGTGGAAGCGCGAACATGGCACAGAGGAACCACAGAGAAGTTTGGGAAGGGAGAAAACACCACCAGGAAAGATGCACTTGGGGGAATAATTTAAAAAAAAACAAAACAGATTCGTGGCTTCCGCCAGGCTGCCGTGCTTCAGAGGAGCTCGAAATCTACAGGGCTGATGCTTGCGATGGGGGCTCTCCAGAAGTTGAAGCTGCTGAAGGGGAGCAGGGCCTTCTCCGCGTCTTCCGGCTCCCCCAGGCTTGGCTTCTGGCTCTTCTGCTCGGACACGAGGCTGCTGAGGCCCCGCTTGGGTTTGAAGAGGGCGAGGTCGGCCAGTCCCAGGCACTCCAGTTCAGAAAGGTCCAGTTCAGGTATGGGCATCCTCCAGTAAAGGAAGGAATCGTACTGGGAGGTAATGCTGTCCCTCATTTCTTCCTGGGGTGAAGAACAGGAAAGAGGCAACAACGGTGCTTTTAAAGCGTTTTTGAGATTTTCATGGTATAATACAGGCAAGTCCTCCACTTGCAATGACAGCTGAACCCTAAATTTATGAGGCAGTTGGCAAGCGAACTTTGCCCCATTTTACAGCCTTTCTTGCCATGGTTCTTAAGTGAATCGCTGTAGTTCTTAAGTGAGTCACATGATTTTGAAATGAATCTGGCCTCCCTCCCCCTGTCAGAAGGTAGACCCTCCCTCCCCGGGACTCTGTGCCTGCCATAACTACGAGTCAGTGGCCAAGCCTATGAATTTTGATCGTGGGATCATGAGGATGCTGCAACAGTCGTTAAGTATGAAAAATGGCCATAAAATGGTTGTAATGTTGGTCACTAAATAAACTCTTGTTAAGTCCAGGTTTGCTTGTATCTGTTTCTGAATTGTGAGCCACCCACCCACCTTCCTTCCTTCCTTGCCTTTATTCGGTGGTCCCTGCCATGGGCTCAGTGACAGATTTTTCTGCAATAATTATTCCCCTCTTCCCCTGCACATGTGTGCATCCTCCCCATACAGGCCGGTTTCTTTGGAGTGGCTGCTTTGCCAGCCTGGTTGCCTTCTGCCCCCCCCCCTTTTTTTGCCAATTCCCCAGGGGCCCCTCTCCACTGCCATCTCTTCCCCCCCTCTCTTCCTTTCCTCCATCAGACCCTTTTAAAATGCCCAGCCATCCTCTGGTCCTTTAAGGAAGGCTTTGCCAAGCCAAATCCAGGCTGGGTTTATTTTACTCGGTGGCGCATATGAAATTACTTAGACATCTGTCCTCTTTAAATATAGCATCTTTAGCAGCCTGTTCGGAAGGAAAGATATTTGCATCGCTTTATTTGTGGGCTGGAAACATTTTTAGATAATTATTTTATCCCTCCTGGAGGTAGAGAGATGGTTGAATGACTTGGCAATATTAAAAACGAAGGCATGTGCCCAATAAACAGAAAAGAGACTGAGAATGGTTAAAATTCTGAATCCCCTCTCCTTTGGGGGTAGGTGGGACTGAATTCCCCAAACGGATTTTAGAGAGGGAAAAACCAAGACAAGGACCCCGTGAAAAGGACTGAGGTTTGGGGTTTTAAAAGATGAATTAAGGGACTCATGTCACCATCAGATTTGTTTATCTTCCAGCCTCTGAAATTGACAAGATGGAAGAAAATGGCATTTTCTTTTTTTTAAAAGAATGTTTATTTTGAATCCTTGAAACATTATGGTATATAGAATTGTGTGACATAACACAGTTTTACAAGGGCTTCAGCTATAAGGTTGCAAAGAAATAGGAAAATGACATGAAATTATATATTACATTGTGTCAGGGTTTTCTGGATCTATAGTAATTTAGAAAGGAGATAGATGGATAGATAGATGATAGATAGATAGATAGATAGATAGAAAGAAAGAGATAGATAGATAAGTGATAGATAGATATAGATGGATGATAGATAGATGATAGATAGATAGATAGAGATAGATGAGAGAAAGAGAGAAACAGTGCGCCATGTACTGGTGTAATATAACACAATATAATATTCAATATTATATAATATAAAATCACATTAGACCACGGTTTGCTAGCTGGGAATAACTTACAAAAAATGATTTCATAGAGCATCGTCTGTTCATGTATAGTAATTCCACAGTACGCCAAGATTTCCTGGCAATAGAAATGAATACAACCCAGCATTATGTATCTACGTGGTACAATAAAATACCTTATCACATCCTCAGATGCCCCAGGGCTTTTGAGCAGCTCAACCCTTGTAAGGTGGAATATATAAAAAAATAATGATGCAACGGCTCGCCTTGTCCTCCCGGCATGGAGTCTAACCTTTGGGGTGTCTTCTCCTTACCTCCTTCTCAGCAGGATCTGGAAAGAGCCTCGGTGGATGGTCTGTCTATCCGTGGGTCTGTTCAGAAGATGCTGTGTCCGTCTGGCTGCCTTGGGGAGGGGGGGGCTGCCAGGCGTGTCCGTCTCCCCTCCTCTCTTGCTGCAATGCAGCCCCTCCTGGAAAGAGATTTCACTGGCGGGTGGGTCCTCCCCCCCATCAGCCGCCCAGCCAATGAATCAGCTGGAAGGGCTATTTCCAGAGAGGGAAGAAAAGCAGGGAGGGGGACCTGGAGGGGAGGGGGGGGCGGTTGGGGCAGTGGGGGGGGGCAGTGAGGTCTCTGGGGAAGGAGGCAGTGATTGCATTGGCTCCCAGAGAAACAGGGTGGGGCAGATGGGAGAAAGGGGGGTGTGGGCAGCTGGTCTGCCCTCTCCCACAAAGGGAGGGGGCTCACCTGCGAATCTGAGTGCCAGAGAAGCTTCTGGTTCACCCAATGGAAAGAAATAGCCCATGGAACTCCCTGCTATCCAGTTTGCGAGTTCAATCAACTTCCATACGCTAACTCACTTAACAACCATCGCGGAACAGAAACATTAGGCTCAATTGTGGTCATAAATCGAGGAGTAACCGTGCCCCCCCACCAAAGATGCCTCTGGGTCTGATTTGGTTCCTAAAAATGGGTCATGACACACACACACACACCACAAATCCTTCGGCCGTTGGTGTCGTCCTGCTTTGAGGCTGGGCGGCTCAAGAAGGGATGGAAGAACAGAAAAACATAATTGGAGGGGGTCCCTGGAGGTCATCTAGTCCAAGACGCAGGAGACTCTGCTACACCCTTTCAGACAAAGGGCTGCCCAGGCTCTTCTTAAAGGCCTCCATCTGGAGATGGCACAGGCCAACCTCTCTCTCTTCCCCAAAGCCACATCTAGCCGAGGGGGTCTGTCTGCAGACTGGGCACTGCACCAAGCCAGGGATATCCCCCCCTCCCGCACCCTCGGGTCTTGGCACAGCAGCAAGACCCCCCCCCCCCAGCCCCAATGAACCCTCCAGCATCTGGAAGTCCCCCGGCCGAGGGGCTGCAATGCCCAGAGCCTGCCAGAGTTGGCAGCAGCCGCTCCGGCGAGCCCAAGGACGGCTGGGGGTTGAATCATCGCGGGGGGTGGGGTGGGGGGCGGTGTTCCTCGGTCTGCCTGTTGAAATCCTTCCGAGCGTTTCCTCCTCCTTCGAGCAGCGGCAGCAGGAGGGTGGAGGAGCCGAGCCGAGCCTCATTTTCCCACGCAGAGGAAATTTCCCATGTTGGTTTGCTTAGCGCGCTCGGAGAGGAGGAGGCACCGCCGAGGGAGGAGAAGGAACCGTCCCGGGACCCCCAGGTGGACAGGTAAGGGGAGAGGGGCGCTCTGGGTTTCGGGACCAGCCGTGGGGTGGTGGGGGGCAGCCCGGTGAGGAGGGAGACCCCCGCCTGCTTTTCTAGTCTTTTTCTCGTGGCTTCAAAGTTCTTCCAAACTTTTGCGCAAAACTCTTTCGGACTTTTCTGAAGTTTTCTTTCTGTTGGGAAAGTTCAGCTGAGTTGCTCTTTCTTCTTCCGCACCTGAGATTTCTCACGACCCTCCTGTCTCTTTTGGTCAAACACGTTTTGCGAGACAAGGCAAAAGAAAGTGGGCGGCGGGGGCTATTTTAATTCCCTTTTAGAAAACAGGGTCTTTTCTGCCTTCGGAATGGCGTCTGTGCCCCTACTGGCACTTTTCAAAGGAAAAAACAACAACAACACCACCACCCCAGGTCCCATTGATTCGGGGCAAGAGGTTTGGGTGTTAACCATGCGTTTAATTTCTTCTTTTCTTCCCCCGGGGTGGAAGAAGAAAGCCTTTATTCATTTGAGAGACTGTTTCCATGCAAAGATCTAAAATGATTTTTTAAAAGACTCTCTGACACTTTGGGGAGGAGACGAACCATTCAAATCTCTCAGCCGAAGAAATGAGGAGGAAAGAAAAGGCAGGAAATGCCGCTGTTTCTCTCCCCCAAGACTCTCCCCCCCCCCCCCCAAAAAAAACCATGCCTTTAATTTCTCTCCCCATGTTGCCAACCAGCTGGGGCCAGTGGGCACTTTGGTGAAATGAAACCCAGCTGGCTTTGAGAAATGCTTGGATGGCCAAAAGAAATCCCCCTTGTTTCGGTTTCTGGGAACACTTTTTCATGCTTCCCAGCAACCCGTGAAAATCCAATTCTTGGGTGAAAAGGCTTAGTGGCTGCCCCACCAAAGTTAGCCTCGTTTTATGGCACAGGGATTTCCAAGAGGCGGGCTGAATTGAACAACCTCATTTTTCCCTCCCTAACGGATGGTTCTTAACGGCTGGGAAGCACACAGAGGCCTCCTTGGGCCCGATGGGTGTGGAGGATGGGTCCTGTGGTCCCTTGTCGAGTGACCTTCTTGGAACCACCCTTTCTTTCTGGTTTGAAAAGTTTGGGGCATGACGGTGGCGTGAATGCAATTTTATTTCCTTCTTGATTACAGTTATGATTTGTGCTTTGTTTGGTTATTTTAGCTTGTGTTAGTACCCAGAGCCCTAACTCCAGAGCCCCCCTCTCTTTCCTCCAAACATCTGCCTTTCTTGCCCTTCTCAGAAAAAGTCTTGCAAAATTCTTCTTGGGAAGTTGAGTTTTCTGCTTCACCCTTGTAGGTTCTTCCCTTCCCGCCCTCTGCATTTCCTTTTAGGGGCCTGGCTGAGAAGCCCCAGGCCGCTGCTTCAAGAGAGGGAACCGCTGGGTTGGAGGTCTTTGGGGGGGGGATATGCCTCCTTCTGCAGCCCACCTACCCGTCACCCCCGTCAGCCCCTCAAACCACCTCCCCTCCATCCGCAGTTTCGAGGAAGGCTGGACACAGCTGTGGTGCTCCTGAGTTGTGCACAAATCAAACTTATTTTTTTTAAAAAAGAAAGCATGTGGCTTTCCTGTGTTGTTGAGGGTGGGAAGGGAAAGAGACATTGTCCCAATAAATTGTGATAGTTAAAAGAATAGATTAAAAAAAAAAAAGAAATCACAATGTTTTGGCACTTCCTAGTTTACAGTCTAAAAGAGAGGGGTATAGATTTCCCACACACCCCCACAAATGCCATCCTCCGTGTTGTGTGTTTGTGTGTATCTCTGTGTTGAGATCTCAATGGATATTTTGCAAAGAAATCTTCCCAAAGTGTCCAGCTGCTTTGCTTTTCTCTGCATCCCCACCTCTGTACAATCAAGTGTGAAAGTGTCCTCTTTTAGATGTGTTTACATGTATGTAACATGCGTGTGCAAGGGCTCTGGGCTCTTCACTGCAAACATCCTCATGTGCTGTGTTGCAAGCCCTGGCTGGGTGTTTCTATCTCAGAGACCATCTTTCTAGATGGGAAGTTTGTTTATTGCTAGGCCTGGCATGGCTACTGATTTCTTATTTATTTGAAATCCACTTCCAGCTGCAATTTGAAACAGAATTTTTACAACGTATCCTTGGCATTTCCCAAATCCTGATTATGTTTGTAAATAACTCACGGTGACTACCAACATGTCTAATCCTCCTTCCTCCTCCAATTGGCCTCCCAACAACAACCCTGCGAGGTGAGCCAGGCTGAGAGATTCCACGATTCATTCATGGGGCAAATTCAGCCAGATCGGTTGGGCATTATAAACGGATTCCCTCTTAGGGGGCAAATTGCACACTGAAGAATCAGCAGACAGGTGAACTGGGTTTTCTTACTCTTTGCTGACCCAGGACTCTATAACCCATCCTCCCCAGCCCTTGCCCCTCTCTGCTGTTGCGCTAGTCCCCAAATGATGAACAATGGTTTTTTTAAAAGCCTGAAAAAAATTGCCCTCCTGGCCAGACTAAATGTTGTCCCTGAGTAACCATGTTTTATGAATCTCTCCAAGCATTTCAAACTTCCTTCGAAACCAGGATAAGATTTCAGATTTTAACCTGGCTTTTCCCACCCCTCAACGCTCATTGGGGGCATCTTTTTCAGAGGGACCCCAGTTTGGGGTGAATCAGGATCTCTCTCCCTTTCCCCAACTTTGCCCAGGACAATTTAAGGCACTGGATACAAAATCTGCCAGGTTTTGGAGAAAAAGCAGGGAAGCCTCTTTTGCAAATGGGTGACAGGCCCGTTTCGAGTCAGCTTTCTGCTGACTAAGGGAGTGGGTGGAGAGAAGCCCAGCAATGGGAAGAGGGGAGAAAATTGGGGGCGGGAGAGGAAATTGGGGTGTCAGAGGCAACGGAGCTAAGAGACCTTTAAATGTGTCCCCAATAAAGCTTTGGTCGCTATGGAAGGACTGGCTGCTTCTGCTGTGAATTGAAATGTTTCTGCTCTTTGGGGGTTTTCTTCAGCCTCCCCCCCCCCCCAGTTCCTGGACCCTCCAAATCCCTCAGCCTCATCTTCCTCTCCAAGTGGACGGGATACCCCAGACCTGCTTTGGGGTTCATTTGGGGGTTTCGGACCACTCATTGCCACACACACCCTGGTGGACATCAGTAACTATAATAAAGCAAATTGCAAGCCCCCCCCGCCCCCCCCCAAAAGTGGGAGAATTTGCGGTATTTAGTTCAAGGCAAGCTTCTAGTGCATTTGAAGGAGCCTTTTCTGCCTTTGCAAAACAGCAACAACAACCCAATAGGCATTCTGCCCCACGAGGAAAAAAAATATGCATGCGGCTAAGTTAAGAGGCGGCCGGTTAGCTTTGATCTCAGCCTTTGTGGAATTGTAACTTAGTGCCTTGGACAGTTCTAGCCAGTCCTCCTTAGCACACAAACCAAAGTCAGTCCTGGTTTGTGCCAGATGGGGGCTTGCAGGAAGCCCAAGATTTAGCGAGAAAATCCGGAGCTGCTGAGCAAACATGGCTGCGCCTGTGACATCACCAGGGGGCAAAGATGACTTGGCTGGACGGCGGCTGGGAGGCCCAGACAGCCGACAATTCTTTCCTCTATGCGAGGAGGAAATTCTCCCCCGCCCTTCCCCCTCTCCAGATGGGATTCAAGGCCCTTTTCCTTCTGGATCTTCCTCTCCGCCAGCTCCTTGTTAACAAAGGGTCCTTTTGTTCTGGGCGCAGGAGGGAGGCTGGGCGCTTCCTGGCTGGAAGGGCGAATGGGAGCCCAACCTCTCCATGCTGGATGCTGCCCGCCGGTTGGCCGCCAGAAAAACCAGCCTTGATTAAAACATTGGGGGGGGGGGTGATACAGGGATACTGGCATGGGATGGTGGCACAGCTTGGTTCTCTACCAGGTGGGAAAGCTTTGGAGATGCCCAGGCTGTGTGGCTGCACCTGGGAGTTTTTTTTCCAGCTGGGACAGAAAATTCATTTTGGGGTCTTTGTTCTGTGCTACGAAGAGGCAAAGGCCCATGTTTGCAGGTGAACTGCCTCCTGACATGGAGGTTCTATGGTTGCACCTCTGTGTGGCGGGACACTTCCTGCAACCGGCATCAGAGTTGGCGTCCGGCCCGTGGGAAAAAAAACGGCCTTCGGAAGGGAGCTGACAATGGGGCTGGGAAAACAGTCCATAAATCTGGGGGAAACAATACTCTTGGAGGGCCAGGAGGGAAAAAATAACTCTAGGCTGAGCCACCGGGGAAGGAAGCCACTTCAGGAGGACGACAAAAATCTCTGCGGCCCTTGATATTCCATTTTTTCCGGAGCAAATCCTGATAAATATTGCCCGTCTCAAAGCTTGCGAGCATCTCTTGCACTTTGTGAGAGGAATATCCCTCATGTGTCCCGTGCCAGGTTTTGGCATCTGGCTGCAGCTGGGTGGCACAGCAGGTTGAGAGTGGCAACCCACTGAAGCCACGGCGGATCCGTGGCCTGGAGAAGACGCAAAGGGACACTTCTCATCATCAGCTTCCTCTGCTCGTCCCGTTTTCCTGGGGCCATGGCTGAGAAGTTGCTCTCCAGCAGCGTTCCTAGCACACTCCGGTTCCCATCATCCCTGTCAGTGGTTCAGGAGCACCGGCTTGGAGAAATGGACGGGCAGAAGTTTGATTTGCAACTCACCTCTGGGTAAGAGCTGGGTTTTGAAAAAGAAAACAGATTTACCAACAGGACAACAGTTTTCAAGGAAAGTTACGCACAAATACACAGAATGGCGAGAAATATGAGGAAGTGTGGGGCTGGGTGCTCTGAGCCACCTGGGCTGTGGGTAGGGGAGACACCTCGACGCCAATGGAGAATATTCAATATTTCACTTAGCTGGGGCAGGATTTCCCTTCGGCCTTTTTACACAAATGCAGGAGAAATGGATTGACACAGGCCTTGTTGACTCTCATGATGGCTCCAAGAGGAGAATGTGGAACCTGAACATGGAAGGGAGACCACCAGGAGATTCCCACGTTGTGGCTTAGACCTGGAAGCTGTAAAAACATCCCCAAAGGCAGCTGTGGCCAACAACTTCTCGGCTCTTGTCAAGAAAACCCTCAGAACTGGCTCTGGTGAATCACAGCAGTGAGCAAACACCGGAATTTTCTGTGGCAGAAATTTTCACGTTTTCTGGAGGTTCTGCTTGGTAAATCATTAACTCTGATTCTTCAACAGCTTGGGCACCAAAGTAGTTGTGAGTTGAAAACAGTGGATCAAACACGGAGCGTTGATCGTAGCATAACGTCCCCCCTTTTAAAACGATTTGCAGGTGGCAGGGGCGCGCTCTTTCCCCTAAAAATAATTTAATTTGCCCAGTACTTCGCGTTCCTGGCCCTCATGAGGTGAAGAGGCCACAGGCCTGACCAAAAACCACAGCCTTCTCCAGCTGCACAGTGGGGACTGTCGCTTCCTTTCGAAACAAGGGTGCAAATTTGTTTGCAAGGTTGGCTGGTCATGCTGGTCTCTTCCCAAGCTGCTGGTAGGTGTGCGCTGCGCCCAGAGACACCCGCGTGAGTTTGCGCACACCCCGTGTTTGCACGTGATGTCGGCCGCTGTGTGCAAAACCAAGAAGGTTTCTCCCTGACGGCCATTTGTGCTATTCTAGGGCGTGCAAAGTCCAGGAGTTAAATTCAGAGGGAAGATGTTTTAAAGGGGGGGGGGGAGATGATGCAAGAAAATAAAAACAAGACCTCCGTGGCACTGCACCTGGAAATTTCACAAGACTTTGGCAGTTGGAGCAATGTTGTCCTGGTTTCTAGGTGGAAAGGATACCACCAGGAGAAGCCGGGGCAGGAAAATAGACTTAAGAAGCTGCAAAAGTATGCCAGAAAATGAGGGACAGTCACTTTTCTCACCCAGGCATGGCCATCCCAGGTCCTCTCTGGCCCTTCATGGGGAGGATGGGACCTGTAGTCCAACCTCTTCCCCCCCCCCCCCAGCTGCAGGAAGCCACCTTCTGGAGCGATGAGCTCATTCACTGATCGAAGGAAGCGATCTTCGCTCCCCAAGTGGCATCAGCAGCACACGGCAAGCCCCTCCTTTCCACTTTTGGGCCCCTGGTCCTCTTCCCCTCTCCGGCTGGAGGCTGGGAAAGCACTGGGAGGTTTCTCTGCCCCTTTTCTTGCTTTCTCAGCGGTTCCAGCTGGCCCATGTGGGTGCTGAGTCAAGAATGAGTCAAGCCACGTAGTTCCTGCACCGACGGCGGCTGGGGCAGGCTGGGTCTTGCCCCGTTGCCTCTGCCCCGAACGCCGAGGACGGTGATTTCACTCCTGCTGCAAGCTGGCACAGGACGGGCGGGGAAAGGCCTCTGCAAAGCCACACCAATTGGCACAGGTGCATGCAAGTAGCATCGCCTTCCCTGCCCATCCCATCGTGCAAAGGCAGAGTCCCTTATTTGGCCACCTTCTTCCAGGCTCTGTGGCACTCGTTTAGTGACTGTTCGACGTTACAACAGCACTAAAGGACCGTTTTTCACACTTGTGACCGTTGTAGGATCCCCCCACGGGCACGTGACCAAAATCCAGAGGCTCGGCAATAGGCATGTACTCACGACTGTTGCTGGGATCACGTGATCCCAGGGAAGTCGAATTCGCTTAACAACCAAGTGACTAACTTAACCGCAGCGGCAAGAAGACTCATCAAACGGAACAAAACTTGCTTCAGTAATGTCTCGCTCAGCAACAGGTACTATGGGCTCCATTGAGGTCATCATTCAAGGACTGCCCGTATACATACATACATTAGATGGATAATATGAGCAGTTACATAAACTATAAGTAAGGACTATGGAGATGATGCACAAAAGACTTGTAATCAACCAACACACTGTATGTAACTGGAAGACGGTTTTATGTTTTGTCTCTGTATGTTTGTTTAAAAAATAAAAAATTCTTTAAAAAAAAAAAGAATTTCGTTTTCAATGAGGTGTCAGTCACGGGGTCCTGAATCCATCAACTGGGAAGGCCGGGATGACGTGGGAGTCTTTGCAGAAACCCCTCCTCCCACCCCCAGCAGCCCAGCTGTGTCAGTTGCTGAGTCACTTTTTCTGGCAGGGCGTCTGTTTGGCCGCAAACTTTCATCCCCCCCTCCTGCCTCTCTCCTCAGTCGGGGGTCTCCTTGGCTAGCGGGCGGGAGCTGCCCACAGACCAGCCCCCATGATGGAAAAATCAGATTTGGGTCCCTGCAGGAAGATCCTTCAGGAAAAACCTGTCCTCTCCTGCTGAATACAGACTAGGAGAGTTGGAAGGGACTTGGGAGGTCTTCTAGTCCACCCCCCCTGCTTAAAAGCCTCCAGGGATGGAGCACCCACAGCTTCTGGTGGCAAGCAGTTCCGCTGGCTAATTGTTCTCCCTGTTAGGAAGTTTATCCTTCATGCTTCTCTCCTGGTTAGTTTCCCTCCGTTGCTTCTCGCCCTGCCTCCTGGGGCTTAGGAGAATAGCTTGACCCCCTCCTCTTTTTGGGGCAGCCCCTCAAATATTATAAGACAGCTATCCTGTCCCCCCATAATTCCTCTTTTTCTGTAGATTGGCCATATCTAATTCCAGCAACCGAACTTTTTAAGTTTTAGCCTCATCTTTCAGCAAAGTTTTTGTTTTAAGTGTTTCTCTTTTAAAGAAAAATAAAAAAACCCCAAAGGTAGCAAAATCCCAGCATTTTTGCTCCCCTTTAACTCTGCCCCTCTTGGAGGGTCTTCCCTTCGGCCCAGGGAGGAAGGCAGGAGGACAAACCGGCTTGGATCCCAGGAAGGATCGATCAACTACTCTTGGGAACCCCAAGCTGGGTTGGATGGGAGACCACCAGGAACCTCAGGGCTGGAGGCTAAGCTGGAAGGGTTGCAAAAGTATTTGGGAGAAAGTGGCCAGTCGTGTCGGGGTTGCTGTTGCTGACAATGTGGCTGTATCTTACGTGATCCCCAGAAGTCACTGGAGTTTGTTTCCTGAGCAGGGAAGGTCCTTCTTCATGCCCTCAGGGGGCCCCTCCAATCTTAGCAGTCTAAGCCAGGCGGCGCCTGCCTTTCCAGATCTCTCGCAACCGAAATTCCCAAGGGGTTGTCGTCACTTTCACACACACAAACACAAAAAGAAGAAAGGTGTGAACAGGTGACCTCCGAAGGTTATTCACCAGGAGGAAGTGGCGTCTTTGTGCGTTTGTGTTAGTGTGGCTTTTCTTTTCTCTTAAAGGCCTCTAGTCAGCTTCTCTGGAAACTTTGTGGTTTCCTGTTATTTGAAACAATTTCTTTAAACTAAAAAGAAGCCTGCTCCCCCTCTGCCCCCCCTCCCCCCTCCGTCTGGCCTCCGGAGAGGAAACCGAGGCAGGGCGGCCGCATTTCGAAAGAGAGCAGCTGGCGGATCCGTGGGGCATCTCCTTCCCCGAAGTTCCTCGCAGACATATGTAGGCAGCCTCTGGCCTTTCCCGCCTGGGGAGGCGGCCAGTTTTTCCGCTCCTCTTCCTGACCCTCCCAGAGGTTGTGGGGCAACGGCAGAGCAGCCCCCGCTGAGCTGAGCAGGCTGGCCTTCCCCAGGGCTCGCGGGGGGGGGGGGGGGGAGAATAGAATCTGCTAATTGTTGAAGTTGTGGCTGTCTTCTTCCTCTTCCTCTTCTCCGATTTTTATTTAACGCTATTTCCTCCAATTCCTCCGCTTCCTTCTTGATTTTCCCCAATTTTTATTCAGTGTTGTCATCATTTTCTCCTCTCTTCTTCTCCTCCTCCTCTTCCTCCTCTCTTTCTTTCCCCTAATTTTTACTCAGTGTTGTTCCCATTCTCTTTTCCCCTCTCCTCCTCTTCCTCCTCCTCTGACATCATTCTTATCCTCTCCTTCTTCCAAAGGTGTTTTTCAGCCATCCAAATTGGTCTCCTCACCATCTGAAGGCCTCTCCAGGCTCCGAACCCCCCAGGACGCCACACGCCCGGCTCCCTTCCACCCTCCGAGCGAGCGGCATCTCTGCCTGGACAAAGAGGCCCTAAGCGCCCTCCTGCAAGTCCTTGGCACCCACCAGGCAGAAAGCTGGAAGCGACTCTCACCATGAGTGACTTTTGGCACAAGCTGGGCTGCTGCGTGGTGGAGAAAGCGCAGCCGGTGAGTCCTAAGGGGCCGTAGGTCTTCCATCCCAGGGACGGGGCGTGGCCGGGCACGGGGTTGGTGAGGTCTTCCCTCCCTCCCTCCTTCCTCTCCTCACCGAATCTCCCCGGGTTCCATCTCCCACAGCAGCAGAGGAAAAGACGGCGGATCGACCGCAGCATGATTGGCGAGCCCATGAACTTCGTCCACCTCACACACATCGGCTCCGGCGACATGGTGAACGAGGGACTCCCCGCCGTGGTACGCCTTCGCTCACCTTTGCTCCTGGGGATGGGGCTGAGCCTTCCAGATCAAAACAGGGAAAGGGGGGGTCCCCTACTAACTCATGGGAGCCCCACCCGGAGAGGCCGTTAAAATGCTGCTCCCAAGGAAAGAAACTCCACGGCCCCCAGAAATCGAGTCTTAGGGGACCCCAGTGCCTTGTGGGGAAGGGCTTGAGGCTGAAGTGGTGGGTTGGGACCCCAGGTTTGGTGATGTAAGCCCAAGCAGAGGAGGAGGAGGAGGAGGAGGAGGGAGATCGGGGTGCTGATTCTTCCTCCAAAGCAGGGGCGACCGACCTTGGCCGCTTTAAGACTGGCGGACTTCAACTCCCAGAATCCCCCCTGCCTGCCTGGGGAATTCTGGGAGTTGAAGTCCACAGGTCTCAAAGTCCTCTTTCGGAAAGGATGGCATCCACTCCGAAGATCCAGACACACTCCCTAAAAATCTTCCCCTCTTCCCCTGCAGTCTGGAGCCGTCCAGGAAATGCGATCCAAATGCGGGCGAGAACGACCTTGGAGCAATTCCCACATTTTATAACATTGAGGAGATTCCCCCCCTCCGTGTAAGTATGGGATGGGTTGCAAAAGCCACGCCAGAGCCGGTAATGGCTCCAAGAGGACTAGCTGCTTGATTTGCCAATGGGATCTTATTCCCAGCCAAAGGTGCCACCAAGGCTTGCGTCAACTTGAAGAAATGGGAGATTTCTTTTTAAATAACATTTAGTTTTCATGCTTGAACTATTTTTTTTAACCTGTTTCATAACTTGTAAGATTCCAGAGTCTCCTGGTAGAGGACGGCGTAAGGATTTAATAAAATGGAATAATAAGCAATCATTGATAAGAGGAAAGATTTTCTTTCTGGAAGCAGGGGCAGAAAGTTAGATTTGGGGGGGGGGGAATCTATTTTGATCCCATCCAGCAGATCTTTCGAATCGTCAGGGCTTCGGGGTAGCTCCTTGCACAGCTCTTTCAAATGTTGTTGTGTTCCCCTTTCGTAATTGTGCCTGATTGCCAACATACAGGGGGAAAGTATTTCACGTTTATTATCCTCCTCTCTTTTTCTTTTCTCACAGGCTAATGAATTACAAAAATAACCTTTAAAGAAAAAAAAAATGCATCTGTACCTCACTTGAATTTCCTGTTTGGTCTTGTCGAAACGGGTTGTCAAACTCTAAACCGTTGAGTGAATTAGTCACTGCATAACTTATCATTTAAAAAAAAAAAAAAAATTGTAAGAGCAACAGCCCCAACGTCTGTCACTCTGCACATGCCCAGTTGACTGTGTGTTTTTTTCCTGGCATTGTTCATTTGACAGCGCACTCCCCTCCCTGCCTTGGCGATCAAAGCACGGACAATTTTGCCTGGGCAGCCTTGCAAAGAATCGTAGGTTTTTTTTTTAACCCAGAATTGGCCCACAACGTTTCCATGACAACAAATAATCGACATGTTGATAAACTGAAGAAGCCATCAGACAGAATAAATTATTCTTGGTGTTTTCGCCCAAGTTTCTCCACTGGATTTTATTCTTAAAGACGTGGCCTGGCCACAATGCGAGACACTGTAGGTGCCATTAATGGATGCAGCTGCCATCTTGCGGAACGATCCCTCCAGAGGTTCTGGGTTCCCGGCAGTCCCCCAGTCCGAGGCAGTGGGTACTGAAGCAGGGTGGGCAGCCTTCCTGGTGCCAGCGAAGACTTCCCAGGACATGGAGTTCAACAGCAATGTGGTGCCTATGATTTGTTGTTATTATTATTGTTATTATTATTATTATGGTTGGTTGCATAGTCAGCCAGATGTTCAGACTGGATTTGGTGGGCATTTTTTTTTTTTTGGTCTACCTACCAAATTTATCTGCTGCCTATCTCACGGTTCGAAGTGACTCTGAGTGTCTTTTTTCCTCGCAAATCTTTCTGCTCTAAATCAATCATCCCTCCGCTCTGTGCACAAAAATGGGGCTCCAGAGAAATCCATCCCACAGGGTGGCAAAGATGTCAGGATCCAGAGACAAGTGGCTCAACACTCCTGCAAGCCAGGAGGAATTCACTCTCGGCCCCCTTCATGGATTGAAGAGCCCCTACCCATAAATGGAGCAGCTGAGGATGGGGTGGGGGCAAAATTACAACCAGGATCAACTGGATCCCTGCAAGCTTGTAAAATGGGACTGGTGCTGGCCTTTGTCTGAAAGCCCCACCTCCATTGGAGCCTGGATTATGTGGCTCTTTCTTCCAGCCAGACTTGGGTTAAGAATGTGGAGGCCGCAGTGTGGAAATCCTGCTTCCGATACTTGTTTCCCAGGTCTGCTTCTCCCATGCTTTCCGTCTCGCTCAACGACGGACCTGCTGATTTTTAAAAACGGAGGAAAGAGGCACCCCCAGAGCTGAAACACTTTCAGACGGCCCAGCCTGGAGGAGGAGGGAAAAATATACACATTTCAGATTCCAGCCTCAGCTTTTTCAGCATCCTGATATGTGAGGTTGTGGAAGGTTTCTCCACCCACTGTGGGATTTCTTCATTCTCTGTCTGAAACTGGAGTTGTAGTCCGCATGATGCCATCGGGCTGAGCCTGGGAATCCTGAATGGATTCCCACTGCAACAAAACCCACACAATCTCTTCCTTTGTGTCTTTAGCTCCATCCAGTCGCCCCGGACCCCAAATTAAGGGGATTACAGGGTTGGGGAAAGGGAGTTTTTTGGTGTCTCTTGTGTTCCTTGTAAGTAGGTCAGCTCTGAAAAGAAAACCTTCAGAATAGCCAATAAACTCTCACTTTCCACCCCCCCATTCCACCCACCCCGGCACGAGAACAACTAGGTGTAAAATTAAAGGTGTCCGTTTTTTTCTCCTCTTTGTTTCCTGTGTCTGCTGACTAAGCCGAAGTTAGATTTCCAAGCAGAACAGCTGTTTGGCTACCAACATTTTTAATCTTCAGGGCTTTAGGGTTGCAATGTCCGTTATTGCTACGACATGTTGGCAGTGGATGAGGGGATCTATAGTTTAAGTTACCTGAAAAGCATCTCTTTTTTTTTTCCCCTCTCCAAAAATTTAGCTGATGGGTCGATGTTTCAAACACAACACACACAAATAGAACTTTTGCCATGTTTATTATTATTATTCCCCCAGCCACCCACCCACCCCAGCTGGTCTGGGGTTAAAAATGATTGCTTTGGGGAAAAAGAATAGCTGGGCTGTTCGATTTGTCTTTTTATTAGCCAGAAAATTATCTTTCTTCTTTTTGCAAATAAGAAAATGATCATGTGTGTGTGTGTGTCTGTGTGTGCATGAAGGGAGGGAGAAAAATATATTATTTGAATATAATGTTGCAATTGAGACACTGAAATCTGGGAGAAAGGGAGAGCTGTATTGTGCTGGTTTGGTCTTTTTTTTTAAAAAAAAAAAACACCCTGTTTTCTAGGCTAAGTGCAACAAAAGAATTATGCAATCTATTTTGTATGTTTCTCCCTCATTTGCACAAAGTGTAATAGTATGCTTGGAAAGAGAAAATTAAATGGCAAAGGATAATCTTTTGATTTGTTTTTGGGGTTTTTTTTTGAGAGGGCATTTTAACAGGAATTCAGGCAGCTTGTCCCTTCTAAGCTTGCTTCTTGCTCTAGGGATGAGCCCAGGAGAATGTGCGAACGCTAGCATGACTTTCCTTCTTAGGTATATTTAGAATTCATTCAGGGATGGGAGTTGAAAAGAACCAGCAAATTTAGGACTGAACAGGCACTGCTGTTCACTGGCTGTAATGTAATAAATCAAATTTGCAACTGAAGGAGATGAACACCAGACAAAGAGAAAGGCTACAGGGTGAATACATAGAATATATATATATATATATAATTAAAGAGTCACATTTCTGATGCTGGAGTGAAAGATAACATGCAGGATAACAGATTATTTCTTTGAACCAGAAAGGGGGCATTTTCAGGGACTGGAGGAGAAGCTACGATCCTCTGCCGGGTGCCTTCGATCCAATAGAAGCAAACTGGCTGTAGGAACCAGCATTTTATTAAGTCTTTATAACACAAGGATGGGGGCGCTCTTTGGAAAATTCTTGCCTGATAAGCTAAAAATCCTTTTTTTTGGGGGGGGGGGAGAGGGTCTTTTGAGAAGAAAGAGGGAAACGCTACCTGCAAAAAAAGCAGCTTCTTTGCCCAAACCAAGGGTCCTTCCAATTCCTTGAAAATAAATTCATTTGCTTTGTTAACGGGGGAAAAAAATTGGGCAAGGGTCTTGTGAATTGTGTCGGCTGGTCAATCTCGGTGTTGCCTCAGTCAGGCTGCTCCGCTCCGGCGTCTTTTGAACCCGTGGTCAGTGGCTGCTCTTTACTTGAATTGCTTTCGACTGAAAACATAAGAAAAGAGGTTAAGAAGCAACCCAATCCCACCAGTTTGGATTATGTGATTGATTAATTGATGTTGGAAGGGACCTTAGAGATCTTTTAGTCCAACCTTGGCTAACTCAGGCAGGAAATGGAGATTGGCCAAGGGAGAAGGTTCAAATATTCTCATTTCTCTTTTTTTGGCTTTTTCTCTTTTTTCTCCAATTTAGGCCTTTTAGTATTTAGGCCAATTTAGTATTTTGACCCAGGAAAAATGCACATCAAATACCGATGAAATATTTTTCAAGTATCAGGAGAACAGGGGGGAGGAACTACTATTGTGAAGATTAGTAGGGAAGGAGCATCTCTTCTGCCTCAAATGTCAACAAGGTTGTTTAAAATATATATATTCAGGCCTTTTGGTCAGCTCAAAACCCTTGTGGTTAAGGCAAATTCGACAAGTGAACCGAAAAACATGTTGACCATGAAATGATGGGAGTTGACTCAACATGTTTTCTGCAATCCCGGGGTTTGAAGGTCTACTATTATCCTTTACAGACAGAAAAACCAATTTTATTTTTCTTGGAAAGGCAGGAGGTAAGGATATTTCGCTCGCTTGGGTTGAAGCGGGTGCATGAACTTGGCCGATGCAATTTGCCATCCGGGATTTATAACTTGGGTATAAACTGGGGCTCAGCTGGTCCACCCAGAAACCAAGACAGAAGAAAAGGGAATTTGGGGAAATGAGGGCCAGATTTGAGCTAAAAAGGAGAAAAAGCTTTCCCCTCCTCTTCTCTCTCACTCAGGAGGGTGTCAGAATTGGAGAAGGAAATGAAATATTCTAAAATTAATTCTCAGAGGTAAAGGAGACCACAGGACGTTCCCTAAAATATAGGAAAAATTGTGTTTCAATTGTAGAGCACTACTCTGAATGCCGAAAAAGCCCATTGCCAGCAGACCGACAAAAACGCCACATTAAAGACTGTACATCAGTCATGTCCAAGCTTGGCAACTAAGACCTGTGGACTTCAATTCCCAGAATTCCCCAGCCAGCTGGAAATTCTGGGAGTTGAAGTCCACAAGTTTTAAAAGCTGCCAAGACTGGACATTGCTGTTGTGCACTGTTTTTAAGTGTAAAAAGGGAATTTCAGGATGGCAAAGATTGTTGCAATTGCACTTCTGGGACTTATTTGAGACCCAGTCTGCGCTTGGCACTTGGTTAGCTTAAACTATGGTTTTTTTTTTTTAGCCCACTTGGCTCAGTTACGATTCTGGGGATCAGATGAGGTCAAGGATGGGGTTAATTCAGGGACCAAGCTGCTCTGGATTGAGCAAACGCCATTTCTGGGTTACAAACCACAGGAGAAAAATCACCTTTCCCCAGATCTTAACTCTCCTCGTGATTGGCTCCCCAGTCAAAGGCGGGGGGTGGGGGTGGATCCCTAGTGAAAGGGGACGCTGCTCCTGAGCATGTGCAAAGTGCAACCGAGACCGCCGGGCTCCCTGCACACCTTCTTCCCGCTGGGGAAGGCCTCCTTCAGGCTGCGCCAGAGCGCCTTCAGCCCGCCGTTGACCTGCGCCCAGAAGTGCCGCCGTTTGTCATCCTGGTCGCTCTGGATGTCGCGCAAGGCGCACAGGTGCATCTGGCCCAGCTCGCACCGGGGCGCCAGCAGGTCGCACTGGTGCTTGTGGCGGTTGCAGGCGCAGACGGCGTAGCTGCAGACCACCCGCTCGAAGCGGAGCAGGTCGTACTGCGCGGGATCCAGGCGCACGTCCGGCAAGGCGTAGGTGATGTCGCGCACGCGGGCCATGCTGCCGGCCGCGCAGTTGCAATGCCAGGCGCTCCACTCCTGCCAGGCGTAGCGCGTGTCGCCCACGATCAGCACCGCCTCGTGGGCCGTGGAGCCGGCCAGCCGGGTCCCCGGAGGGGTGGCGGGCACCAGCGGCAGCTCCTTGGTGGCCTCCGCCTCCGCCTCGGACGGGTTGACGTAGCCAGCGGCCACCGTGGCCTTGGCGGCGGCGGGCAGCTTCTCCAGCAGCTCGGGGGGCGCCGAGACCAGCGCCCCGTCCTCCTCCTCCTCCTCCTCGCCGAGCGGCCCCTGCGCCAGCCCGCCGGCCGCCCACAGCCAGCAGCCCAGCAGCGCCGCCAGCGCCAGCCGCCGGGGGGCCATGGGGGTCCGGGGACCCTCCGTCCTGGCCGGGTCGGGCTCTGGGCCGGGGGCGGCAGGGGCTTCTTCGCTAGGCAACCGGCCCGCCGAACAAAGGAGCGGCTGGAACGCGGGCAGGGACGCCCCCTCCTCCGCCTGCTGGCCGGGCTCGGGGGCGCATCCTGGAGGGCCGGGGGCCTCCTTCCCTGCCCCTCCGGAACCCGCTCGACCCCCAGGCCGCCCGCCAGGTGATTGTCCCGGCCTCGCCCCCTCCCCAATCTCTCCGGACACGCCAAAGGGCCCGGCAGTCACGGGGGGGGGGGAGGCTTTGCTCTGTATCTTGGGGTCCGAATTCCGACGGTGGGGTGGGCGGTGCACCTTGGGCAGGATAGGGAGGCGGCCCATAACTCTGGGGAGGTGAGGGCAGCGATGGCGTTGAGACTGCTTTTTATATCCATTGAAAAAGAATAGCAAGACAGAGGGGAAGCGTTGAGGGGGAGGGTCCCCAGAGGCCATCCAGCCGGTCTGGGCTATTGGAAGGGCTTCAGGAGTTGCTGCTGGGTTGATGTAGCCTGAAAAGAGAAACAGAAGGAGAAGATGGAAACTTCATAACCCAGAAGAAGCCTTTTTGGAGGGAAGATGAAGAGGCTGGAAGCTGCTGGACTCTCCAGCCTCCATCATTCCCAACCTGGGTGGCTGGACCCAATTGATAGGCCTTGTGGCTTCCCCTGTCCACTGGCGGTTGAGCGACCCCATGAATTTAGGATTTTCTCCCCTAAATGACTTTCCTGCCCCTAAGGAGGGTCTTCATATTTTGCAAAGCTTGACCGTATCCCCAGAGCATGTGAAGAGGGCACACTCTGCTGCAGCCAGAGGCCGGAAGCTCCTTTGAGAAGGGGAACAAACTGGACAGGCCAACAACTCAGACCATACTCACTGCTGGACACAGGCTGGGATGTGCATCTGTTGGAGGGGGACGATTTGGCCCAGATCATCCAAGCTGTCTACGAACTTCACTTTCTGGCTGAATTTGGAACTGCGGAAAGGAAGAGGGTGAAGGGTGGGTTGGTGTTGGCACTGCCATCCTTGTGGCTACAGGACAACTGTCTTTTTTTTTTTTTTTTCAAATCCACCTTGGCATCCTTCCAGTGGTGAATGGATGCCCGTCTTGGCATCTTACACCCACCTGATAAAAGGCTTAAACACGGTCATCAGGGCTTTGATGTACCACGTGGGATGGACGATGACCAAAGATTTCAAATTCTTCCGAAGCCTGAAAATAAAATGGAAAGGGACGGTGGAACTCCCTGCCACAGGATTTTGATGTCCTGGGTTTGTTTGTCCTTCATCTCTCAGGAGGGGAAAAAAAACTGGAGGTAAATTGCCTTGATTCAGTCTGTGGCCTTGGGACAGTCAAAATTTTTGTTCAGTTATTTCTATGCTGCCTGTCTCACAGTTGGAGCAGAATAACAGAGTTGGAAGGGACCTTGGAGGTCTTCTAGTCCAGCCCCTGCTCAAGCAGGAAACCCTAGACCAGGGGTCTCCAACCTTGGCTCCTGGAAGCCTGGTGGACTTCAACTCCCAGAATTCCACAGCCAGCTTTGCTGGCTGTGGAACTCTGGGAGTTGAAGTCCACCAGGCTTCCAGGGGCCAAGGTTGGAGACCCCTGCCCTAGACCATTTCAGATCAGCCTCTTCTTAAAAAGCTCCAGTGGGGCGGGGGATGCCATTTGAAAAGCAGGAATAGTTTCTGCCAGCATACAGAATGGTTTTCTCCCCATATTTCTATTCCTTTTGTTGCTTGAGACGGGGCGCTTGAGTGCCACTCAATGCCCTGCATGTCAAAGTGGCTGAACAATCCCCCCTCCCCCGCAGTTTCTAAAGGCCTCACCTTGAAGAATTCAGAATTAAAAAGGGGGGGGGGGGAGTGCCGCCGTCTAATGTCCCTGAGAGACATTTGGGGTGTCTTTCAGGCACACAGTCCTGCTTTGAAAATGCTATTCCCCTGTTTCATGCCATGCGAAAACTCTGCAAATGCCCGTTAAAAGGCTCAGAGCGAATCTCAGCTTTGCAAAGGAGCCTTTAAAACAAAACAAAAAAAAAAAAAAACCAAAAAAAACCCCAACAACCCATCTCCTCAGATTGAAGCCAGATTCATATGCCATTCTGGGGGAAAAAAACTGAAAATATCAGGGTGGGGGCAGGAGCGTCTTCAAATGGCTTTGCTTTAATTTGGAAGCTGCTCCTCTTACCGTCGGTCGATTGTCTGATAGCACTGCTTGATCCAGGTAAAGGGTGGGAAGCGGCTCCGAGCAGTGGCGCCATTGAGACACACCAGCATGTAATTCTCGGCGACCATCAGCTCCAGAGTTCCTATTATGTACCTGCAGGGAATGATAAAAGAGGCTGGAGTCCATTTCCTGCCTTTTAGCTTAGAAAAAAAAATCTGATTTAATCTTCTCTTGCAGCACCAGAACAATCTGAATGGAAAGATAATAGCTGGGGAATATACGATTTCTTTTCTCTTTTCTTCTTTTTCTTTCTTTCTTTCTTTCTTTCTTTCTTTCTTTCTTTCTTTCTTTCTTTCTTTCTTTCTTTCTTTCTTTCTTTCTTCCTTCCTTCCTTCCTTCCTTCCTTCCTTCCTTCCTTCCTTCCTTCCTTCCTTCCTTCCTTCCTTCCTCTTCTCTTCCCTTTCCCTTCCCATTTCTTTTTTGTTTTTTTCCTTTCCTCTTTCCCCTTTCCTTTCCTTCCTGTCCCATCCTGTCCCCTTCTGTTCTTTTCCCTTCTTCCTTCCTTCCTTCCTTCCTTCCTTCCTTCCTTCCTTCCTTCCTTCCTTCCTTCCTTCCTTCCTTCCTTCCTTCCTTCCTTCCTTCCTTCCTTTGACACTCAGGATATTTTACCTTTCCTCCTTTCCGTTCCTTTCCTTCTTTGTGTATAAAACAACAGACAGCTCTGCCTCAATTTCCTTTTCCAGGTTCAGTTTGTGGGGAGGAGGCAATCATACGGCAAACTTGTAGTAGCAGGCAGCTGACACACAAACACACACACCCCAAATGTGAAGTGTTGACACACTATTGGGCAGTACCCCAGGGCAGAATCTTGGCTTGCTGCAACTTGCATTTTCAGCTGGAAAACCAGCCCTGTCTCCAGATTATCAGCCCGAAAGATTATTTTTATTTTACTTCATTTTTCACTAATTCGAGTGCTGGCTAACGACATTTAAAACAATAGCCGTGGTTTCTTTTCCAGAAAGAAAAGTGCTTCTCCAACTTCTTCTCTCCAGCTCAGGTAGAGGGACAGGTGGAAGTTACCTGAACAGATTCTCCATGATGTAGGGGTAATTGGGGACGCTGCTTTCGGGTAAGTAACAAGAAGCAAAGACGAGAACGGCATTCAGACCTTCCCCGCAGTAGCCTGGGGAAAAGAAAGGAGGGCAGGGATGAGGCCACCATGCAGGCGTGTTCAGTAGGGTCAGAGCCACCTTTCCTCTTGAACAAACCAGGAATCCTCCTCTTTTAACAACCCCATAAGGCCTTGCTCAGCAACTGGATGGAGCTGAGTGTTTACTGGCTGGATGCTCTTCCTGTCACCGGTACGGAGTTTTTCCTAGTGTGCCCAGAGAAATATCTGCTTCCACTCAATTTAACAAACCAGGAATGAGGGTTCCAAATTTAGGTCACCCTTTTCCTATTGCCCGGGGGGGGGGGTGAGATTTACCTCCATGGGAGATCACCCTCGTGTAAGGCTCGATGGTGCTTAGATCCACTTTGTGCTCGTGGTCGTCTCCCAGGAAGATCCGCCAGAGCCGTCCGTCGGGACCCTTCATGTCCACCACGCGGTTGCTGCAGAATTTCTCAGGCAGGTTGGCCTCCACTCGCCTGGCCCGCGGGAGGTCATCTGGGAGGAGGCAGGGAGAGCGGGCATCAAATCCCAGCGGCATAAAACCAGGAAGGGACTGAATCTCTGCCAGCTCTGGGATCTTAAAAACAGCAGGCCAGCCGCCCCCTCGTGCTGCTTCCTGGAGACTTGAACGCGGGGCCTCACCTTCCCATTCGAATTCGTGCCCACTCTCCGGGCCCTCTTGGAACTCGCTTTCCGAGGGCGTCTCCAGCTCATCCAGGTTGATGTCCAAGCTGTCATCTGGGGTGCTTTCGGGGACCTCCCCCGATTTGACCGAGCCCTCGCTGAGTTCCGGGGCCTGGAGACGCTTCCTCATGTGTCTCCGGCCAGAGAGTTCCAGGGTATTGGAGGCGACTGCAGAAGAAAGGAAGGGTTGTAAGACAATCTCTTGCCCTGGGTGATCAGGGGTAGAGTGCCTTGAGCAGTGGAGGGTCCACCAAGAAACCCCCCCCCCCCCCCAAAGGCTGTGTTTTTCCTGACTCTTACTTGGACTCAGTTCCGAGCTTGAAGGTTCTAGATCTTCCTCGGAGGTTTCCTCCGGCAAAGGCCTGCAAGATCAAAACGGAAAGAATCTGGATGTTTTCAGAACTAAACCCAGATCTCCAAAACCTTAGCTTGGGGAAGGGGAAAACAAAATCAAGAACTCTAAAGAAAGCCTTCGGATATTGACTTTATCGCTATATGAAGCTATCTATAGCTAGGCTCACTGAAGGAGAGCAGCCCTATAAATTCTCCAGATAAATAAATATGTCCAGCTGTAAAGACAATTCAATCTACCCAAGGGATGATAAGGACTCTAACCTTGGGCACAGGGTTGGACTAGAAGACCTTTAAGGCCCCTTCCAGCCCTACCCTAGAACTCTATGCAGCACCAAGCAGGGCTCTCGCGCAAGGAAACCTCTAATGCAGGGGTTCCCAAACTTGGCAACTTTTAAGACTTGTGGACTTCAACTCCCAGAATTCTCCAGCCAGCGTAGAGAATTCTGGGAGTTGAAGTCCACCAAGTTGCTAACTCCGTGGTTTGAGGAGGCCTGCTCTAATATTTTTCATTATAGACACTTTGCAAGTTTGCAATTGGCTTCAGTTTAAGCCACCTCAGATAATCCGGTTTAATATTTATCAAAGATGATAGGGGGAAAAACCCAGCAGGAATTGGAAAGACAAGTGAGATGCCTGCCTGAATCCCAGCCAAGGGAACTTTTTTTTGGTATTAAAAGGGTAGACTGCTCTTGACCATGGAGTCCCTCCTTACCGTGGGAATTCGTCATCCTGCCATTCTTCCCTCAGTTCCATGTCTTGGATGTTCCCCACAGGGTCTGTGGCCGCCGTGGCCTCCTTCTTCAGCCTGCACAGGCAATAAGAGTGAGCAAATTTCTCACCTGCCCTCTCAGCATCATCGCAGGCTGCGATCTCACCAGTACGGATGCGGTCAACCCAGTGCCCTGGTTTTCTGCTCGGTTTGAAGGCTGGCCTCTTGGGTTAAGTCCTGGCTCATGTCAGGGGTGAACCCTGAGAAGGGATTCAGGCCATCAGAAAGTGCTTTCGTGAAGGCAATTGCAGGTCAGAGGGATTCCTGAAGGTCATTTAGTCCGTCCCGTGCTCAGTGCAGGGAAAACATCTCCCCCTTCCCCAACCAACCATCTCATTCCTGCCTGAGGAGGGGGGGGGGGTTCGACTAGAAGACCTCCAAGGTCCCAACTCTGGTATTATTGTAGGGTTGAGTCCACTCTCCAAAACTTTGGCAGTTTCTTTGAACTTGGAAGGCTCCCCCTGTAATGTCCCTCCAAATCCTGTGCCTCCGTTTTCACTTCTACTCCCCACTTCTCTCTGGGGCTGGATGGGAGAGTAAATGTGTCTCTCCCCCCCCCCCCGATTGTTTGAAGGAAGTGAAAGAAATCGAAAGAGAGAATTGTTTTTTCAAGAGGTGTAGAACCTCCACTTCAGCAGCAGTTGATCTTAAAGGGCAAGAAGGAAAGGCTCTTCCTTTCCAGACCTGGAGGCATTGAACAGCTGGAAGTTGGTGCCTTGCCCAGCTGCAAAAGAACCATTGGGGGCGGGGGAATAACGTGTGAAGGTGAATTGGAGCCCTGCAGTGGAGACAAAACCCAGATCTTTAATCCTGTCGCACGATACTAGTCCATTGCATGGAGGCAGCCCCACTTCCATAGAGGCCTCAGGCAGTGTCCATGACTCAGGAACAACAGGATAGTCAGAAGGCCAGAAGGGTTGAAATTAAAACCCAGCATCACTTAAAAAGCGCTTTGCCAGCAGGCAAACATGACGTCCAAACTGTGGTTAATGAACTGGTTCAGAGTGTTTGCGATAGCAGCTACAACTGCAGAAGGTGAGCACACTTCCTCCAGCTCAAAACTCAGTCTCTGCCTCCCAAATCTTGGGGCCAACATTGGGCTGGTTTCAGGGCACCAGATCCAGCCCTTGAAGCCTTTCCAAGTTTTCTCGTCCCTGAACTGGGCGCACGAATCCACAGCACAGCGAGACGGGTGGTGCCTCTTTAACGTCAGCGCCAAGTTCTCTCGGCACTTGTTTCCAACACCAAAAAGCTTTGCAAAAGGATAGCAACGCCTCAGGGGGGATTGGGAAAGCGAAGCAGGCATGGGTTGGAGGGAGACCACCGGGAGATTTCAACTTCAAGGGAAACTTCCAAAAAATAAAAAAAACTGAAGGAAGGAAGATCAAAACAACAACGAGAAATTGCTTTCCCGTTCAAAAAAAACCTAGACAAGTTCCTGGCTTGGCTCGAAGGAGATGTTTAACTCGCAATGATAAAAATAAGATTTTTTTTTTAAAAAAAGTTTTTTAATTAACGTTTGCAGAGGGCCTGGGTAACTATCTGGGCACAGTAGATTTTTGCCTTTTTTAGCGAGGCAGTTTTAGTTTATTTATGTTTCGGAAGGTTTAGCCTGGATAGAGAATTTTTTTTTCCCTCATGAAAAGGTGAGAGAAAGATCGAATCCCACTGGGTTGTCAATCAGAAGACAGAGAAAACCTGGTTACATCCTAGTTGCAGCTGAACTACAATTCCCACCAACATCCGAAGGATCAGGGGCTTGTCTCCTCCTGGCCAGGTGCCAGCTTAGAGAGGAATTGCAACCCTGCAGGGGGGTTGTGAACACATTTGGCCAGGGTAAAGGAAGCTTTCCTTGGTTTGAGTGAGAAGGGGCACTCTTCCAGAGTCCTCCCCCGCCACCCCATGGTAAGGACTCACCTTTCTGAGGGAAGGGTCCGGCCGTCTCCCACGAAGGAACCCATTGGGAGGAGGGGAGGTTTGCCCAGCCCAGTGCAGATCCAGCCTCCCCTGCTTGTGCGATGGACGCCCGACCTTGCACCACAGCCCTGGAGGTGTGGATATGCCAGCGGAAGCTGGGAGATTCATCCCAAACTGGTTTTCCTGCTTGTAAACTCGGCAGAGGAAGGCTGGGTCCTAATGCCCGAGACAGAGCACCTGGAAGAGCGGTCACCAGTCCGCTGGGGATGATGGGGCTTTTAGAAGAGTGGAACTTTTGAGCATCGGGATGCCATGCAGGGAGAAGGTGCCAACGTTGGTAGCCAACTTAGCTGATGGGTGTTAAGCAGGAGGTTTCAACTAGGGCCACTTTTAAGAATTGTGGACTTCAACTCCCAAAGTCTTAAAAGTAGCCACAGTTGCACACCCCGGGGCAGTTTGTTAGTTGTGCAAGCACTGTTTCAATGTTCCCTGGGGATTATTATGAGGTATATGATCTTTGTGCCATTGTCACATTTTTATTTGCTAAGGACGATTGAGGCCAGGCTGAGCAGGAACCCTGATATATATGTATGTATATTTGCAAACATATAAATAAAAATATCCAAGGGAAGAACAACATACCATTTCTGCCCTTAACGCTTCTGCGAAGGAAGCCAAAACAGGAAATCAAAACCTGGCGGGAGGGATCTGATTTCCATTGGGTCAGTATTGTTTGTGGCAACCTTCGCCTGGGTTCACATATTGCACTCAACCACAAAGGACTGAACTCGCACACAGGTTGGAGAAAAGAAACGTGGATAAATACAGGAGCAGGATTGATGTCAGGGAAGGGCTGATGCATGTGTGAACACAAGAGTTTGTGCTTTACCGGTCGAATTAGTGGGAGGTAATTTCGTCCTTTCAAACAGGACAAAACCCAACAGGGAAGGAAAGAGGACCATGCAGCTTCAGTGGCAGTCGACCTTTGGTGAACAGGAGCAAGGGACAGCGGTCCGATTCAGGCCTGAGACTTTCACTTTTGGGGTGGCACAAAGAGGGCAAAACACAGCTGATTGTGGCCCCGGTCACAATTTACACTGACATGACACCGTTTCTAGGAATGACCCAGTGTTTCTACACAACGTCAGGTCTGCTCCCAGCAACCAGAAATCCGCTCCACCAGTGGTTTGCATGTCTAAAAATCGCTTTATTTTTTCTCCTTCGTTAGAGCCAAATGAACCTCTCCATCTGCCTATCCCAGGTAGGCCCAAATGGAGGGCCAGGTGTGCAAGTAGGGTGTATGGCTTTGGCGCTCCAAAAGCCCCCCCCCCCCTTAGGAGCTACCTTAATAGAACATCGCTATTTGTGCAAAACCCTCCTGACTTGGATTGTAAAATGCTGTGAAACCTGCACAAGTGTTAAAAAACAGGACTGTTCACACATTCGTAGGAAAACATTTTAAGGAACAAGAGATGAGTGATTTTATTAATTATTGAGGAATTTAGCACATGTCTTGTGGTACAGCAGGGGGTCTCCAAATTTGGCAACTTTTAAGAATTTGTCGACTTCACCTCCCAGAATTCCCCAAGTCTTAAAAGTTTGCCAAATTTGGACCCCCGTTTTACAGGATTCAGCCGAGCCAAAAACTCACAGGCCTTCGCTCAGCTGCGAAAGAACACAACATTTTACATTTCATGCATGCACATGGGGGTTCAGTGAGATGCTTCGCACTTTCTTTTTTTCCCCAAAAATAAAAATAAAAATGCAGCTCTGGAACTCTAGCCTCAACCCCGCCTGAGCTAAGTTTCCCCCTCCCCTTCCCACAAGCACCAAGGAAAGTGTTTCTGAGGAAATCTTAAAATCTCCTGTTGCCGCCAATCCATTTTGGGACAATTTGGAAGGAGGCACCAGGAAAGAAAAAAAAAAGGGGGGATTTGGGGTTTCCCAAACACATTTCTCCCCCTCCCTCGAGAATCAGAATTCTGCAATTTTGCAGTTGGTCAGTTTAATTGCAACACCACCCTCCACCCCAATTAATGGCGCAAATGCCGAGTTCAGCACCTCCCACTATCCATTGCAGTGGGGATTAATTGCAGATTATGTCCAGTTAATTCAAAAACTGGCGTTTTAAGCCCCCAGCGACGACCCTCCCCTCCCCTCGCTGCCCTGGATTTGGCAGTCACTTCTTCTTTTCTGGGCTGCGGCTGTCCAACAACTGGTCAGTGGCTATGCGGTTGACTCTCTCAAAGATGGCCTCGGGCGAGACTCCGGGGAGGCCCTGGTGCAGCGGGCACTCGTCCACCAGGCTGTTCATGGGGGTGGGAGGCATCAGGGCGTCTTCCTCGGCTGCCTCCTCGCTCAGGCGGGGAGCCTTAGGGGCGTCCTTGGCCCCACTGGGATCGTGCCTCCCGGCGCCTTGCGGGTCCATCCTGGCCGGAGGGACGCAACTGGAGATCTCGGGCTGCATGCGGGGGCTGGTCTGAGTAGATCGGCCCCACTGGTGCAGGAATTCTCGGACGATGGGAAGGAGTTTCTTGCGGGAGGCGCCGATGTTGCCCTGCTGGTAGGCGCGGACGGCGGGGCAGGGGGTCTCCAGCCGGGAGAGGCCGAGGGACGGGTTGGTAGAGCCCTCCAAAGCTTGGCAGACCTGGGAAAAAAAGCCAGAAGCCCAGAAAAGGATTCAGAAGATCTTGGGACGTGGGGGAGACATATGTCCCCCCCTCCCCAAGACCCTGTGGGAATCTGGAAAGCTTTCGGCACCGTTTGGAAACCGGTGTACTGATGATGTTACCTAGCTGGGTCATGAGACATCCGCAAGAAAACCATCCAGTTCAGAGAGCACCAAGGACTTCTCATTTCAACCCTGAGCAACCAATATCCTCTTCTTTTGAAACCAAAGCTTGCTAGTTATTCTCAACAGCTAGCTACACAAAAGGTAGAGTGACCCTGAACATGGAAGCTCCACTCTGGAAGAGAACCATTCCGGAGGACCCAGATTCTCAACTAACCAAACAGGGGCCATTTAAAAGAATCCACAAGCTAATTATGAGAAGAAAAAAAACCCGCCTTCTCTTGCACCCAGGAAATGGGGCTTAAAGGTAGACTATTCCTAAATGTGGAGGTTCCCTTGTCCTTGATAGGCCATATTTTCCCAGGTAAGCCTTTTACCCCAGATTAAATAAATAGTCTCCTTTGCAGAGGATTAAAACATTACAGATTGACAGAGTTGGAAGGGACCTTCTAGGTCATCTAGTCTAACCCCCCACTCGCCCAAGCATCAGAGCGAATTCTGCCCAAACTCTCACCCCCCCCCCGCTCCATTTTTAACCAAACCCTTCGCAGCCCAGATTTTAACAAGCCAGAGGCAGGAGGCCTTCCCCTGCACCTCGGCCCCACCCAACCCCTGAACCCACCTGGGCCAGAGGGCTGCCCGATACAACGGCCACAAAGCAAGGCAGGCAGAGGTTGTATTCCTCCACACCGTCCTGATCTCTACAGGGTGTTTTCGGCTTTGGCATAAAGAGGGAAGTTGGAGATCGACTCTTTGCCGTCACCCAGGGATGACTCAGGGCAGCATTGGGGAGATGCCCTGAGTCCTGCAGGACTGGGGGTGGGGAAAGGAGGCCGTTGGGGGCAGAGATGCCAAAAAGGAAGAAAAAACGGGCTACCCAGCTGACTTCCATGCCAGCGGGCGCTCCCTCGTTCTTCGCAAGGCTGGGCCAGTCCTGCTCTGGAAAGAAAAGCTTTCGGAATGGGGAACACTGAAATCTTTTATACCATGCCTGGTTTTGCCTCCCCTGCCCCCCCCCTTTTCTCCCTGCTGGGCATTCTGCCATTTTAACAATTCTACAAAGACCTCTATTTTTCATTAAATGCCTTTCTAAAGGCCCTGGGGCCCTTCCAAGCCCTTTCCAAGAAGCATTAGGAAGCTTGCAGTTTGAACCCGAAGCTACGAAACGAGAGGCCTTGGGCTGTGTGTGTGGGGGATCGATCCACTTGATTCCCTTTTTTTGATCAAAGCTGCTCCAGATGAACCCTCTGCTTTTGTCTGGCAAAGCTGAGCAAAGCCAACAAGTCCTAAAATCCCAGGGTGAATTTATTTGGGGACACTTGAATTAAACTTCTCGGCCTCAAGATTCCCGCATCCCATCTACTGGAAAACCGTTGGCATGTGTGTGCAAAGTGCAACCTCTACACTATAAATTCACCCATTGGTGTTTAGGGAGTCCCATTGTTTCTGCAAGAGAACACCAGCGGGGCTTAAAATAAATTTTCTTTTCAAGCATCGGTTCCTTTTGAGTCAACCTCATCCCGCAGAAACTTGCATTAGCTAATATTTTCTCAGGCAGGGTGGCGGCCGATCTTCAATTATTTATGGGACTTCCAATTATTTATCTCCTTGGCAAGATAGGTTAAAATGTAAACAAGTGAAAGGGGTGGTGGAAACAAGAGCTGGCTTAGAATAGGAGGGCAAACAAAACTGAACCGGAAAGTGGCTAGTTTCAAATCTTGGAAAAATAACCGCAAATCCAAGATCGGGTGTTAGCGAAGACGGCAGGAAAATAATTCCAAAATAAACCAGAGGTTGAGGACAGAGAAGTGGTTTTGCATGCCAGCTGAGCAAATAATTCCTCCTGAAGGCACTTTGGGAGAAAGTGTTGCAAATTTTGCATTAAAATAGCCTCTTTTTTTAAAAAGAGGATGGAAGCAGCAGCAAGAAGCTCGCTTAAAAAGAAAACCAAATTTGGAAACGGGACGTTGACCCTCTAACCAAACCCAGATTGGGAACTTCACTGCTGACAATATAAGGACGGTGATTCCAGCCCGAACATTTTCCTGATTATTCCCCCTTCAAACTCCCGGCACCCACCCTGAGGCTCTTGCAGGGGGCGGTTAGAAAGCGACAATTAAAAAGCGACAAAGGCTGCATGGCACCTTTCTGCCAACGCCCCCCAGGTCTACGACAAGGGTGGATTATTCGAAGAAAGAGAAGGATTAAAATGGACTCCCATCCGCCTCTCTGCCTCTGAAATCCTTTGCAAAACCCGGCACTCTTATTTACAGGGGTCCATGAAAGACGGGGAGGTGGGGAGACAGAAGGGGAGGGAGGGGCTGTGGGTGGGTGTGGCAAAGGGGATACAAAAGCCCCCCACCAAATCGTTCACTTACCACCCGGCTGGAGCTGCTGTTGCTGCTGCTGCTGCTGTCCGGGAGGGACGATCATGCCTGCATTCTCCGGCCGGCCCCCTCCCACCGTTGCCCCGGCGCTTCCCCCTCCCCACCTGCCTGCTCAGCTAACCGGCAACTGCAGGGACCTTTGCTTGTGGTTAATGAGTGACAGAGGCACCACGGGGTGCCTGCATGAGTGTCCCTCTGGGCTTCAACAACCTGATGAACCGGCTCCTTTCCAAGGGGGGATGCTGCCTGGTCATCTCATGCCAGCTGCTGCACACACACATACACACACATACACACACACACACACACACACGAGAAGGCCAGATCCGGGCAGGGGGAGAGTCTCGAAGGAAAGGAACTCACCGCCTCTTGAAATGCGGCTTGCGGGCTATAGACAGCCAGCTCCCGAAAGGGCTTCTTGTGGTCCCCGAAGGAGATGGCCATGGCGATCAGGAGGCCAAAGCCTTTTTGGTGACAGAAGGTAGCCAGATCCTGTTCGAGGCCAGGCTGGTGCAAGAAATCCTGAGAAAAGGAGATTTGAAACAGGTTGATCCAACCACGCCAAGTTTAAGAGATGTGGACTTCAACTCCCAGAATTCTGGGATTGGAAGAGACCACATATTTTAAGAGTGGCCGAGGTTGGACAACCCTGGTTTGGTTTGGCAAGCAAGAGTCCTCAGATACAGGTGGGATTCGCTTAACAATATTGGCAAGAAAGGACATTAAACGGGACCCTTAACAAACATCTTGGGCTCAACTACCGTCGTATGGTGAGGATGACCTGGATCTTTGCAGGCTTCACACACACTCACTTGGAGACTCGTGTACACGGCGCTGATGGCCACGGTGGCTGTTTTGCTGACCAGGCTTTTGAGGTCCTTCCGTAGCATCTGCTCAGTGGTGAGGCCTGTGGGAGGGGAAGAGTCAGTGGTTGGATTCAAGCCGGTTCACACTGGTTCACAAGAACCGGTTGTTAACTTTCTGAGCTGTTTGGTGAACTGGTTTTGGGGGGGGGGGGGAATCATTAGGGCAGAGAACCGGGGGTTAAATTATTTGAATCCCTCCAGTGGGAAGTCTCCCAATTTTGGGGGGTGGGGGGAGTCACCAGGCATTCCTTCCAAGGGAGGTTGTGCTTCAAGCCCGATGGCATCGCTTGGCATCACCCTTACCTGTTCATTATTGGGAAATCGACAGCGTTCCCCTCCCTCGTCCTGCCTCCCAGTGAATTCCCAACAGGCCAGGATGCGAAGCCCACATCCTGCCATCTTAGCTTGCCGATGACCCTGGCTGTGGGTCTTGAAAGGAAATGCCTCCCCCCCCCCCAAGACCCACCGGAGACATCGAACTTGGCTCTCTGCAGAGCGTCAAAGACACGGTTCCTCGGCTGCAGCTCAGAGAACATGGACTCCAGTCGAGAGATGCAACAGGTGTCTCTGGGGGTCACCTTGCCGGCTTCAACGGCCATGTTCACACAATCCAGCAAGATGGTTCCTGGCAGGGCAAAAACACTAGGGTTCAAGGAGCCCCCCCCTTTCACACAATCTTCCCTTTGATGCCCTTTTCCCGATGGCCAAAGCGCCAAGGTTTGGGGTGAATACCAGATTTCGCCCTCACCGTAGAGCAGGGCGGCAATTTGGCCGTCCAAAGTTGGCACCCGTGCCTGGAGGAGCCTCTCGGTCACCAGGGTGGTGCAGGAGCCCACCAGTTCGACCGTCACTTTGCAAGGAGGGGGCCTCTCCCACTCCAGGGGCCGGTGGTCCACCACCTCCACCACGGCCGCCTCCAGCGCGGAGTCCTTGCTGGGAAGAGAGGAAGAGGTGGGCATAAGGGCACCCCGTCCCATGAGCAGATGCCCAGAGTGGCTCGCCTGAAGTTGGGGGACGTTTTTAGGAACAGCTGGGGGACTCTGAGTATCAAGGAGTCCTCAACTTAGGACTCCAATTGAGCTGAACATTTCAGTTGCTAAGCAAGACGTTCGTTAAATCGAGTTTTTGCCCTGCTTGACGATTTTTCTGCCCACCGTTGTTAAATGGATCCCTGCGGTTTGTTGAGCTAGGAACCTGGTTGTTAAGTGAAATCTGGCTTCCCCGCTGGCTTTGCTCGCTGAACGGGTTGCAAAAGGGGACCCCGTGATCCTGGGACCGTCATAAATATGAATCGGTTGCCAAGTGCCTGAATTTTCATCACGCGACCAATGGTCGTTCCGTGTGGAAAAACGGTCCTCAGCCACTTTTTCCAGAGCTGTTGTAAGTTCAAACAGTCGCTAAAGCAACATCGTAAGTCGGGGAATGCCTGTGTGTTGTTTCTGCTGGTCCGAATGGCCTCCGAACCAGCTTACGAGAGATCTCACTGGGATCTTGAGGGATCCAGCCCCCACCCACCCCAGCTCTCTCCATCATGGCTCACTGGATCTCCAAACCAGAGGCAGATGTGTAACGGATGGGCCAGGTAGCCCTGCTCTGCCTGGGGAGGAGCCCACCTGGGCAGGATGTGGTGGTCCACCAGCGTCAGGGTCAGCAGCCCGGCCTTGTGCAGCCCCGCCAGGTCGATCTCATCCCGGAAAACAAGGACTTTCTCAGGGATACGTTGCTGCAGGAGGAGGAAGGTGGTCTCGGTGCGCAGCGGGAAGTCGGCCCGGGGGATATTGAGGACAGGGATGAAGGCTGCCCTGGAGTCCGGAGAGGTCTGTGGGGGCCACAAGAGCATCGTGAGAACCCCTGCCCAGGAAAGGTTCCTCTCACAACTCCCTGCTCGTCGTTCCCGGCTCCAGGGGGCGCTGCTCCTCTCCGTCACAAAGCCGAAGAAGAGCCCACGCTGTCCAAAGACGTCTCCGTGGTCCTGTGGCCGG
This sequence comes from Hydrophis major, assembly GCA_033807585.1. Taxonomy (NCBI): domain Eukaryota; kingdom Metazoa; phylum Chordata; class Lepidosauria; order Squamata; family Elapidae; genus Hydrophis; species Hydrophis major. The sequence continues at coordinate 106,239,700 of CM066333.1, read as the reverse complement.
CAGGACTAAATGCCTTCGAAGGCGCACGGAAGAGCCCTGTTCCCTTCCCACCCAAGGTGGTGCCTATTTTTCTACTTGCATTTTTACATGTGTTCAGACTACTAGGTTGGCAGAAGCTGGGACAAGGAACGGGAGCTCCCTCCGTGACCCAGCGCTAGGGATTCGAACCTTTCTGATCAACAAGCTCAGCCTCGTAGCCAGCGAGCCACTGTGGCCCCTTTAAACAAGGATGAACTTCTTCAAAGCGGACATTCCTGATTTTTAATAAGACCAAACGGGACTTCCTTGAGGAAAGGGGCACAACCATGAAGTGGCAGCCAAATAAATTGCTTTAAAAAGACCCCAAATGCCCAGTTTGGCCCTGGAAGGGGGGGAGGGGGGCAGAAGTCCTGGGACCCCCACTCACCCCCACCCCCCCTCCCGGTCTGAATCCTGCAGACAGACGCCAATCTCCGCCCGGCCTTTCATTCCGCGACGTGGCATTCAGAGGAGATGCCATGTTGGGCTGGCAGGGGGGGCCTCGGGGAGGCATAAAAAGCAAATGAGCTGGGGGAGGGGCAGCCAGGGGGTCCAGGATCAGGCCCAAGGCACCCTAGCAAGAGGGGAAGCCGGGGCGGCACATCCAAAGGCTGACCTTTGCCAAAAAGTAGGCGAGGACCAAGGCGGACACCGTGGAGTCGAGATCGCACGCTTCATTGCCCATCACCACGTGGATAGCCTGTCCGCTCTGAGAGGGATCCTGCCAGGAGACAAAGGAGGAGGTGAAACCAACCCAGCCACAGCTGAATTCGAGGGGAAAATCAGCCCTCGACTCCCGATCTCCCTGGGGCAGCGTCCGCAAAGAGGGTGCCATGCCCACTTTCAGAGGGCGCCCATTTCTAGGCGTCGCTCTCCTACTTATCAACCAAGTCAAAGAGAACAGGATGATAAAGGAAGAAAAACTCGGGTGAAAAATATCCGCATTCGCCTCTCACTTTTTCTGAATTAACTCGCTTTGAGATGAGAAGTGGAGGTGGTTTATTTTTATTTTTAATTAACCAAGGGGGGGCTTGTAAGCCACCTTCAGATCACCTGAGGCTCAAAAGGTGGGATGTGGCAGCCAGGTTTAGCGGCAGTGGCAGATGGACGTGGGGCAGACCGGAAATTAAAATGGGAGGGAGTGTTTAAAGTGCTAAAGAGGGAGGGCAGGAAGGGCCCAACAGGAAGGGCTGCCCAGGTAGAAGCCACCTGGGCAAGCAAAGTTAATGACCGTGCTGCTTAACAACGGGTTTTCCGGTGTGGGCGTAACCTGAGGAATATCTGTATGAAACGTTCTGGACCTTAGGGCAAAATGTATGTCTTAAGACTTAGAGCTGGGGGGGTGTTGAAACCTCCCAGACTTCACCTTTTAAGATGGGTGAACTTCAACTCCCATAATCCCCTCCCCCGCAGGAGGAGGAATTCTGGGAGTTGAAGTCCCTCCGTCTTAAAAGTGGCCCACTTGGATCATTCTGGTGCAGAGGGGCAGCTGGAAGCGCTGTCCAAGTTGGAAGGGTTGTCCAGTCGGGTCCGGAGAGCCACAAGATCAGGCCCCTCCGGCCAGGCGTGGCTCTGCCCCCCCCCCCCGTGGCCTCTGTGCCAGGGAGGATGCCAAGCCGACGACAGGCACAAGCAGCTGAGTCACCCAGCTCCAGGGAACACAAGACGGTGAATCACCCGCAGACGGGGGTCAAAAGAAGGCTGGGGAAGTGGGTCAATTCCCCCCCCCCGCACCCCCAGGCTGGGCTGGGAAAAGCTCGCCCCGCCCCAGGCAGGGTTTGAATCCTGCCCATGGCCCCAGCCTTCTTCTCACTCCGCCCACCCCAGCCCCAAAGCCTGGTAGGGAGGGGACATTCATGTTGCTGGCAGTCTCCAACTCCTTAGCAGTGGGCGGGGATGATGGGAGTTAGGTAACGTTGGATCAGGAAATAAACTAAAGCGAAATAAATGATGGGAGTCAGGAGTCGCAGGAGAGGAGGGTGGGGGGATGATGGGAGTCGGATCCTGCCCATGCTGCAGGGGAGGGCAAGATGATGGGACTCAGAATCATTTTGTAAACCAAGTGGAGCTGCCAGGAGCGGCTGGGGAGGATGGGAGCTAGAGTCCAGCACTCCCAAGAAGTGATAGATGGGGGTCAAAGCGGTCCAGAGCAGGTGGGGGATGCCAGGAGTGGCTGGGGAGGATGGGAGCTAGAGTCTGGCCTCCTCGGGAGCGGTGGGTGGGGATGATGGGAATCGGATCCTACCCATGCCCAAGCAGTGAGTGGGGGTTTATGGGGAGTCAGGCTGGCAGAGGCCCCCAGCAGTGGCTGGGGATGATGGGAGCGAGCAGAGTCCCCGGGGAGCAGACGATGGGGCTGGTCGTCCCCCCGGAGGGAGGCGGGGGGGAGGTACCTGAAGAGCGGCCCTGCAGCCTGCCAGGAAGCGCTCCATGGCTCCGGACAGCCTCGGACCCCTCCCCACAGCCCGGCCGCACGTGTGAACGGACGGCTCGCCGGGACACGTGTCGCCCCGACCTCCTTTCGGGCGGCCGGAGGGAGGGGCCAGAACAGCCATGACTGATTGGCCGGCGGAGAGGCGGGAGGGCGCGGCTTCATCCGCCGCTCTGCGCAGGCGCCGGGAGGTCGTCCCGCCTCCTCCCAGCTGGCGTGAAAAAAGGGGGGCGTGGCCGAAGCACGCGCTTTCCCGGCTACGTCACCGCGGCTGAAGGCGGCTTTGCCTACCTTGCAGGGCGGGCGGTAAGCGGTGGGCGGGGGGGGGGAAGCTGTTCCCGCGTGGAAACGGGTTTAATGCAGCGTGCACGGTCATCTGAACGTGCATGTTTAACACGGGGTTTCTCAGCGGCTGGGATTCGCTGGCCTTGGGCAAGTTTTCGCGCAGCCCTGCAAGCCGGAGAGCCCGGGGCATAAAGTTGGGGGGAGGGGGCGACCGGGCGGGAGGGGCCTCTGAGCCCCCGGGACCCCAAGCCCCCCCGCTCCCTCCAATCTGGGCTTCCGCGCGATCCCGGACTTCTCAAGAGTTCTGGAGGCTTCGTGGCCGCTTCCTCACCCCTTCATCCTACGCCCGTTTGGCCCCGGAGGGGCGGAGCAGGCGGGAGGTGAAGCTCCCGAGACCCCAAAGGCTCCTCCAGAGGGGCTGCCGCCCGAAGCTCAACAGGTAAAGCCTTGCACGTACCCCCCCCCGGAGGAACCGCGTGGCAGGTTGCAATGCGGCTCCCCAGGCTTTGTGCAAGGCGGCGGGGGCTTCTTCCCCCCAGCTCCCGTGCAAGTGGGGCAAACTCCCCCCCCCAAAAAAGCCCCTCCCCTCCCTCCAGAAAGATTTCCGCCTTTCCTGACCCCCCTCCGATGGAAGGCTCCCCTCCTCCTCCACCTCCCTCCCCTGGATTTAAACTTTGTTTAAATTGGCTTTTTATTCTTTTTCTCTCGGGTGGCTACAGAGTTTCCTTCCTTCCTTCCTTTGTTTTCTTTCCTTCCGATCCCTCTTTTCTCCCACCCTCTTCCCGGCTTCCCTACAACGCCCCGGCGCTGCGGTGCATCCTCCTCTCCCATAGATGTCCCTGCAGAAGGGCGAGAGGCTGTGGGCAGAATAAACCCCAGCTGGGTGGTGAGGGGGGGGGTGTTTTTTTTCCCCTCTGTCAGGCTGGGATCCTCCCAGCCTTGGCCTAACGTGGGGGGGGGGGACTGGAGGGGGCTGGGCAAGAAGAGAGGAAAGAGAAGAACAGGCTGGACGGTGCAAAAAAAACAAAAGCCCAAACAGGATTTATGCCCAGAAGGATCTAAGCAGGAGAATCCAGGTATGGCGTATTTGAGTCCTTCTTCAGTCTTCAAAGCTGTCCTTCTGTTTGCTGGAGTAGAAGGTGGGGGGGATTCGAATCCAGACCCGAAGTTTTTTGGGAGGGGATCCTTTGTGTGTAGGTTATGCACCCCACTTTCTGGATTCTCCTCCCTGGCACCAGCTGTGTTGGTTGGTGTTAAAGACCCCAGCCGGGAGGGGTTCATCCAGCTGAGCCTCTGCCCCAGGGTTGGGGAGGAGGGGGGGGCAATTGAGGCACTCTTTCCCACCCCCCACCCCCAAAACCAGAAAGGGGAAACGGTGGGTTTGACCCAACAAACTGCCTTGTTTTGCAAGCGCACAAAGCTGTCGACACCTCCGGTGTGCAACAGTTTTCCTCCGAAAACAAAGTTTGTGGCAGAACCGAAGGGGCCGCAAATCTCCCAACGGGGTGTGTGTGTGTGTGTGTGTGTGAATTTACTGGAAGGGAGGGGTGGGTGGGTGTGGGGGAAGAGGTGGAGAGGGATAAAATCCTGTGACATGGATGACAGGAGAACGGATTGAATCCTTGAGGCGGGTGGTTAGGTTTCCTCTCTTGGTGGCACCTTCAATAAACCTTGCAAAGTGGGTGAGGGGATTTCTGGCTGTGTGGAGCAGGGATCTCAATACCCCCTCCCCCTTTCCCTTATTTTGCAAGGCTGGGGAGCATAGGTGCTGAAGTCCCCGCTTGGGCAGGCTCCCCGCTCTTAGTGTCTTGCAGGCGGGCCGTGTTTTGGTGGGAGCGGAGAGGCCCCAGTGGCTACTTTGGGGTGGGCGCCCCTCCCTTCCTCTCCCCTGGCCCCCTCTGGAAGTTTCCAGCTGTTGTTTAAAAGCAGAGAGGTGTTTTTGTCAAAATACTGGTTGGGCGGCTTCTTTCTTGCAAAACAAGCTACTGCTTTGTCAGCGGCTAAATCCTTACATGTACGCAGACACACAAACACACACATACACACACACACAGAGTGCCATCACAGCTGCCGTTGCCTCATTTGCTTCCTGGGTGCAGCCTGATCTCTCTTCCAAATGTTGAAGTGCAGCATTTCCTGCCGTGGACCTTGCTGGACACAGCTGGCCCAGGAACAGCTGGATGACCTCTGGTCGACCCAGGCCTGTCTCTGGGTGCATTCCTTTGGGCAACAGGAGGAAACATCCAGGGGCGGCGGCACTACACCCAAATCTCCAGGGCAGGGTCCAGATGTCCAGGCAGGGCTGCAAGGGTCCCGTACAGCTTCAAAAGCCAGAAGTGTGAGAGTTTCGTGGACGTTGAATTGTGGACCCGTTTTGTGCACAGGTAGTTCTCAACTTACAGCCATCCGTTTAGCGACTGAAGCGACATCAGGACTGAAAAAGGGGCTTAGCACTATTCCTCACCCTTCTTCTGTCCGTCATCACATTCCCACAGCCATGGGGTCAACATTTGGGCACTCTTCCAGGGCGAAGAAAGAAAGGCAGGTGAGAGGTTGAAAAAAAACCCTGATTTTCTAACTTTCTTTGTTTCGTTGACTCTTTTGCTCAGGGCCGGCTGGATGTTAAAATCCCTGCATTTTCCACAAATACAAGCTACTGTCTCAACTTTGGGCCATGAAGCTGAAGAAAAGTAGATTTCTCGGACGTCCCTTTGCAGAAGAGAAGGCCAAAGCTGACCAAAACAAAACAAGAATCCCCTCCACAGCTTGAAGGACAAAATAAACCACACATACATACATACACACACAAAGGTCAATAAAACACAGAATTTCCATTTCTACTAATCCGTTAAAAATTAATGCCCTGAAAAAGACACTGGGATTTTGGTGTGTGCGCATGTTTTCTTTTCTCTCTCTCTCTCTATATATATATACACAGGTTTTTTTAAAAGAAAAGCTTTAAAATATCACCCATAGAGAAAACTCATCACCTTTTTAATGCTATTTTGTAAAATTTCACGAGCATAAATTTATTTTATTGTAAGGATAGCTTTGATTTTGTTTTTTTCATAAAAAGAAAAGCATTTTGTATTCCTTTTTCTGGGATAAGAAAGACATTTCCTTTTTTTTAAAAAAGTTTTTGTCTGTTGATCCAGACCTGGTACAGATGAAAACTTGAAAGCGAAGGCCACGAGAGAGGCAAACACACACACCCCAGGTTTCAAAGAATTGAGTGTAAAATCGGGGAGAAAAATGGCAGTATTGAATGTTCAATGACCCTCCTAGGAACTGGCGAGAGAAGAGGGAAAAAAACCAAATACATTTAAGGAACCTTTTGAGGAGTTTGCATCAAATGTTCATCAGTGCCTAACCAAAGGAGAAAAGTCTCAGCCAATAAAACCTCGTGCCATGCACAATTTTTATGAAACGGGCGTCTGCTTATAGCAAAGATCAGAAAGGAATCTGTCGAAGGCGAACACAGGATCCAACTGAAGTTTTTGGTGAAGTTTGTGCATTTTCAGCTGCTGGAAAAGAAAAATTAAAAATAACACTCTTGATTAAAAGAAACTTGCTTCTGAAGTCAGTGAAGAGGTTTTTTTTGGGGGGGGGGTCCAAAAAAGACAACCCCTTTTGGGAAGACCTCAAATTTACTGGAGAAAAACTGAGAATTAAGAAGCCAAAGGATGGAGACCAGTATGCTGGCCGCAGAGGAAGCTCGGGGGGAGACGGAGCCCACTGAACCTGCCCCCCCTGAGCCCACAGAGGCCGGCCTGGGTGGCCAGGAGGTGGTTGCTTCTGATCTCCCTGCAGGGGCTGCCAAAGAGACCCCAGCCCACCTCACCCAGGATGGTGCCCAAAGCGTCCCGCAGAAAAACGATGACCGGGTTTCCTCCGAAGAAGCAGCTGAAGGGCGAAAGGAGGGACCCCCGTCCCCGAGTGAGGAGGCCTCCCCTCTGCCAGCCCCTCCAGTGCCCACCAGCTGCAGCCCAGCTGAGGATGCCCCCAAGCCACGCCCGTCTCCAGCCAGCCAACCCAAGACGCCGGACTTCTACTGCGTGAAGTGGATCACCTGGAAGGGCGAGAGGACACCGGTCATCATGCAGAGCGAAAACGGCCCCTGCCCGCTGCTGGCCATCATGAACATCCTCTTTCTGCAGTGGAAGGTAGAAGGGGCCACGGGGAGGGGTCCCCAGCCAGACTGCCCTGGAGCAGGCCTGAGAAGCAAGGGGCCTCAATTTTTCACTCCCCCAGGTGAAGCTGCCTGCCCAGAAGGAAGTGGTCACCTCGGACGAGCTGATGGCTTATCTCGGTAAGGAGCCCCATGGCGGTTGGCACCACCTCTCCACTCCCAGGCAGAGCGGTGGGCGCTACCCACCTCCTTCTGTCCCTCCTCCCCCTTTCTTCCCCCCCTCCTCGGCACCACAGTCCTGCGAGGTAGGGCCAGCGTAGAGTGCGCCCAAGGTCGTCGCCTTCTGATGGCAGAACAGTCCTGAGGACTCAAAAGCTAAACCCGACAGGCATTTGAACAGGATGGGATAAGGTCTCCTGCTGGAGGAGGGGGGTCAGACTAGAAGACCTCTGGGGTCCCTTCCAGCCTTGGGATATCCAGTGGGAGGTCCTGCCTGACTGAGAGGGTCTCTGCCCCCCTTCTGCCCCTGCAGGGGACTGCCTCCTGTCCATCAAGCCCCAGGACCAAGCGGAGGCCGTCCAGCTCAACTTCCAGCAGGTGAGTGGGGGTCTGCCTCGGAGCCCTTCCCTTCTGCAGCTGGCATCCAAAATGGCACCAGGGCCCTTTGGGGGCCTCTTGGCTTCTGGGGCCCCTTTGGGAAAATGTCCGTTTTTTTCTTCCTGGGCAGAACGTCAATGACGCCATGATGGTCCTTTCCAAGCTGTCCACGGGGCTGGACGTCAACGTGAGGTTCACGGGGGTCTCGGACTTCGAATACACCCCCGAGTGCATCGTTTTCGACCTCCTGAACGTCCCCCTTTATCACGGCTGGCTGGTGGATCCCCAGGTGGGTGGCTCTGCTCCCCTGGTGTTGGGTTTGGGGGCCAGAGTGGTGGGGAATGGCGAGATGAAATTACACCACACAGCCAGAGACCTCGGCATAAATTAGAATTTCTCGACCTTGGCCCCTTGAAGAGGTCTGGACTTCAACTCCCAGAATCCCTCAGCCAGCAGTTCTGGGAGTTGAAGTCCAGACCTGGCTGGGGAATTCTGGGAGTTGAAGTCCAGACTTCTTACAGATGACCAAAGTTGAGAAAACTGGTTTATTTAGCCCTTAATCCACTGTTTCAACAGTGGCCTAGCTAGCCTGCTGTGAAGACCTGCTACTCTCCTCCGATGGGTAGACTGCAGGCTTCACTTAACAGATAATCAGAGTTGGAAAGGGCCTTGTAGGTCATCTAGTCAAACCCACCGCAGTTCAGGGGAGAAAAATCAAGCTACTAGTCCTCCTGGAGAAATTTGGACATCTGTGCAAGGTTGAGCCTTTTGCAAGGCTCAAAACCACAAGAGGGAAGTGTAAACAATATGTTTTTAAATCCATCCTTGTGGCCTCTCTCAAAACTGTCCTGTAGGCAGTTCCGTTTGCCTCACTCCCTGACAGCAACAACACCCCTGCAGAGTAGCACTGCAGCACAGAAATGTAAACCCAGTTCTTGCTGTGCCCTCTCCTGCCTGCACCCCGGTTTTAGGGGGTGCGTTTCTCTCCTCTCCTCCCCAGATTCCTGAGGTGGCCGGAGCCGTCAGCAAACTGAGCTACAACCAGCTGGTGGAAAAAATTATCACTTGTAAACACTCTAGTGACCCAAACTTGGTGACAGAAGGTAACGGGGGGGGGGGGGGCGCTATGCACAAACCATCCGTTTCAAATTGGGAGGGGCTCTTTGGGGACATTGCTAATAGCTGGCGGGCCTGGGAAGGTGGCTTAGAAGCCACTAAAGCAGCCGTGTCCATCCGTGGCAATTTTAAGCCTTGTGGACTTCAATTCCCAGAATTCTGGGAGTTGAAGTCCACGAGTCTTAAACTTGGCTGGGGAATTCTGGGAGTTGAAGTCCACGAGTCTTAAACTTGGCTGGGGAATTCTGGGAGTTGAAGTGCACAAGGCTTAAAAGTTGTCCAGATTGGCCACTCCTGATGTAAAAGGATGCATGGGCTTGTTTGTCCTCCCTCCCTCCATCTTTTCCCTCCCCCAGGCCTAATTGCAGAGCAATTTTTGGAGTCCACAGCATCGCAGCTCACCTACCACGGTCTCTGCGAACTGACCTCCACCGTCAAGGAAGGCGAACTGAGCGTCTTCTTCCGAAACAACCACTTCAGTGCCATGATCAAGCACAAGGTATTTCTTTCCCTGGAGAAATTGGGGAGTTGGGAGGACTGACGGTGGCCACGTATTGTTCCTGACAAATGAACATAATTATGACAAGACTCTCCTGAGTTTGTTCCTTTAAAAAGCATCAGTTTCTTCCCCTTTCCCGGGAAGAACGGCTTCACCTCTCCTGGGGTTTCATGCCAACGTTTATCCTTTTTATCCTTTAATTGTTTTATATTGTCATTTTTGTCTTATAAAGCCTCCTCTGGTTGCTTGAAGGTGGGATGGACGGCATGTAGATTTAACCAAAACAAATACTTTAAATCTTTTAGCTAGAACTTGTCGGTTTTTGTAATCTTAATGTGATTTTTCAACATATTGATGGTTTTGTTTTAATGTGGTGAACTGGCCAGAGTCGCCTTGTGGTGAAATGAGCAGCAAGTAGATTTGGAAAGGAAAGAAGGAAGGAAAGAAAAGGAAGGAAAAGGAGAGGGATAGAGGGAGGGGAGAAGGAAGAAAGGCAGGAAGGAAAAGAGAAAGGGAAGGAAGGAATGAAATAAGGGAGAAAGAAGAAGGAAAGAAAGGAAGGAGATAGATAGATAGATAGATAGATAGATAGATAGATAGATAGATAGATAGATAATAAAACCAAAGCAACGTGAGGCTTGGCTTAACTGGGGTAAAAATGCAGGATAAATAAATGGAATAACTGGTTAGCACAACCATTTCTACGTTGCATGCCCAAACGGGCCCTTTTGGCCTCTCTTCCTGCAAACTACATTCTGGGGTCTCCGGTCCATCCAGCCCCTTCCCTCATTTCCCCCTCCTTTCTTTCCCGATGGGCTCCAGAGCCACCTCTACCTGCTGGTGACCGACCAGGGTTTCCTGAACGAAGACCAGGTCACCTGGGAGAGCCTCCACAACGTGGATGGGGACAGCTGCTTCTGCGACGCCGAATTCCACCTGAGCCACACGCTGGGCAAGGAGGCAGCAGGGGGCTCCCCGGTGGACCAGAGACAGGTGGACCAGGTATGCCAGGGGCAGGGAAGGGCACCTGCGTACCGTCTTCCCCGGTGGGATGGCTGCAAGGACAGGGCCCTTGGGAAGAGGGGGGGGCCCTCTGGCAAAACGAAACCAAAAAAAGCAAGCATTTTTTCGCCACCTGGCTGATATATGCAGCGATTGGCAAGTTAAGGGGGGAAAAAATGCCCCCTCCGTTCCTGGGAACTGGCGTTCTGCTGGGTGGATTTGTCTCAAGGACACAACGTCAGGGAGAGGGATAATAGCTGCTGGGATCTCCAGCCTCTGGAGGGGCTCCGAAAGGAGAAGGCGGCTTTAAGGCACGGTCCTCCTGGCCCCCAGCCTCTTGAGGCCTTAAGGCAGTGGCTGGGTTGCCCAGGGGGAATACAGAATGTTTGGGGGGCAGGAGAAGCCCCTGCTGAGGATGCTGGGTGGGATTTGGGCTTCAGGGGTCTCCGACCTGAGCCTGGCGGACTTCCATGCCCAGAATCCTCAGCCAAAGCCTTCAAGCTGGCTGGGGGATTCTGGGAGTGGAAGTCCACAAAAGTCTTCAAGCTGCCATGTTTGGAGAGCCCTGGCCTGGGGTGTGGATAGGAAACAGGTAGCCTTTCTGACCCCTCCCCGTCTTCCTCTCCTCCTCCTCCCCCCCACCCCAAGGACTACATGATTGCCTTGTCCCTCCAACGCCAGCAAGGAGGCCCTGCCCTGAGCGACCTGGAGCTGGCACAGCAGCTGCAGCAGGAGGAGTACCAGCAGACCCCGCCAGCCCCCAGCCCCTTGCCCTCCCCGGCACAGGTACGGAGGGACCCCCACCTGCCCCCCCCTCGAAAGGTAATCCTACCCCCTCCCCAATTAACCCCTCCCTCCTCTTTGCTCTCCTACCCTTAGGGGAGAAGCCCCCCGCACCCCCGCCCTGCCGGAGAGCGCAGGCCACGCCAGAAGGTGGACACGGACTGCACCGTCCTCTGAGGCCAGCCTGGCGGGAGCCCCACAGGGGGGCCCCCCTTTCCTTCCAGGGCTTGCAGCCTCAATTTGCTTCAGGGGCACTTTGGATGAGGGTCTCCTGCAACACCCAAAAGGCTTCAGAAGCGGGGGGGGGGGGGGGGGAGAAATGGCTCTCTCGGAAAAAACCGCACACTGGGGGGGGCTGGATTTGCTTCTCCCACGGGGGGGGGTCTACGAGGGAAAGGGGACAGGGAAGCTAAGAGGGGGGGAGTTAGCTTGGCTCCCCACGAAGGTTGGGCCCATTTATGGGGAGGGTCTCCCATGGGATTCCTGTTTCTTGTTTTGGGTTGGGACACAAAAGGCCACTCCGGTTGGAGAAACTGAGTCCCTGCCTGGAAAGGCCGAGCCTTCGGGGTTGGGGGGGGGTGTCGCACTTTGCTGGCACCCCAGATTGGGGCATCGCCAAAGCCCTCGAGGGCCCCACATGTGCTCAGGCGAGGGCCCGCTTGCAAAGTAACCCCCCCTCCCCCCCCCCGGAGCAATCCAAGCGGTGCAGTTTTTCACCTGATGGGAAAATGGATTCCTTTGCCAAAAGCACTTTTGGAGGGAGGGGGTGTTTAAACCCTGGTTTTTTCCACCTTCTCAAAGCCCCCCCCCCCCAAGCGATGCAGAAACTCCTCGGGTGATGCAGTCCAAACAAGGTCTCTTTCTCTCTCTCTCTCTCTCTCTTTCTTTCTCTCTCTTTCTCTTTCTCTCTTTCTTTTCTCTCTCTTTCTCTCTTTCTTGTTCTTTTCTCTCTCTTTCTCTCTTTCTTTTCTCTCTCTCTCTTTTTCTCTCTTTCTCTTTCTTTTCTCTCTATTTTTCTTTCTTTTCTCTCTCTCTTTCTCTTCTCTCTCTTTCTCTCTTTCTTTTCTCTCTTTTTCTTTGTCTTTTTCTCCCTCTCTCTCTCTTTCTCTTTCTTTTTTTCTGTCTTTCTCTCTCTCTTTCCCTTTTTCCTGGTTTTTGAGGGCTAAGACCGGACTACATTCTGAAATCGCTTAAGCCTCCGTTTTGAGTTGATTAATCGATGAAACCTGCCTCTGTTTACATTGGAATAAAGCTAGTCCTTCTGAAGGCGAGGGAAGTGTTTTTTTGAACCCTGGATAATCCACTTGGTTGAGACAGAGCCAAAGAGACAGTTCTGGTTGTTTGTTTTATTTTTACGAGCAACATTTCACTTCCAGGCAAGGGGAGGACCGGATTTTGGACAGGGGGAGGAGAGGAAGGATGTGCGGAGTTGCACAGGTATATGAGGTGGGGCTGTGGCTGATGGGTTGCGGTCCCTTGATAGGAGAAAATGGGGCTGAAGGAAGAGGTAGCAGAGCTGCTGAGGTGGGGATGTCAAATTAAACCTTTTTCTAGAAATCTAAGCCCCCCCCCCTCAAATGCCATCAGACTGAAGCTTCATCTGCTCCAGAGTCTGATTTCCCAAACTGGCCAATGAGAGGCCCATCAGCGTTTCCCGGCAGCTACTCAGAGGTAGATTGCTCCTGATGCTGGAGGGTTTTTTGCTACTTATTATTATCCCCCACTTTTTAAACTTTGACCCAAGATTTGTTGTGACAAATTTTGCAGGTCTTTAATGCCCCCCCCCCCACATACCTCCCAGCCCCCTGGAAAGCATCAGAAGAATTTGGGCTGGGGGAGAGGCAGCAACCTGTCTAACCGGTCAGGCTGAATTCCGGAGCTGCCTGCCTTTGCAACTTCGGCCTGCGCTGGAAGGGAAAAGCGGGAAGGTTTTTTTTCCCAAGGTAGACTGCCTCTGGGTGGGGAGGGTCCTCGCAGCCGGCAGCATGTCTCACAGATCTTCCGCCTTGCACAAGCCGAGCAAAGCCTCCTGGTGTTTGTCGTGGGTTTCCGCCTGGGGAAGGAAGGGGGGGGCAAGGAGGAGAGTTTGGTGTAAAACCGCCTGGAAATAAAGGGGTCGGTCCAGGAAAGGGGTGCTTAATTCCCACTGGGAGGGGGGGGGCGGTTTTCTGCCTGCCTGTATCTTCTGGATACTTTTGCAGTGAAGATACTTCTGCTGGCCCCCAAATTCTAACTTGCAGATAGACTGCTCTTAAAGATGGAGGCTCAGCTCCTAGTGAGCCGGTCTATATAGGGAATGGACAAGGCTGCATAAAATTGGGCTGCTCGACCAAGAAGCTTTGAGGCCAGCCTACCTCGTAAGAATAAATTGAGGATAAATTGGAGGGTATCCTGGCTGGGTGGGGGTCCTTCCCACAGTCCTTGGGGCCACTTGGGGTCTGTAACGTGCCCTTGAGCACACACACCCCACAATGCTACCTGGGGTTTTACCTTAATGAAGGAGTAGAGTGAGATCCCGTAGCGCCTCTTGAACTCAATGCGGATGCTCAGAAGGTCCGTCTCGCTGCGGGAGACCATGATTCGAACGGCCGTCCGGGGCTCGCCTCCTGCTTCCTGGGAGGAGATGACAAAATCGCCTTTGGAAAGTTGTAAGCCACCCAGCGTGGCTTTGAAACAAGACCAGGTGGCAAATAAATGTCATTTTTAAAAAAATCATTGAAAAAGCTGGAAAGCTGTGCAAAGCAGGACTTGAACTCGCTTCTTTGCCCCACACACTGATGGACGGTGGGGTGGGCACCAAAAGGGGAGACCCTCACCTTCATGGCTGAGTGGAGCTTGGTGGCAAAATACAGCGGTGTGTTTCTCAGGAGGGAAACTGCAAGAGAGATTTTAAAAAATAATAATAATAATTACAATTATTTTCCCCTTGTTGTTCTGCTCCCTTCTTATTTCTGGTCTGAAATGCTGCAAGGAAGGGAGCTGCACAAGTTGGATTTCTGCCTGACAAAGCACTCGCCGATAGAGAGGGGAAGGCAGGCCGGTGAAGCCAAACAGATCCGGTTTAAAACTGGCTTATCAGCTTGCAAACTTCCCAAGCCCAATTTATGCTAATTGTTCCCTGCTTAGCTAGTTTGAGGAGGAGGAGGAGGAAGAGGAAGAAACGGATTTAACTGTCAAGAGATAAAGTCCCATAAAAGCTGTGCTGAAATAGCATCAAGAGGGCTAGCAACTTGGATTTTTAGAAGCAACAGAAACGAAAGCTCTTGGATCTTATTCCGGGTATTCTCAGCCCAGGCTGTGCGAAACAAGACACAACTGAGCTTGAGAGGGCTCTTGCGCATGTACAGAAAGCACGGCTGGAACTATCCTCATCTCCCCCCCCTCCCCAATTTAATCCAGACTAAATAGTGGGCCTCCCAAACTCCCTTGGCAGCTATCAGACCCTGCATTTGGGCTGCTCCTACCCAACGTTAAACCTGCTTCCCAGAAATTTCCCCGGAAATGTTTCTCCATGGTTTCCTCCACTGAGATTCCGGTCGTCTCTTGGTACCAGCTGAACACTGGAAGAACGTCAAGGGAAAAAGGGGAGTTTAAAATGAAATTATTGGGGGAACGCTGCCCCCTTTGTGCCCTGGAATTGCCAGGTTTTCCTTTAGCTTTGGAACAGGGACCCTGCCAGGGTTGCAGTGGGAAGCCTCCCTGGCCCGGTCTGGCCTGAAAAATTAGCACGTTTGGGGATGCCAGCGTGGTGAAACACGACCGACTGCCTGGCACAGGGTTGTCCTTGCCTCTCCTCAAATGTTCGGGGTTGCGTTGAGCCAGGATCTGGACCCACTCGCTCTCCTCCAGGTGCCCAGCGTCCCCACCAGTGGCTGCATCAGCCAGGGCCTGTGGGAGGGAAGCCCAGGTGTTTGGGGGAGGCTGGAAATGGGCACCTAGAGGGACCCCAGTTGCTGGCCCTCCCCATCCCAGCATGGAGGCACCCCGAAGTCCCCGTCTCACCTTGGAATCTTGCCGTATCAAGACGTAATCAATCATCCCCGAATAGAGTTCCCGCTGGCCCTGCGGAGAAGGACGGCATGAAAAAGTTTTCCTAAACAGTGCCAGGTGCTGATTGGGCCAAACAGATTGGACTTTAAAAGGATAAGATGTAGAGAGCGTTGAATTTTAGGAAAGCACCCCACCTCTCTGGGGTTCTTGGGTTGCATTGCATTGATTTTATAAGTTTTGAGTTTTGTAAATGTTACTTATGTTAGGGTTGGTATGTTATGTTAATCTTACACTTTTATAAATGACATGATGCGATATATATTTATTATGTGATATTCATTATATTACTTTCATTTATTTCATTTTATACTGTTATAAGTTATATGACATTGTAGTATGTTATATTTTATATTTTGTTCATTTTATTTTATTTTTATTTTATTTATTACCTTGATGAGGTGAAAAGAAGGTCTGTAAAACAACCAGTGGTGCCACAAGCGATGTCCTTTTCCAAGTCTGATTTGAAATCTATACAGGGGAAAGAAGGGAGAAGGATGGAGTTTTTGCCCTCCACACCTGAGCAAGGTGTGGCTTCCCTTCTGAGAAAATGCTCCGAGATACACTGCTCTTGCCCAAGGGAGCTCCGCAGTAAGCTCAGGAAAGAGACGTTCTTGAGTGTCTCAGAGAATTTAGATGTTGTGTATGATTGACAGAGTGGCCCTTTCTGAAAGTCTAGGGCAGGCATTAATTACGTTTTTCTTAGTCTACATCAGGAGTGTCCCAACTTTGGCCACTTTAAGACGTGTGGACTTCACTCCCAGAATTCCCCAGCAGCCCAGCTGGCTGTGCTGGGAGTTGAAGTCCACACATCTTAAAATAGCCAAAGTTGGACACCCCTGGTCTATATGAATGTTCAACAAAATAAAAAAACGTTAATAGTCAAAGCTCACAGTTGTATCATGTTGCGGGGCGTTCCGCAGACATGAAAAGGATCTTTCCTTAGTTTTTCAAGTTCATCAGGCAACTTCCTTTCCCAGCACTCCCCTCTCTCATTTCTCTACCTTTTTAAGAACAAACAGGTATGTTTCATTTATTTTTTTTACCCTGTTTATAATAAGCTAGGATGTCTTGAAGCTGTTTTGCCGTTCGAGTGGAGATGATTTCAATCAGGGTTTCTACCTCCAGACCCTGGAAAGGAAATGTGACCCAGGTTAGGAAAGGACAATTGCTGACTTTGCAAGGTGTGGGCCTGTGTTTGTTCCTGTCCATTTTGCAGGCTTTTAGTTGGGTGGATTAATCCTCCGCTAATCTTCCTAATTAAAAAATTAAACACTATCTAATTCCTCCCCAACCCTTTTTAAAATGGAGAAAACACTTTTTAAAAATGGTTGTTCATGAAAGTTTGTTGGGAGAGGAGACACTTCCAAGACCTGGATCCCCAACCAATTCACCCCACGCACATTTTAAAACCAGGTGTATAATCTGATCCACATTGTCTTAAGAATTGGGGGGGGGTTGTTCCTTGGCAGAAATGGGGTGCTTGTCTGTGGAAGAGGCTACCTGCAATCCCGCCTGGATCTCCAGGGCATCGTACTGAGCCGCTGGACGGAGCAAAGCCCTGGTAATGATCTGAAAGTGACTGCCTCAAGAGTTTTCAGCAGCCCCTAAAAAGAGAGAGAAGACAAAGATAGATTAGGGGAGGACCCATTCCAATGGAGCATATATATATAAATATATATATATATGTGTGTTTTCTTAAGTTTTTGTGGGTACTTACATGTATGGTATTCAGCTTTGTTCGGGTATTTTCCCACGTCATAATATATGTGTGTGTGTTTCGCTCTCTATTTATTTGCTTTAGTGTGGAACCCATAGCTTGCTGGGTCTGCCCTAAAAGCAGTCTTCAAGGGCTGGATCCTGCAGTAGCACATTGCAGGAGTCTACGTCAGAGTGAGCTCTTTGCCCTTTTTCCTTTCCAGGAAGGGCCACGAATTCTACCCCCACCTCACCTCCCCCCCAAAAAAATCCCCTCCTGGCCTAACCTGTTGGGTGAATTCGGCAATTTGCTGCCGGTGCTCGCTGCTCTGGCTGGTCAGCAGGTCAAGGAGGACTCTGCAGTCAACCCCTTTGGGGAGACCCGGGTCCCCCAGTTTCAGCCGAGGCCTCCAAAGCAGGAATTTGCAGACTCTGCTCCTGCCCCTCGAGTTAGCCGGGCTCCCGGAAGTGTCAAAATCTGCATGTGCAAAGGGTCCAGATATCAAAAGCCTCGTTATCGTAACGATTTTCTCACTGCTTTGGTGGCCAAGTTTGGGGACCCTGATATAGTGCCGTGTCAGGGTTTTCAATGCTCTTGTACAGAATGTGAAGGAGGTTTTATTTCTACAGTTATAATGTACACTGAAAATGGCATTTAATTTCATTGTACGAGCATAATGGCAATAAACTAACTAGTAAAGAAACTCCAACGTTGGCTGTCAGGAGGTTTGCAGAATTTAAACCTCGTGGGGGTCCTAACTGCCATCTCCTTTCTGCCCTAGACGGCCACGTGGGGCACCCTGGGAACGATTTGGCCTCACCTGAATTTTGATGCCATTAAAGATGCCCAGACTTTCTTTGAGGCCATCACTGGCTAAGGTAAACCTGCTTCCCCTTCCCTTCCCTCTCACCTGCAATCTGTACGATCACCTGGCAGGGTGGGAGTTGGAGTCACAACAGGCTTTTGAACCCAGGGCACAATTCAACTACCCATCGGATGCAACAAAAACACCTGTTATATCGTTCCCAGGGTGCCCCACGTGGCCGTCTAGGGCAGAAAGGAGATGGCAGTTAGGACCCCCACGAGGTTTAAATTCTGCAAACCTCCTGACAGCCAACGTTGGAGTTTCTTTACTAGTTAGTTTATTGCCATTATGCCTCGTACAATGAAATTAAATGCCATTTTCAGTGTACATTATAACTGTAGAAATAAAACCTCCTTCACATTCTGTACAAGTGCATTGAAAACCCCTGACACGGCACTATATCAGGGGTCCCAAACTTGGCCACCCGTGGACTTCAACTCCCAGAATTCTCCAGCTGGAGAATCTGGGAGTTGAAGTCCACCAGTCTTAAAGTGGCCAAGTATTCAACAGAGTTTACTACAATCTCTCCACTGTTTCATTTGGCTGGTGGTGAGGAAGATTCCTTCGGCTGCAAAGAGCAGGATCTGGATGACCAGCTGAGCCAAGCCTCCACTAGCCAAGGCAGTTTACCTGAGGGACCTTTCCATTCCCTCCTCCTTAGGGGACAGCACCTTGCGAAGGCCTCAAAATACTCTGTGGTTGCTTTCTAGAAAAGAAGTTAAGACTCACCTTTTCTGCCAGCGGCAACTGCTCCAAAATTTCATCCGCCAGGGGTTGCTGCTCCAGCCAGTTCCTTGCACACTTGCCAAGCAAAGCCTTGGAGGGCGGGTGGGTGGAGCCCCACTTAGGCAGCCCCTCCCCCCAGCAAGGAATCTCTGGCTGCTGCAGAGAAGCGAATTTCCAAGGGCAGAAACCCCCTGCAAGGAGCTTCAGGTTCAAGCTAAAATAATGGTGGTGGTGGTGGGGGGGGAATACAGGTGAGGAGTTACCCTCTAGGAAATGCTCCCAGGGCAGCAGGTGAGGGGTTCTGAATTTGAGGAAGGGGAGGGGGGAGAAGGGTGTTCAAGAGGAACTGGAAAGGAGGGAAAAGAATCCCAGTTTTAGGCTGAATTTCTCGGAAGGAGGAGCTGGACAAGGATTTGGAGAAACGCACCTGGAGCTCCTCCGAGTCTCAAGGTTGCTTGAAATCGCCCCCCCCCGCACCCCAAGAAGCCTCTTCTGACCCCCGGCCTGACCTCCCCCTCCCACGCACACTTTCCCTCCTCCCCAAGAGCAAAAGAGGCCGCCTAGCTCTAAAGCCCCCCTCCCCAAAAGGGATCGCGGGAGGAGCCGCGCACAAAAGTGCTTTCTTCTCCTTCTCCTTCTCCTTCTCCTTCTTCTCCTTTCTTTCCTCCTCTCCTCTTCTTCTTCTTCTTCTTCTCTTCTTCTTCTTCTTCTTCTTCTTCTTCTTCTCTTCTTCTTCTTTCTTTCCTCCTCCTCTTCTTTCTCTTCTTCTTCTTCTTCTTCTTCTTCTTCTTCTTCTTCTTCTTCTCTTCTCCTTCTCCTTCTCCTTCTTCTCCTTTCTTTCCTCCTCCTCCTCTTCTTCTTCTTCTTCTTCTTCTTCTTCTTCTTCTTCTTCTTCTTCTCCTTCTTCTTCTTTCTTTCCTCCTCCTCCTTTTCTTCTTCTTCTTCTTCTTCTTCTTCTTCTTCTTCTTTCTTTCCTCTCTCCTTTTGTTCTTCTTCTTCTTCTTTCTTTCTTCTTCTTCTTCTTCTCTCTTTCTTCTTCTTCTCCTCTCCTCTTTTCTTCTTCTTTTCTTCTCTTCTTCTTCTCTCTTCTTCTCCTTCTTCTTCTTTCTTTCCTCCTCCTCCTTTGTTCTCTCTTCTCTTCTTCTTCTTCTTCTTCTCTCTTCTTCTTCTTCTTCTTCTTCTTCTTTCCTCCTCCTCTTCTTCTTCTTCTTCTTCTTCTTCTTCTTCTTCTTCTTCTTCTTCTTTCTTTCCTCTCCTCCTTTTGTTCTTCTTCTTCTTCTTCTTCTTCTTTTCTCCTTCTTCTTCTTTCTTTCCTCTCCTCCTTTTGTTCCTTCTTCTTCTTCTTCTTCTTCTTCTCTTCTTCTTCTTCTTCTTTCTTCTTCTTCTTCTTCTTCTTCTTTCTTTCCTCCTCCTCCTTTTCTTCTTCTTCTTCTTCTTCTTCTCTTCTTCTTCTTCTTCTTCTTCTTCTTCTTCTTCTTCTTTCTTTCCTCCTCTCCTCTTCTTCTTCTTCTTCTTCTTCTTCTTCTTCTTCTTCTTCTTCTTCTTCTTCTTCTTCTTCTTCTTCTTCTTCTTCTCCTTCTTCTTCTTTCTTTCTCCTCCTCCTTTCTTCTTCTTCTTCTCTTCTTCTTCTTCTTCTCTTCTTCTCTTCTTCTTCTTCTTCTTCTTCTTCTTCTTCTTCTTCTTCTTCTTCTTCTTCTTCTTCTTCTCCTTCTTCTTCTTTCTTTCCTCC